>OW203722.1:16957485-18199985 GCA_934045075.1 Yponomeuta sedellus | reverse complement strand
GAAAGCCGGCTAAGTGCGAGGCGGACTCGAGCACCGCGTGTTTCGTACGACCACATTTACAGTGCTAATATTACTATAAATGTATGTATGTATTTATATAAAATATATATTTTTATATATTGCGGATGTGAGTGGAAGGGATGGTAAGGGTCGTCCCAGGCGGACATACATCGACCAGATAGGGGATGTATTAGGAAAGGGAAAGATAAACCGGCGTGCGTGCATGCAACGACTTATGAACGTTGATGAAGCGAAGGTGATCTGTCAGGATCATGGCAAGTGGCAGTCCCTGGTCTCTGCCTACCCCTCTGGGATA
The DNA here is from genome assembly GCA_934045075.1 of Yponomeuta sedellus. Lineage (NCBI taxonomy): Eukaryota > Metazoa > Arthropoda > Insecta > Lepidoptera > Yponomeutidae > Yponomeuta > Yponomeuta sedellus. The sequence continues at coordinate 18,199,669 of OW203722.1, read as the reverse complement.
CAGGCGTGAGGTTATGTATGTATGTATATTTTTATATCATTTTCTATTTAACCCGGCGTCATTGACGCTGGGTCATAATGACCCGAGGCGTTTTTAAACGACTATATTTCTTTTTCGCGTCCATTTTTTGGTTCGAGCGTTCCTATAGCTGGAGATACATCCCCCCTCTACACGCTTCGCTGACCCGCTCAGTGCGACGCCGCTTGCGCAGCGAGATACACGTGCGTCAAGTTAAAACGGGTAAATATGACCCAGCGTCATCGGTGGTGCGGTGATTTTGTGACTTACTTTTGTTCGCTTATTTAGTGTATATTTTAAATTTATGTTGTTCTTTTTTAGGGTTTTGATGAAAATGTCTGTGACTAACAACCCAGCGAAAATTTCAGCGTTGCTAGAGGAGTCGGATTCCGATAGTGAAGAATCCCAGGCTGCTTCAGACATTGATATTGAGGACCACTTATCAGAACGTTCTTATGGCAGCGAAAGTGTACAAGACGCAAGTGAAGTGGACTCAGATTTATCGGATAATCTCGACCTTGCATCCGTACGACGGCAAGTACAGCAAAATTTTTTCAAAGGTAAAGATGACACTCTGTGGCAAAAAACACCTGCGCGGCCAAATGTGCGTACCCGATCTGAAAATATATTATTTGAAAGACCAGGTGTAAGACTTATAGCTCAAGATGCTAAGACTGAGTCAGAATGTTGGGATTTATTTATGACCCATGATATGCTGTGTAAAATTCAAACATTCACCAATTCATACATACGTGAAAGAAGAGCTGCGTGTGAGGATTTGAGGAAACGTAACTATATGGGTGAGGTAGAAATAAGTGAATTGAAAGCGTATATAGGACTATTGTTTCTAGCTGGCTTTTATCGGTCTAACAGACAAAATTTGAGTGACTTGTGGCAAAGAGATGGTACAGGAGTGGACATTTTTAGGCTTACTATATCAATTCAAAGATTTTATTTTATACAAAGCAGCTTACGCTTTGATGATAAGTCTACTCGTGCCGAAAGACAACAACTAGATAATTTGGCGCCAATACGAGAACTATTTGAGATGTTTGTTGAGAAATGTAAGGAAAATTATTCGCTAAGTGAAAACTGCACTATTGATGAAATGTTGGTGGCATTTAGAGGTCGATGCAAATTTCGGCAGTATATTCCATCTAAACCGGCCAAATACGGAATAAAAATATTTGCGTTAGTGGACTCAAAAATATTTTATGTGAGCAATTTGGAGATATATGCCGGTAAGCAGCCAGATGGCCCATACTCATTGAGTAACAAGCCATTTGATGTAGTACAGCGCCTTGTGTTGCCAGTCTCCAATAGCCATCGTAATATCACTTTTGATAATTGGTTCACAAGCCACGAATTGGTATCTCATCTCCTAAACGAACACAAACTGACTTCAGTGGGCACCATACGAAAAAACAAGAAGCAAATTCCAACAGAATTCGTAACAACACGTGGGAAAGATCCAAACTCTTCAACTTTTGGATATCAGAAAGATATCACTCTGGTCTCCTACATTCCAAAGAAAAATAAAGTTGTTCTTTTGATGTCAAGCTTACACCATGATGGCAATATTGATGAGTCCACTGGAGATAAACGAAAACCAGAAATAATAACTTATTATAACGAGACCAAGAGCGGAGTAGACGTAGCTGACGAACTTTGTGCTACTTACAACGTGAGCAGAAACTCAAAACGATGGCCACTAACGATCTTTTATCAAATGCTGAATATATCGAGCATAAATGCTAACATAATACATCGTGCTAATAACAACGACACACGAACAAAAAGGCGGAATTTCATAAAAAAACTGGGACTCAATTTGGTACACGAGCATTTACAAATCCGCAAGACACTTGTACATTTACCTCGTCAGCTGCGCAAAAGAATTGCAGATTTCGTTGGCGAATCTACTGAAGAACCTCCCCAAAAAGTTCCAGGAACTCGCAGGAGATGCCAAGTATGCCCGTCTAAAAAAGATAGGAAAACTACTCATACTTGTCACGGATGCCGCATTTACATTTGCCCAGATCATCTGATTTCATACTGCAATAATTGCAGCAGTTCCATGGCTACGATTGATGAAGAAGAAGACTGATTTCATTGTATCTGTATGATAAATACTCGATTTGATCTCTTAATTACTAGATAAGATTGTTGATTTCTATTATTAATACGAAATCTTTACCAAAAACTTAATTAAAAGAAATGTTGTGTTTTTTTAGATGATTTTGCATGTGTTGTTATTTAATTAATAAAAAATTGATTTATGCAATGTATAAGTTTTATTCCTGTGTTACTGGCTTATTAAAGAACCCTTTTTACATAGACAATAATTAAAAATAAGATAACTTGCTTAATTTCCTGAAAAATGGTTTATGAAATTTGGGTCATAATGACCCGGGGTCATTGTTTCTGAAATTATTTCCACGTCATTGGCGCCGGGTTAAGTATATTATTTGTACGTACTTAAATAGAAAATATCTATTTGCAGTTAGTATAATAATTTTCTTAATTAAGCATGTTTTATTTATGTACCTGAAATATTTTTATTTACTCCTACATCTACTTCCTTCTCCAATATATTGCTCCAGTATATCCAAAGGTTGTCTGGAAGAGATCACTTTTATTGATAAGGCCGCCGTCTGTACTCTTAGGATAAGAAATATCTATGTAAGTTCCTTTTTTATGTGCAATAAAGTGTTCTCTCTCTATCTATCTATCTATCTATAATGTACGGGGGTGGTAGCTCAGTGGTTAGAACAGTAGACTCGCAAGCGAGAGACCCAGGTTCGATCCCCAGTGCGGGCATGTACCAATGACTTTGTTTAATTTCAAAGTTACGTACATTTGGGACTTTGTAGTCGTAATATCACAAGCTAGTGTAAGGGAAAACATCGTGAGGAAACCCGCGGCTTGGTTGGTTAGGCTGAATAAGCTGTCAGGATAGTATAAGAGCTAGGCAAGCCTACACCAGCAGAAACCATGTTGAACCCAGTCACTACAGCATCCAAATGGTCCCTTCATTCCTTCAAAAACTTGAAGAGTTTTTAATAATATTTGGAAAACTATAAGCATTGTGCTATATGCAACCATGTTTTACTTCTGTGTTTGGTAAGCAAATAACTTTGCAATATCTGGCCGGCGCGGCGCAGCGTAAGTTTTGTTTAGATGTCAGTCGATCCTGTGATTTGCTAGTGACTCGTTAAAGAGAGATAAAAAATATTATTTCAAACAAGACGTTTACTAGGGTCAAGCAACAACAGGTGCGGTCAGGTGCTGGATGGGTGACCAACCCGTGACTACTGCTTGTGGAATTTTTTCCAACCGCTTCCGTACTCCGCAGGGTACGTTAAGCCGTTGGTGCCGGCTGTCATATAATGGCAGTCGTTAAGCCATGTCAGAGGCCTTATGGCTATGGTACTATGTCGATATGATGACGTAAGAAATCGACAGTAGTGTTTTAATAAGAGAAATCATAAAAAGAACTCGTGTAAATTACAACACAACGTAATCTCAGAATATTTGCTTCCGTAGCGTACACTTTACTCAATCTCCGGGGAACAAATGTCTGCACACCGTATGCGTTGAGTCCGCGAGAAGTACTCGGAGGGCATTTTTTACACGATTCAGGGTCTTTTGTCCCTCGTCTGCGCAGCCAGCTTGATATGATGGAAGTATCCACCATTCGTTTGTCGCTGCTGGGGCATTTGTCTCTTCCTGGGAGGTTACGCCATACTCCACTGGCTTAGGAGATTACTCCCTCCGGGTTGGTGGACGATTGTAAGACATTGGCGGGCCTTACTGTCAGAAGTTATCAAGCCGCCTATAAGGCCTCTTTACATAGCTTAACGACTGAAATTATATGACAGCCGGCACCAACTGCTTAACGTGCCTTGCGAAGCATGGAAGCGCTCGGAAAAATGCCACTACCGGTAGTCACGGGACGCTCACCCATCCCGTACCTGACCGCGCCTGTTGATGCTTAACCAAGTGATTGATTCCAATTACTCGGTTCACCTAGGCCACGAGCGCTTCAGACAACATCGGATAAGCACAATACAATCCAAATTATATGTTACTGGGTATTGATGATTTCATTTTTAATAATGCTCGCGTCAGAAACATGCAACCGATTTTATATTGGAGTCATAAATAGCTGATACGGATATAAAATGCGCTAGGCCGCGCGACATGTCCGGCCATCAATTTCTCTCGGCGGGAACAATCCAATTATATTTTTTGACTCGACACAATGACCGTGTTGTAGGTCCCTGTTGATTTCTGCTCTTTACAGATACAGTGCTCCTTTTCTTTCTCCCTGATGTTTTTAGCGCGACTTACATTCAACAAACAAACTTTAACAAACTGCTGTGTGGTGTCGGCCTAGAGAATAGCACCAACCCAAATACTTCCCGCGGGTGTCGTAGAAGGCGACTAAGGGACATAAACCGGGGGGTGGGGAGCAGCGCCCCATGCAGTACAATTCCACCAAACTGCGATCCCCAACCCGCATGCCCAGCGTGGGGATTATGGGCCTTACCCCTCAATGATGGTACAACCTTGCGCTATGGCGCTCATTAGGGGAGGGCTTAGTCCAGCAGTGGACTAATATAGCCTGAAGAAAAAGAACAAACTTGAATCTGTTTTTGTGTTTACGGAGTTCACCTCAGGGAGTAGACTATTTCTAACTTAAGTCTGGATTCACTTACTTCAATCAGATCGAAACCTGCTCGGACTCTTTCTACAAAAAATCAAGTGAATCCGTAATTAAGGATATAATGTTAAAATGCTCATAAATGTTTTGGAACAATTGTGTTTCAGTTGTATTTCTTAATGGTTGGCGATACTCATACATAGTTATATATTAAACGGGTCTAATTGCGGTTATTTATTAGGTAAAACCTAATTATCTTATTTCCCAATTGGTACGCTGCCGAAACGTCGGGAAATAAGGTAACTACGTTTTACCTAATAAATAATCGCGATTAAAACCCGTTTAATATATAATTAAACCTGCCCGAAGATGCTGACATCCTGTGCCGATGTGGAGCTGCACAAACAACAATGCATCTTTGTGTCTGCCCTGAAGCTCCACAGTGCAGTTTGCGGGATCTCGTGGAGGCATCACCCGGCGCGCTCGCAGTGGCGCGGTTTTGGGAGCGAGATGTCTGAGAGGAGGGCGGCGCTTTCGACACGAAAGAAGAAGAATATATAATTGTGTTTCATTAAACTTAAAAAGGTTATTTTACTCATCAATACAACGTATCTTTTGGGACTTCAACAGGACGGGAATGGGACTAGGTATCATCGATCAACCCTTACACTACCCTTAAACCCAAACGTTTGTTTCGCTGTCGATCGTGCAATCAAAATATCTGAGATTGGTATCTATCTTAGTCAAATTTCACGCACAACACAAAAAGAAATGACTTAAGTAAAGCACAAAGTACGCGAGTAAAACTCCAATTGATTCCAGGGCTACCAAGCGGTCGTAAATCCTTAAGTGCCGTCAGACTCCATAAAGTGAATGCACTCATCGCTCCCGTCTCCAGGAACAATAGACATCGTATACCTCCCGAATTGCTGCATGGGGATCAGCAGAGGATCCGATTTTATGAGGCCAATAAAAGACAATCCAATTAAAGTAGGAGGTTTTTTACTGCGTCGAGGCTAAATGGGGTTAAGCTTATTTCTGTCCGGCATGCCTATTTTATCAATATATCTATAGATTAATTTTAAATATCTCACAATTGAGCTTCAAGAGCATTTTAAGTCAATTTCCTAACAATTTGAACTTTAAGAGCGAACGAAGAGGTATTTTTATCCTTTTCTTCAACCGGTTCAGACACGTAAAACAAGACTAGACTATCTAGAAGTGAACTTGAATAGACTTTATATTATTTGATTGCATTAACCCGTGCTAGGGACAATTAGCAATTTAGCCTCTAAATAGGTTTTTGAATAGACGTAGGTATTAAAGAAAAAAATAAACTCAAAGATCTGGGATCCTCTTCTCGCCCATAGGAATTGAAAGCCTAGACGCAAAATATCCGAAGGACTAGACAATATTTTTGCACAAAAATCAATTACACTATTTTTTTTTTAATGCACTAACCCGTGCTAAGGAACAAATTTAAAAACCTATTTAGAGGCTAAAAAATTTCACTTAGCACGGGTTAGTGCAATAAAAAAAAAAAAAAGTAGTGTAATCATGTGGGTACAGTGATATCGTTCCGATGTTAAACCTAACTGCAAAGTAGGTAGTCGGGGCTGTAAGTAATGCAATTTGCTTAAGTCAGATGTCGCTGCCTGTACGTAATACAGAGAATATTGTAAAGAGGTTCGAAATTTCACTGATGCCGTGAGTCGCCCATTGGCTCAATTGGTAGAGCGCTGGTACGGATAGCCAGAGGTTGCGGGTTCGAATCCCGGCATGGGTGAAATTTTTAGCCTCTAAATAGGTTTTTAAACAAAAATCAATTTCAAGTACTCTCAAAAAGTCGTATGGCAAATGGCGTATGCAAATTTGCTAATAAATTTCGCTCGCTTTGAGGTGTCTTAATGTCGTAATCATAATCATAATCCGCTATTTGACTCTCTTTTCAAGTAAGTCTTAAACGGTAAATAAGTCTTCCATTAGACCAAAAAATATTTTAGTGTATTTTTTGAGGACCTAAAAGCAACATAAAAATATATTTTAAAACTTCATTTTCCTAAACAGCCAATAATTGCATTGTTCGAGAATGAAAAAACACGTCAATAAAGACCCCCGGGAAATTGTGTATTCGTGTACCCAGTGCAATTAACATTCGTAAATTAACTTGGCTCAAACTTGCCAAAAGAGACCCCGACTCTTTATCAATTGACACTCGGGTGTATTTATGTGAAGATCACTTTGATGTAAGTCCTATAATAATCAATGTCCACTGGCTCTGGCTGAAAGATGTTTGTTTACATACTTTAGATGGTTTCAAGATGTCGGATAGCGTTTTCGCCTTTACGAATTAAACGAGGAATTTTTTTTTTACTTTGCAAATTTTGCAACCATGCTGCATACCCTCTTAGCAAAATCAATATATTTCCGTTTCTTACGTTAAATACTAAAGGAAATATTCATTTATCGCGTCAAATTTGATACGTGTCAAATAGCGGGTTGGCTGTCGTTTGACTTTTTATGTAGAATTCAAGTCATACGCCTTAGAGTCGTATACGACTTATTTGCTAATGAAGTGAGAATTGGCTGTCCGGTTTATCGGAGCCATGATAAACCAGGTCATGAACATGGCAAATTGGTGAGAGAAAACCAGGAAATCCGACTCGACTCGAATAAGAGACTAAGTCTGGGAAGAGAAAGAAAATAACCTGCTAGTCAAAGCAAGAAAAACTTTGAAGATAGTGACTTAATCTAGTAAAGACTTGGCATAACAACAGCAGTAATATTTTTTTAACTTACCCTCAGCAAACGGATCATAATGTCAAATCACACTAACAAAACAAATATCTACATTAGCAAAACTTACACATATTCGGTAGATTTCCGCGAGTGACCCCGCTATTGTAATTGCATTTGGTACTAGTGTCATAAAAGCTTTGGATGCACATAGTGCTAGTATGCACTACTGACTAATTTTAGCACGCATACCTCATTCAAAGCTAATGGAGGTATTTTGTTTTCCCGACATTCTTTAGTTTAAACTTCAAATATTGTAAGGTTTGTACCTCAGTACTACAAACCCAAACATTATTTTTAGTCTCTTTATTCCTGAAATTAATAACAATAGTTCAGGACTCAAGACTGAGGAGAGTAGATAATAATAATTAACTCATGATATTAATATATTCGTAATATAGCCTTAAGAAGAAGAAGAAGAAGAAGATATAAATATATTCGTTATCATCCCTTGTATGTCCCCACTGCTGGGGCACGGGTCTCTTCCTGCATCGCAGGAAAGTTAGGCCATACTCCACCACGGAGGCCAAATCCGGGTTGGTGGAGGATTGTAAGACAGTGGCGGGTCTTACTGTCAGAAATTATCAAGCCGCCTATAAGGCCTCTGACATGGCTTAACGAATAAAATAAATATAATATAAATATAATATAAATATAGGATAAAACATATGATTCTTAAATAAAAAAAAATTGTTCAAGTAATAGGTATATTATGAACACGTTGTAAAACCACTTCCATATGCAAAAAAATACTAAGAAAACATTTCTTTAACTAGGCTAATTAAGAAGCAAGATGTTTCGTAAGCATCAAAGCAGACGCTCGGCATCCCGTACTTGGCGGGTGTCGTTTGCTCAAATCATAATAAACACTTGACTAATTATAACGTTTTGACGCAGCCGCTTAGTGAAATATTCAGGCCAAAAACAGTGAATAAAAACCAGAAGAACATAGTTACAAACACATTTAATGTATCTTATCGCTTTTATTTACTAGGTTAACGTAAACTTTAATTCCCGATATTTCGGCAGCGTTGTAGCTACCGTGGTCACGGATAGACTGAAGTGGCGAGTACCGTCAATTATTGTATTGAGGATAGGGAGCCTACCTTCAAACCCCTGCATGTTCCAAAGCAGGCCTACACACAATACTTAATTACGTCCGCAGAAAGGAAAACACTCCAAGTGTATGTCAAGCCACGAGCATTATGGAGTTCTGTAGATAGTCGTCAAAATATAAGGATGAGTTTTTGGTAAGAAGTAATAGTAATTTTTCTTTTCAAATTATTTACAATATTATAATCTATTATACTTACATGATTAACAAACTTAATAACTATTACTAGTTGACTTATATAGTATTTACATATTAATATATATACAAAATAGTTTTACATAAAAAGCTCTGGACCGCTGCCGTTGGGGAGAGTTCCCAAGACGCTGGCGGCACTACCCCTCTGAATGGCCAGGCTGATGCGCTGGCCGAGGTAGCTGCCAGCTCTTGGATCGCCTGATGAGTCGATGAGGCGCGACGATATTTCTTAGCTAAGTTTACGCGCCTCAGGACCTCACGGACGCATCGTCTTAACCCCAAACGGCGCAAATATGTAGCTGCCCTTATGTCCCCGCTGGGATTATATTTTACCTATCTTCTTTACACTACTAAAACATCATTAAAGTAATCAATGAAATTTGTCCGAAGTTTTTCTTTTGTAACATGATCGACTACTACTTGTGCCAGCCGTGATAGTTTTCCCTTAAACTTTGGTATATCTGCTGCTGCCTTATTTTTTTCGCGTTTTAACAATCACCAGGAGAGGAAGAGCAAGACAGACAGGCGGTCGGACATAGCGAAACCATAAGGGTTCCTCGTTGAACCAGTTGGAACCCTAAAATACTACTAAAACTAAAAGACCGTAACGTTACCTTAATTATGTAGGTACTAGGTAGATGTGCTCCTATAATCCGCTACTAAGGGACTAAATAACCAACCACTCTTTATATTTTTCACCATATGTTACTGAATATCGTTTAACCAATTTTACAAAATTGATATTTAAAATAAATATATAGAATAAATAAATCACCGCAAAAAAAGTATTACCCCAAATATTTATTAAATTTAACCGCCCAAATATTTATATTTATCTTAGTTGCCGATATTATGTAAAGACTCGTTCACTGTTTAACTTTTTTTTTTGTTTCAAAACCCGCATATATCCTTTTGCTGTATTTATTTTGCGCTTAGATGGTTAGAGTGAAAACGCTATGCTAAACGATTCCATTAAGCCATTCTCTCTCTAAAATTAGTGAATACCTACGCTAGATTGCGTAAGTGGCGTAATTTTTGTTCCAACTCAGCATCTTTTATTTAAGGGGTTTAATTCAATGAAGCGCTCATGGCCTAGGCGAACCGAGTGATTGGAATCAATCACTTGGTTAAGCAACAACAGACGCGGTCAGGTACAGGATGGGTAAGCGTCCCGTGACTACCGCTAGTGGCATTTTTCCGAGCGCTTCCGTGCTTCGCAAGGCACGCTAAGCCGTTGGTGCCGGCTGGCATATAATGACAGTCGTTAAGCCATGTCGGAGGCCTTATGGGCAGCTTGATAACTTCTGACAATAAGGCCCGCCACTGTCTTACAATCCTCCACCTACCCGGACTTGGCCCCCGTGGTGGAGTATGGCCTAACCTTCCTGCGATGCAGGAAGAGACCCGTGCCCCAGCAGTGTGGACATACAAGGGTTGATAACGATTCAATGAAACAGCCTCTGCTTGCCCATTCCGGCAACTAAATATAAAAAAAAAATAATCATGTGGGTACAGTGATATCGTTCCGATGTAAAACCTAACTGCAAAGTAGGTAGTCGGGGCTGTAAGTGATGCAATTTGCTTAAGCCAGATGTCGCTGCCTGTACGTAATACAGAGAATAGTGTAAAGAGGTTCGAAATTTCACTGATGCCGGTGAGTCGCCCATTGGCTCAATCGGTAGAGCGCTGGCACGGATAGCCAGAGGTTGCGGGTTCGATTCCCGGCATGGATGAAATGTTTAGCCTCTAAATAAGTTTTTAAACTAAATATACTTCATATGGTAAACACAAGTATTTATTGACTAGTTCCGTATCATCATAATGTTTATATTTAGTTCTCTCAAGAGGTAAACGGAGGCTAACTCTGTCTATCTCTGTGCCCTGCAGCGAAATCTACGGACAAAAGTAGTTTATTAAAACTACTTTTGTCCGTAGATTCAACCGCTTTTTAAGTTCCCACATTTATAATCATATAGTTGCTTTATGCGACATAAAATTAAACTCGGTAGTAGAAGCAAAAGTCACAATAACAAAATTACTTTTAAGTCTGGATTACACAAGCACAGAAAATTTATTGTACCTATAAGGAAAATATATGCTGTTTGGATAAGTTTGGTTCACTTTCTATATAGGTCACTGTTGTATGGAAAGTAAACTAAACCATAAAACTATAAAATTAAAATGATTCTATAAGTTTATTTTTTGCATGTTATTATATAAACAAATTTTATATTGTTTACCATAAGTAATTAAGGTGTTAAAATTTTAACTGGTTCCTCGCGAAACAGGCTAAGCCTAGTGCAAGGACCCTTGGTAATTTTGTAGTATTAAGTTTTTAATAATAAAAGTATTTTAATTTAATAGAAATATAGAGACTCCACAAATGAGATTGTTATTATTATTAATATATCGATATCCACATCAACCCTTGTATGTCGCCACTGCTGAGGCCATCCCCGGGTTGGTGGAGAATTGTAAGACTGTGGCGGGCGTTACTGTCAGAAGTTATCAAACCGCCCATTAAAAAAAAATACAAAATACAAAATGTTTATTTTAACCACAAAAACACAGCAATATCTTTATGTTACATTGAGTATACAAGCAGAATGTACATTAAAAAGGTGTTACAGTTTTTATGGCAGAGTTTACTACGAATCTAATTTTTTTGAATCTATTTAATAAGGCCTCTGACATGACTTAACGACTGCCATTACATGACAGCCGGCACCAACGGCTTAACGTGCCTAGCAAAGCACGGAAGCCCTCGGAAAACATGCCACTAGCGGTACTCACGGCGTTGCAGAATTAGAATTTTCCGAATCCTTCATTATTAAACACTTTAGCTCTTATTATTCATAACACGATTCCTTAAAACACTACTCAGAGACTGTTTAATTAGTCTGCGGTAGTAAAATATAATTTACTGAGGAAATAAACCGCCACTGAGTAGTTAAGAGAATTCGTGTTTTTTAAAAATAAAACCGTTTAACTGTTGCTTCAACTAAGCTATACTTTTTCTATGGACTCGGAAGCGAGGCTCTGGTTCGATCCTGAGTGCGGGCATGTACTTTGTTGTCTAATTTAAGGTTATATTACAATTGTGCAGTTATTGTAGCAATACCACCTGCTAACTGTGAAGGAAAACATCGTGAGGAAACCTGAGTGTCTGAGGTGTTCAAATACCTCAGCGCTTGAAATTGCCAGCCCGTGGTGGGCACGCGTGGTAATTAACGCACTAGTATGTCTCTCTCTCTCAAAAAGAAAGCCTGTGCCTTGTAGTGGGACGTTTCATCATCATCAACCCATTATGTCCCCACCGAGAAGCGCTGGTGGGCTAGTCGAACCGAGTGATTGGAATCAATTACTCGAGTTAAGCAACAACAGGGGCGTCAGGTGCTGGATGGGTGACCGTCCCGTTACTACCGCTAGTGGCATTTTTCCGAGCGCTTCCGTGCTTCGCAAGGCACGTTAAGCTGTGGGTGCCGGCTGTCATGTAATGGCAGTCGTTAAGCCATGTCAGAGGCCTTATGGGCGGCTTGATAAGTTCTGACAGTAAGGCTCGCCACTGTCTTACAAACCTCTACCAACTCGGACTTGGCCCCCTGTGGTGGAGTATGGCCTAGCCTTCCTGCAATGCAGGAAGAGACCCGTGCCCTAGCAGTGGGGACATACAGGGTTGCAATCGAGGGGCACGGGTCTTTCTCCCTGAGGAAGTTATAGGCCATGCTCCACCACGGGGGCCAAGTCCGGATTGGTGGAGGCTTGCAAGACCAGCCGGTCTTACTGTCAGAAGTTTTCAAGCCGCCCTAAGGGCTCTGTATTGGCTTAAAGCCTGCCATCTATCGACGGCAGCCGGCACCAACGGCTTAGCGGGGGACGTTTATAAAATAAAATAAAGTAAAAAATAAAATAAAAATAAATCAATTGGAATACAAAATAACTTTAAAATATCCAACTAAATGAAAAATTAAGTGATCCTAAAGCTCATTGAACATCTTAAATAAATAATCTTAAATAAATAACAATTAATTTGTCATTAAAATATATTTATTCACTATTATTCATATAATTGATTTCGTTTAAAATAATTTTGGAGTACATTGAATTCAATTCAATGTACTCCAAAATTATTTTGTTATAATATCTTCTATAATATAAAAATGAATCGCTGAATGTGTTGGTAAGCGCAAATCTCGAGAGCAGCTGAACCGATTTCGCTGATTCTTTTTTTACAATATTTGTTGAAGTACGAGGATGGTTCTTACGGAGAGAAAACCTAAAAAAAATAAAGAATCGACTGTAAGGTGGTACGAAGTTCACTGAGTCAGCTAGTTTTATTATAATTATTTTAAATTATAAAAATATAATTATTATTGTATTGTTTCTTGTTATTGCATTTAATTACAAATGATATGATGTATCCATGGAGCGTTTATAGGCTTCATAAAAAAACTGTTGCTCTAAAGCCGCGCCTACAGCGCACTGCCACGTACAAAAACCGCCATCGAAATTCATTAAAAACTCCGCGCAAAATAAACGAGCATACATTATTCAATCCGATGATTGGGCATCGTTGATCACAGTCAACCGGGCGGCCTTTCAGTATTAATCATATGCTCGTTATCTGCCTGTAAATCTGTCGGGCCATTCAGGGCACACTTGTTAAAACGGAAAATGATTACCGGCTTTTCCTGGGGCGTCGCGTTAGGTCTAGTGCATGTGTGCTTTATGCGCTTTGGTATTCAGGCATGGACGCAGTTCGCTTTACATGGTCCCTAGCCTTATAAAGCTAGCTGTGGAATTTGAAACAACTCATGGCACTTATTTTACTCAATCAATTATTTATTATTAAATATATAGAGGTGACTTTATTGTACTTAAATAAAAATGGAAATAACACAGATATATCCTAACCTACGAGTATAAACGGCGGCTTTATTAGAATTACATTAGATTAAAAAATTATTTATTGCACAATAAGCATATTTGAACAAAGGCGAGTTTAATACTATGAGTATTTTCTTCTAACTAACCTTGAGTTATGTGGATAGTAATACGGGTAGTGCCCGGAGAGAGTTATTGTGAATAATTGCTTAGACCATAATATAATAAAGCGCATCGTATAAGTTAAAAAAATACTTATCAATATACCGAATGGATAACATAAATACTTAGAATACACACTATGACGTTATAAATATTATATATTACTAAAAGTGATTTCTCCAAGACAACTTTTGGACTCACTGGCCTTATATACCAGATGAAAAATGAAAAATTTTGATAGAATGTGATAGAGTACATTAAAATTTTTCATTAGATACCTAACTTGTCATCACTCATCACCATCAGCTCACTTTTGACTGCTGGGCATTTTCCACGGGCCCTTTGAAGATTTGATCACATCGTCCGACCGTCGTCCGGTCTGATCGCCATCGGGTTCTTGGCCGCCACTCTGTTACTGCCCAGTGCCTTGCACACAGATCTATACGTGAATCGTTCCATAATCAAGGCGCTCGACCACCTGCCCTCTTCTTGTCTCGCCAGATGTCCTGCCTAACGCCACTTTGAACTCAAACAGGAAATATTAACGTATGACGAAGGGCGATTGAATGACCTTCGTCGAACGCAAACATTTCTTTTTATATTTATGAAGAGAAAATATTTTTTTACTATATTAGCGAAAATATGCTTGTAAAAAATGTATCAATCAATGTAAATAAATTGGTTTACTCGAAAGTTGGAATATCTGAATATAATATTATATATTTAGCAAAAATATAAAAGGCCTGTGCTCTACATGGGCTGCATTATATATTATGTTGTATTAATTAGGTACAAGATAATGTTGTTACATGCTAAATTGTACTGTGTCCTCTAATATCGAATTATTATCATCCACTATTACTAGCGTTCGTGGCCTAGTCGAACCGAGTGATTGGAATCAATCACTTGAGTTAATCAACAACAGGCGTGGTCAGGAGCAGGATGGGTGATCGTCCCGCGACTACGTCTAGTGGCATTTTTGCGAGCGCTTCCGTGCTTCACAAGGCACGCTAAGCCGTTGGTGCCGGCTGTCATGTAATGGCAGTCGTTAAGCCATGTCAGAGGCCTTATGAACGGCTTGGTAATTTCTGACAGTAAGGCCCGCCACTGTCTTACAATCCTTCACAAACCCGGACTTGGCCCCCGTGGAGGAGTATGGCCTCCCTGCGGGTCTCTTCCTGCGATGCAGGAAGAAACCGGTGGCCAAGCAGTGGGGATATACAAGGGTTGATATCTAGCCACTATTATTACAACACCATTCTAGTTGTGGAAGAGCGGTGTATACTGCTACATGTATTTTTACACTTACAAGTATTACAAGTACCCACTTACTGTAGTCCAAAAAGTAGTATGTAAGGAAATAAAGAATTTCACATTTTGTATTGTATTTATGTAGTTCTGTGAAACTCTCCCCAGACTTTTAAACGCTCAGCTAACCTCCTGTATTGCAGAAGCCGCCCGCCACGTTCCGTTTACTTCCCTGAAAAGATTTAAAGTGCGGTTCATTAGGGGGACTCCATTGAGCCACCGACAATGGCATTTCAATCCCAGCCTCGGATGCAATTAGTGAGCCGGAAGACATCCGGGAACCCCATCCCACCTGCTGAAGAAAGGGCAGCTAGCAGTTTAAAAAAGTTCACTTAACCGTTTTTTAATTCTCCCGGCCATCACTGAATAAGGACGTTAACGCTTAATTGAATAAATGCAAAGCAATCCTAATAAATAAGAGAAGCTGAGCTAGGATTTTGCTTGTTTACTCTACTTAGTCTCAATACTGTAGGGTTCACATAGAAGTGTTTTAATTGTTTAATTCGTTTTCCACACAGTGTGTTAAATGGTTATCTTCCTTTTTTTACATCTAAGTATATTTGTGTCAGAAATCAGAGGCCTCAGGGCGGCTTGAAATCTTCTGACAGTAAGACCTGCCACTAGTCTTGCAATTCTCCTCCACCAATCCAGACTAAGACCCCGTGGTTTAGTATGGCTTATACCTTCCTCAGGAAAGAGACCCGTGCCCCTTGTTGGGGACATAATGGGTTGATGATGATGAAGTATATTTTTTGCGGCAATAAATCATTCATTCGTATGTTCCTTTGTTCGTTCGTTCGTTCGTCATCAATTCATTCATTAATTAATTATATCATTCATTCATTTATTAATTCATTGATTAACTCATTCAATTATTCATTCATTTGTTCCTTCCTTTCATTATCCACTTTTTACCACGGATACTTTCGCTATGCAACGAACTCCCAAACTGGAAGGAGGCATCCCATCCAGATTCATATTACCTAACGAAACAGTACTATACTTACTTGATGCCCTACAATTCTTAATAAAAAAACTGGCGGTAGTTTTTTGTTTTATGCTCATTAGGCGTCTGACTAGACCAGCATGACTTTAGCATTTGTGTCTAGCAGAAGAAAAGTTGCAGAATAATGAGGCGTTAACGAGCCAACGGACGATTTATGGGGCTAATTAAAACCGCGGCACAGGCACCGATTTGAGAATAACGATGTAAGGCCTACTATTAGTAGGAGAGTTGGCGGAACACATGTGGTATTCTTGTCCCAAAAAGGATCTAGGATGACACTTGGTACTTGACAGCTAGTTTTCGGCAATCGTAGTTTGGTTTTTATTTACAAACAACATGGCGGATTGCAATGAGACTCTGCTTATACGTTTAGAGGACACAAATAAAGGTTTGATATATCTTAGAATTAAATTAACTTATCAAACATTAATTAAGAAGAAAGACTTTCAATTCAATTCAATTTATTGCGATAAATAACACTAATAGGGTATTATGTAGGTATTTTTCATACAAAGTACATGTGTAATTTTACCAAGCACTGTATTGCAATATTATCTCATCATAATAACATTATTATACACTTTTTAGAGAAACCATTCTCATGGCTATAATTTATTTTTGATAAGTTTATTTTCAATTCTAAGCACGATCAAACATTGATGTATGGTCTCTTAACTATTGGAAAAGTTTCAATGCGATGTTGATTGTAAAAAAACCATGGAATAGGAGAGAATACTTTTGCGATTACTGCATTACTGCAACTGCGTCAGCGAGTTGCAGTAGTTAATAGCCTTACCTATAGAGGTAAGGCTATTAACTACTGCAACTCGCTGACGGGTAAGCAAAATATTGCGAGGACATCTAAGTATCAGAAGTATTTAATTGGCATATTAAAAAACTCAAATAACTCTAGTATCAGTAGAATCTATATTTATATATTCAAAAAACTCAAATAACTCGGTACTGAAGACCCTTTTGTTCATAAACCCTCTCATGTTTTAGAAAAAATAACGGCTTGGTTCATCGCCTGGACAAGATCAAGATGCAACGATAAGGCGAAAGAGATGGAGATTGTAGTAAGTTACAAACCCTGGTATCTGCCTACCTTTTAGGCATACAAGCGTAAGTTTACGTTATATAGTGTCAAGACGTGTGTTCATCAGTATTTTATGTTGTTATACCCAAAAGTATTATTATTTTTCTTTTCGTGTTTAGAATTTCGGCTATAACGCAAAGCATGCACGGTTTAAAGCAACGTTCAAAAGGCACAAGAATACAATATTAAATTTCCTGTTTTGTTTTTTCAAACTATTTAATCTGTGGTTAACGCTGGTTGTGCAATTATTTAATACTTTTAATAATTAAGTATATATGTTAAAGTGTCATTGTACTATTGTTTGTTTTCCTTAATAAAAATACAATGAAATAAGACCAAGCTACCTCAATTAAGCATGTAATTGTTACTTATCAGGGCCGTATAAATCCTAAGCAACCGGAAGAAAACGCCTCATTCCCTTTGACTTTGAGATGTAGTGTTATCAGAAATAAATGCCAGTGTACCTACAGAAGTTTGAGGCAATTATCCGATAAACTACGGGCAGGCTTTAGAGAGTTTAATGAACATCTACTTCGCTAATACAAGGCTTGAATAAGGGCATGGTGTTTGGCCGCCACGCCAGATGCGACTTTGAACCGTATTAAAGTCATGCATAAAAAAATGCCTTTCTAAATTTATTTCCTTATTCTTCATTATGTGCTTCTTCTTAAATAAAGCTAGTTCGGCTGTGAATATGGAGATTGCCAATTACAAATAAGGAGCACGAGTTCCTTGATCGACCACGGTACCTACCGTAACCGTAAGCAAACTTAGAAAACAAAGTCTTTAGTACATCCGGGGTTCGAACCCAAAGCCTTCTATATAGGTACTTCCTTCTATCTTCTATCACGAACGACCACGAGAAGACGTTCTACACCGCTCCGCTACCAACGCTTTAGACTTCGCTAGCGAATCAGCTAATCGTAAAATATGGCATCAGCCTGTTCATTTATCACGCTCAGTCACAGTCCTGTAATTATTTCCATGTTACATTACCATAATAATTAGTCGCGAATACTATCTTAATATCCGATTAATACTAGTAGGTGTATTTTATACGTAACGGGTATCGAACTCGAGCGCCTATCTCGATGTGACTTAAATATGCATGAGGTGTGCTGCTTGTGGGCCTCTACTCTCAATCGTCTGTCATTTGTATTTTATAATGATTCGCGATACTCATACATTGTTATGTTGTTATCAACCCTTGTATGTCCCCACTGCTGGGGCAAGGGTCTCTTCCTGCATCGCAAGAAGTGTAGGCCATACTCCACCACGGGGGCCAAGTCCGGGTTAGTGGAGGATTGTAAGACAGTGGCAGGCTTTACTGTCAGAAGTTATCAAGCCTCCCATAAGGCCTCTGACATGTCTTAACGACTGCCATTACATGACAACCGGCACCAACGGCTTAGCGTACCTTGCAAAGCACGGAAGCGTTCGGAAAAATGCCACTAGCGGTAGTCTCGGGATGGTTACCCATCCTGCACCTGACCGCGCCTGTTGTTGCTTAACTCAAGTGATTGATTCCAATCACTCGTCTCACCTAGACCACGAGCGCTGTTACATTAAACGGGTCTAATCGCGATTATTTATTAAAATAATCAGATGGTTTCAAGTTTTCAAGCACGGGGAATCCAGTGCTAAGTATACACAAATCACGCGCCTTATCACCGGACCTGTCCGTGGGCGTAGTGAGTGTTGTGTGTCGGCCAACTGTAAAAAACAAAAAGCGACTACCCACAATAATTACCTACTCGCCATTTTAGTCTACCCGAGACCACGGCAACTGTAACGCTGCCGAAACGTCGGGAAATAGGGTAATTACGTTTTGCCTAATAAATAATCGTGATTAGACCCGTCTAATATATAACTACGATTGTCATTTTCATGTCCTGTCTCGTCCGGATTTAGGTCCCGTCAGTACCCCGAAACAGAAAGAGATAAATCTTAAATTTTTGTCCCGTCCTTCCTACTACGAAGGTGAAAAGCTATCAAATTGAAAATAATAACAAATTCTTATGCACAGGTGTCCTTATAGGTTTTATTTATGTAAATTTATGAATAACTTAGGCAAAAAAACAATATACGTAATGATTTATACAGCATCCACAGGCACCTTCACTCACACGGTGGGCGATGGGTGAAGGCATCACTCGGAAGCTGCAGTGCCTTTGACATGGTTTTTAGACGGAGGAGGCTTGCCCAGCACCTATACGAGTTGGCCACTAAGGTAGTTGTCAGCGTAGTTGGCCACTAATTATCCGTAGTGTTATATATCTTTATATAATTATTTATTTTATTATATTCTTTTTTGTACTCACCCGCGCTGAGAACAATTTTAAAAACCTATTTAGAGACTAAAAATTCCGCCCAAAATAATAAACAATATATATTAATGGATATTTGCAATTGTTTTGTATTTGTTGTTTTTTCAGTGTACAATAAAGAATATTCTTATCTTATCTTATCTTAATATAGAAAATATTGTAAAGAGGTTCGAAATTTCGCTGATGCCGGCACTTGCCCATTAGCTCAGTTAGAAGGGCGGTTAGCCAGAGGTCGCGGGTTCGAGTCCCGGCATGGGCGCAATTTTTGGCCTCTAAATAGGTTTTTAAAATTGTCCTCACTACGGATGATTTGGTTAATTTTTAAAGTTCCATACATCCGCATATTTGTAGTAGTAATACCACACGCTAACTGTGAAAGAAAACATTGTGAGGAACACGCAGCTTGGTCGGCGCGCCGAATGTTAAAAATTTTAAGCGACTTCAAAAAAGGAAGGAGTTTCTCAATTCAAAACGTATGCATTTTCATATTACTCAACTCACTCACGAGCGAAACCTACACATGGTATCAAAACAAGTGGTTTTTTGCTCGTAATTATATCAGTAGCTTAAATCCACCTTATGCGATCGGAGTGGATCGAACTCACGTGCGAACGGCGCTAGTGAATAGCTCTGCAGGCCATTACATAACGTATGGTGCAGGGAAAAAGTACTAAGTGGAGAAGCTACTATGAAGAATCTTATAAAAACATGTATCAATACAAACACTTGAAAGAGTCTCATGAAAATGGAATTTGTAGAGAATGTATTTGCGAATCTCAAGTAGGCCACAAAAGGTGCAGAGATCGAGCCCAAAGTGTGCCAGTAATAGTTGAGACAAGTGCTAATTCGAGCTCGTGGAAATGTTACGGTTGAATATTTGATCTGGCGTGGTTAGAGGTTAGGGTTACAGGTAACTATGTTAATAATCATTACTCCCACGCAACACAATCACCTGTCCTGGTCCCAATCTAGGATAATATGGTAACCAGGCAAGTTAGTGATGTCACTAACGTTGAAATACACCCAGACTGAGGCTAGTTGATCGAATCAGCCTTCAGTGGGAATCGAACGCACGACCTCTGTTTAGGTAGTCAATCATGTTAACAGCAAGACCGACAAGGTAAAACTGTCACAACTTATTTTGCTGCTACTTTTTGGTTTTCAACGAACTTCGGCAGAACCAAAGAGTTATGATTTATGTATTTCTGTCTGTCGTTTCATAGCATCTATACAGCATCCCTACATGAACCAGGTCAAATAAAACAGCGAAATCCGTTTTTATCCGTGGAACTGAAACCACAAACATCCTAATATAAACATCGGCACATACAACACACGAGAGTGTAGCTAATATCGCACGTTGAAGCATAAAATCGGATATCTGGAGCGTTTACCATCACCATGAGTTTTGGCCGACCGTCGGTGGCTCTTAAGGCCGTGGAGTAGGAACTAGAATCGAACTGAAAAGGGCATCTGAGTTTGCTGATACTTACATGGCGCGGTTTAAATATGCATGAGCGTAGACGTCGCTTCACTACACTCAAGAGCTTCGAGTGAACGAACTGACGGCTGTCACTTTATTGAACCATCATCGAGAGCGCTAGGCTTTGTTCGCGGACTCACTCTTCTTATATGACATAAAAAACAGTACTTAATTTGTTTATGGAGAATAAACAAAATGGACACATCACATTTGGAGTTTTTTGTCCATTTTTTCTCGAAATTGATCAATATTTTGAAATGTACACCTAGTTTGAATTGTAACGTTCACTAAGCCGCAGTCGGGAAAATATCTCATTCTCATCGGCAGGCAGGCAGGCAGGCAGGCAGGCAGGCAGGCCGGCAGGCCGGCAGGCAGGCAGGCAGGCAGGCAGGCAGGCAGGCAGGCAGGCAGGCAGGCAGGCAGGCAGGCAGGCAGGCAGGCAGGCAGGCAGGCAGGCAGGCAGGCAGGCAGGCAGGCAGGCAGGCAGGCAGGCAGGCAGGCAGGCAGGCAGGCAGGCAGGCAGGCAGGCAGGCAGGCAGGCAGGCAGGCAGGCAGGCAGGCAGATAGAATATTTTTTATTATACACAGACATTACAGTAATAGAAATTACATAAAAATAGAGTACAGGCAACTATAGACGGAGACAAGATAATTATAGAGACGGGTAGTCGGTGCAATTTAGAAATTTAAAATTATAATGTAGACATACTAATAATTAAGTTATATATGGGAAGAGGAAATAATATTACCTACGTAATATATAAGTGACTGCATTATTTAATTTATTGACAGGTAGTATTCCTTCACTCTTCACTTAAAGATCGCAGATGAAGGAGACTGTCTTATTAATAGTGGCAATGTACGTAACGTAGAAAACAAAGTCTTTGGGTACGTGCTGGGGTTCGAACTCACGACCTCCCGAATGGGAAGCCGAACTTCTCCCGCTCCGTTGTCCGCTAGAGGACTAATTTTTGGTAAATATTTGGAAAACTGCGGCACATCAGCAGAGATCAAGACGAGCCATTTGAGTCTCTTGTTGAATTCTTTCCTAGAGATCTTACAATATTATCTCCTGTAAAGAAAACCGTACGTAATAATATTATTTCTAAGACAGTCGTTTTCATCATCATCGTCATCAACCCATTATGTCCCCACCAAGGGGCACGGGTCTCTTCCCTAAGGAAGGTATAGGCTATACTCCACCACGGGGGCCAAGTCCGGATTGGTGGAGGCTTGCAAAACTACTGGCTGGTCTTACTATCAGAAGTTTTCAAGTTGCTCTAAGGCCTCTGACTTGGGTTAACAACTGCCATGTATTTAGAGAGCCCTTTTAGCAGCATAATTTAAAAGAATGATTTAAACAAATCATTGAGAGTAATTTTTCGATGGATTTGTGGTCGATGGTGATTACTTGGCTTAAAACAAAAATAAATAATATATACTACCTACTGTGCTGTAAAAAAATTATAGTTTTTGTTTATATTATGGCGTCTATGTTTATCCTTCTTCTTCTTCAGGCTATATTATGTAGTCCACTGCTGGACATAGCCCTCCCCCTAATGAGCGCCATAGCGCCCTGTCTACAGATTGCCGCATCCAGCATCTGCCGGCAGTTTTTCACAAATCATCATCCCACCTGGTCGGAGGGCATCCTACACTATGTTTGCCGAGTCGCGGTCTCCACTCAAGTTACTCCAACGGTTGTCGGTTCTTCGCGAGATATGGCCAGCCCACTGCCACTTCAGCTTGCTGATTCTCTGAGCTATGTCGATAACTTTGGTTCTCTGTCGGATGCATCCGTTACGAATCCTATCCTTCAGCGAAACTCCGAGCATAGCTCTCTCCGTAGCTCGCTGAGCGACTTTGAACTGTTGGACCAGTCCTTTCGTGAGTGTCTATATTTCGGCTCCGTAGGTCATCATCACAGGTAGGACGCACTGATTGAAAACTTTCGTTTTCAAACATTTACTTTCGTTTTCAAACATTGTCTATCCTATGAGGCTAATATATGAAAGGTAATTGTATCATGCTAAAATTCAGTTACTGTTTCATGTAGAGAGCAAATCAGACAGGCTTTTTTATCTACGTTGGGAGTTGAAAAGAATTACTTAAAATGAACTAACAAATAATATAGCCTGAAGAAGAAGAACTAAGAAATTACAGATTTTTTTGTCTTTTTCTAATTATATTTTTGTCCGCTGCATGGTTAGTAAATCGATCGTTCTCATCCGGCCTTTTTCATGATACTACATTTAATTCCAATTGAATCACTTGCGCTTCATTCCATTATTGTCAGAAAACACGCAGTCGCTACAGTATACGAAACAAAAAAAAACATTTACTATGTAAATCTTTTGAATAGAACCTCTAGGTGCTTTATGTCAGTGAAATATGCGTAACTATCGACGAAAATTTCTCCATGATACAGCATTTGATATTTATTATTAAAATAATATTAACTATTCATGGGAATCCGCTTTCGCAATCCGGAAGCGCTTGTGGCCTAATCAAAGCGAGTGATTGGAATCAATCACTGGAGTTAAGCAATAACAGGGCGGTCAGGTGTAGTATGAGTGACCATTTCGTGACAATTGCTAGTGCATTTTTCTGAGCGCTTTCGTGATACGCAAGGCATGTTAAGCCGTTCATGCCGACTGTAATGTAATGGCAGTCGTTAAGCAACGTCAGAGGCCTTATTGGTGGCTTACAACTTCTGACAGTTAGGCCCGCCACTGTCTTACAAACCTCCACCAACTTGTACTTGGTGGAGTATGGCCTAACCTTGCTACAATGCAGAAAAAGACCCGAGCCCCAACAGTGGGGACATACAAGGGTTGATATTGTATCGTATTAGAATCCGGATCCGGAATCTTGACTTGACTTGAATGTTTGTCGGAAGAGTACGACCAGGTTTCAATTGTTCGTCTCTTACTCAGATACAAAATTTTAAAGTAGATGAATTTTAAAGCTCTTCAACCATCGTTTTGTTTCGTTTCGTTTCCCACTGCAGGGCACAGGCTTACTCTCAGAGAGAGAATATGGGCTTAATTACGACGCGTGCCGCCGCGGATTGGCAATTTCAAGTACCTGAGACTCGTAGATTTAACCCTTAGATTAATATTAAGTGAGAATTTTAATAATTAAGAGAGAATTAATATTTCTAGGCACATATTATCCACCAAACTTAAAACTGTAAAATGTTAGCGTAATATGCTCATTGAGTAACAATTCTGTAAGAAAATAAATAAAATATTTGATACCTCTAGATTATTCTAGACGTTTTTTGGTACCTATTAGATTTTCGACCTCTACTAAAGTGTAAAATGTACTGACAGACAAAACAAAACGTCGTCCTTCCCTATTACCTAATATCAGACCGTCTTCCGATAAAGATACGTAGATATATCATTGTTGTGCTTCCTCGTATTGGCATGACGCGAATGCTTTTAGATGAAAGGGGAAGACGACGAGCAATACTCTCCGATATATTTATGCTTGCGGTTGAGTAGGTAAATGAAATAATCTAGAAGGATCCAAAAACGTGTAACAATGAAAGGCAAGAAAGAGAGGGCGTCCAAAACCATCTGGAGAAGTTCGGGGACAAATATGGGTGAGCATGAATTAAAGCGGCAAAATTGACTGCTATGGAAGTCTGTTTTGAGAGCCAGTATGTACTACAGTATATACATTTTAAGAGTACATGGAAATCTTAAATATATAAAGTTTATCATGTACTCTTAAAATGTATCGTGTGCAATAAAGTGATAAGATAAAATACGAATATTCTTTATTGTACACCAGAGCACATACTATAAAACATGTAAAGATACAAAGTATAATTGGCGGCCTTATTGCTAAAAGCAATTTCTTCCAGATAACCTTATGACGGAAAGTTGCTGAAGGAAATAAGAGACGTGTAGCCGGTGCAAATATGATTGTATTAATATATATATTGGCCTTTTTGCATCTACTTAATGAGATGATTTATACAGCTTCCAGTGGTATCTTCACTCACACAAGATGGGTGAAGGGACCACTTCTACGCTGTAGTGCCTGGGACATGGTTTTATAGATGGTGTACGCTTGACGTGAAATGTATTAATATGCTACTTATATAAATAACAATATACCTACATAAACAGTTACATATATAGTATATAGAAATATTTTTTTTACGTAGTCCAAATACGTCCTGCAGGGCATTCTCTCGGAGAGAGTGTATCACCACGGTAGGCAAGCGTGGATCACCACGCTTGCCTACCGCCGATTGGCAATTTCAAGCGCTGAGGTATGCGAACACATCAAACATTCAGGTTTATGTCCGTTCCGTTCCGTTGAATATCGTCAAGTAATTTTCCAGAAACTTCCTAGCTGCTAACGACTTTGTACCAAACAATAAGCGTGTTTCCGATCCAGTGATAAAATTGGAAAAGATTCCTCAAGCGTTTACGGCGCGTTATAAAAATTTGACAGCACATGCCAAAATCAATCTAGAAAGTAGGTAAATGAAATGTCGTTAACTGGTTTTCCAGAAACTTTCTAGCTGCTAACGACTTTGTGGCAAACAATGAGTTTGGATCGGAGTGGAAAAGACTGGCGAAGCTCGCTCGAGCATTTATTATAATCGGAACTGAGCGTGTTTGATCCTATTTCATGCTAATTTATGCTTAGTGTGGGGAAATCGCTAAGTGTATCTGAGTACTTAATTTAAGTGATATCTGAACATATACTATCAGATAATATAGGTAGGTATAAAAAATCGGTAATGTCTTAAGTTTTCGCATATGCCATCTCGTATAGTAACCATCTGTTGAAGCATTCGTGGTCTAGTGGAACCGAGTGATTGGAATCAATCACTTGGCTTATGCAACAACAGGCGCGGTCAGGTGCTGAATGGGTGGCCATGCTGTGACTACGGCTAGTGACATTTTTTCCGAGCGCTTCCATGTTTCGCAAGGCACGTTAAGCCGTTGGTGCCGGCTGTCATGTAACGGCAGTCGTTACGTCCTGTCAGACGCCTTATGGGTGGCTTTACAACTTCTGACAGTAAGGCCCGCTACTTAACTGCCTTACCATTCTCCACAAACCCGGACTTAGCCCCCGCTGTGAAGTATGGCCTATCCTCCCTGCGATGCAGTAAAAGACCCGTTCCCTGGGTCTTCTGACCCATAGAAACGTTTCATAGCGGTGGAGACATACAAAGGGGTGATATCATAGTGACCATCTGTATACGTTTGGCAACTGACCATGAAACGTTTTTATTTGTTCTTAATTTGATTTTATTTCATAATCTTGAAGAGTGCTAAAAAAAAGTACTGGTGATATTCGCGACCATCAGTATTTTGCGACCATCATATAGTTTATACCATCAAAGAGCTTGTGTTAATGCCTACAGAATGAAAGAAATAATACAGTTTCACGTTTGAATGAAATGTAATTAACATGTTCAAAATGAACGATTTCATTCATTTTCAATCAATCCGCATTGACAGTGTCTGTTTTACCGAGAATCGTAAATAGAAGCAACAGATTTAGGTATGAAATCAACTGCCATTTTCGAGCTTATTGAAAATGTTTTTCAATTTCAACAATACAAACCATTAACTAGGTAGATAATAATAATAATTTCCACACATCACAATCGCTTCACCTGCTCCCAAAACAGGATTCCCGGTAACCAGGCGAGGACGTCACAAACATGAAAATAACCCCAGACTGATAGAGCGTATCGACATTAAATTAACATCAATTTTCAAGCCTATCGAAAACATAATTCAATTCCACCAGTACAAACCATAGCCTAGGTAGATAAAGCGTATCGACAGGCCCCTTATCTGGAGAAAAATATAATGCCAGGTACTTTAAATTCGGCTGGCATGATAATTAAGTAACGGGCGTTCAATCAAGGCTAAGACCGGGTTGTTTGTGGGTACCCTAATAACCGTCTCGAGTCTGTGGTTTCGCAACCCGCACTTGTTCTAGGTCTAACCGAGCCAATGTACAATTTGCTAGGACCCGAGTGCCGAACTGTATCTCATTATTTGATCTCAGCGAGCGTGGCCTGCTAATAATTCTTCGAGTTAATAGTTCAATTCGTTTTATCAACAGCCTATTGAGGAATTGGCTTCAGTTGTTCTACTTGTTATGGGGAGTGTAATTTATTTATCCTTTCTCTATACCAATTTAGAATATTTCAAATATTTGCCTAAATGAAAGATTTAAAAAAACACAAGAATCGAAATCGGAAGTTCATCCACTCTTGAATTTAAAACTTGAATATTATATTATTTTTAATGCACTAACCCGTGCTAAGGACAAATTTAAAAACCTATTTCTGGCACGGATAGCCATAGGTCGCGGGTTCGAGTCCCGGCATGGGTGGAATTTTTAGCCTCTAAATAGGTTTTTAGACTTGAATATTACAAAATTTTATAAACATTTATATTAAGTTGTCTTTCTATAATATTATGTCTTTATGTATAATCTAAAATAGACGAGAGCTGCTCAATCCGTCTATATTTCTAGTAAAGACAGCACTAAAGTAATTGTGATCATGTCTCGTATAAGATCGTAACTATAACCGTCTTCGCTACATACTCCGCTGAAATCTATCTCGTAACGTTCTCTAGTTACTAATTAGCTAATCTTAGCCTTTGCCACGCTGAATCTGTCTAAAATCTTGTTTGAATGGCGTTTAGCGGCATGCATGTATCACGCACGAGATAATATTTCACAGAACTGTAATACCACTCACATAAGTCAACAAGATATTCAAAGACACTACCTACCTATATATAATTACTGAGGTGAATGATGCGGTCCCCTCAGCTCTTCAGCGAATTCATATTCAAACAAAATTAACATTAAACAGTTGCTAATTACGCTGTCTGTGCCTCAACCACACACAAGCCAATTTCGCCTGAACTGTCAGACGTGAATCACAGCCCTATCCACGCCGTGTTGAGAATCAATCTTTGAATGCGAATGGAACGTTTGGTTTCATAGCACGTGCTGTGGCATGCCCCGAGCGCACGCCCCGCCGCCACCGTTTGCGCAACAAAAACACTACAGGTGCTAAAGGGAATTAAATCTACGCCTATACCAAATTCCAAATATCCGCAGCCAAGGATACTTTCAATTCCTAAAATTATCAATCCAACTTGAGTCTTTACCGTCACAATCAATTCACCGGTCGCATAAAATACCCTACTTCCAACGGCACGAGCGATAAAGTATTTTACTCAAATAAATTTACTGCATCCCAGACTCTCGTAAAGCTCCGTATCAGAAACCCTTTACCCCCTATCACTTTAGCGCAATCTTGGTCTGAGATTTAAATCCTAAGAGCACGCTAGTATTTCGACACAGGCCATTCGTTACACCAAATAATTGTAAATAGCGGTCGAGAGCGTGCCGTTTCCGATTTAGCTGGCCGGATAATATCGGCAATAGGTATAGGAAATCCTGCCCTCGGGTCCGTATTAGGCCTAGCCTTTCCATCGTACAATGATAATTACGTAGCGATTGCGAAACGCACTGTGGGAGTCGCTCTCTGTCGCTAGGTTAATGTCGAGCCGGTGAACGCGAGCGTACAGCTGCACTTCCGAACCAGTATGCTAATGTAGAGAGCTATGTTTGCGTATGATCGAAAGACAGCGTTTACACTGTGAACGGACATTGATTTCTGTTTGTTCGAAAGATGTATGAGATGTGGATGCCATGGAATGTATTTTG
Organism: Yponomeuta sedellus; assembly: GCA_934045075.1. Taxonomy (NCBI): domain Eukaryota; kingdom Metazoa; phylum Arthropoda; class Insecta; order Lepidoptera; family Yponomeutidae; genus Yponomeuta; species Yponomeuta sedellus. The sequence continues at coordinate 18,170,880 of OW203722.1, read as the reverse complement.
CTAACTTATGCTGTTATATTTATACTTATGGGATTGTATGGAATCAGACGTTACTTTGCGGAAATCCATAATGGCATTAATTATTATTATTATTATATACGTATTATTATTATTATATTATTATAATACTTATGGGATTGATACTTGTGCGGAAGTTGTAATTTCATTATGGTCGAATGTACGACCATAATATATATTAAATTACAATAAAGAAAAATGTCACATGCACAATAATTATAAAGTTAACTTAAACTAAACAAATCCACAATCGTATCGTCATAACTATACAATATTACACAAAAAATGTCGTTAATAAAATACAAAATGTCAATTAAATAGACCACTAATATTGATTGAAATATTGCTTTCTACTATGATCGGTTTTTGATAGAATGGTTATATTTTTTCAAATTCTAGCTCTGCTGTGATTAATGTGTGTGTTTAATAAAATCTACTAACTATCTAATTTAGTGTTACTCTTTTTCTATGTGCGCGCATAACGCAATAACAACTGAACGGAATTAAATAAAACTCACCATGAATGTAGCTTAGATGTCGTTATAACATTTAAGCTACGTAACATCACGCTTAAGGCCATGGGGAGCTAAAAAAATCACCACTATGCTGTTACACGGGAATCTGAGCTCTAACTATGGTAAGTTTTGTTCAATTCTGTTCAGCTGTTTATTCGTGATAGGCGCACAAAGTAGTAGAGTGCATAATATAATAGAGGCATATAATAGACAGAGATAAAAATCACAGGGTTGTCTGGAGGAAATTACTTTTAGTAATAAGACCGCCAATTGTACCTTAATCTGTATCTTTTTATTTTCTAAATTGTAATTCCTGGTGTGCAATAAAGTATATTCATTTCATTACATTTCACAGATTTATTATATGTATAGTTCGTATTAATACGGTTTTTATGTTTTAAGAATATTATGTTTTGAGAGTATTATGACTTGCGATTGTAATGTCCTTCGCTGGAGCGGTTTAGATTTGTTTAAATGTTTATGAACAACCCCCTTAAGTTTTTCCGGACCCCTTACCGAAAATTTACGTTTTAGTGTGTACACTGGCATCAAAGATATATTGAAAAGCTTTTGGCAACTCAGTATTTCGTATAATTGTGTTTAAAAAGGATTGGATCCAATTTTAACTTAGGGCTCAAATAAGTACTTAGTGTTGATCTTTGGTAATAGAGGGATTTAAGGAGTCTAAAGAACAACAGATTTTTCTCTATAGCACTGAAGGGACGTAATACAAAGAAAGGCCGATTCGGGTCTAAGACAGGACCTGAGCGGGGCAAAGCGATTCTGGGAAAAAGTTAAACAAAAAGATTGAACAAAGCTTTTACTGAGCTAATCAAAAGTTCACTCGGTGCCCATCCCGAAATCTTTATGTAGATACGAAGAAAAGAAAAGAGATTTGAATGAAAATGAATCGCCTAAATAAACTTAGATAGACACGGCTCAACTTCTTTGGCATACAAAAAGCTGTGCAGCCATATTTATTTTTGGCTTATTTTTGCTACTAAAGCGATATACGGCATCTCTGTATTACGTACGTGAATATTGTAAAGGGGTTCGAAATTTCAATGATGCCGGTGACTCGCCCATTAGCTCAGTTGGAAGAGCGCTGGCACGGATTTAGTCTTAAATAGGTTTTTAAAATTGTCCTTAGCACGGGTAAGTGCATTAAAAAGAATATAATAGTACATTACACAGCTAGGGTGGTAATACAAAGAAAGGCCGAGATCGCAGAAGTTTGCGGCCCGAGCTGCAAGCGAGGGACGTAAATATGCGATCGAGAGCTTTCTTTATTACCTCCCGTGTTGTGTACATCTTTTTATGTCTACACTTGGCCAGAAAGCGGCTTTTCCCGTACGCGCAGCATGCGGAAAAAGCCACTTTATTGCCAGGTGTGGCATAAAGTAATTTAAATAATTTTGTAAATCTGATAGATAAAAATCTCGTATCACAGTGTTTGTTACCAAGCTTCTCCGAAACGGCTTCACTGTTTTTTTTAAATCTTTATGTATATGCGGTAGGTCGGAGAATAGGTAGTAGGCTAATAATGTGGCAAAATAATGTTTGCGGGATCATGTTTGTTTTTCCTGGTGTACAATAAAGAATATTCTTATGTTATCTAGTAAAATAAAAGAGGCTTGAACATTGCTTTTTTATTTTTGTTTAAAACATAGAGCTGTGTTTCTTAAAATTGCAAATCTTCTTCTTCTTCAGGCTATATTATGTAGTCCACTGCTGGACATAGCCTTCCCCTAATGAGCACCATAGGGGCAGTTGCTCATTGGCAGCTGCCGGCAGTTTTTCGCAAATCGTCATCCCACCTGATCGTAGGGCGTCCTACACTACGTTTGCCAAGTTGCGGTCTCCACTCAAGAACACGTTCACTCCAACGATTGTCGGTTGTTCGCGAGATATGGTCAGCCCACTGCCACTTCAGCTTGCTGATTCTCTGAGCTATGTCGATAACGTTGGTTCTCTGTCGGATGCATTCGTAAAATTGCAATTCATAGTTAATTATTGATTTATTAAAAAAATGTACAACGGCGAAAACAATTTGATATACATTGCCTACCTGATAAATTCGATTACTAGTCCTCCTTGTCAATAAATAAACTAATATATCCATTAAGAGAACAAACATGGAATAATTATTTAACAAAAAAATCAGTAGCAGTGCTATTCAGGGTTTTTGAGACAATACCCCGGAATGCTTCCGTAGGATTTATTCCACGACTTTTATGGAAGCATTGGAAAAAAATCTGTTGAAATTAATCCGCCTTTGTAGGTAATTTTTATCACATTGTTATTTAGAAGCGCTCGTGGGCTAGTCGAACCGAGTGATTGGAATCCATCACTTGACTAAAGCAACAACAGACGCAGTCAGGTGCAGGATGGGTGACCGTCCCGTGGCCACCGTAAGTGGCACTTTTCCGAGCGCTTCCGTACTTCGAAAGCCACGCTAAGCCGTTGGTGCCGGCTGTCATGTAATGGCAGTTATTAAGCCATATCAGATGCTTTATGGGCGGCTTGTCTTACAATCCTCCATCAACCCGAACTTGGCCCCCGTGATGGAGTATGGCCTAACTTTCCTGCGATGCAGAAAGAGACCCGTGCCCCAGCAGTGGGGACATACAAGGGTTATTATCGATCTATATTATTTAAGTTGTTATTATGGTTTTATTGTGTAATAAAGTGTAACTGCTGTGTGGTGTCGGCCTAGAGAATAGCACCAACCCGATTCTTCCCGCGGGTGTCGTAAAAGGCGACTAAGGGACACAAACCGGGGAGTGGGCAGCAGCGCCCCCTGCAGTACGATTCCACCAAACTGCGATCCCCAACCCGCGTGCCCAGCGTGGGGATTATGGGCATCACCCTCCAATGATGGCACAACCTTGCGCTATGGCGCTCATTAGGGGAGGGCTATGTCCAGCAGTGGACTAATAGCAGTGGACGAAGAAAAAAGTGTAACAAACAAAGCATCACTGATTAACATGGCTATTGGATTGTATCAGATACACCAGTTCTCCAGCGCGCTCGGTGTTAATGTGAATAGAACATAGTCTAGTACGGTATAAATCAATTAGCCGCACAGGCGAGTGTTTGTAGTTAGCTCGATAACTGCCCGATAGTAGTTTATGTTGTTAAGTTTACAAGGCATAAATATAGCTTGCTCAATTGCATGTTGCACAATGATAATTAGCCGAAAATAGACGTGAATTAAGTCTCCTATTAAATAACTTTCTGACGTTGAACTTCTATTTGGGAGTCGTACAATATTTTGTTTCTGACGACCTCTGTGGCGTAGCGGTAGCGCATCTACCTACCATGCAAGAGGTCTAGGGTTCGAATCCCGGCTGGGGATAAAAAAAACCCCAGGTAATAATTTTTTGACATTGCGATACTGAAAAAGATTTTAAATAACTTGTGTGCCAACCGTTCATGTGACACTACAAAAAATATAATTGTCTAACGAATTTCTATTTTAAATAAAACTCGTTTATATTATTTAGCACTCCTGCTTTATTCTTGCAATATTAATTGTATCTTATGAGATCCACAATTATATAAAGTTCAACCGTCTCTTGAACTTTACATGGTAGCAGAGCGTAAATCTAGTTCACACCTGTATAAAACCAAGTTCATACCACTTGAACTTCTTATGATACCAGAATTTTTTGAATTGCTAGAATATCAAAATTTAATATTCTTGCAACTTCGAAAGTTCTGATACCATGTGAAGTTCAAGTGGTATGAACATAATGTAATTACCCAAATAAAATGTCAAGTGCAAAACTAGACAACTATGATACGTGAGTAATACAAGCAGAGGCGGTCCTAGTGAGACAAATACTATGGAGATACGTTGGCTCCGAACGCAATTGCCGAAGACGTAGATACGGACAGATTAGTTAAATCTGAACTCATCCTTATTATAGCTCCATCTGAGCTTCAACAAATTAAAAACTGCGGCACTGCTAAATATGTATGGGACAAGTTAAAGAATACGTATGCCAGCAAGGGACCTGCACGAAAGACGTCTCTACTAAAACAACTGATCTTAACGAAACTAGAAGGACATGACGTACGCAGTCACCTTAGCAAGTTTATGGATACAGTAGACAAGCTGGCCGACATGGACGTTAACATCAATGACGATCTGTTGACTATCATGATGACCTCCAAAGCACTTCAAGCTAAAACATTTCTTCATTCGGGAATGTGTCTGTAATGAAGATTTCAAAGTAAATCAAGTTCCGTCTGAAATTTAATTGGCTGACATGTTAACAAAACCTCTTTTCGGGCCTAAACTACAAGATTTAAGTTACAGAATGGGACTGAAGAATTTATCTCTAAATTCTTAAAAACTTCCGAGAATGTGAAGTAGTTGGCATACCAACTCTATGGTTCAGTTGGTTGCTATGGATACTGAAAAAGATTTTAAATAACTTATGTGCCAACCGTTCATGTGACACTACAAAAAATATAATTGTCTAACGAATTTCTATTTTAAATAAAACTCGATAATATTATTTAGCACTCCTGCTTTATTCTTGCAATATTAATTGTATCTTATGAGATCCACAATTACATAAAGTTCAACCGTCTCTTGAACTTTACATGGTAGCAGAGCGTAAATCTAGTTCACACCTGTATAAAACCAAGTTCATGCCACTTGAACTTCTTATGATACCAGAATTTTTTAAATTGCTAGAATATCAAAATTTAATATTCTTGCAACTTCGAAAGTTCTGATACCATGTGAAGTTCAAGTGGTATGAACATAATGTAATTACCCAAATAAAATGTCAAGTGCAAAAATAGACAACTATGATACGTGAGTAATACAAGCAGAGGCGGTCCTAGTGAGACAAATACTATGGAGATACGTTGGCTCCGAACGCAATTGCCGAAGACGTAGATACGGACAGATTAGTTAAATCTGAACTCATCCTTATTATCGCTCCATCTGAGCTTCAACAAATTAAAAACTGCGGCACTGCTAAATATGTATGGGACAAGTTAAAGAATACGTATGCCAGCAAGGGACCTGCACGAAAGACGTCTCTACTAAAACAACTGATCTTAACGAAACTAGAAGGACATGACGTACGCAGTCACCTTAGCAAGTTTATGGATACAGTAGACAAGCTGGCCGACATGGACGTTAACATCAATGACGATCTGTTGACTATCATGATGACCTCCAAAGCACTTCAAGCTAAAACATTTCTTCATTCGGGAATGTGTCTGTAATGAAGATTTCAAAGTAAATCAAGTTCCGTCTGAAATTTAATTGGCTGACATGTTAACAAAACCTCTTTTCGGGCCTAAACTACAAGATTTAAGTTACAGAATGGGACTGAAGAATTTATCTCTAAATTCTTAAAAACTTCCGAGAATGTGAAGTAGTTGGCATACCAACTCTATGGTTCAGTTGGTTGCTATGGATACTGAAAAAGATTTTAAATAACTTATGTGCCAACCGTTCATGTGACACTACAAAAAATATAATTGTCTAACGAATTTCTATTTTAAATAAAACTCGATAATATTATTAAGCACTCCTGCTTTATTCTTGCAATATTAATTGTATCTTATGAGATCCACAATTACATAAAGTTCAACCGTCTCTTGAACTTTACAAAATTGATACATTATTAAGTATGGGTACCTCATTATATTGATATGCTACAATATGTAGAGTAAAGAAGAGCTTATCCGTGCTTTCATAAGTGAGGTAAAACTTATGAGACGGAGCTCTTAGTTATTTACTACAATTATTTTATTTTATACTCACACCACACTTTAATTTCTCGTTTGAAGGTCCTTTAACAATGTAAATTGCGTGGCAATCGCGGCGGTAACGCAGCGGCAAAACGTCGGCCTCACGTTTGGAAGGCCGTGGGTTCAAATCCCGACATATGATACTTTGATTTTGTCTTTGTATTCTAATCTACGTACATGTACGAAGTTGTAGTAGAAATACAACACTCGTTAAATGTAAAGTAAAACATCGCGAGGAAACCCTAGTGCCAGAATTATTTACATAATACATTTACATTAATATTCGATGAGCACCAACTACCCGTCTCAATTAAAACTGTTTTTATACAGATTTATGCTCGTTCATTACATTTTTTCAATTTTCCAACGTTTCGGCACTTTTTCAGGTGCCGTGGTCCCGGATGACATATCTACTGCTCGTGTTAACCTTAGAAAATACTATACCCGTCTCAATTTATACGTCTGCAAAATTTCCGATTTAAGGTTGCCTGGAAGAAATTGCTATCAGCAATAAGGCCGCCAATTGTACCTCTCCTTTTGTAACTGTTGCCTCTGTAATTATTTTCTGGTGTGTACAATAAAGAATATTCTCATCTCATCTCATCTCATCTCATCTCATCTCATCTCATCTCATCTCATCTCATCTCATCTCATCTCATCTTACAGACCTCAGCGCTTGCTACGTACAAAGGCCCAACTCTGTAGCTTAGTGCAGAAACCTCAGAGTTAACTCTAGTGAGTTCTAACTAGGCGAATTCAAATAAATACAGCAAAATACGTTCCGTTGTATTTCTACTCTAGTTTGTTAGCAGATGCGAGATAAACAGATAGAGAATACTATGCAAAAAATTTAAAATACATAAAAATGCAAATACCAAGTGCTCTTCGTTTTACAAGTTTATGTAACACTTAAACAGGTGTATATTACCTAAAAGGTTTTGGAAACTTCCTACACATTACGAAGCCAAGCCTTCCTAGTCGGTAAACTATAAGTTAACAGCTACAAAATATACATGGAATCGTCATAGTTAACCGTGAATTGTAGTTTTATGAAATCGGCCCTTATTGTAACAGGTGTAATACTTTTGAGTAACGTGTTACGAAACTGTTATGTCAAAATAATGTTTTTCGAGTTCAATAATAAATAATGTATATCTACATTCAAGACCTTATTGAGTCTGTGAGAATGTGATCAATAATCAGTTACAATTCGTATAAAATCCTGTTTCATACCGGACTGATCGTAGATTTTTATGTACGTTGAACCGCGTAATGACTGATAGTGAAGCACGAAAAAACACTACTACTGTAGGTGCAAGACCTTAATAATTGCATTTCTGGGCCAATAAAATTCTATTATGACCTTAAAATGGCAAGGGGCGTTTGTTAAGGCGCTACAACTTGCTAACTAGCGCTACCAATGGAATAAAAAAAACATTAATTTCTTTTATAATACGTTTTTTTTAAAGTCATCATCATCATCAGTCAGTTGATGCCCACTGCACCTAAGCTTCCCTCATGGTTTTTCAAGTTTCACAAAGTAAAACATAAGTAACATCATAAACAGCTGTGACAGCTATTTTTAGGATCTACTGTCTAGAACCAAGGATAAATCATAAACAAACAATAACATTTACATACAGGCACATACATTGCGACTGGCTCCACACTAGGATACCCTGTGTTTTGGGAACCAGAGACAGCGACATCACAAACATTTAAACATCTAAAACCGTGGTTTTTTCCCCCAGCCGAGGTTTGAATCCGAAACCTTTTGAATGGTTGATAGATGCGCTACCTAGGACGTTGATCGGTTTCCGCCGTTTATGGGAGAACTGCTTTAAAGTCCTAGATCTTGGATCTAGGTTCTTTTCAGTAGGTTCTAAAAAAGGCTTCTGCATTTATGAAGTTATTTAATGTTTACTTTAAAAACCTATTTAGAGGCTAAAAAATTCACCCATGCCGGGATTCGAACCCGCAACCTCTGGCTATCCGTACCAGCGCTCTACCAATTGAGCCAATGGGCGACTCACGGCATCAATGAAATTTCGAACCTCTTTACAATATTCTCTGTATTACGTACAGGCAGCGACATCTGACTTAAGCAAATTGCATTACTTACATCCCCGACTACCTACTTTGCAGTTAGGTTTAACATCGGAACGATATCACTGTACCCACATGATTACACTATTTTTATTTCAAATTAAACCCGGCATGGGTGAAATTTTTAGCCTCTAAATAGGTTTTTAAATTTGTTCCTTAGCACGGGTTAGTGCATTAAAAATAAAAATAGTGTAATCATGTGGGTACAGTGATATCGTTCCGATGTTAAACCTAACTACAAAGTAGGTAGTCGGGGCTGTAAGTAATGCAATTTGCTTAAGTCAGATGTCGCTGCCTGTACGTAATACAGAGAATATTGTAAAGAGGTTCAAAATTTCACTGATGCCGTGAGTCGCCCATTGGCTCAATTGGTAGAGCGCTGGTACGGATAGCCAGAGGTTGCGGGTTCGAAACCCGGCATGGGTGAAATTTTTAGCCTCTAAATAGGTTTTTAAATTTGTTAATTAGCACGGGTTAGTGCATTAAAAATAAAAATAGTGTAATCATGTGGGTACAGTGATATCGTTCCGATGTTAAACCTAACTGCAAAGTAGGTAGTCGGGGCTGTAAGTAATGCAATTTGCTTAAGTCAGATGTCGCTGCCTGTACGTAATACAGAGAATATTGTAAAGAGGTTCGAAATTTCACTGATGCCGTGAGTCGCCCATTGGCTCAATTGGTAGAGCGCTGGTACGGTTAGCCAGAGGTTGCGGGTTCGAATCCCGGCATGGGTGAAATTTTAGCCTCTAAATAGGTTTTTAAATTTGTTCCTTAGCACGGGTTAGTGCATTAAAAATAAAAATAGTGTAATAATGTTTACTTATTTTAAAGCCACGTTACAAAAATGTATATTTTTTTCCATTGGTGGAGCTAGTTTTCCGCGTAGCACCTTAAGTGATAACGACCTACATTTTTTATCGCCCGCGTCGAATTTTAGTTGGCGTATTTTAAAAGCACCTGGAGTCCGTTTTCGTCAGCTCATGGAACATATCGTGCCCGTAGATAGGGTTCATGGTCGACGCAGTTAAAGTCCTAACTAATAAAATGCTTGATGATATGATGATATCAAATCTTTGTATGTCCCCACTGCCGGGGCACGGGTCTTCTCCTGCATCGCTGGAAGGTGAAGCCATACTCCGCCACGAGGGCTAAGTCCGGGTTAGAGGAGGCATGTAAGATAGTAGCGCGCCTTACTGTCAGAAGTTATCAAGTCGGTCGTAAGGCCTCCGACATAGCTTAACGACTGTCATTATATGACAGCCGGTACCAACGGTTTAACGTCCCTTGCGAATAACCTAAGATTGATAAAATAAAAATGTATTTATATTCTTTCTTGTTGCACTAACCCGTGCTGAGGACAATTTCGAAAACCTATTGGAGGCTCAAAATTCCACCCATGCCGGGACTCGAACCCGCGACCTCTGGCTAACCGTACCAGCGCTCTTCCAACTAAGCTAATGGGCAAGTGCCGCCAATCGTAGAGGTCTAAACTTAGAAATGAACACACAAAACATAATAATAAATCTATTGAAGAAAACTAAAAAATCGTACAAACATAAGTGTTACAGAAAAAGATGGCTGCATTTTAACAATGTTTGCCACAGGTGACCACGATTTGCTAAGGTCAGACTTTTATAAAGTAAGCCCTTTAATGTATATGTTTCTTTTGTATAATACGTGACCTCACGCCTTTGTCCCAGAAGGGGGTAGGCAGAGACCAGGGACTGCCACTTGCCACGATCGTGACAAATTACCTTTGCTTCATCACCGTTCATAAGTCGTTGCATGTACGCACGCCGGTTTCGCGTACCTTTTATCTTTCCCAAAGAGTGCTAATCTTAGCAAATGCCCATTTTTAAAAGATCCTACAACATTAACCAGACCTGGAAGGCCTGTTGCATAGCATTGGTACTATTTGGTACATACGAAGCCAGCTTTATATTTCGCTCTTTTTATTCACTACCGCGCGAAAAGGGGAGCGTGTTATGGAATGCACAGTTCAGATCATTGTTTTAGAGGATGGGATTTCCGACGAATTTTTGTGCAAAAATTTTCTGTCTATCTAAAATGACCGTCCTTTTATTTTCTTTTGGTATTCAGATTTCGTCTATAATAAAAAAAACTGGCCAAGTGCAAGTCCGACTTGGCCAAAGGTTCCGTAGCCACTAACTTAAGTACCTAACTTACACACCTACTAAGGAAACTTGAGTGTCTCAGGTGTTCAAAAACTATAAAGCTTGAAATGACCAATCCGCAGTAGGCACGCGTGGTAATTAAGCTCTTAAATAGACAAAGACATCATTTATTGGTAATATTCATTACAAGTCAAGACTCCGTACATAATAACAATCAAATTTAGAAATAACAATCAAATTTACAAATGTCAAAAAGAAAATTGCAAAATTATGATACCTATTGACATGTAATATTATTACATGTCAACATCATAATTTTGCAATCTGTGAGGTCAATCAATTATAGACAAAATAATAGTAATAATACATATGTTGAATAATTTACCTAATTATTATGCTAAATTCTCATACTTTTGTCTTTCTGAGAGAACAGGCCTTCTCTCGCCTTGCAGTGGTGTATACGCTACATAAAAATATATAAAATAAGATATATAACATAAGAATATTCCTTATTGTACACCAGAGTACATACCATAATAAATTGGAAAGATACTTATGTAAGAAGAATCACACTTGAAATTTCCCATACACGGTAGTCACGTGTGATAATTAAGCCCATATTCTATCTCTCTGAAAGAAGCCCTGTGCCCTTTGGGACGTATACAGTCCGCCACATAAAAACTTATAATCGCACTTATTTCATGAGCCATAAGAGCTAGCATTAGAGCTATGTATAGAGAACATAAATAGCTTCTGATCGATTGATCTATAAATAGTCCGGTCTCGGTAGCGAAAACAATTTTCCCGAGAAAATTGTTCACGCTTACGTTCTATTTCCTTTCTTCTTTTGTTTTTGTAGTCTATGGTTCTCTCTCTTGTCTGTGAATTTAAAAAAATCGAACGGGCGCCGCCTCTCGGGCGGCGTCCGCGCTCATTTCCTGTACCTATTTTAATACTTTTGCCTTTTATTAAATCTAAACCTACAATTTACGAGTTTTACTCAAGATTCAAAACATCTGGCGACCGTGACAGGACCTGCAAGCAATAGAAAGGTCCTGATAAAACACTTTTACGCAAAAGTATAAGCAATCCACGTGCCACGCCCTACACTGCAGACATCGTGCAGCAAGAAACCTTTCACGAAAGCAGAGTGCTTCGCCACGATTCTTCTACTTCTTGCCTAACTACTTACCTACGTGTCTACACATCGTGCGGCCCGACCCTAGGGATTACCTCACCGTGTCGCCTGCAACGCGCCTACAAGTTGTGCTGCCAATATAACCTGTCAAGAAAGCTCAGTGTTTCACCACGACCAACCATATACGTGCAACTAGCGACCAGGAAGACGTTGACCCATCCAGAGAGCAATTCAAACCAACCTCAAGACACCAGACATCCAAGCTAACTTCAAACCCTGCATACTGGAACCTCGCCTACCTACGCAGTCTCCAAGCCAGCGGCCGGAAGAAGACCGACTCAGCAAGGCCTACCTGCCCTATTAATGTGAGCCCGTTCCTTTCTATCTAAGTATCCCATTATCCCCTTCGACTAGCGCACTTAGCTAGACTAGTTTTCTCGAGGGTCAAAACTCTTAACTTAATATCATCTATTGTGTGCCTATTTACCTACAGTGTGGTTTGCCTATTTATTCACTGTGTCTGCCTACCTTCTGCTACAACAAACCGCACGCCTGCTGTCTACTGTTTGCGCCTATCGATATATCTAGCACTTCCTTTAAGCCAACTTTGCCAGCATATCAACATAATTGCAAGCAGCTACAAACTGAATCTGTTATTCGCCTAAGGCCCTACTAAACTCACTGCCTGCCTACTGAATAACAATCTTTATAAACCTAACTCTGCAACCTGTAAATAGAGCCAAAAGTTCAATAACTAAAACTAAGAAAGCAACATTATTTTCAAGGTTCCATCTCACTATTGCTCTAATTCAACCTAGTTTATACTGGCTTCCCTTTGCATCACCAGCACTTACAACGTTTTGCTGGCAGACATTCAAGCTTTCCATATTAAAACAATTCCAGCTCATCAAAGCGGCGCTCCCCAATCATCAACTGGCTCCCTACTGTCACGCTGCCCCTACTTCGACCGCGGCTTAAACTGCACTCCACTCCGTGACAGCGCCAGTAGTCTCCACTTCGGCTTCGTGGGGACTCGTTTGGAGTAAGGAGCGTATCGTATGCTAAATATTTCATTTACCTATTTAATTGTTTCTTGTCTCGCTGGTCTCGTTTTTTATTCCTAATCATGGCAGATGAAAATAAATTAAAGGAATTATGTATGAAAAGAAGCTCCATTAAGGGACGTGTTACAAAATTTAAAAACTATTTAGAGCAAATCGGATCCTTTGACAGTATTTCTGAAACAGAAACTAGTCAACTTGTAATGAGACTATCGAGAATGGAAGCACTTTTAATTGAATTTGATGAGCTGCAGGGTCAGATAGAGATTTTGAATGTTGCTAACCAAAATCAAGAATTAGATGTTAGAGATTTAGTAGAACAGGAATTCTACCATTGCATTGCCACAGCTCAGAGACTCGTGAAGGCAAACTCACCTTCCAAGCCTATTCCAGATGAGGCATTTATTCAAGCAAATTCACTATCTTCACACTGCCAACATGAAAATGACACATTAAGCTTTCGACTGCCTGTCATTAAAATCCCTAATTTTGACGGCACCTACTACAAATGGCTGGAGTTCAAAGAAACCTTCAGCTCATTGGTGCACGACAATCCTAAGATTAAAGGCATTCACAAATTCTATTACCTCAATTCCTATTTGGAAGGTGAGGCTGCTCGAGTTATCTGTAACCTAGAAGTAACTGATGGAAACTACTATAAAGCTTGGGAACTCTTAAACCAACGGTATGATAACAAAAGACAACTGATTAATAATCATTTAAAAGCCCTTTTCTCACTTGAGACTGTGCGTGAAACTGACAAGTCTCTCAGATTTATAATAGACCATGTCACAAAGAACTTAAGAGCTCTTGCCACACTAGGCCTACCAACTGATAAATGGGATGTACTAATAATTTACTTTATCTCGGCCAAGCTAGATTCAAATACTTACTTCAAGTGGGAAGAGCACCGCAGTTTGTTGCCTGATGTCCCATCCACTGAGAATTTTTTTGATTTCCTAAAGGCTCGCGCTGATGTGCTCGAAACTGTGCAACGAAACAAAGCCGATAGGCCACAGTTTAAACCTAACAATGCACCCTCTACGACTTTGCAAAAGACACAAAGTAGGGCTATGCTGGCCACTTCCAACTCAAATAAACCCCATGGTGCTAATCTATCTCTTGCATGCAAGGTTTGCAAAGGCGAACACCGCCTATATGAATGTTCCACTTTCAAGTCTAAAACGCCACAGGAGAGACACTCAATAGTCACTTCATTAAAGTTGTGTCAAAATTGCTTACGAGTTGGACATGAAGCCGGCCGCTGCAGGCTTCCCGGTTCATGCAGACTTTGTAAAAGGCGTCACAACTCTTTATTACACCTGACTCCAGAGACCACTGCAGGGCCCAATTCTGAGACCCTGGCTATGTCAGTGGTGTCCAACTCAGAGGTGTTGCTATGTACAGCCAAGGTCCAACTAACCAACCCTACTACTAATGACACTATTTCAGTCAGAGCGCTGCTCGACTGCGGAAGCCAAACATCATTCATAACAGAGGCTGTAAAGCTTCGCCTAAATCTTGCTCCTCAGCCTTCAAATGTTGGAATAGTGGGCATCGGAGGGACACCATTAAACTTAAATACAGAACGCTGTTCTATCCAACTCAACTCCAGTGATGGCTCATTCCAAGTAATAATGACTTGTCTGGTTTTACCTACCATTTCTGACAACCTGCCTAAGGCTACATTCAACATAAGTCATCTCGACTTGTCTAACTACAAGATGGCAGATTCCAACTTCAATGAGTCATCACCTATTGACATGCTTATTGGCGCCGACCTATTTTGGGACCTGATAGGCTCCAAACAACATTCTTTCGGCGCTGACAATCTTAGCTTGCGTAGCTCCAAACTTGGCTGGTTGATTGCAGGGCCTATGCTTAACAAAAGGTCACAGCCTAACACAGACACACCTATATCATGCAATTTCCTTACTATTGATGAAGAACTAACAAAATTCTGGGAACTAGAAAGCTTTCCCGAAACCAAAATTCCTACAACAGAGGAAGAAGCCTGCGAAAAGCACTTCCTTGCCAACACTACTCGCAACGCCGACGGGCGCTTTTGCGTTGGCCTTCCGCTTTGCGCAGATCGCGACACTCTGGGAGAGTCTTATCAGTTTGCTAAAAAACGTTTCGCTAATCTAGAAAATCGATTTAAAAAACAACCTCAGCTGAAAGAGGACTACACTGCCTTTATAAAAGAGTATCATGATCTTGGTCACCTTTCAGAGCTACCGACACCGTTACCTACAAACGCCTATGTCGTACCCCACCATCCAGTCATCAAAGAGAGCAGTGAGTCGACCAAAATTCGCGTCGTGTTCGATGCATCGGCTCGCACCTCATCAGGGCTCTCAGTAAATGATATTCAGTATGCGGGGCCTACCACACAAGATCCACTGTTCGACATTCTAATACGTTTTCGTCAGCACAAGTATGTGCTGTCCGGGGATCCTCCTAAAAGACTCAGACCGACATCTACAAACTATAATTTGGCGGGAAAGTGAGTCTGACCCACTTAAGACCCTACAACTAAATACAGTAACCTACGGCTATAAAAGCGCAAGCTACCTTACTACTAGGTGCATCTGGCAGCTGGGTGAAGAATGTGACAACCATAAAATCAAAGAAGTCATTCAAAAAGACTTTTACGTAGACGATTTGCTTACAGGAGCTGACACCAAAGAAGATCTGCGTCACATTCAACGCTCAGTTGCAGCAGAACTAAGCAAAGGCTGTTTTCGCTTGCGAAAATATCGTTCCAATCTTCCTGATCTATTTTCAGACGACTTAAACCTAGAAGAAGGCGACTTAATGATCAGCAATGCCACTAGCACATTAGGCATTGGCTGGATCCCGTCTTCAGACCAACTACACTTTCAAATACATGATGTTTCAGCCGCCAAAGCTTGCACAAAGCGGTCAATTTTATCATCAACATTTAAAATTTTTGATCCACTTGGTTTACTATCCTTGTGCACGATCAAACCCAAAATTCTACTACAAAGACTTTGGGTCGAGAAATTAGACTGGGACGAACTAGTACCTAAAGATATAATGACACCATGGCAGTCATTTGTCCAACAGATACCAATTCTCGTCACACTTGAGCTTCCCAGGTGCGTATTGGTTGAAAATGCATCCAATATTGAAATGCACTGCTTCTGTGACGCATCGCAAAGGGCCTATGGAGCGTGCATCTATTTGAGGTCTACTAATTCTGAAGGGGAAACCCAGACTAACCTTTTATGTGCAAAGACCAAAGTCGCCCCTTTGACACCTACTACAATCCCACGCTTGGAGCTGTGTGCTGCTCTGCTGGGCGCTCAGCTAAGCTCAATTGTAACTAAAGCGCTAAGTTGCCAAGTTGACCATCACTTCTATTGGACGGACTCGAGCATAGTACTATGCTGGCTTAAGTCTGAAGCACAAACTAAAGTCTTTGTTGCAAATAGAGTTGCAAAAATTCTCAAGCTCGCACCCGCCGACTTGTGGCGCCATGTGCCCACCTCACACAACCCAGCAGATCACGCCTCTAGAGGAGTTGATCCTCAAAATGTTGGCAACCTTGATGTGTGGTGGCATGGACCAACCTTTTTGCGGCAACCTAAGGAGCTTTGGCCGACCACAGACTTTAACAAGGTGGATCAGGTACCGGAGCTTAAAGCGAACTCCGCTTTGGTGGCGGAGGAAACAGCTTCGCTGCCACACGTCAATTTTGAAAGATTTTCCAAAATGTATAAACTACAAAGAGTTTATGCTAGGGTCATCAGATTTTTTAAAAATTGCAACAACCCCTCTTTCAAACAAACAGGCCCACTAAGTAGTGAAGAATTAAAATTCTCCCTAAAATCTATTTTAAAAGTAGTTCAACGAGAGTCATTTCAAGATGAAATTGTGAGGCTAAAAAATAATAAACCTCTCAAATCTAAAAGTTTGCTTCTGTCACTTAATCCATTTATAGACGCAGATGAAATACTCCGCGTCGGGGGACGAATTGGTGTCTCTATATATCCCTATGAAAAAAGGCACCCTATTGTTCTTAAGTCCACCCACTACGTAACAAAACTACTGTTTCAACAGGAACACGAGCGACTCTTTCATTCAGGACCATCCCAACTTTTAGCTTCTCTTAGAGAGCGCTATTGGCCTATAGGCGGACGGAACCTAGCCAGACACGTCACGCGCCACTGTATCGTGTGTTGCCGGTTTAAAGGTCAAACTTTAACTAATGTGATGGGTAATCTGCCAGCCGAACGCATTGAGCCAGATTTTCCTTTTAGTACTGTCGGCATCGACTACGCCGGTCCATTTCTCATCACTGATCGCAAAGGTCGAGGATGTAAAATAACCAAATGCTACTTATGCATTTTTATATGCTTCCGTACTAAATGCATACATCTAGAGTTAGTCAGTGAACTAAGTAAAGACGCCTTCATTATAACTTTGAAAAGATTTATTGCTCGTAGAGGTATACCCAAAATTATCTGTTCTGACAATGGTGGAAATTTTGTTTCTGCAGCCAAGGAAATAAAAATATTTTTTGAGAACTATAAAAACTCTATCTGTGACTTTGCAGCTCATCAAGGTATTGAATTTAGATTTTCGCCTCCTTACGCTCCTCACTTCAATGGTCTGGCCGAGGCCGGAGTCAAATCCGCCAAATACCACATGCATAGGATGCTAGGGACTACTCACCTGACCTTCGAGGAGCTATCTACTTTATTTGCGCAAATCGAAGCTATCCTTAACAGTCGCCCTTTAAGTCCTCTCAGTCCCTCTCCTAACGATTTCCAACCTCTCACACCGGGCCACTTTCTAATTGGTAGGCCTTTAACTGGCCTTCCATCGCCGAACTACTTAGACACCAGCACCAACCGACTAGACCGCTTCAAACTGCTAGAGCAAGCACGCCAACACTTTTGGAACCGGTGGAGCAAAGAATATGTTTGTGAGCTGCAGCAACGTACTAAATGGCAGACCAAATGCAAGGATCTGCAACCTAATGATCTTGTATTACTCAAGGATGATAATTCTGCCCCACTTTCTTGGCGCCTCGGACGAATAAGCAAGCTGTTTCCAGGAAAAGACAGCGTGCCTCGCGTCGCTGATGTGGCTACAGCTCAAGGAATGGTGCGGAGAGCTATCAACAGAATTTGCCTTCTCCCGATTGCCAAAGAATCTTGAATAGCTGCTTCAACAGCTTTCAAGGGCAGGAGGATGTTCACGCTTACGTTCTATTTCCTTTCTTCTTTTGTTTTTGTAGTCTATGGTTCTCTCTCTTGTCTGTGAATTTAAAAAAATCGAACGGGCGCCGCCTCTCGGGCGGCGTCCGCGCTCATTTCCTGTACCTATTTTAATACTTTTGCCTTTTATTAAATCTAAACCTACAATTTACGAGTTTTACTCAAGATTCAAAACATTGATATCGTTCCGATGTTAAACCTAACTGCAAAGTAGGTAGTCGGGGCTGTAAGTAATGCAATTTGCTTAAGTCAGATGTCGCTGCCTGTACGTAATACAGAGAATATTGTAAAGAGGTTCGAAATTTCACTGATGCCGTGAGTCGCCCATTGGCTCAATTGGTAGAGCGCTGGTACGGTTAGCCAGAGGTTGCGGGTTCGAATCCCGGCATGGGTGAAATTTTAGCCTCTAAATAGGTTTTTAAATTTGTTCCTTAGCACGGGTTAGTGCATTAAAAATAAAAATAGTGTAATAATGTTTACTTATTTTAAAGCCACGTTACAAAAATGTATATTTTTTTCCATTGGTGGAGCTAGTTTTCCGCGTAGCACCTTAAGTGATAACGACCTACATTTTTTATCGCCCGCGTCGAATTTTAGTTGGCGTATTTTAAAAGCACCTGGAGTCCGTTTTCGTCAGCTCATGGAACATATCGTGCCCGTAGATAGGGTTCATGGTCGACGCAGTTAAAGTCCTAACTAATAAAATGCTTGATGATATGATGATATCAAATCTTTGTATGTCCCCACTGCCGGGGCACGGGTCTTCTCCTGCATCGCTGGAAGGTGAAGCCATACTCCGCCACGAGGGCTAAGTCCGGGTTAGAGGAGGCATGTAAGATAGTAGCGCGCCTTACTGTCAGAAGTTATCAAGTCGGTCGTAAGGCCTCCGACATAGCTTAACGACTGTCATTATATGACAGCCGGTACCAACGGTTTAACGTCCCTTGCGAATAACCTAAGATTGATAAAATAAAAATGTATTTATATTCTTTCTTGTTGCACTAACCCGTGCTGAGGACAATTTCGAAAACCTATTGGAGGCTCAAAATTCCACCCATGCCGGGACTCGAACCCGCGACCTCTGGCTAACCGTACCAGCGCTCTTCCAACTAAGCTAATGGGCAAGTGCCGCCAATCGTAGAGGTCTAAACTTAGAAATGAACACACAAAACATAATAATAAATCTATTGAAGAAAACTAAAAAATCGTACAAACATAAGTGTTACAGAAAAAGATGGCTGCATTTTAACAATGTTTGCCACAGGTGACCACGATTTGCTAAGGTCAGACTTTTATAAAGTAAGCCCTTTAATGTATATGTTTCTTTTGTATAATACGTGACCTCACGCCTTTGTCCCAGAAGGGGGTAGGCAGAGACCAGGGACTGCCACTTGCCACGATCGTGACAAATTACCTTTGCTTCATCACCGTTCATAAGTCGTTGCATGTACGCACGCCGGTTTCGCGTACCTTTTATCTTTCCCAAAGAGTGCTAATCTTAGCAAATGCCCATTTTTAAAAGATCCTACAACATTAACCAGACCTGGAAGGCCTGTTGCATAGCATTGGTACTATTTGGTACATACGAAGCCAGCTTTATATTTCGCTCTTTTTATTCACTACCGCGCGAAAAGGGGAGCGTGTTATGGAATGCACAGTTCAGATCATTGTTTTAGAGGATGGGATTTCCGACGAATTTTTGTGCAAAAATTTTCTGTCTATCTAAAATGACCGTCCTTTTATTTTCTTTTGGTATTCAGATTTCGTCTATAATAAAAAAAACTGGCCAAGTGCAAGTCCGACTTGGCCAAAGGTTCCGTAGCCACTAACTTAAGTACCTAACTTACACACCTACTAAGGAAACTTGAGTGTCTCAGGTGTTCAAAAACTATAAAGCTTGAAATGACCAATCCGCAGTAGGCACGCGTGGTAATTAAGCCCTTAAATAGACAAAGACATCATTTATTGGTAATATTCATTACAAGTCAAGACTCCGTACATAATAACAATCAAATTTAGAAATAACAATCAAATTTACAAATGTCAAAAAGAAAATTGCAAAATTATGATACCTATTGACATGTAATATTATTACATGTCAACATCATAATTTTGCAATCTGTGAGGTCAATCAATTATAGACAAAATAATAGTAATAATACATATGTTGAATAATTTACCTAATTATTATGCTAAATTCTCATACTTTTGTCTTTCTGAGAGAACAGGCCTTCTCTCGCCTTGCAGTGGTGTATACGCTACATAAAAATATATAAAATAAGATATATAACATAAGAATATTCCTTATTGTACACCAGAGTACATACCATAATAAATTGGAAAGATACTTATGTAAGAAGAATCACACTTGAAATTTCCCATACACGGTAGTCACGTGTGATAATTAAGCCCATATTCTATCTCTCTGAAAGAAGCCCTGTGCCCTTTGGGACGTATACAGTCCGCCACATAAAAACTTATAATCGCACTTATTTCATGAGCCATAAGAGCTAGCATTAGAGCTATGTATAGAGAACATAAATAGCTTCTGATCGATTGATCTATAAATAGTCCGGTCTCGGTAGCGAAAACAATTTTCCCGAGAAAATAACTTGACAACTTGAAGTCCTTTCCGCATTTATTTATACCCACGGGTAGTTCTTATTCTGAATAATGTTAAAGACTAAAATTAAACACTTCGTTAAGCTACAAGCGCCAACGTCCAGGGTCGTGACAGTTGCAACACTTGCAAGTATGCGCCAGTTCCTCATGAACAATGAATGAGATTCTGGTGACTTCCTGTTCCATACTACTAGACTTATATCGTAGGCAGCCAGAAAAAATCTTGAACTTTTATACATGAGCTAGCTACGATTACTTGGCAATAGCTAAGTATTTTTAAAACCTAGAGCCAAGTACTAGAACTTTAAAATATTTTGGCCAAAATCGGATGTTTACCGCAGAAATTAATTATTTCTAGGTTATTGACAAAAGGTTCTAGGATAAAGGTTCCAAAAGAGCCCGTCGGAACTTCTGTTTCAACTACTTGTTGGTACTGATTGATCGGCTTATTGTAGCAACTTGCTGCCTTTTAAATTGACAGTTAACAGTAATAGTACTTCTTTGGTTGGACACGTTGACGCGATAATTGGGCATTGATCTATCCGCGATATGGTGTGGTAAAACAGGGAATGGTGAAAATTTCCCACATTATGGCGCGCAATAGGTACGAGTAACTTGCTTCAAAATTTGATTGGGGTGACTTTGTATGTATTGAAGGGGCCATAGAAGATGTACATACTAGCCGACCTGACAGACGTTGTCTTGCATACCGACTGCAGCGCCATCTGCCGGGCTGATTTGTGAATCTAAACCATCCAGGGCGCCACCCAAACGCATACAAAACAATCATTTAAATCTGTCCAGCCGTTTAGGAGGAGTTCAAGGATACACTGACGTACAGTAAACTTATATGTATATATATAAAAATAATAGATAAAAATACCATTAAAAATTCAAATTACTGTAATAATCGTCATCTGTTATAATAAAAATACTTATATCTTTTTCGATTTTTCGTAATTTATGTATGGAATTATTCTTCTTCTTTTTCTTCAGGCTATATTATGTAGTCCACCGCTGGACATAGCCCTACCCTAATGAGCGCCAAAGCGCCCTGTCTTCAGCTTGCCGCATCCAGCATCTGCCGGCAGTTTTTCTCAGATCGTCATCCCACCTGGTTGGAGGGCGTCCTACACCGAATCCCGAAACCGTTGCCGAATTGCGGTCTCCACTCAGGAACACCTTTACTCCAACGGTTGTCGGGAATTATTCATTCTGTACTAATACTCCCGATATAAAAAGAATTAGGTCGCACTTTCACTGACGCGGCTCGACTCCCAACCTGTCATTTGCAGTGACATTTATCTTCAGACAAGGGGGATGCGCATAAATAAATGCACATTGAAATGTAAAGAAAGCTCCCTCAGGATAGTAGTTTTGATTGACAGATTGCTGCAATCGGAGATCACCCTAATCTAGATACTTTGATGTCTGTGTATCATTAAGTACATACTACATTTTCTTACATATATTTAGAGGTTACATACAAAAGCTATTTACAATAGAGCTATTCGTATAATGATGATGGATGATAGTGCGACTTATAACGCGAAAAATGTTTTGTGATATTTGATTTAATTTTTAATATTATTGATGTTAATCATAAGGTCACATACAACGGGTTATTAAAATAACACAAAGCCGTATTACGCATTATGAGTTACGTATTATCGTTTTTACATTATTGATATTTTTTACTTTTATATTTTTACTGAATTATTGATACTAAAAACCGTTTTTTTTTTTAGTTTTTTGTTGCCTCAAAAACACATTGCATAAACGTCCGTAACAATTTCATGCAGATTATAACACAAGACAACTCTAAAACGAACAAAATGCGATGCAATGCGTGCAGTATAATAAATAAATATGAAATATCGTACGGAACCAGTAAGTGCATAAATATACAGTCTAAGGATTGCTAGACTCCGATAACGTTATTACCCCAACAATATCAGAATTCTAACGCTTCACAAACTAGTTGCGCTTCGGAGCGCCATAGTAACAAGCTGAAGTTAGCTTGATTGTGTTCCACATACAAACTTAGTATAATATCATTCGGGAGCGCTACCCAATTGGAATAATATAGGATGGGCGGAATTTATAGTAGAGTAAATCTCTGTACGGTCCACGATTAGGTAGAAAAAAATTGTAACGTCGAACTTTTCTTACCCGACTGTAGGGAATCTCAAAAGGTGATTAATATGATGTATGTATGTACGTATGTATGTATGTATGTATGTATGTATGTATGTATGTATGTATGTATGTATGTATGTATGTATGTATGTATGTATGTATGTATGTATGTATGTATGTATGTATGTATGTATGTATGTATGTATGTATGTATGTATGTATGTATGTATGTATGTATGTATGTATGTATGTATGTATGTATGTATGTATGTATGTATGTATGTATGTATGTATGTATGTATGTATGTATGTATGTATGTATGTATGTATGTATGTATGTATTTATTTATGTATGTATGTAAGAAGAAGAAGGAGAAGAAGGTTACGGAATTTCCTGCCAACTGCCACTTTGATTGCGCTTGCGCAATCTCTGTTGCTACCTATCCTCGACTATGCTGATGCCAGCTATCTAGACTTAACTGAAGAGCAACTAAACAAACTTGAGCGCCTCCAAAACTTTGCTATAAGGTTTATATTTGGCTTGCGTAAATATGACCACATTTCCGAATTTCGCGCTAAGCTCAAGTGGCTCCCCATCCGCCTCTGCAGGTATGCTCACATCCTTTCGCTGCTGTACTCAGTGCTGTTCAATCCAGCCACTCCCCTTTATCTCAAAGAGCGCTTTAGTTTCCTGAGTGACTCCCATAGCAGGGCACTACTATCCGACCAGACTTTAGCGAAAAACCTTGTCATACGACAAGGTTTTTCAGTAGCTCATTTACTGTAAGGGCCGCCCGGCTGTGGAATAACCTGCCGGTTGCGCTCCCCATCTCCGGCTATATTTAAAGCCAGAGTAATGGAATTCCTTCTGTCTAAATAAGTAATTTTGCTGTAAGTAGTCATTCACTTCTCTTTACATATATATTATGTAGGTATATAACCTTTTCTTGTTCATATAACACACTTGTTATAAGACACTATTTATGTATGTATATGTAGATATTTATTTAGAGTATTTAAGTATGATTTATGTAAGTTTATTATTAGGTACATATACGTACTTTTGTCTATTAATATTCGTATTTGCACCGGCTACCCGTATCTATTTCTCCTCGGCAAATTCTCCAATTTGAGGTTGCCTGGAAGAAATTGCTTTTAGCAATAGGGCCGCCAATTGTATTTGATCTTTTGTATCTGCCGTTTTTGTAACTATTTTTCCGGTAAACAATAAATAATATTCTTATCTTATCTTATGTATGTATGTATGTATGTATGTATGTATGTATGTATGTATGTATGTATGTATGTATGTATGTATGTATGTATGTATGTATGTATGTATGTATGTATGTATGTATGTATGTATGTATGTATGTATGTATGTATGTATGTATGTATGTATGTATGTATGTATGTATGTATGTATGTATGTATGTATGTATGTATGTATGTATGTATGTATGTATGTATGTATGTATTTATGTATGTATGTATGTATGTGTGTATGTACGTATGTATGTTCCCGTCGTAACTCTTTGACCAACAGTCAGAAATTGATAAATAAGATTTCAATTAATTTGCCTTATGTGCAAATCATGAAAATACCGTCAAAAATCATAAAAAGACGAAGGCCGAGAGTCTGAGAGTGTTCACATACTTCATCGCATGAAATTCCCAATCCTGCACTGGGCACTGGGACTGGGCCGTGGGAACTGTGGCGACAGAGAGAAGGCCTGTGCCTTTGCAGCGGGATAAAATATAAGCTACATAAAAAAATATTTTTATTATTATACTTAATTGCACACGAAACATTGAACAGGACATTACATAAGAAATAACATGTACAGAAGCGAGCTTATCTCTCAAAAAAAATCTTCCAGCAAACCTTGAAGGGTCGTAGAAGCAGTAAAAAGCGGGTCTATACACGTGTACAAAATATACTTCATAAATATTAAAACCCTTCTTCTTCAGGCTATATTAGTCCACTGCTGGACATAGCCCTCCCCTAATGAGCGCCATAGCGCAAGGTTGTGCCATCATTGGGGGGTGATGCCCATAACCCCCACGCTGGGCATGCGTATTGGAGATCGCAGTTTGGTGGAATTGTACTGCAGGGGATGCTGCTGCCCACTCCCCGATTTGTGTCCCTTAGTCGCCTTTCACGACACCCGCGGGAAGAATTTGGGTTGGTGTTATTCTCTAGGCCGACACCACACAGCAAGCCTTTATTAATGAATTATTTAATGTAGCTTATATATTATTATATACGTCCCACTGCAGGGCACAGACCTCCTTTCTGCCGCGGATTGGTATTTTCAAGCGTTGAGGTATTTCAGACACTCAGGTTTCTTTATGATGGTTTTTTCCTTTCTTCGAAAGAGAATGAAGTGTAATAATAAATACCCAAAAACCGGACCAATGAACATTAACATTTAAGCCGACGAGACTCAAATGCAAAATTACGCGTTACTAAGGTCCCGCGCTAGTAATTCTTTATATTTTAAGACTGCATTAAATCACATTACTTATAATAATAGTATCTCCCTAAATATCAAATAAAAAAACACCAAAAATGAAGAAAAGTATTACATTGCTATTAAGTCTTTGCCCAACTTTGTAACGACGGTTCGATAAGGTTTATATTTGGTATTTAGTGCTTGTTTTAAAAAAATCAAATTATTATAAAATAAAGTTATACAATTTTCTCGTTGCTTTGGCAGGCTTGCTATGCACTTCATTGTCCTTAAGCGCAACACACAACCTCTTTATTTAAATCGACAGCATTATTGGAATGGTACGACACGACACATGTTTGATATCCTTGCCTCCGGTAGAGCGGTGAGTTCGGTAATAAAATAGATTGTACTACGTACGAAGATGTACTCGAAACTTGTGGTATTACGATACCTTCATCCTTTTACGTACCATATTTGCGTACTGGTGATTGATGAATAATTTATTTATAATTTATTGATAATTTATGTTTTTGTGTAATTTATGAATAATTTATTTATTATATTTAGTGTCTTAAGTTTAGTCACTATGTTACATATTTTCAGCTTCTTAATTTTACAGGAAGCATTGCTTTAGTAGTGGCAGAGTGTTTGTCAGCACTTCCTATATGATCTGGAGTAAGTCAGCATGAGGCATTATTCACAAACGTCATACTTAATAAGACAAGTAATACGGAAAAGCCAACACAGGGAACATGATTTTGTGAGATGGCGATATTCTCACGAGCAAAAGCGTTGACCTTTCAAAGCTAGTACCAGCGCTAAAACAGGCCCATAGGCTATTAGATATTAGACTGTTTAGCGGTTGCGAAACGTTTGGGAGTGTCGTTGACATTAGAACTGTACCGGAATACCGGACAAAGGGCCATGCGGGCGGTATCGGAAGCGAACTGACTACAAACCATGAGTTGTACAAACATAGGTGTAACAACAACAAAAACGCCTAAGCGCTATTTTCAACCAACTTTAAAAAAAGAAGGAGGTTCTCAATTAGTGAAATCTTTCTTCTTTCTTATTCTTTCTTCTAGTTTAAAAAAGTAATTTAAAATTTACATTTTTGTAACAATATCTAAGGATCCGCACAATCGTTTCTGTTGGTGCTAGTAGGAAAGACCCAGCAGGATTTGGGTATTTAAGGAACCACGGCAGTGTATTGTAAGGAGGGGTACCTTGCATCATTTTGACCCCAAGGTACACCACCTTCTTTAGCCGCTGCCAGCAATCTGCCTCAAGTCGTCAGTCGGGCAAGCTGGTAAGCACCCTACGCTGTATTTGCAAGTGGACACCACAAACTGGGAAAGCCTATTTCATCTAAAATATGTGTTTCAAATATGACACTCCAGCAATCTCATACACTCCAGCGTCTGACTTAGATGCCCTAAGGAATCATTTGGATTATCTAGTGTACAAGGTGCCACTAAACGATGTGTATCATCTAACCTAGACGTAACAGGTGGAATCTCAAAAAAAAGTGTGCTTCCTTCCTGAACCGTATAATAATTATGTCACCACACATAATGTGTAGTGGCAGCAACCATCTGAAGATTTTTGCTGAAGGACAAGATAATCCACGATAACTGAAAAACTGGATTAATAATGTAGTGGATGACACTGTGCAGTAATTGACGGCAATACTAACAGACTCGCTGGCTGCATTACTTACAGCATTGCTGTAACGGATAACTTTATCTAAAACAAAAAATATTGTATTTGATACATAAAGAAAACTATACTGATCCTGTAACTCATGGTTGGTGACTTGTCTGCCATAGCTACCGTGGACCGACACGATTGGAAACTAGATAAGCGCGGTTGAAATTGAGATACAATTGAAAGGCAGGCTTTTTAGAAATACAGGCCAGGTATTAGTAGATTAGACAGGGCTCCGGACAGCAGTCCGTGGGTGTCAGTTTGATTTACGATGGCTGTGCCTATAATTTGGGAGTATCACAATTGGCTACAAATTTCAATGGAACGGATCCTCAAAATTGCCGATAAGATTAGATCTATCCAACCCAGGATCAGAGCTTACTATATATAACTATGTATGAGTATTGCGAATCATTAAGAAATACCAGAGCCTACTGCTCTCGATGACTAGCTTATTTGAATATTGGGCAATGCAAACGCTTTGTAACGCTAGGGTTTGCAGTTTTTCGTCAACTTATATGAACTTAGAAAGAGTTGTAGGAGGAGAACGCCCTTCACTTACAAAAAAATATCAAAAAAACGTACGCGTCGAATTAAGAACTGCCTTTTTTTGAAGACGGTTAATAAAATCAATCGGATCCGTAAAATTAAATTGAATCAAAAAATAGTGTTCCTACATTCGCAATATTTTAAACCCGTTTACGGAAGAAAACTGAACCATAAAAATGCTTTAGCTTTTCAATCGTTTAGTTATCTCGTTTATAATTTTCACATATTTTGTGTTATGAGTTTATTTAAACAGGGCGTCCCAAAGTTATGGGCCATGAAGGAAAAGTACCTTAAATATCGTAGATAGGGTATTTCGCTGAAAGAAGACTTTATGTTATTTTTAAAAGTTAGTAATTCTGCATTCAAAGATTTTCAAAAAATTACTTGCCTTGTCTGGGAATCGAACCGACTTAAATAAAAAAAAAACTCCCCTACTTATATGATGCCAATCGAAAGAATGGCCAAAAACTAATAACTCTTCTTAAGTAACATAGTATTTTAAAAGAAAGTAACAGCGTGAAATTAATCATTTTAATCAAATTAAAAACATACATGAAACTGCCGTAGTCAATTAAGTTAAAAATTAAAAATGGAAATCAACAGGCAGCGGACTCATTAAAAGATTGGCGATTTGCGTAAGACAAGAGGGATCACATTTGGAGCATTTAATTAATAAATTTACAAAAAAATACCCACTTCATTGACTACGGCAGTTTCATGTATGTTTTTAATTTGATTAAAATGATTAATTTCACGCTGTTTATTTCTTTTAAAATACTATGTTACTTAAGAAGAGTTATTAGTTTTTGGCCATTTTTTCGATTGGCATCATAAAAGGGGTGTTTTTTTTTTTTAAATTTAAGTCGGTTCGATTCCCAGACAAGGCAAGTAATTTTTAGAAAATCTTTGAATGCAGAATTACTATCTTTTAAAAATAACATAAAGTCTTATTTTAGCAAAATACCATATCTACGATATTTAAGGTACTTTCCCTTCATGGCCAATAACTTTGGGACGCCCTGTATAGTTTATATAGACAGATTTCCAATTTTCGTTATCCCGACTTTTTCGTCGCTCAGCGGCAATATTGTTTTGAATTCCTTAGATTCATTTGCAATAACAATATGCTCGATAGTCGTGTGAGCCGCAAAATCTGTGAATCTTTTAAGTGACGTCATGAAATATCCTATGCGATACATAAGCTGAACCGTTGCAGTTCCGAATTAAGTTTACAGAACCCACAAACTAAATTAAATTAACTCCCTCACTAGAGAAATATTATTATAACTCATATTTTATATTTTAATTTAGAATAAATGTATGTACATTAAATACATAATAGAGTATTATAAGTATTGTATTATATTTTTTCGAAATGTAGCTACTGTTTATTGATATTTTGAATATATTTTTGATTACTTTTTTACTAGGTATGACTCGTTTACTTCCTCGAGAAAGAAGGCCTTTCCCTACAGTGGGACGTTAAAATAATCTATATTCTTAATGTCGAAGGGGAAGATAAAAAGTACCCGGAACCGGCATGCGTTCATGCAACGACTTATGAACGTGGATGAAGCGAAGGTGATCTGTCAGGATCGTAGCAAGTGGCAGTCCCTGGTCTCTGCCTACCTCTCTGGGATACAGGCGTATTAAAACATTCTTTGTGGAAGTTCTTCGTTCTCTTTTTTGATGGTGCAGTAATGTGTGCTCTATCTTGTTTAGATCAATGAAACATCAGGTTTTGTTATTTTTAACAGACTTCAAAAAAGGAGGAGGTTGTCAATTCGACGCGCATATTACTTTTTTTTACTATGTTTTCGCATTATTTTAGTCAAATCTTAACAGATTTTAATTTTTTTTTTGTTCGACTAGGTATAGGGTCACATTTTTTTTTGCCTTAAATGTGCATTGCAATTAGTCTGTCCTGTGACAGCTTTAAAAAACCTATTTAAAAAACCTATTTAGAGGCTGTGACAGCTGTCAAAATTACTCCAAATACGAGTATAACTTTCAAGTCAAGCGCATGAGTTTAATTACTGTCGTCTTTTAAATGCACCAAAAAATCTAATTCCTTTTTTGTTCATTCTAATCAAAATAGAATAATAAGCTCATCATCGTGTCTAGCAAACTCCATACATATATACAATACAATGCATTATCCAATCAGCTTAGGCTATGCGCACATATGCGGGCGCGTGATTGCTTAAACCTACAGTGGCGGCACACAAATACAAGAATTTCTGGTCAATGATCCGTCAAGCCAATAGCTTCATGGCAAAGGTCACCAGAAAGCACAGGTATGGTGAAATGGTTCTATTTGCTTAGCATTTACCTCCCGCCTGCCGCCTCGCTTGATAAGCCATAAGGCTTTGCGGGGTAAACACGGCAGCTAGGTGTTTCCATTTGATTTCAACTCTGGTTCAGGGCCGCGTTCCAAAAAAGTACAACTCATAGTTCATTATGTCAATTCGAGGTACATTATCCATGTTGTCATCAGTGTCTCCCTTACCATCTGGAGGAGAGCACCAGAAGCTGGGTAACTCTACATTGATTTAGAGCGTGTCAGGAAGCGCTCGTGAGTTAGTCGAACCGAGTGATAGGGTTCAATCACTTGAGTCAAGCAACAAAACGCGCTGTCAGGTGCAGGATTGGTGACCGTCCCCTGACTACGGCTAGGGACACTTTTTCCGAGCGTTTCCGTGCTTCGCAAGGTACGTTAAGCCGTTGGTGCGCGTCTGTCATGTAACGGCAGTCTTATGGGCGGCAGAAGCCTTATGGGCGGCTTGATAACTTCTGACACTAAGGCCCGCCAACTGTTTTACGATCCTCTACCAACCCGGACTTGGCCCCCGTGGTGGAGTATGGCCTAACATTCCTGCGATGCAGGAAGAGACCCGTGCCCCAGCAGTGGAGACATACAAGTGTTGATCGAGAAGAGGTGTCAGGGTAGAGGATGAATCTCCAACCTCCAAACATAGTCTTTGCAAAGTCCTCAACTAAAAGAGTTTAAATATTATTATAAAACATAGAAGTCATGCATCGTACTGGCTTTAATTACAGACATCATTGTCATCTAAATAATCCTTAATATTATAGTAGCCCTTTTGACACAAAGTGTACTTTACACATTTTTTGAACCGCGTTTCAGTCAAACTTAACATAATTATCTTCAGGGATTTTATCATAGAAACGTACATATAAAAAAAATGTCTCAGACTTTACAGCATTTGCGAGGTCACGTAATCTATTATTATTATTATTAATATGTTTATTGCACATACGAAAGATTACAATGGCAATGCGGTGGATTTAACGCCAGAAGCATTTTCCACCAATCAACCGCATAAGGTGTATGAAAATTACTGACAGGCATACGGAAGTGCAAAACAAAAATTTTACGAATCTATTCAACCTATTCAAGAGTTCTCATTTGATTCTCTACCTAGGTTTCATGATCTAGGCTAGATGCTAAATAAACTACCCTAGATGTGAAAGTTCTAACTTTTGTTCATGACATACTTTCGGTGAGTGTTCAAACTAACGATTCCACCAACGCTAAACTAATTATCTTGTACTGAAGCGTGAATCCCATGATCCGACGATTGTGAGGATCAGTGAGGAATAATTATCCCTAAAACTATTACAGCTAGCAATATTAGCAAAGCCCTAGACTAAGCTTATCGGTACTTAGAAATGCTAATGATCGTAATGCCAGATATTGGCCTCTGAAATTCAGTTTCAAAGGCACTATGAGATAGCGTTGAATGACTGGTATACTTGGTTTTACGGTTATAGAGTTTGTTTCAGAGGGGATCGGCTATCGGTTTTATTTACGAGGTTAATAGACTTAATTTAAAGCTACGGTTACTAAAATTGATGTTTTTTTACAAACTTGCAATGCTATGCGTTTTATTATGACATTTTTTTTATGTAGCTGTGGCGAGCACATCTCAAGTCTGCCGCGCACTACAAACTCCAACATTCCTGCATCGCGCAATCAAAGTGTTTCAATGACACCATAAATATAA
Organism: Yponomeuta sedellus; assembly: GCA_934045075.1. Classification (NCBI taxonomy): domain Eukaryota; kingdom Metazoa; phylum Arthropoda; class Insecta; order Lepidoptera; family Yponomeutidae; genus Yponomeuta; species Yponomeuta sedellus. Next base: position 18,139,376 of record OW203722.1, on the reverse strand, counting down.
CGTCCGACTAACAGTAGTTGGACCGGCTGTCCCCTGGCATACGATCTGCCTGGCGGGAAATTTCCCTTTATAGTGGAAGAGCACGATCACCCGCACTTCCATATATAGCATATAAATATCCCACTTTAGGGTGCAGGCCTTCTCTTAGGGAAAGGGAGATCGCGGGCTTATTAACAGATCTAAACTGTTAAGTATTGTATAGAGTCTGGCCTATACCTTCCCGAGGGAAGAGACCCGTACCCCTCGGTGGAGACGTAATGAGTTGATGATAATGATTGTATAGAGTGTACTCCGAATATCACAAACCTCTAAGGTTTTTTGTGATTTTGGCTGCTGTGTTTTTGTATGGACGGCCTCAGTGGCGCGGCGGTTTGGGACGCTGACTGTCTAACCTAAGGTCTCGGGTTCGACCCCCGGCCGGGTCAAACTAGGAAACGAACTTTTCTACTTTGTCTCGGGTCTTGGGTGTTGTCTATGTATTTATTGTATTAAATCTATCGTCGAGTTAGCACCTTTATCACAAGTCATTTAGTTGTACAGGGCTAACAAGATCTGTGTAAATATGTCAATGAATATTTAATATTTATTATGTATGTAAGTAAATAAAAAAAACTGTGAAGGAAAATATCGTGAGAAAACGTGAGTGTTTGAGCTGTGGCTTTTAGAACCCGCGGTGGGCGCGCGACATAATTAAGTCTATGCCCTCTATCTCTCTCTCTCTCTTCAGAAGATATGTGCTCTGCAGTGATACACAATAGGCTACATAAAGAAATAGAGATTACGATACTCACACTTGCAGCATAACTTGCACTGTGAAATCGAAACGCCTTTCTCATTAACCTCCTATATTAACAACAAAGTTCTGTAATCTCCCAGCGTCCCGGCAACTTTCTTTCACCCGGTGAGTATAGTACTATAATAACTTAATCCAACAACGCTTCTAGTGTCGTACAGGTAGTCCAAGAACCATGATAGATGAATATCGGGGTATATTGAGTTAATCAACCTTCTCGACATCGTCAACCCATTATGTCTCTACAGAGGGGCACAGGTCTCTTCCCTGAGAAAGGTATAGGACATACTCCGCCACGGTGGCCAATCTCGTATTGGTGGAGGCTTGCAAGACCGTCAGATGTGTTCAAGCTTCCCTAAGGCCTCCGACTTGGATTAACGACTGCCATCTATGAAGTAAGTGGGTGAATTAATTGCACACTTATATATTTTTTTAATGGAGGGAAGGAGGTTGGTAGGCAGACCACCAATACGATGGTCAGACGACATCGTGAGGGTTGCGGGTCAGATACGGATCAATAAAGAGGAGGCCTATGCCCAGCAGTGAGCTGATTATAGATAGATAGATAGATAGATAGATAGATAGATAGATAGATAGATAGATAGATAGATAGATAGATAGATAGATAGATAGATAGATAGATAGATAGATAGATAGATAGATAGATAGATAGATAGATAGATAGATAGATAGATAGATAGATAGATAGATAGATAGATAGATAGATAGATAGATAGATAGATAGATAGATAGATAGATAGATAGATAGATAGATAGATAGATAGATAGATAGATAGATAGATAGATAGATAGATAGATAGATAGATAGATAGATAGATAGATAGATAGATAGATAGATAGATAGATAGATAGATAGATAGATAGATAGATAGATAGATAGATAGATAGATAGATAGATAGATAGATAGATAGATAGATAGATAGATAGATAGATAGATAGATAGATAGATAGATAGATAGATATTTTTTACCCGACTGCAGCGAAGCCCAAAAGGAGGGTAATGTGTTTAGTGCGTATGTATGTATGTATGTATGTATGTAAGTATGTCCGATTCTATGTTCCCTCATAACTCCTTAACCAATGGTCAGATTTTGTTAAACAAGGTGTCATTCGATTCGGCATCCTTGCGCGGGTGTCATAGGCTATATAAAATCATAATTATGCGATCAGAACCGTGACGAAAAATAAAATTCGTTAAGAATCTTCGTTAAAGTACAGCTAGGAGCCACTAGATGGCGCTGTTATATTTAGTTTATTGAATTCGAATACAAATTTTATTGAACTACCCCCAACAGGTGTGAAATATTTAAAACAGAATTTTGCGGATGACGTAGGTTACATAAAATCAGCATTAATATAGAACCAACGGAACAAAAAATAACATTTACTTCTAAGCAATTAAAGTACCACTTTTAGCCACTTGATGGCGCTGCTATATTTTATTTATTCTAATACATGTGTATACATAATTTCGGCTTTGGTCTACATGTAAACAAACCATTTATAGAATCGGTACAAATGCGGAAAGAAATAATTCCTATAAAGTGGTTTGATCCTTCTAGATCATTCATTTAATTAAAAAATATAATTTTGTTTAACTACGCCTAACACGTGCAAAGTATTTATAAGAGAATTTTGCGGGTGTCGTTGATTACATAAAATCAGCATTAATAGAGAACAAACGCAACACAAATAATATTCACTTCTAAGTAATTAAAGTACTGTAGCATTAGTTCCTCTACCCAACCACAGATGGCGCTGTTTGTGTTCTAAATTGCGGTATGGTTTTGTCTGAAGGCCCTACATAATATTAAACAAAATTGGATAGTATTTGAGCACTCGACCAATCACTTCGACCAATACTGACTGTCCACTTATAATTGGCACGACTAGTGACGTAGGTAATATACCTCGCTTTGTATTTGTAGACTTGGGCAAAGTGTCTCCTGAGAGGGAGTTGTTATATCTCATATCTTTGCTCACCGAGACACACTATATCTCCATCATATCTCGCTCACCACTTGTGTCCTAGCTTTTACTTCGTCCAATCAACTAAGTGCGTGTGGAAACAAAAGACACAAGTGGTGAGTCAGTCTAGTCTACCTATTCCCTACTTTATCCAGATCACACGTTTCTATTGGTGAACTTTCTCTCATCGCTCGTTGGTTACGACGAGAAATGCGGCCGAACGTAACCAATGTCAGACGATGTTGATCTCGCTCTCGCGCATTGTGTGTGAGCTGGATAAAGTAGCAGGAGATGACTACCTTACTGAGTTGAGAGTATGTCTGAGGGAGCCAGATATAGTTGACATCTCTGGGATATGAATGGGACACACTTGACGGGGAGGGAGTTGTGTGTCCAATCATATCTGGCTCTTGAGTTACCCAAGGCTATCGCTTTGCGCTGTGGTGCGAGTAGTACAGTTACTAATCCGTAATCCTTGGTAAGTTTCATATTGCTTCAATAAATAGATCTCTAAGTACGTGCTGTCGTGCTGAAACAACGTTTCTCTTCTTGTCTGCTGAAACCCTATCCTACAGTACCACTTTTAGCCACTAGATGGCGCTGACATATATTTATTCTAGTACATGTATAAATTTACATAATATCAGCTTTGCTCTACATGTAAACAAACCGTCTATAGAAACGGTATAAGTGCTGAAAGAAATAATGCCTATAAAGTGTTTATTTCTTTCTACGCCATTCGTTTATCTCATTAATTTAAGAAATATCAACCTCATAGGGGGTAATAAACTAATAATACATTACTGCAGAGGCCGAGAAGTAAGGGATTGCTGGACGAGTTCGGGATAGACGGCCGAGTCGTAGACGAGGCCGTCTAGAACGAGTCCTGCAATCCCTGTTCCGGCCGAGGATTGTATAATGCTTTTCTCAAACAATGCGAGGAAATATTAATATTAAAATAATTACTAGGTAATTAAGAAATAATAGTTTAGTTTGCCGCCTTTTTTATTTCTTAAATACACTAACATATTTGAGCACCATGTTTAACCGCACAAAAACCAATACCATAGATTGTTTTTTTTTTTTAATCTTACAAGTATGCTTACATAACTTAGTAGGTGGTTGGCTGTATGTAATTTTTCCTTGGTCAGTTTAATTTTAGTAAGTAAATTTAAAAAGTTAGAGCAGCGGACGGTAATGGATTTTCATACTTACTTTACTGGCTTAGGCCAGTAAAGTGAGGCGGGAGCCATAAAAGAGAAACTTTGTGGCTTTATTTCATGGTAATAACACAAACATTTCCGAGCATGTTTGAGAAAAAATAATTAATTTCTTAACACTGATATTAATTTCCTACTGACACTTAGACCAAAACTAACTGAACAAAATATATAAAGTGTAGCATGTAACTCCTTTTCCCCTGTGCGGTCATAGTCAGACAAGCTGGGTTCAAAGAAGAAACAATAAATGATAAAAAAATATTTGAACGCTCTCACTGGTAACCGAAGACGGATCCTCCGTGACCTCGTATCGTAGGACCCATGAAATTTTAAAAAATTCTAGCTCTAGTCATCTTAACGAATTTTATCTCGTTTCCTCCGAAAATAAGATTATGATTTTGTGTTAGGTTTCCTGTTCACTTGTGAGACCAAAGATTGCTTATATACACCTAAATATTCAGTAAAATTTTTCAATGCGTTAGGGGGCCACCTCAAGATGAATTTGTTATGGTTTCATTTTAATACCGGTAATATTTTGGCATTCAGAAAACCAAGATTTTGTATGTCTCCACGCCCATGCCACAACTCTAAATAACTACGCCAGGCCGAAGGCCGAGCCCCATCATGCGGGTGCGAGGAAACTTGCCGCGACGAGGTTGAAGGCCGAGCTCAATACAGGTCGCGGCACGGCCGAAGGCTGTGAAGCGGGCTAGAGGAATACTCCCACGGCGATTCCAAATGCTGAGCTCTATTTACGCTGATGCTAAATGGAGAGACTATTAGCGCGGCCGAAGGCCGCGACAGTTACTTAAAGTTGCTGTTAGAAGGAAACCTGTCGCGCCTTTGTACAGGCCGCGGCTGAAGGCTCAGACCATTTATGTTCCCATTTACAAGTCCTTATTCTAAGTAATTAGCGAGACCGAAGACTGGGCCCAGCAATGCAAGCACGAAGAATTCTACTCTGGAGATGTCGAAAGCTGAGCGCCGTTCAGGTCGAAGAGATAATTCGTGACTATTCCAGTCCCCACCTACAATTGTTAACATTAAATAACTAGGTGCAGTGGAGCGTTTTTAGGCTACATAAAAAAACAGACAATTTATGTAAGGATAATAAAGAAAAAAATCTGTCGTTTCCTTTGCAAATATTCTAGATAGTTTAATACCATTAGACCATATTCATTATAACTAGCTAAAAAATATCGTACGACATAATTTTTTAATGCAGGCAGGTGGTACCTATGACTATATCAAAGAAGTATATCAGTAAAAATATTTATGATTTGCCGAGACATGTCCATTGTCGAACAAAAGAAAATAAAGCAATAAACTAAAATTCATTTAGGAAATAAAATAATATAACGATTTAAAGCATGTAAACAGAACAGATGGACCTTTAAATTTTATCGTTTTACTGAGTCACTAAAAGGTCAAAAATAAAAAAAATATTTAAAAAAATAAAAGAACCCGACTGCAGTGATAAATCAACTGAAAGCGAAAAAATAAGATAATTTTATTTTCAAATGCTAATGTCGAATTAGAAGAGTTCATGCTGCTTTACTTGAGGGACCAAATAATATAACTTTATAAGCATTATTTGCTCAAACTGTTGCATTTATTATTTTATATAAAATGATGCAGTCGGGACCCATTAGAGGACTTTAAACAAACAGTAATGGGTCCCGACTGCAACATTTTATATAAAATAATAAATGCAACAGTTTGAGCAAATAATGCTTATAAAGTTATATTATTTGGTCCCTCAAGTAAAGCAGCATGAACTCTTCTGATTCGACATTAGCATTTGAAAATAAAATTATCTTATTTTTTCGCTTTCAGTTGATTTATCACTGCAGTCGGGTTCTTTTATTTTTTTAAATATTTTTTTTAATAAAACTGTATTACCCCGAGAGCTGCTGAGATATTTGAACACCTCAGACATTCTGGTTTCCTCACGATGTGGTCCTTTAGCTAGCGATTGCTGCTACTATAATTTCACAAATACATAACTTAGAAAACAAAGTCATTGGTACATGCCCGCACTAGGAATCCAAATATTCGGTTTCGTTCTACCCCGTTCTGATCTGTTCTACTACGAGTATAATGCACTAACAAAATGAAGGCTATGGATCTTAGTCTAAATGCACAATGTAGCTGCAACAACGCGTCCCTAACGTTCTCGGGGTAACAGCTACGGGCTTAACTTAAAACCTAATAAAGTTGAGGGTAGTTCCAACATACACTCTCGAGCTTCACCGCGTTATGGCTACTCACACATTGTTAACAAAGGGCTGTTATTGTGAAAAGCGAAGTGTTGGCGTTCATTTTAAATTGGGTTTTCATTGTCAGCCTCTTTCTGACACGTGATTTCAGTAAATTGTATTTGGAGTTGTTGGAAAATAGGAACAAAATACCAGCTCAATATTTTCTGCCGTAGGTTTGGATAATATGCAATTTATTAGGACGTAGAACAAACAATAAATATGTGATCTAACCTACAATTAAAATTTTATGGAGTAGAATTTATTTTTATTTAGTAGCAACACAGCATTCCCTTGTCATATTTACAGTTTTCATTCTTTCTTTTTTGTGTTTCCGCCACGGATGTATAGTGCGTTCACATTAACTTGACGCGTGAGAGAATTGGTAGCACTGAGATGTTTACTGTTACCATGTTAAATAAGAAATCATTCCCATTACTTGGGGAAGATAAAAGGATTGAGGGCTTGTTTTACTATCTTCCGATTAGGTCCAAAAGCTAATTCACTTGTTATGTCCTTGTTACCAATTCTCTCACGCGTCAAGTTAATGTGAACGCACTGTAAAACATCCGTAGTTTCCGCCTTGAGAAAACCGATTTGAGTTGCCATTAACAAAAAAAACTAACCTGCCAAGTGCGAATCCACTCAATATAAGGAAATCCCATATAATATAGTTGGCGTTTTATTTTGAACTTGGTTTAATTTCCAATACGACATAAGCAAACACGATAACACAATGAAAATCTGTCAACATTAATATGAAAATCCGATGAAGTCAAAATTCCGGGTGTGACGAGTGTGAAATACCTTTAACTCCCCTAAAAGTGGGATCTACTCATCAATAGAAACAAGTTTTACCGTGGGGACAGATGCAAACATGCAAAAAAGCCAGCTGTTTCTCATACTTTGATGACAAAAGGAGTACTTTAGTATGAAACTTTCCACCGAGTGAGTGCCAGACGACGGACGTCAAAGTCGAGGCCGACCTAGAAGACGGTGGAGATATGATCTCGACCAACATCTGCCGGAGTGGTCTGAGGTGGCTCAGGACAGAAAACTCTGTACTGAATTGGGGGAGGCTTTTGCCCAGCAGTGGGACACCAACACAATAGCTACGCAAAAAAAAGTATGTAAAATTTTAGTCCCAAAGAGACAAATAATGTTTCACACTACATGGTCAATAGAGTAACCATGGTCGATATAATAGACGAGGTAACGTTATACGTACAAGCATTAAATAATGTACTCGTATCAAAAAATATAATCAAACCCCTTTGTGGCCCGTCTCTAACACACGGTTACTTTGTGTAACAGAGAGGTTTGTGTGTTAATAAAGGGGGTCGATTGTCTAACGTGGAAATTAAAAACCCGCAGATATAGTTACTTCACACTTTGTAACAGCAGTGCAGCCCTGTTCACATAGCGCGCATGTGCGCTTTATTGTTCCTTAGGAAATTTCATTTGGGATTTTCCAACACTTTATTTCAACGGACTAATCGTAAAACTTAGCAGAGTTACTTCACCGAGCGCGCTACCATCGATAAATTCTTCGTTCCGCGATAAGTAATAACGTCTAATAACCAGTAGTTGGGTAACAAATCGGCTGAGCGTAAATCAGAGCAGCTCCACGAAAACCGATTAATTGGTTCAATTGTCTGCGTTGGTTTGACATCGCAGGAACAATATCCCAGGCGAAGTTTGTATGCAAAATTTGGTCTTACTCACTCTACGATTAGATTGTCTGAGAGCCGAAGTTTGATAGCTTTGAGAAGTGTCGGTAGTTAGATATGAAAGTTCTTAAGTTGCATGCTATGAATTGTAACTACCGCATGATCTCGGCACACGTGAGTGCTTTAGCGATTGTTATTTCTACAGTTGCTACTTTATGGGAGAATTGAGCACTTAAAACTGTGAGCGCTGAACGACCTTTTGTAGATCGACACAAGGAGGAGTGTCAAGGTAAAAGGGAGCTATAGCCTAGCAGTGGTATATGATAGAGCTAGATAATCCCTGTGTGATTAATCACACTACGAGATTCGTGCAAAGATAAAACCTTTCAGCTTAATTGTAGGGTTAATTATGCCTGCATTTTTACATGCCAAACAGTTTTTACCCAGGACACGCGTGCAATGCTCTCTCTAATGGAAGGTAAACATTGATGAAAATTTTTCAGGTGTTTGGGTATTTATTTACCAAATTTTATTTGGTACACCAAACTACCTTTTTATTATCAAATTATATTACTTAGAATGTATATTACGCTTTTGACTGTTCATATATTCGATAGCACTTTGAAATTCACACTCTCGAAGTAACTCTATAATAACTTACGTTACGAATGGCTTTACAACAAAAAATGTAAAACTTTATTAACTGTCCGAAGCGGTGGCAGCCTAGTGTGTAGAACAATGGATACGAGAGACATGATCAATTCCTTGTGCAGACAATCACCTGCCCTCGATCGATCGATATCAACCCTTGTATGTCCCCACTGCTGGGGCACGGGTTTATTAAGGTTAGGCCTTACTCTTCCACGGAGGCCAAGTCCGGGTTGGTGGAGGATTGCAAAGCAGTGGCGGGCCTTACTGTCAGAAGTTATCAATCCGCACATAAAGCCTCTGACATGGCTTGACGACAGCCAAGGTGCCTTGCGAAAATGTCACTAGCGGCTTAACTCAAGTGATTGATTCCAATCATTCGATTCGACTAGGCTTTGAGCGCTGCACTCGAGATGACTTTATTTATTAAGTACATTTGCGAATTTGTAGTATCAATACACGCTAACAATGAACGAAATTATCGTGATGAAACCTTGACCTTGGTTGGCTCTACACGTATTGACTTGTCTTTCCTGTGGGCTAAGGCAGCTAAGCCAATTGTATGGGGCAAAACTTAGATAACGAAAGCCTTTTATGTATTTTGTTTTCTGGTGTGTAAAATAAAGAGTTCTAAATAAATCTAAGCTATCATGATGATATAAGTACTAGGATAGCCTACTCCATCTAAAAAAATAATGTCCGTCTCTTCACCCATCTAGTGTGAAAGGTGCTACTAGATGCTGTATAAATCATCTGCAAAAGCTATTTCAACGGTTGACAATATAGACAATTTATATTGTCAACCGTTGAACGTTCTTAAAATTATGGCAGGATAGAGACATTTTTCACAAATTTGTCACAAATCACAAAATCGTTTAGCATCCGAGACTCAAAGAATAACAGTCAGCTTACCGACCATTTACCAGACCCGACACACCTTTGAATAAAACACAGAAAGAAGACGTCACCCGACCGCAGTTAACACTAATAGACGAAGATTTACGCCAAGGCGACGCAACACGAGACCGGCTGGTGTAATTGTGGGCTCGTCACGACGGCGCATTCCCTCGAGCCAGTCGTGGGATTGAGTTCAGAGGGCACCAGTATCGGCTCCCGGATCTAAGTGACGCTACACGCCAGAGCCCAGAGTCTTAAGGTGGCGATAGACCTTAGAATTCACTTGTAGCAGAACATCAAGCAAGAGCCGTTTCTAAATTTGTTGAACTGAACAACGAACATAACCAAGCAATGCTACAAACTATATCACGATCATTCTAACGAACGTTCTAGTAAATATTTGTCACGCTCATAATGTACTAAGTTGTCAGTCAGAGACAGTTTAAATTTAGAATGCTCTCTAAAATGCTTCTGATTAGTTTCAGGGCTATTATTAGCAATTTATTAGCAGAAAGTTATTAACAGTTTCATACACTCATATAATACATATAATGATGTTATCACGGCAGTAGCTATTACTTGCCTATATTTTGTAGTCAATAATATGGTATGCAATAGCAGTACCGATAGATATCGTTCAATAGATAACGCTCTCATTACACAAATATGGGTTCAGAGATTCACCCTCCATGGCTTAGATTCTCTTCAATAGTAGAACAATGACTATTGCATGATACCAAAATAGATAATTTGTTTTTTTCACTGCACAATATTGAAAACACAGCACACATACAATACAACAATATGAGCACTCTTAAATTTACAGCAAATATTAAGAAACAACAAAAAGACAAAATAAGTGGATTTTTTTTATATAATTTATATCCGTTTATATTTCGAAGTTCAGTTTAAAGTATTGAGCCCCTAAATTGGCCCCAACTCAGCATGTGTTGCAGGACCACCGAGATACTTACCTACAATGCTCATTTTCTTTCGTGGCATGAACGCGTCGATTTCATTTTATCCAAAAGAGTCATAACTTTCACACAACACAATTACTTATCCTGGTCCCAAACTAGAATATCCTGTGACATGTAGGTACTAGAACACCAGGCGTGGAAATCAGAAAGATGTAAGGGTACACCCAGACTGAAACCGTTTGCCCAAATGGTTTAAATTTGTGTAGCCCCCGGTGAAAATCAAAACCACGATCTACGCCACTATAATCAGATGTGATACCGCTAGACAAACGAGGCAGTCTTCATTTTATTTCCGATGTAAGTTCATTAGGGTCCATTTATTAAGCTTTCTAAGCGTGAATGGAATACGACCTTGTCACATGTACTATAATGTATCGAGGGTCTAGTTGAATGTCTTGCTTGTTTTTCCGTTATTTCAAGTGAAGTTTTCATCGTGGGAAGACTTTTGCTACAGACTGAAGTTTACACCTGTACACCCTAAGGTGTACTGATGATGAAACAGTGTAGTGTCAAGTCTCTGTTCGGCTTTTGCCATTTCAATTTGGCACACAGATTGAGGTTTTTTTCTGTGTATAACAAGTGGATCAACCAACTGAAGAAATATGCCACAGGTAAGCAGGTAATACAGCGTGTACAGCCACATAAATATGCCACAGGTAAGCAAGTAATACAGGTAATCAGCGGCAGGTAATATATCTTGTGAACAATTTACATAAGTACACAGTGCAGTTAGGCGTTGCAACTAGCATTCATAATATACGCACAATAATATACGTTCCACTCACGACACAGGCTTTTTCCCATAGAGAAAGTATTGGGCTTGATCTCCACATGTGCCCATAGATAATTGGCGATTTCAACTGCAGGATGTGAAGTAAGACACATAAGTATGTTTCCACATGATTGTTCCTTCCGAGACAGCGTGATGCCGCTTGATACTCTGTACGAAAAACATACCTATAATGGAAAAAACCAGTGTGATCACTTAATAAGGAATAGAAAAACTGGGCGGTAAGTCATAAAACTACAGTACATAGTATATTAGGACAATTCGATGTACGATGCCTAGCCGATTAGTACAATTAGAACTAATCTTAATACTAATTAATCGGCTTTACAATGTACAACCAATTGTGATAAGAATGATAAGAATTCATGATTACCATAACAATTCGTTGTACCTGGCATGTATAGCAATAGCTAGTTCTCTAAATTGGGGTCCAGATCAAATACACAATCTCAAAAGCGCAGTCAATAGTTTGCCGCTCATCTAAGCAGGCTTGGTATCTCTGTACCCTAAAAATGCGGTGTACAGTCGACAAAATATCAACCGTTACAGTCATGTACATAAGGTTACCGTCGAGATTGTTACCAAATTGCACAGGCTGATGTGCTATTAATTGTAATATGAAGAGGACATTAATCATGCTCAATATTGTCTTATGATACCCAATATGATATTGCGTGTGATATCGGATTGTATTCCGGTCATTGACCCACTCTCACTGCCATTCCATGGGATGAATTTACAACAGAATTTTAACATAAAAATCAACTTCAGTACACTATAAGGCACTCAAAACGCATAAATAATTTAAATTAATATTACCTATAAATTTAAAATTCGTACATATCTGGGTATTATAGAAGGATATGCTGGAATAGGTGCCCAAAATGTATGTGCTGATCTGGAACTTGTCACCGACTCCAAGATATACTTCGTTTTTAGTGCCTTATAGTGTACAGAAGTCGGTTTTTATTTATTAATGTTGTATAGAATCAGGCGTTACTTTGCGGAAATCCATAATAGCATTAAAAAGTTAAAATTACTTTGCTGAATTCCGCCAAAAATCCCACAAGCACCATGCGGCTAGCTAATGCACCGCCCTCCCTCCCACTTTTTCAAGCAGAAGCAAGACACGAACACACCACCACCAACACCAATACTTGTGTGAGAAAACACGCGACGCGTTTCGCCTCTAACACGAGGCATCCTCAGGCTCCCAAATGCAAGTGACCGTCTCCGCAAAAACGCTCCGTATTTATAGGCTAGGTCGCCCCTCCCCCCGATGACGCAATGTAACCGTTAAACTGGTGACCGTTAAACCGTTTCAACCGCCTATGGGCTATTGTTGTTTTGTGCAAATATATCGATTAATGGGGAAATAGAGGAGCTGCCCACCTGTTCATTCAGCATTGTAAACAACCTATCCCTAGATAATTTGGAAATTTCCAGCTGTTCAAGTATAGACAATCTCAACCCCTTAGTGCAGGTGTGTAAAATTTCCAAATTATGGTTATTATTAAGTACATGACCCGTATCCAAAAGGTGTTTGGCAAAATGAGATTTATCCGGATGATTGTTTCGGAAAGCTGCCACATGCTCCCTATACCGAGTTATAAAACTCCTACCGGTCTGGCCAATATACACTCCGTTACATTCCGGACAAGCAACTCTATACACCCCAGACCGCTGGAATCTATCCACCCTCTCTTTTTGATTGCACAGATTTCTAGCCAAAGAGTTGCTCGTCCTGAACGCAACCCGTATCCCAGATCTTTTTAACGTCCGGTGGATTTTTTCAGAAATTGGACCTACATAGGTAATACTTGACTTCATTTTTTGAGGCCTTTCAGGTGGCACTGCGTATAAAAGTCTACTAACCATACCGTTCCGCTTCCTGACCACCAGCCTATCAATCATTCGCCTGCTATATCCGTTTGCAACTGCTATTTGATAGATGGTATTTAGTTCCTTGTTGTAATTAGCAGAAGACATTGGCACAGTTAGCAAACGGTGAATATAGCAATGGAATGCTGCCATTTTGTGTTGCCACGGATGACAAGACGTTATTGGGATAACAGTGTCAGTCTTTGTTGGCTTTCGGTAAATCTTGGGTAACAAGCATGAGTTTGAGATTTACCGAAAGCCAACACAGACTGACACTGTTATCCCAATAACGTCTTGTCATCCGTGGCAACACAAAATGGCAGCATTCCATTGCTATATTCACCGTTTGCTAACTGTGCCAATGTCTTCTGCTAATTACAACAAGGAACTAAATACCATCTATCAAATAGCAGTTGCAAACGGATATAGCAGGCGAATGATTGATAGGCTGGTGGTCAGGAAGCGGAACGGTATGGTTAGTAGACTTTTATACGCAGTGCCACCTGAAAGGCCTCAAAAAATGAAGTCAAGTATTACCTATGTAGGTCCAATTTCTGAAAAAATCCACCGGACGTTAAAAAGATCTGGGATACGGGTTGCGTTCAGGACGAGCAACTCTTTGGCTAGAAATCTGTGCAATCAAAAAGAGAGGGTGGATAGATTCCAGCGGTCTGGGGTGTATAGAGTTGCTTGTCCGGAATGTAACGGAGTGTATATTGGCCAGACCGGTAGGAGTTTTATAACTCGGTATAGGGAGCATGTGGCAGCTTTCCGAAACAATCATCCGGATAAATCTCATTTTGCCAAACACCTTTTGGATACGGGTCATGTACTTAATAATAACCATAATTTGGAAATTTTACACACCTGCACTAAGGGGTTGAGATTGTCTATACTTGAACAGCTGGAAATTTCCAAATTATCTAGGGATAGGTTGTTTACAATGCTGAATGAACAGGTGGGCAGCTCCTCTATTTCCCCATTAATCGATATATTTGCACAAAACAACAATAGCCCATAGGCGGTTGAAACGGTTTAACGGTCACCAGTTTAACGGTTACATTGCGTCATCGGGGGGAGGGGCGGCCTAGCCTATAAATACGGAGCGTTTTTGCGGAGACGGTCACTTGCATTTGGGTGCCTGAGGATGCCTCGTGTTAGAGGCGAAACGCGTCGCGTGTTTTCTCACACAAGTATTGGTGTTGGTGGTGGTGTGTTCGTGTCTTGCTTCTGCTTGAAAAAGTGGGAGGGAGGGCGGTGCATTAGCTAGCCGCATGGTGCTTGTGGGATTTTTGGCGGAATTCAGCAAAGTAATTTTAACTTTTTAATGCTTTTATTTATTAATAAAAAAATTGACATATTTACAGTAAAATTTGCCGCAGTTTACTAATATTTGTTTGATACTCAATTCGCAATGAAGTCTCACGTGATAAGAACAGACTTGGAGTCCTTAGAGTAATTTACAAGTACTTCTTTCATTTCTCATGCAGTGCCAGTGACTCGGTAGTATGTGTGTTGAACTTGTTATTGACAATACTGACTTTAACTTAGATGATGGTATAATGGGAAATAAATATTGCAATATTGTAATGCATAGTGACAAGATAGATGATAAGGGATTAATCTATAATATAAAAATGAATCGCTGAATGTGTTGGTAAGCGCAAAACTTGAGAGCAGCTGAACCGATTTTCCTAATTATTTTTTTAGAATATTCCTTAAAGTACGAGGATGGTTCTTACGGAGAGAAAAATAAAAAAAATATAGAATCGACTCTCAGGCGGTACGAAGTTCGCAGGGTCAGCTAGTTTTAAATAAAGTTAACAACTTCAATTATATGTATCAAAATATAAGCTCAATAAAGCATGAGCCGAATAATAGGGCTGTAAAACTGACATGATTGGAAAACGGGCAACTGAGAAGTTTCTGAGTAGAAGAGCAGACGTGACTCTTCAAATAAATACCAGTTTGATGATGGAGATTTTCATAATTTTTATAAAATAACACATTTACAGTTATAAGGTATAAGTTGTAACGGCGCAACGTAGTAAGAAGAAAGAAAATTAAATTCATCACACTACAATTTCTAATTTTAACATACATACATACATACATACATACATACATACATACATACATACATACATACATACATACATACATACATACATACATACATACATACATACATACATACATACATACATACATACATACATACATACATACATACATACATACATACATACATACGTGACGAGGCCCCGATGATCATAAACGAGCGAAGGACGAGTACAAAAGACACGCATTTTTATACACAGTAGTTTAGTTTATGATTGTCAAAATTAAAAAGATCTTACATAGTACCAAATGAATACTGTTTTATGTGGAAATAAAATATTTGTGGCAAGCCATGGTTATGTATTTCATGTGTGAGTTAATACATATAATGTGAAGTGTTAGTCCGGTGGAGTACACGGCAAATGCTTGTAAAGAACTTCTTGGCTCAGCGATAATTTTACTAACTTAACGATAGCTTGCCGGCGGTAATTTTCTCTCTGGACTTTTTAACTCCGGGAAGTTTCATATCATACCTTCGTGGATATTTTAATTTATTTGCTGATAAATCTTTTTAACGTGTTACTATATAACTTTGAAAGACAATATTAGGTACGTTTAACGCTGTAAAATATAACAAAGACAAACGAATGTAATAATTATATATCATGCATTTTTGTGGTTTGAAGACCACAAAAAATCAACATCGAGCAACAATAGCCATTGAATATGCGATTTCTGTCACAAAAAAAGACTTTTCAAATATATCTCAACACAATACCGAATCTTAGGGCCTAGAGTCAATTCGAGTCCTAAAGCTAACAAAGCTGTCCAATTTCATAGCCTTGCTCAAGAGCGACGCTTACGTTGGGTGGGGCATGTGTAGCACATGGACTCTACTTGTCTGCCCTATCATGCATGGTTAGGTAGCGTAAGCCAAGAGCCGTTCGGCAGACCACCACTACAGTTTAAAAACTGCGTCAAGCATGACTTGGCGGCATTTGGGATCTACCATGAGAAATGTGATAAGCTTGCTGTCTACAGGGTCACATGGAGAGACCGTTGCAATGACATTTTGCCGTAATTATGTATGCATACTGCCACAGCTTTCCATTTCACAGACGAGTGAAATTCAATCAGACACTCAAATAGGGTGGTCGGGATATAAATAGAGAATCAAGCTGGAACAATCTGCGTAACTCAAGTTTTAGATATAGGTAATTTTGGACGTTATTTAATTTCACGCTTGGCTCCATGATTTTTGGGTGGTCTGAGAGCGCTAGAAATGAAACGGTCTTAACAATAGCCATCGAATACGTTAGTTTTTTAAAGGCGATTTATTTGTATTCACCAAAAGTAAAATACGGGCGCCTTGGGTATACGGGTCGTTGTTTTGATAGACGAAGAGGCGATACCTAATAATTGTTCGCAAATTTTTAGAAAAAACATCTCTCAAGATGAAGATTTTTTATTTTATGTCTTTACTCTGAAAAACCTCTCTTAAAATTACTACTTATATAACCGTAGTTTTTATCAAATATAGTCGAAACCTGCAACTCATGGTGTGATTATTACTATAGTGCTGGTTAAGATCGTTTCGTGGAAATCACAATAATAGATTGATGTAATAATACATATTGTATACTATTTTTATTTTTAATGCACTAACCCGTGCTAAGGACAATTTAAAAAAAAAACCTTTTTAGAGGCTAAAAATTCCACCCATACCGGGATTCGAACCCGCGACCTCTGGCTATCCGTGCCAGGGAAAACTTACATTATATTTTGACATACCTATCCAGAATACGTAATGCCTAACCCAAATTTACCTTCAGTCCCGCATGCTGCGACATCAGTCCCACAGTCAAACCAAGTAATTGGTTTTGTGGGGCTTTATTTATAGAATAGAATAATCTTTATTTGGCACATAAAATTACAGTAAGACAAACTTCACATAAAACTTAACAAACTTAATTTATAACATGTAATGTGTTCTTTCAAAAATTTTCAAAAATACATACATACTTCCCTTCTTTTCAATCTTCTTGTATAGAACTATAAACTTCAAGATATAAAATTCTTTTGGGGTGATGTAATATCACAAATGATTTAAATACCAATTTTACAACTTTGAATTGCTGAACGGTAAGGTTTTAACCTACATTTTTGAGTTTTAATAATTCAGACTGCAGCGCCAGTTTCATAATAAGTTTCTCATGCAATTTGTCCACTTAAGGACACCATAGGATGTCCAAGCTCAAGAAGAAATACGAGTAATGTTAACTAAAGAAGCCACTTATTTTCTTTAAAACCGGCCACCTCGCCAGCAATACGATTTCGATGCTCGTTTTCAGATTCCTTGTTTTCGCTCGAGTATCCTTTTACTTTTTAACGTGTCTACACGAATGCAATTCGCGTGCAGTGGTTGTAAATGGGGGCTTTGCTCGAACTGGAGAGATCTTCGTAGAAACTTTGCGTAAAGTAGACGGTGGAATCTCACATGCGACTTCAGTTGTTGTGAGTTTTCCACGAACCCTCGTCTAGTAGAAAACTAGAAACTGAGTACGCTGTGAGGGGATTATGTTAGTTATCAAACTTTGATGCGGTAGTTCTGATTTTATCTGCAGTATGAAAAGGAGCTTCTATTATCAACTTATCGGAGAAGGCATTCCAACGAAAAATCATAACATTTAAATAAATAACATTATTTATTAATCATGCTCTATGTTTTGACATACCAGTAGGAATCTGAAACGATTTATACATTAAAAATAATTTTAAATTCGTGAAGTTAACTAATCAAGCAATCAACGCAATTTCAGTCAATCGAAATTGACATCTTTTCTAGAAACAAGCGTTTTATTAAAGCTCGTTATAGATAAAAGGTACTGAAATTATATTCTTAAATTTTTGCTACTTTAGTTACTAGCATTGTTACTAAAGTAGTCCTTGTATCGTCCCGTCGTCCTATCGGACGACACCCGATAAAGTTAGCTGTCGCAAGATAGAATAGAATATTATGTCTTATATGTACACCATTAATTACGTAAAAGACTTAGTATATAACTAAAACATAGTACAGTACAATGTTGACCATCCCGAACTTGACGTCCGTAATGGCCTAACCTTCCTGCTATCCAGGAAGAGAGCCGTGACCCCGCAGGACCCCAGGACATACAAAAGGTTACACTATTTTTATTTTTAATGCACTAACCCGTGCTAAGGAACAAATTTAAAAAACCTATTTAGAGGCTAAAAATGCAATTTGCTTAAGTCAGATGTCGCTGCCTGTACGTAATACAGAGAATATTGTAAAGAGGTTCGAAATTTCACTGATGCCGTGAGTCGCCCATTGGCTCAATTGGTAGAGCGCTGGTACGGATAGCCAGAGGTTGCGGGTTCGAATCCCGGCATGGGTGAAATTTTTAGCCTCTAAATAGGTTTTTAAATACAAAAGGTTACACTATTTTTATTTTTAATGCACAAACCCGTGCTAAGGACAATTTTCTGTACGTAATACAGAGAATGGTGTAAAGAGGTTCGAAATTTCACTGATGCCGGTGAGTCATCCATTAGCTCAGTTGGAAAGAGCGCTGGCACGGATAGCCAGAGGTCGCGGGTTCGAGTCCCGGCATGGGTGGAATTTTTAGCCTCTAAATAGGTTTTTAAAAAAAAAAAGGTTGATATCAATAACAGGAAGCTAAAAGACGGGTACTGTTAAATTTATCTATTTAGAAATCTGGATTACTGATATGTCGACTAAACAATTTTATTTTCAAACGTTCTGCGATCCGAGCTGAAAACATTTTTAGTGCCGTTTACCAGACTCAAGACTTCAATTTGTATAGAAATAAACGTACCCAGTAGAGGGTTTATATTGAATTTGAATAACACTATCATACGGCTCCAACCGGTACACACGGGCGCCGCTTGAGTAATACGCTATCGCGTGTAGACTACTGCACAAAATGGTCTCAATTTGTCTCAATCAATCATCCAATAAGGTCAACTTAATTAGACCTGTGATTTCCGCACTTAACCTCACAGTCAATCCATTGTATGTATCAAGCCGAGGTATGTTAACACTTCCGACACTAGGGTTTTCTCACGATGTTTTCCTTAACATTTAGCGAGTGGTATTTTTATTATAACTTCACAGATACACAGATACACATAGCTTAGAAAACAAAATCATTGATACATGCCTACGGAATTCGAACCCACGACCTTTCGATTGAGAAGACGGCGTTCTCCCGCTCCGCTAACACCGCTCTTTAAAATAAGGTCAATTTTCAACTTAGTTCTTGTACAAGTAGAGCTATTATAATATATTCTTCACTGCAAACCATTCATTTGAAATATTATAATATAACATTGCTACAAAGGCGAGCTTATCTCTGAGAAAAATCTCAACCAGCCAACCTTAGCAGAGTTAACTTTGAGATAACGGGAAAAAATAACTACTTACATAAACATACGAGTATATAAATAATTTTATGTCTTTGTGAACCTTTCCAACTATTGACATTGTTATAATATTACAGTCAGCAATACATTAATGAAATGCGACAAAATGAAACAGTTTATAAACGCAGCTGCATTACGGGCTCCACTAAACTAAATCAATTTCAAAAAACAATAAATTGGAAAACAGCACCAGTAACAGTAAAGTTTCAATACGCAGAGAAATAGTCGGCGTAAACGTTAAAACCGTAACATTATTCCGATTGTTATAGCCCAGTACGGGCAGCGGCCGATATGAATGTTTAGTGCTCGAAAATGCACCGGGAAAAGTCTGGCAGTAAACAATAATTACTCTGCGGTTTGTTTTTTTGCGTTTAAAAAACAAGACCCACTCCGTTCCACTCTATTTATATTGGTTCACTCTGTTCGGAATTCAAAATATATGACGTTTTCATTACAGTGTTTTTTTTACCTATACGTGGAATAACTCTCGTGAAAAACCCGTGCATTAAACTTTGAAAGCTTTTGCAGATCTGACCCCTCCATCTCCTATTATGGAAAGGTCCACTGTGTGGTTTTGTTTATCTTAACGTTTCCAAAGTGTCAAAATATGAGGGAATTCGACAGCTAGAGTAGCTTAGAAAAAGTAAAAATCG
This sequence comes from Yponomeuta sedellus, assembly GCA_934045075.1. Taxonomy (NCBI): domain Eukaryota; kingdom Metazoa; phylum Arthropoda; class Insecta; order Lepidoptera; family Yponomeutidae; genus Yponomeuta; species Yponomeuta sedellus. The sequence goes on along the minus strand of OW203722.1, from coordinate 18,119,071 downwards.
ACGTCACACATCCCAGTGGATAGGTACTTACATAATAGATCCCTGATGCCCTCAAAAATAAATAAATTTATTATTTAAAAGTTATAACCACGTCTTAATATAAAAAAAACGAAACTAAACCTATTTTGCAATTTAAATAAAATGCCTATTACATTGATTCGCCTTATTATTCCTGATTCGTATTTTTGAAAGCAATTTCTACCCAAACCATTTTCCTATGTTTCAGGAATTGCCAATTTAAACAGCATAATTAACACACAAGTACTTAAAAAATTGGCTAATGTAGTTATACGTAATAGCTCTGAAAAAATCTGACCCAAAGAGCGTTTTTTTGGTCATTTCACCTTTGAGGAGGCTAAAGTTGTCATGTTATCCGTTTGACATTTAAAATTGAAACGTTAGCCGTTATCAGTCCACTGAACCAAAACCAGACTCTTTAAACTTCCTCGACACGACTACAAAATGTTGATGTCAATCCTTTTTATGTCTGTACTTCTGGGGTACGGGGCACTCTACCTGCATCGCAGGAAGGTTAGGCCATACTCCACCACGGGGGCCAAGTCCGGGTTGGTGGAGGATTGTAAAAGAGTGGCGGGCCTTACTGTCAGAAGTTGTAAAACCGCCCATAAGGCCTCTGACATGGCTTAACGACTGCCGTTACATGACAGTCGGCACCAACGGCTTAACGTGCCTTGCGAAGTACGGAAGCACTCGTTAAAAATGGCAGTAACGGTAGTCGCGGGATGCTCACCCATCCAGCACATGACCACGCCTGTTGTTGCTTAACCCTTGTGATTGATCTCAATCACTCGGTTCAAGTTGGTCAACAACAAAATTTGTTTGATATAAAACACATAAATTTGAATCCCAACCAAACCATTACCTTATCTTCACCTAGCTTTCTATTGAATTAGCACAAAAGCCAAACCAAGTCAGCCCAATACATTAATATGACTCGTATGAAATATGTCCCAATTTGGTGGCAAACTTTTGGGTAGTTTCCGTGCTTGTGCGCAAAACTTTTCGATTAGCGGTAGCAGCTAAGCTGAATATATTTCCATCGCGTTGGCGTTCCCTTTTACCACCTATTTAGCAATAAAGTGAAATTAAATTTTGAAACAAAGTGACGTTTTAAGTGCTGAGCTTCCGGTGCAAAACGTTGTTGTTTTGTGAAATTTGTTTTGGGGTTTCATGAACCGTTTCAAAGACTAGCGGGCTTAATTTTGATATGAACCCTTGTATGTCCCCACTGCTGGGGCACGAGTCTCTTCCAGCATCACAGGAAGAAACTCGTGCTCGAGCTTATTTACAAGAACATTATTCCACAAAACACTCCTAGAGACGTTTTATTTGACCTGTGATTATTTCTTTTCCACGAAAGATCTAACCAAACCTAACCCAAAAGCGTTCCGTAGTCAATAATAAAACCTAACAGTTTCGCCAAGTGAAATACCTAAATAAAAATCATGAAAATTAAAAAGGGAACCTACAGTAATAAGACTACAGAACCTAAGCACTGTAGGTTTTATGTGCTAACTTGTTTCGTTATCAACCCTTGTATGTCCCCACTGCTGGGGCACGGGTCTCTTCCTGCATCGCAGGAAGGTTAGGCCATACTCCACCACGGGGGCCAAGTCCGGGTTGGTGGAGGATTGTAAGACAGTGGCGGGCCTTACTGTCAGAAGTTATCAAGCCGCCCATAAGGCCTCTGACATGGCTTAACGACTGCCATTATATGACAGCCGGCACCAACGGTTTAACGTGCCTTGCGAAGCACGAAAGCGCTCGGAAAAATGCCACTAGCGGTAGTCACGGGACGCTCACCCATCCTGTACCTGACCGCGCCTGTTGTTGCTTAACCAAGTGATTGATTCCAATCACTCGGTTCGCCTAGGCCACGAACGCTTCTAACTTAGCGCGCTAACTTTTTTTAAACTTTATTTTTAAATGTACAGATTTAGTGACTACATAGAATCCAAGAATGAAATTTATTCAATCTTTCTATATAAAATATTCAAAATAATCGTTTCATTTGAATAGTAAAATTAGGCAATCCTTAATGCCGATAAAAATAAGAAAGTTCCAAACACCACAATCACATGTCCAACATTAAGATACCTTGTACTATGGTGACTAGGCTACGATATCACATACATGAAAACACCCAGGCTCGAGCTATTTGTACAAATCAAGTACCGCGACTTACAATGGGAATCGAACCCGCGATCTATCTCTGTTTATGTACTCAAGCATGTTAACTTTGGCCAGCAAGGCAGTCCATTAAAAAAAGCTAATATTTAATTATACACTATTACAGAGTTACCAATGGTATCGCCATGGTATCGCCAATGGCGCCACAAATGGAATAAAAATCATATCTTGTTTAATAATAGTTTTTTTTTTCTCAAAAAATTCAAATCATCTAACAATATTTCTAGAACCTAGGCTCAACTACCTAGGACTTTAATCGATTTCCACTAAAAACGGACGTTGTTGCCAATAAATATCACTGCCGGCTAGAGGAACACGAGGTCAAGATAAAAGTTTCATGCCACTATCGAGTAGCTGCATCTCGCTTTACGCGGTGAAATAAAGCAAGACGGTACTAGCCAACAATAGGATAAAACTTTTCTCGTGACGTTCTGGTCCTCTAGCAGGAGAGAAAGGGAAGGGGTAAGTACTTATACCATACTCTGTGTATACCTCTGTTTACTAAGCAACGTCAGATGTTCCAGACAAGCCGGTCGGTCTGACTAATAAATTATGAACTAAAGCTTTCACGTAAACTGCGAAACAAGTTTATCTTTACATGTTCACACTTTACTCTACCGCATAGATGAACCCATTGCATTATTCAAAACATTCAACACTGACTCTGAGCCTGGAGGGCATCTACTCTCTTTGCCGCTAAACATTCGGAAGATTCCTGCATTAACCTCTGAACAGCTGGAAGAGAAAAAAGCTCCAAATATTTTAATAAAACATATTAACCAAAAAAATTATGAAACAATAATGGACTCAGTTGTAGACCTTCCCAATTTCCTACTTTAAGAACAATGGATGTCGACTAAGAAAGTCATAGATGATCTCTATATATAGGACACCAGGGCTTACAAGGTTAAAACATGACATCTCACGGCTTTGTCCAGGAAGGGTAGGTAGAGATGACAGATCTCTTTTGCTTCATCAACAGTAATTAGTTGTTGCATGCACCCACCATTTTGTGCCCGTTGCTAACCAGTGCCACCAATGGAAAAAAATATATCTTGTATTGAAAGAAAAATAACGAAATCTTATTAAATGTGTCAACAATTTTTTGGACCAAGAGCATTGAACCAAGAATAATATCCATTGAAGGGCCAAGAATAAAAAAGTTTTGTCTAAAAAAACATGGTTCTACTAAAACCCCCTGAGAATGATATTTTATTTAATCTGTGGTTATGTCATTTCCTTGTAACGTCTTGAGGATTTTATTTAATTGCTTTTTTTTATAAATAAGACCATAAGGCTTTAAAGTACTTTCCAAGAATGGCCTTAGTTATCGGAAATCGATATTAGCTTATATTATAAATTATAGACCCGTTAAATACATGTCAGAGCATTGCGAGGGATACAAAATTACAAAAATATTGTGTTCTGTTTCAAATGTTGTTGTTAAAGAAGAATTACTATAGGGTACGGCCCGAAATATTTTCTCACCAAATTCAAGTTTTCCAAGAATCAAAGGGCTATTTTTTTTTTTTTACCAACTCACTAGACCTTGTTTGTCTGGGTTGTTAATGGTTGTCTGGAAGAAATTACTCTTAGTAATGAGGACGCTAATTGTATTTTACTCTTATATCAATTCTAGTCTACATACAATAAAGAATATTCTTTCTATCTTGTTAAAGTAGACCCCTGACCCTAGTTATGTTTGCACTCAAAACTCTGAATAAACTACCCGAGTCGATGTTAAGAAGGTACGAGTTTCCCGCTTTCTAGAGCACGTCATCTGCCGTCTTCGGGATATTCGCTCAAGTTGAGAAGTAAAACTACATCAAGAGTTTAGTTTAATATGAAATTGACATTGGATTTCGGCATGTTTTACTGGATTGCTGGCAGTGGCTGGAAATAGATAGATAGATAGAGAACACTTTATTGCATAACGAGAAAAATAATACAACCATGATTTCTTAAAACTAAGAATAGAAATATTAGAAAGCCGAGGACAGAAGAACTTGGCGTATTTTAGGGGAGGCCTATGACCAGCGGACGGCAACAGGCTGATTGGCTGATGTGTTATGAATGAATGAAAATATTTTGTACCAGTTTTAGATACAGACGCACTGTCACTCGGGTGCATAACTTTACTTTTCACCTGGCTACCAAAGAGGCAATATATTTTAGCGATTCATAAGTGTATACATCCATATATTGATATCAATCCTTTGTATAACCCCTCTGCTGGGGCACGAGTCTCTTCCTGCATCTCAAGAAGGTTAGATCATACTCCACGGAGGCCGCGGAGGTCCGGGTGGGTGGAGGATTGTAAGGCAGTGCTGACCTTATTGTCAGAAGTTATCAAAAGCCGCCCACAAGGGCTCCGACATGGCTTAACGACTGCAATTACACGTCAGTCACATCTGCTTAATAGTAATTCTACTATGTAATATTACAATTGTAATTAGTTTGTGGAGATATTTTTATGTTTGTTGCTTCAATAACGCCTGAACAGAGTTACATGAAACTTGGCATACAGATCAGACAAAGATCTGAATTGATACGTAAGATACTTCATATCACGAAAATGCGTTCCCGTTGGATAGTAGTTTAAGATCACCGTACCCTTTTTTCAAGTCAAATTCCAATATATGTATTTAATTGCTGCTTTTTTTTAATATTTACTGCATTGCCGTGGCATTGCGGTGGGCACGGGTGGTTATTAAGCCCATACTCTATCTCTCTGACAGAAGGCCTGTGCCCCGCAGTGGGACGCTTATAGAATACATAAAAAATACTACAGTAACGAGAATCATATAAACGGATTCGGTGGTGGTTCGAAGTTAGCCGGGACAGCTAGTCAATAATAATATTCCGATCGCTATATATAACAATTGTCTGATTAAAGGTACGAGGTAGCTAGTTAATATCTACGATAATGATCGGGTTTGAGCGGTATTAACCTCCGTCCGAAGGTTCAGACACTTCATGATCGCTTATTGCTTTAATTTAGCTTCATTACAGTCAATTGATAAGTCATAATATTAACATATCAGTGTCTGACAGAGGTGTGATTAGAACTCGCCCTGTCGTTAGGATCTACTTAATTTAATTATAAATTGATTACGCATGAAATTGTTGGGGCAGACTATTATTACATTAGTAACACGCTCGAAAATTGAAATGATTATACGTGTGTTGCGTTTATTTCCCTATTTAGCCTGTAGCATCTAGCAGAATATGCTGGACTGAAATTATAGCACTGCATTGCTGTATTGTATACAATTTATTTTCAGTATGGATGTATTAGCAAGGGGAAAGATAAAAAGTACCCGGAACCGGCGTGCGTGCATGCAACGACTTATGAACGTTGATGAAGTGAAGGTGATCTGTCAGGATCCTGGCAAGTGGCAGTCCCTGGTCTCTGCCTACCCCTCTGGGATACAGGCGTGAGGCTATGTATGTATGTATGTATGTATGTTATTTTCAGTACCTATTATATGCTACACTAAGAGAACATGATTCATACAGGACGTAACAGCAATACCTTGCATAAAGAAGGTGATTCTTTTACGCCCGAAATTAGAAAGTTCTACTTGCCAAAATATCAAAAATGTTATTCAATTGAGTATAAATTTTTGAAATATCATCAAAAATGGCTACAAAGTTACTACGCGCTAACCGTTTCAAAGTAAATTATTTTTCATCCCACCATCTCGGAAAGAGTATTTTTAATCTTCAATATCTGAGTGGAAAAGCCGTTTTTATTTTCTAGAGGATAAAGTAAATTGAATTTAGAACATCGTGTGCACTAAGTTTGTGAATTAAAAAAGTGTACCTATTTTGTGTTTGTAAACGTTTTTTTTTGCATCTCGTCATTTCCTCGCTGAGGTGGAATGAAAAGTTACGTGTTGCACTCGAGTGCAAAGATTTTTCACCTCGTGCTCTTTTGATTCCCTCCCTAACGCTCAGGATTCTAATTTTAAATCACTCGCTGCGCTCGTGATTCAATTTTAGAATCCTGAGCGTAAGCGAGGTCATCAAAATTGAACACGCGGTTAAAAAGCAACTTTGCACTCTTGTATAACAAATAACTATTTCTACATAGAAAAATGTAACCGTTTTACACTTCTGTTCTTTTTGACTAGACCCTATCGGGTAGTCTACCCGAGACGACAGTTGTTGTAATGCTGCCGAAATGTCGGGAAATAAGGTAATTACGTTTTACCAAATAAATAATCGCGATTTGACTCGTTTAATATATAATAAGCACTACGATTGTAAAACTGCATTTTCCAACCAGATCAAATGTGTAAATAAGATAAGAATATTCTTTCTGGTATACCAGAGCACAATTTATAAAACACGTAAAGATACAAGGTACAATTGGTGGCCTTATTGCTTAAAGCGATTTCTAAGTTGCTGAAGGAAATAACAGACGGAAAGTTGGTGCAACTATGAATATATATTAATACACTACTTATATAAATAACAGTATACCTAAATAAACAGTTACCTATAGGTATTATAACATACATGTATAGGTACGTTATAATAACAATCTACGCGATGAGGAAATTAAGACAATATCGTGTACCTATATAGAGACATATGGAAAAGACAATAAAAAGAGAATGCACGAATACTAAACTAACAATAGAACTATTTAGCCTCTAAATAGGTTTTTAAAATTTGTCCTTAGCACGGGTTAGTGCATTAAAAACAAAAATAGTATAATCATGTGGGTACAGTGATATCGTTCCGATGTAAAACCTTACTGCAAAGTAGGTAGTCGGGGCTGTAAGTGATGCAATTTGCTTAAGCCAGATGTCGCTGCCTGTACGTAATACAGAGAATAGTGTAAAGAGGTTCGAAATTTCACTGACGCCGGTGGGTCGCCCATTGGCTAAATTGGTAGAGCGCTGGCACGGATAGCCAGAGGTTGCGGGTTCGAATCCCGGCATGGGTGAAATTTTTAGCCTCTAAATAGTTTTTTAAAAATAACAATAGAACAAGTTAAACAGCGTGTAAACGTCACTTCCAGAAGCCGGTCATTAGGTACAATAGTTGCGAGCGTGTTATCTAAACTAGGCATTCATTTGTAACGTGTCTTAGTTGCCCGTACAATTTCCACAGATATCATCTATATCGACAAAATTCGAAACTTAGGGCATAATTTACAACAGGCTCGATACCATCTAACCCTTTCAGACCAGAGCTATAAATTAACATTGTTTTTGCTGACTCTAAGGCCCATATTGTAGTAGCGGTTGTTAGGAATTAGGTTGAAGATAGATCTAGCTGACTTAAGAGTAAAAACTTTCCATAAAAAAGTCACTACTAATTGTATAGCTATGCTGATCTTACGAGCTTCGGAGCTTCGTAAAAATCTTCCGCTGCTAGTTAGTTGGATCTAATATTACTGGTCTTAGATATATATATATATATATATATATATATATATATATATCTAAGACCAGTGTATATATATATATATATATATATATATATATATATATATATATATGTAGATGTAGAAAACACTTTATTGTTTGTCTTAGCCTCATAGTTGGGTAATTGTACGTAGAGAGCGCTAAGGAATGTAAATACTTTAGATACTTGGGTTTCCTCATGACGTTTTCCTTCGCGGTTAGCGAGCGGTATTGCTATAACAAATTCACAAATGAACGTAATTTAGAAAACATATGATTATATTCTTTCTGTCAATTGCCCTTCCTTCACTCTCTCCATAATTATGTCCAAACCAATCAACAGTCATTGTATTACATAAACTTGCGCATATATACCAGATTGGTAGGGGCTTGCTACTTGACGCAATCTTGACAAACCTCTTCACTTCAATAATATCGAGTATGGCGAATGGCGTTTAAATATAACGTTTGTTCTCCTTTTTATTTTGTATTTACTGCCACATATTTTGTCCACGTCACTGTCTCATACCATTCCTTCGCCAACATTTGATTAAATCAAATCTAAATCAAAAATTAAATCCATTATAAGCCTTTTCCTTACTTTTTCCTCAGCTTTCGTATACAGTCCACCCGTAGCCCAACTTTTGTATATTGCACGCAGTTTTACCTCCTTTTTATTATTCTGTTTAATCTCACAAATTTTTACTACGTTATTCTCTCATATTTATATTTCTCTCGCCTGCATCTATTATTAGAATTTTTCTTAGTTTCTGTTCAGTTTTCTTAAACAGTCCATCCGAAACCCGAAACTTGCATGTTGCGAGCAGTTTTACCCCCTTTTTACTATTCCGTTTTACTGCCACACATTTTGTCAACGTCACTGTCTCATACCAATCTCTCGCCAAAATTTTCCATTACATATCTTATTAGTCTTTTCCTTCGTTTCTCTTCAGTTTTCTTATACAGTCCACCCGTAACCCAATATTTGCATTTTGCGAACAGTTTTACCTCCTTTTTATTATTCTATTTTAATATCACAGATTTTTACATCGTCATTCTCTCATATCTTTCTCTTGCCTACATTTTTCTTAAGATCTACTATTAGTCATTTCCTTAGTTTATCTTCAGTTTTCCCAAACAGTTCACCCGTATCCCAACATTTGCATATGGCGGGCAGTTTTACCTCCTTTTTATTATCCTGTTTTACTGTCACATGTTTTGTCAACGTCACTATCTCATACCATTCTCTAGCCAACATCTTCCATTAAATCTATTTTTAGCAATAACTCCTTTTTATTATCCTGTTTTACTGTCACATGTTTTGTCAACGTCACTATCTCATACCATTCTCTAGCCAACATCTTCCATTAAATCTATTTTTAGCAATAACTCCTTTTTATTATCCTGTTTTACTATCACATGTTTTGTCAACGTCACTATCTCATACCATTCTCTAGCCAACATCTTCCATTAAATCTATTTTTAGCAATAACTCCTTTTTATTATCCTGTTTTACTGTCACATGTTTTGTCAACGTCACTATCTCATACCATTCTCTAGCCAACATCTTCCATTAAATCTATTTTTAGCAATAACTCCTTTTTATTATCCTGTTTTACTGTCACATGTTTTGTCAACGTCACTATCTCATACCATTCTCTAGCCAACATCTTTCATTAAATCTATTTTTAGCAATAACTCCTTTTTATTATCCTGTTTTACTATCACATGTTTTGTCAACGTCACTATCTCATACCATTCTCTAGCCAACATCTTTCATTAAATCTATTTTTAGCAATAACTCCTTTTTATTATCCTGTTTTACTGTCACATGTTTTGTCAACGTCACTATCTCATACCATTCTCTAGCCAACATCTTTCATTAAATCTATTTTTAGCAATAACTCCTTTTAATTATCCTGTTTTACTATCACATGTTTTGTCAACGTCACTATCTCATACCATTCTCTAGCCAACATCTTCCATTAAATCTATTTTTAGCAATAACTCCTTTTTATTATCCTGTTTTACTATCACATGTTTTGTCAACGTCACTATCTCATACCATTCTCTAGCCAACATCTTCCATTAAATCTATTTTTAGCAATAACTCCTTTTTATTATTCTGTTTTACTATCACATGTTTTGTCAACGTCACTGTCTCTATTTTCTCGCCTATATTTTCCATTAAATTAATTTATTTTCAATAGTTTTTTTTTAGTTTTTCTATACGGTCCAGCAGTTACTAGTCAACACTACCCTAAGATTACTGATACACTATGAAGCAATGCGGTGCTGGTAGATCGCCAAAATGTCAGACTGTGGGCACTTCCGTTTCGACTAGTGTGTATGGAACCTAATACCCATTTTGTACTTGTGATATGTAGCAAAATAGTCTTGTAACTGGCCCTCACTACAATGTTTTGTCTAGCTCAGGTAGAAGCAATTAAGGGGCAACCTGGTACTACTTAATTCATCTTTAAGGTAAGAACGGGGCCCTATTACTAAGACTTCACTGTCCGACTGTCTGTTTGTCACCAGGCTGAATCTCATTAAACGTCTTAGTTAGACAGTTACAATTATCACAAATTATAAATATTGAAAATATAATGAAATAAACATTGCGGGGCTTCCATACAACAAAGAATTTTTTTCCGTTTTTAAATACCTTTGACATTATAAATTAACGATAGCTAATTTTAAAACCTGGAATCCAGAGTACCACGACTTTAATCGGTTCTTGCTTAAACTTTTCAGATAAGCTTTCAAGTTTAACGGTCATATTTATAAAAATCGCTTTCTTAAAAACCTTCACAGAGCAGGTTTAAATAGTACACACTGCGTTAAAGGTAAAAACATAAACACAGATTATTTAAGCTGCCTCTGAGGAGTGGAGTTGGAGTGGAGTGGAGGAGTGGGAGTTTTAGAGGAATTGTGTTTTTAAAAATAAAACTCTCTGTTTCTTTTTTCAGAGCGTATCGCTCTGAAAATAATAGCCATTAACGTTATTTAAACATATTATAAACCTAGATATGTTTTTTCCATTAGTGTCGTTATTTAGTTTAGGACAGACCCTTAAGATAGCTTGATACCGGGTAGTAAATTACCTCAGCTACGATATTAATGTCTATGGGTAGATGACAGTTGTTTTTAGCTATGATTAGTTTATGATCTCAGAATAGTTTATGCTTCTATTGTTTCGCAACAATAAGGAAGTGATCGGTCTTGAGACTGATTTCTTCAACGCTTAGCATAGGACTGGGAAAGACGCGGAAAAGACGGTATAGAATCCGCGCCCTCACCCCATTAGTGTGGGCTTCGCCCGTCCACTCCTTACATTTTGTATGAAAAAGAATGGAAAAGGCGATTCGTCTTTTCCGCACCCTTGCCCCACGTCCTTTTTGTGTATCTTTATCTTGTTCTTAGGGTTCAGTACCTCAAAAAGGAAAACGAAACCCTTATAGGACCATTTTGCTGTCCGTCCGTTAGTCCATCTGTATCGTCATACCATCGTACCATCGTCCGTCTGTCTGTCAAAACCATTTATCTCAGCAACGCTACAAAGTAACGAGTTGAAATTAAAACCTTCTCTTTTTTCTCTCAGGTCTACAGTTCATTCAAGTTATGAGAAAAAAATAAGTTAATGAACGAAAAGTTGCAGCCAATTATGCCGCAAAAGAGCGTATATTTTGACACTGAAGAAAATCAAAGTTCACCAAACAAAGAAATTTGGTTACGTCTTTTTGACCTAGAACAATGAAATTTGGCAAGTAAAATCGTCTTATTCTAGAAGTATAGGAAAAATCTTTAAGCTGCATAGTTTTAATTTGTAATTAAAATATAGAAATTACTTTTGAAGTTCGGAAAGCTCGAAAAAGATAGCGAGACTTGATTCCTAGACTATATAATTATGATATGTACGGAACCCTCGGTGCATGACTTCAACTTGCACTTGGCCACTTGGCTATTAATAAAATGACTAACTCAATTACGGAATTACTTACCAAAAACTCAAGTAGAAAATCGACAAAAATTAAAGTAAGTAATTTCGACATTACGACGAAGTTAATAATGTGTAGTGATTTACAAAACAATCTTTACGAAAACATTCCGCTTTTTCCTCAGCGATAATAAACAATTTTCCAGAAAGTTTTTTCCTCTGTGAGAAAGGTAATAAAGTAAGGGGTGACGCGCCTTCAAAGCGATTCTCAATAAAGAGACTTCACTTAGTTTTTGCGACTTCCCAGCGCATATTATGAGCCGGGTAACTTTTGAGAAGGGGTTAAAGTATACTGATTTTGACGAAAACAAGGGAAAGGTGGCACCCAGAGACTTCGTTTGAAATTGGAATTCGAAAAACTTACAAGTGGACTGGAAACACTAATAGCTTGGCAAAAAAACTATTGGAAACCAGAAGTTTGTCATTTTAGAGAACTCTTTATTTAATTTCTGTTCAAAGCCAGTGGTTGGTAGGTCTTCCCAAATGCAGTTTATTTAGTTTTATTTTACTTAATGATAGGGAAATCGACAATGCGCGATACGCAATACGGGAATTCAGTGACAAATTCTTAACATTTAAGATTAATAACATTACAGATTTCCACGTAGTTACTTCTAAATATCTTCTTTAAATATTTATTTTAGCTTGTATTTTTCTAATCTAAAATGCTTTTGAGCAGTGTTTTAAAACAGCATGTTGTCCTGAATAAGACTGTAAGTAAATCAAGTGAATTATATATTTCCATGCGAACAATTTGAATAAATAGTTTTGATAAATGACACTCAAATACAATTTTCTTTTCTTCCTCCCAGTTTCTACACATTTTGCAGGACTTCTGCAGTACAGGTCTTCACCATTCGATATAAAATAAAAATATTTTTATCTATAATATAAAAATGAATCGTTGGATATGTTGGTAAGCGCAAATCTCGAGAGCAGCTGAACAGATTTCGTTAATTCTTTTTTAGAACATTCTTAAGGACGAGGATGGTTCTTACGGAGAGAAAAAATTAAAAAAATTAACGAATCGACTGTTAGGCTGTACGAAATTAGCTGGGTCAGCTAGTTATATTTATTTTTTTAGTCACTAAGCTATGTCACAGGCCTTTTGGGCGGCTTGATAACTTACAATCTTACAATTCTCCACCAACCCGGACTTGGCCCCTGTGGTGGAGTATGATCCAACCTTCCTGTGATGCAGGAAGTGACCCATGCCTCAGCAGTGGGGTTGATAACATCATAATCAAATTTATTTATTCTTAAAAAGTATAAATTTAATATCTTTATGTAACGTTTTGAATCGCTCGTAGTCCCGGCAGCCTGAGTGATCTTAAACGATCACGAAGATGAAGCAACACAGGGCGTGTTCAGTGCATGGATGGGCAAACCGTCTATGACTACATAACGCTAGTGGCATTTTTCCGAGCAATTCTGTGCTTCGTATGGCACGTTAAACTTCTAACAGTAAGACCAGCCACTAGTTTCGCAAACCTCCACCAATCCGGACTTAGCCCCTGTAATGGAGTATGGCCTATACATTCCTCAGGGAAGAGACCCGTGCCCCTCGGTGGGGACATATTGGGTTGATGATGATATGATGTAACTTTATTATTCCTCTTTAGGCTGCATGTAACTTTTATAAGTGTTAAACTAAATGTTCTTTGCTATGCATCTACTTGGAGTGCTAAGTGTATCGTTATATCTAACTAGCACTTAGCAAAAGCTCTATTTCCTCAAGTCGGTATTCAAACAACAAACTGCTGCAATTAAAACGAAGCATTTTTCAGGGTCTCCCACTTTTAATTAAGAATACTTTTTTCCGTTTCTTCTGCTTGAAAAAAGAGTTTTGTACTTCCTTAATGACGGTTAACGCACTGCAAAGTAAAGTATCTCTTTGGGCAAGCTATTGTAACCTTGTTTGAATAGTGAAGCTTGAATAGCATAAGAACTAGACTAATTTTATACAGACATACATAAAACGCGTACCAACGCTCCCAGCTCACACAAACACAAGACATACACAAAAATACCTCCCACCCTCTTTCCCTCAGCTTCGATCCTTTATACTTTTACACTTACACTCCATTACACTGCACCTATTGATTTTTGGTATTATTTATTTGGTATTAGGTATTATTAAAATATGACAAGAATATTTTGACTTCATTCATTTTTAGGTTCAAATTATATACAATTTATTGTATTAAGATAGTGTATATCTGCTCTGACTTTTCCCTATCCTATCTTGTATTTATGTGAATGTTTTTTCTTTTCCTTGTTTGTAACTGAGATGAATACTGTGCATTTTTTCATGTGATATGTTTCCTGTGACCCACGAGGTTTATATATATATATATATATATATATATAAACCTCGTGGGTATATATATATCTCGCCAATAAATCCAGTCCCTGGTCCCTGCCTACCCCTCTGGTATATAGGCGTGAGGTTATGTTATATTATGCAAGAGTGTTGGAAAAAGTGCATGTGCACCAAATCCTGATAAAATCCTGACTTTTGCGATAGCAATTGTTATGATATTTGACCAATAAATCATTGAACTCGATCAGTTTTAGTGCGCGTAATATAAGAGCAGTTATGGCATGATATAGGAATCCTTAATTTCGCACCCGAACCTTCCTTTTAATGGCGGACAAATTATGCATAGTTGCTCGCTCCACTAATTAGGAGTTTAATCATGGGCCCTAAGTCCATAAAACATCTCTTGGCTTTAAATAATTCGCCTTCACAAGATGCTTTGGACAAAGTTACAACTAAGCAGCGTTTAGGAGGATATAATATATCCTCTTAAACGCCGCTATCTGCTACGTATTTGGTCGAGATAACTTATGACGAAATAGGCAACAGTTATATAGATATTATCTCAACCGAATAGAAGATATATCAGCGAAAGGCAGTATAAAAAGTATTTCAACCCGGCGAGCGTGCCGGAAAGCAGTCTCTGCAGTTTGGGAAAAGCTCGAAAAAAAAACTGCGATACTTGATTCCTTCGTTATCAACCCTTGTATGTCCCCACTGCTCGGGCACGGGTCTCTTCCTGCGTCGCAGGTAGGTTAGGCCATACTCCACCACGGGGGCCAAGTCCGGGTTGGTGGAGGATTGTAAGACAGTGGCGGGCCTTACTGTCAGAAGTTATCAAGCCGCCCATAAGGCCTCTGACATGGCTTAACGACTGCCATTATATGACAGCCGGCACCAACGGCTTAACGTGCCTTGCGAAGCATGGAAGCGCTCGGAAAAATGCCACTAGCGGTAGTCACGGGACGCTCACCCATCCCGTACCTGACCGACTTGATTCCTTAACTATTTATAATATGTAACCCACAAATCTGTACGGTACACTCGGTGAGTGAGTCTGACTCGCACTTGGACGGTTTTTTTCTGTTTTGTAGTGACGCTGTCTGCAGTATTATTTTCAGTGATTCGAAAGTCACTACAAATCATTTTGCGAAATAAAAAACTAGGAGAAAATACATTGTCTCACTGTAAGTATAATAGAAGATTTTTCAAGCATAGTGACATGAATAACAGTTAGGAAAATGGTCGACCTAGCCAGCCAACAAAAAACAAGCAAACAATATGTGTAAAGACCGTTTCTGTGCGACTCGCAACAAATAAGGTGCCATATTATTACTGTATCTAGTACACTCTTTTCATAAAAAGGTTGTGTCAAGAGAAGTATTTGTCTTCCTGAGGAAGCAGACTTTATCTCAGTGATAAGGAATTTAATTTCCTCCTCACAGACGGCGACGGCTACGATGACGGGAAAAATGAAATCCCGCCTTGTTCGTGTGCTTAAGGTAGTGTGGGTTTATCGTGGAGTATCTATACTGTGTGCCAGATCATAGTTCCTTAAAAATAAACAAGTCATTACTTTGAAATACAAAGTCAAGAATAATAATAATAATAATATTGGCCTTTTTGCATCTACTTAATGAGATGATTTATACAGCGTCCAGTGGTATCTTCACTCATACTAGATGGGTGAAGGGACCACTCCGACGCTGTAGTGCCTGGGTCATGGTTTTATAGATGGTGTAGGCTTGCCCAGCACCTATACCATCCTGACAGCTTAGTCGGCCTAGCCCACAGGAAAGACTAGTCAATACGTGCGGAGCCACCAAGCCGCGGGTTTCCTCACGATGTTTTCCTTCACCGTTAGCGTGTGGTATTGCGACTGCAAATTCGCAAATGTACGTAACTTTGAAATTAAACAAAGTTTTTGGTACATGCCCGCACTCGGGATCGAACCTGGGGCTCTCGCTTGCCAGTCTATAGTTCTACACACTGAGCTACCACCGCTGTCACAAAGTCTTCTTCTTGACAAAGTCAAGAATAATAGTGACGTAACTACAGGTTTAGAAACAAGTAAACGTCGTTTCTCAGAATTGATTTAGAACCATATTTATTAAACCCATTTGATTTTTCAATTGTGGACGAATAAGAGGCACAAATATGCAGCCATCGTGCAGGGCTACATATTTGTGCCTTTCGGAGTCGAGACTCTGGGGCCATGGGGTCCGGAGGCGCGACTCCTCTTTAAGGAGATATCGTCTCGCCTAGTCGACACTTCAGGAGACCCGAGGGCTGGTGCTTACTTTGGCCAAAGGATAAGCCTAGCCGCACAGAGAGGCAATGCCGCCAGCCTTCTTGGTACTCTGCCGCCCGACAGCGATCTGGCTCAAATACCTATTTTATTTAAATTAGAATGTTTTGAGTTTAGTTCCATTTTTATAATACTGTGGACAAACTATCAAGTTAGAAAAGGGAATAATTCGGCTAATAATTTGCTAATACCAAAAGAATCTATATTATTGTACTATTTTATAGGATAGTTTGCTTACAGCTCTATAAATTTAAACTACACTGTAAAGTTTTTCGTCAAAACTAAACGTGGTCAAAACTAAACTAAACTGAAATTCTTGGTTCTAAAAGGGGGGATGCCTTTGCCCTACATCGGGACAACCATATTAGGGAGGCTATATAAAAACGAGTATATAGTTTTGACGATAGCACTGATCACACAAAATTTTCTATATCACATGAAGTAAATGAAGCGTACCTATACCCATATAAGCTAGGCAGTAGAGATTCGTTAAGAGATTTCTTTGAAGAAACAAACATCCTGACAGTTGCCACCCAGTATATCTATGAAAAATTATATATGTCAGGAAAACATTAACAGTTTTAAAACTACAGGTAGCCAACACAATGTAAATACTAGAAACAAACATAAACTTTTAATCCCAAGATTTAAGGCTGGCAAAGGTTAATACATCCTTCATGGAACATTGTATACGCTTCTATACTCTATATACGACCTCTGTGGCGTAGCGGTAGCGCGTCTGCCTATCATGCAAGAGGTCCCGGGTACGAATCCCGGCTGGAAACAACAAAAAACCCAGGTCTTGGATGTTTACATGTTTGTGATGTCGTTGTTTCTGGTTCCCACGACACAAGGTATCCTAGTGTTGGGCCAGAAGCTTGTATGTAAATGTTATGTTATGTTATATTATGCTATAATAAAATCCCTGAAGATATATTAAGTTACACTGAAGCGCGGTTCAAAAAATGTGTAAAGTACACTTTGTGCCAAAAGAGCTACCTCTATTAAGGCTTATTTAGATGACAATTATGTCTGGAATCAAAGCATGTAAAATACATGAGTTTTGTAAAAATTGTGTAAACTCTGTTAGTTAAGGATTTAAAAAGACTAAGTTTGGACTTTCTTTGTCCATTTTTTCTCCAAAATGATCTAGATTTTGAAATGGACACCTAGTTTGACTGGTAACGTTCATTAAGCCGCAGTATCTGCGCTACTTTAAATAATACCCTTTCATTTCATTTTATTTACTTTAAAACCAGCACACGGAAGCTAAAACAAACAAAACGAAGTTCCTTCTCACTTTAGACAAATAAATTTTGCTGTTTTTTTGGACCAGACGCTGTTTGTTTTATGATTTTTTTATAAGTATGTTACAGATTTTTCTGTTTATTTTTAATTGGTTCCCCAAGATACTGAACTTGTAAGAGGTAAGAGGACCTCTGGAAACTCTTTTGTCTTTATCTAAGCTATGCAACGTAGGTACGTTAAAATATGTCATCACTGTAAATACATGGATGTTTTGTTTATACTATTTTTATTTTTAATGCACTAACCCGTGCAGGACAATTTTAAAAACCTATTTAGAGGCTAAAAATTCCACCCATGCCGGGATTCGAACCCGCGACCTCTGGCTATCCGTGCCAGATACGGCACGGCACGGATAGCCAGAGGTCGCGGGTTCAAATCCCATGGGATGGGTGGAATTTTTAGCTTCTAAATAGGTTTTTACATGGATGTTTGTGCAATTTTTTTTTTTACTTTTTACACGCTGAGTGCCATAGCGCCTTATCTGTAGCTTGCCGCATCCAGCATCTGCATGCTTGCTGAAGACAGGGCGCTATGGCGCTCATTAGGAGAGGGCTAAGTCCAGCAGTGGACTAATATTAGCCTGATGATGATGACACGCTAAGTACAAGTGAATCTAGCAAACATAAATATTTGGTACGCTCATTCAATGGTTTCGCTCAACGCCCCAGAAGCTTGCGTTATTGCTTCACTTTAAGTCTATCGGCACAATTATTTGTTCACACTACTTGCAAGTACATTTTCAGAATATGTTATAAGAGTGTATTTCTTTTTCGGCCTTATTTATAATACACTATTCTACTAATATACAGGCGTTTTATTGAGTTTTTACGTCTTTTCCTTGTAAAATCTCCAGCACAGACTACTGTAGTCAGGCCTTTTGGTGTGTTTTCAGATTGTTTTATTTAAATAAGGCCGTCATATTGTAAGACAAGCTGTAATGACTGTAAAGCACTTTTTTTTGTAATGTGCACCGAATCTTTTTTTTTTCATCTTCTTCGTTCCCTCATGACTGAGGATCGCGATCATGGCTCGCTCGTTTCCACAGCGAACGGGTTTCCGCCCTGTGGACCACTTTTATGACGTTCAACCATCTTGGTCGATCCGGCAGCGGACATTATTCGTCTTTTTCGTTCCCTCATGACTGAGGATCACGATCATGGGTCGCTCGTTTTCACAGCGAACGGGTTTCCGCCCTGTGGACCACTTTTATGACGTCCAACTACCTTGGTCGATCCGGCAGCGGACATTATTCGTCTTTTTCGTTCCCTCATGACTGAGGATCACGATCATGGGTCGCTCGTTTTCACAGCGAACGGGTTTCCGCCCTGTGGACCACTTTTATGACGTCCAACTACCTTGGTCGATCCAGCAGCGGACATTAGGCTCATTAAAATAGTCAAACCTTTTTAATTTATCAACTGGTAATAAAACCGATAATTTATATAGCATAAAATGTTTAGTAGTTGACTTCGCCTACCACTTTTGTTAATCATAAAATGCCTTAGTAAAAATACAATCTGTTTTGCATTAACTAATGTAAAGGAAATCTTCGAGCCACGTTTTTCAAAGACTTTCTACCCTCTAAATTCGCAGAATATAAAGGAGCTTTTTCAAGCGACGCTAACGCTTTGACAGCCCCCATAAAACGTCTGAAAGGATTCTCGAATAAGCAGAGCACACGCCACAAAGAGATGCAATTTGCATTATAATAAAATTTCATCGAATGCTCCGACCAAGCCGCTCTTACAGAGAAACGATTTAAAATGTTCAGATTTTCAAAAGCGATAATATGGTTCATGTAAATTTATTAAACACCATTGGAAAGATAGGCCGCAAAATAATTTGTTATTTTATTAATTTATCAAAGCCCACAGCACAAAACAATATAAAATAAGTAGGTAAATAAATGTAAGCCAAACATAGGCCAATTACGGACTAACATTTTTTTAAACTAATCTTATTTACGAAGCACAGATCAGGCAACAGAGTTGCCTGGTCTTAGTTGTATTAAAATTGCAAATAGGCAAATATACTCCATTTTGCTTTCTGAAACAGAAGGTTAATAAGAAGTTTTGATGGTATCGGCTAGATAAAAAGACCAAATATAGAAAAATGAAGAAATTAGGAAAAAATCACAGTCTTAGCATGTAACAAAATCCCAAATTCTGGAAGTTTGCTGCAGAATTTGGGATTTTGTTTACTTGCTTACTAATCTGATTATTAAAGCTTGTCCTTTGCGATGGACATCGATCATCATAGGGAAGGACAAGCTTTAATAATCATTTATCCCACGTGCACATTGTAACATATTTTAGTTAAATATGAAAATATACATACCTTAGAAAAAGTTCTAAAAGAAAAAAAATTGGACAGTTTAGTTTTTTTAATAGTTCTGCTCCTTGGGTTTTGAAAATTGTTTCTCATGCTCTGTACTTTAGGACCACTTTTATCGATCAAAACTAAGAAGGTATAGGACAATTAAAATGCTTCTAAAGTATCCGTAATATTATTTTCTAGAACTTGGTTGACCACGTTTCATTCAAAACCGTTTTAGTCTTCATCAGAAGGACATCTCTCAAAGCAAGTGGTTCTTTCACTACGCGTTTCGGATTGGATTCCATTACCACATCACACACCGGTTCGAGAGCGCTCGAATCATTGCCCAAAAAGTCACATTACCCGTGAAAAACCGCTGGATTGCCGTAATTGAAAATTCCCGCGTTATATACGGCTTGCAATTTCAGCGAAGACCGCCCAGCAGGGCACGGTTGCCATTTTTCTTTACGCTTAACGATATTATTTAACGCCACAAATTTTGCACGATTTTGGGATTCCGTATCCAAGGGTTACGGCATATGAGACTGCGCCAATACGACGAATTGATTTAGGTTTATTTATATTCTAAAAAAACACACACACAAACACACACACACAGACACAAACATGCACAGACACACACACATACACATACACAGACACACACACACATACACAGACACACTTAAATTGCATGCCGCATGTTAGGGATTAGTATATTTTGCTTCGCATGTACCTTCTACTAGATTCAATATTATTTGGTAAACATGACATCACCACCGACTGTCTTCCGCCTTTTCCAAGAGGCCTACTAACCATAACTACAAGCTACTAGATAGTCTAGTTATGGCAGTAGTCACATAAAATTACGGTTTTGTTATGTTTTTCCACTAGAATAATATATTAATAAGCACAAGAATGTCAGTCTTTGCAACCATTCCTTGAAATAAGTATTTTTTCATTTTCATTTCAATTTATTTATAATGATGTCAACACTATCTAGTATCGCCCTCCGGCCAGATGGACCGACGACAAGGTGGCTGGTGGTGACTGGATGGCGAAAACGGGAGATCGGGTCTTGTGGCGCACCCTGGGGGAGGCTTATGTCCAGCAGTGGACTGCAATAGGCTGAAATGGATGGATGGACTATCTAGTGACGATTAAAATAACTAAAAACAACGCTACAAAGTTTTGTTTGTTGATTTAATATGACATTGGCCTTTTGCATCTACGTGATGAGATGATTTAAACAGCGTCCAGTGGCATCGTCACTCACACTAGATGGGTAAAGGGACCACTCGGATGCTGACAGCGGTGGTAGCTCAGTGAGTCAGTATACTCGCAAGCGAGAAACCCAGGTTCGATCTGCGGTGCGGGCATGTACCAACGACTTTGTTTAATAGATAGATACATAGATAAATAGAGAACACTTTATTGCACAACCAGAAAAATATTACAACCATGATTCTTAAATCTAAGTAATGTCATACAATTGGCGGCCTTATCGCTAAGAGCAATCTCTTCCAGATAACCTTTGGATGGATTGGATTGCACGAGTAGTCGGTACGTGGTGCATGTACATAAATAATTAAATCGAAAATATATTAATAACAAACAGCAAAAGAGTGCGAGAATATAATTACTTATAATTACCTACGGTATAATCAATTAATTAATTATTTATTAATTTCAAAGTTACGTACATTTGCGAATTTGCAGTCACAATACCACACGCTAACGGTGAAGAAAAACATCGTGAGGAAACCCGCGACTTGATTGGCTCCACACGTATTGACTAGTCTTTCCTGTTGGCTAGGCCGACTGGTATAATTATGTACTGGGCAAGCTTACACCATCTATAAAACCATGTCCCAGGAACTACAGCATCCGAGTGATTTAATATACTCCGCGCAATTTGACGGAACGATTGATATCATATTTATTCAAAACCTTACAATTGGTTAAGAAGCTATGAAGCAAGGTAGAATCGAATTAACTTACATAATTACCTATATTCATAAATAGGAGCCAAACACATTGCCGTCCTTTTGGGCTCCAGTCGCTTGAAAAGAACTAGACACCTCAAAACACCATCAATCTCGAAAACAACGATAATTTTAACGTGCAGTTATGGTACGGTTAGCCAGAGGTCGCGGGTTCGAGTCCCGGTACGGGCAGAATTTTTTGCCTCTAAATAGGTTTTTATAATTTTAACGTCTTTTATTCCACAAACGTAAAACTTAAATTTTAGTTATAAGACTAAGATATGTAAAAGATATGTAGTTGTCGCTTAGATATTTAGTAACAATTTGATGATAAATTCCAATTCGGAGGAAAATGAGATTAAACTATATTCGTCTACAACGCGTTGGTAGAACAGAACCCTTATTAAGGTAGTCTGACCATTTTTTCTTCACGGCAGCTCCAAGAATCACCTAGCAACAATTTCATTATGCTAATCGCGCGAGGCCGCCTACGCAGCGGATTGCCAGATCGCGAATGTTTTCAATTTACCTAATCAAAAGCGCGATTCCCTGCTATATCTTGGGGTTTTCCGAGTTTATTCTTTCCATTACTTGACGCTTTTTTTACGAAGGTATTATCGCTCAGTCTAGGCAATCCTTTATTCAAAGATGTACAGGGTGTAATAAAATATCTATTTACACCCAAAAATAGGGTCTTCTACTCATCAACACGAACTAATTAACACAGGGTAACTTTGAAAAAAAAATATCCGTGCCGCTGATAGTTACTTTAGTGGATAATTATGTTTTTTGGGATTTCGAAATTTTCCCCATGGTAAAAGTTTTTGGGGTTTTATATAAGGGGATTTTGTTTTACCCTGTACAGCGGGAATATATTAGGTGATCCATCCTCGGCAACAAGAACTTACTGCTTTATAAAGTTAGTTTACTTATATTACGAAAAATATCAGTCTTAGAGCAAAAACCTTATCTAAAGGTCAACGAAGATAATTATCAACTAGACTCATCATCATAGACCTTTGCGTCCGCTACGGATGGATTTAAGCAGTGCTTAAGAGTTTGTCTGTTTTGAGTGACAAAGGGACAGCGGTAGGCCGTACCACATGTGGGACACGTAGAGAAAGAGTCAGAAAAGTCACATTACGGAGTCGGATCGGTACGGGTCCGATACGTAGTTTCAAATAATAATAATAAATTTCACAATTTATAAAAGGGTAAAGATCCCGTACTAGGTAAAAACATGTATTACAGAAAGTCCTGCTCTTTCGATTACCTAAAAATATAGAACCTTTTCTATTTTTATCCTGAGTTACCCCTTGGGTCTCAGCTTTGTGATAAAGGCTTACTATATGTTATAAAGTTCGCCACTCACACAAGGAACTCTCACCATTGCCACTAATTCCACAAGAAAGGAATCCCCGGGCAAGTTTTAAAGTGCAATGCTGACTGCAATAAGTACATCCGCGCCATTGTACTGTGAAAGATAAAGTTTCTTGAATAACCTAAATTCTTAAAAATTAAAAACGTCAATCACAACCTCCGACAAGGTAATCAGACATGATACCGCTAGACCAACAAGGCAAGTCATTTATTAGTTTATTTCAATTTCAAATTAATTTTACGTATGATACTTTTCCTGGTTAATAAATTGAACGAGGTTTGATTATTCTGTCTACAGAAAAAAAATAAAAATTTAAAGTTAAAATTTAAAGAAAACATCGTAAGGAAACCTGAGTTTCTAAAGTGTTCAAATACCTCAGCGCTTGCAATTGCCAATAAACGGTGGGCACGCGTGGTAATTAAGCCCAAACTCTCTCTCTCTCTCTCTGAGAGCTTTATTCATACCACCCACTGCAACCTGTGCCCTGCCACTTAAAAAAACATCTAAATTTTAATCTGCTTTTTATTTACTAATAACTAACCAACAAGTCAACCGCAGGCGGTGGAAGAAACATTCGTAGGCGTGCAAAAAAAATCACGAGAAAAAAAACATAAATGCAATTTAAAATATACTCATATTGGGTAGAATTAAATAAACCTACATATTAATATAATGCTACATAATAAAATAAGTGCGTAAGCTAAACTTAAAAGTACTATAAATACTATACAAACTATTATACAGCAAGGCAGTGAGACATATAATTTACAATACATACGAAAACAAAGAACGTAAATATTATGGAATCGATATCAACCCATGTATGTCCCCACTGCTGGGGCACGGGTCTCTTCCTGCATCGGAGGAAGGTTAGGCCATACTCCACCATGGGGGCCAAGTCCGGGTTGGTGGAGGATTGTAAGACAGTGGCGGGCCTTACTGTCAGAAGTTCTCAAGCCGCCCATAAGGCCTCTGACATAGTCTTAACGAATGCCATTACATGGCAGCCGGCACCAACAGCTTAACGTGCCTTGCGAAGCACGGAAGCGCTCGGAAAAAATGTCACTAGCGGTAGTCACGGGATGGTCACCCATCCTGCACCTGACCGCGCCTGTTGTTGCTTCACTCAAGTGATTGATTCCAATCACGCGGTTCGCCTAGGCCACGAGCGCTTCGTATGGAATATTATGGAATATGTAAATATAATAATGGAGCACATACAGCTAAAAGATGTAATGCTTAGGAGTTGGATTAAAGCAGCATGTTAGTCGAGCCTGACTTAAGAGGACGTGAAAAATGTGTTAGAAAGAATGACCTTATTATATTAAAGCAACATATCATCACAGAGCACGACGCAAGCAGATAAATAAACGGCGGCTTAATCTGAAATTTTCATTTAGAGTAGCGAGTGAAAATAAATTCAGGTTAAATTCAGCCAGTAATCTTGCGACGTGGGACTGTGAAAAATTAAAATTAAGAAAAAGAATTCCCGCTCAAAAGGCAATACGTTCCCACTCGCCCCGGTCTCCCCTCTATGAAGCAGCTAATTACAGAAGCGGTAAATTTGAAACGAGAAAAGAAAAAGGAAACATTACGAGATGTAATTAAGCCCTATGATATTCTGGGAGGGGAAGAAATGCGGGTATAAATAATAAACGCCTAATGATAGGGAAATTTTATTCGCTACCAGCAATGTAGATCGTAGACATTCATTCTGACACATTTAATTAACGGCAAATACAAGAGCAGTAAATATATTTTTTTTCATAATTATGATAAGAATGTTCTTAAAAAAACCTATTTAGAGGCTAAAAATTCCGCGGGTTTGAATGGGTGTAATATTTAGCCTCTAAATAGGTTTTTAAAATTGTCCTTAGCACGTGTTAGTGCATTAAAAAGAATATAATCATGTGGGTACAGCGATATCATTCCAATGTAAAACCTTACTGCAAAGTAGGTACTCGGGGATGCAAGTAATGCAAATTACTTCAGCCAGGTGTCGCTGCCTGAACGTATACAGAGAATATTGTATTCGAACCCGCGACCTCTGACAGCCAGCCATTAAAAATAATATAATATTCTTTATTGTTCATAATCCATGATTTTTTTTTTTTCATGTAGCCTATTTTTGCCCCAATGCAGGGCACAGACATTGTCCCAGAGATAGAGAATAGGCTTAACAACACCACCACGCGTGCCCATCGCAATTTGGCAATTTGAAGCGCTTAATTATATGAACACCTCAGACGCTCAGGTTTCCTCACGATGTTTTCCTTTACCGTTAGCAAGTGGTATCACTACTAAAACTTTATGAATACAGGAAATCTAGTAAATAAAGCCGAGAACAAAGTAAATGCCTAGATTCAAACTCACGACCTTCTGAAAGTGCCTCACTTTTGTTTGCGGCATTCCACCGTCGCGGTTAACGGGTTACACGAGGTGTGTAAGGTTTAAGATACAGGAATAATATTACGTACTAACAAATAGATAACTCAAAGAGTTTTGAGGCAAGAAAGAACTACAAAAAATATCATAGTTTCTTTAGTTTGAAAAATAATTCTCAATATTTATTTTATATTATTTCGAAATACTGTCCTTCATTCCCTATGCGTAGTTCCATTCGCCTAAACCAACTATTAAAACACTTTTGCCAGTCTTGATCCAATAGGTCCGAAATAGCGGCTTCGTAGGCGGCCATGGCCTCTTAGGCGCACGAAAACAAATTCCATGTTATTTTTCCCTGATTATCGGGAACAAAAAAACACAAGAAGCTAAATCAGGACTGTACAGTGGACGGGGCAAAGTTTCACCACCGGATTTTCGACAAACAATTTTGTTCCAAGGGACGTATGTGACTAAGCGCGATCGCGATGCAGTATGATTCCCCGAATTTTGGTCTCGTCTCTCGCAGCGCTTGGAAAACATTCGGCAATGCCACTGTCGTATACCATGCCGAGATACCAGATCTATGGTTTTCCATCATTGTTTCAGACACATGGCCGGTGCGAGAAAAAAACTAGTTTACCAATTATTCACCAACGTTACGAGGTCAAATGAGGTAATCGTTGAAGGCTAAGTTTTTCAGTTAAACCAAATTAAAATCATAAAACATCATAGCATGCAAATTTTCGCGGTTAAGTTGCATCGTTGCAAAAAAGAACACGGAAACCGTAAAATGATTGGCACATCATCTTTTTATAACTACTATTTGCTGGCTAGTTGCGATTTATTTTTAGCTTTTTAAAAATATATACAGACGCGTTCCATGTTTAAATTACGAACATCTCAAAACTTGTCGAGTGACCTACGTATTCTAATCCAACATTAAGTCAAATATATACATCGAGTTATATTGAAATTAAAAAATACAAGAATTTCAACAGAGACTATGGTTTCAAGCTTTCAAGTACGTGGAATCCAGTGCTAAGTAAATACAAATGACGCGCCTTATCACCGGAACTATCCGCAGGCGTACTGAGTGTTGTGTGTCGACCAGCTGCGAAAATCAAAAATTGACTACCCACAATAATTGACTGGACTCGCCACTTCAGTCTACCCGAGATTTAATGGTTTAAATTAAACGGATCTACCGTTTAATTTATAACTAAGTTATAATCCAACTAAATGCCCGAATTCGAACCCACGACCATTCTCCATGTTAGGCAAAACTTCGCTGCAACAGCTCATCAATGTTACAGTATAAAGTTGGTCTTATTATTGTTATCCAACGCTGACGTAACGGTCTACGTCAGGCTGGCAAACTGTAAATAAAAAGGGTTGGCAGCGTTGACAGCGGGTGGCTCCATTCCGTTCGGGTCTCCCCACGCTTTCCTACTTACTTGGTAATTTCGCAAGTGAGTTCCACCTTTTTCTTGTTTCCCTCGGATTACTTTCGCCCTTGCAAATATAGGATACAAAATCCCGTTTTTCATTTCACTTTCTTTTGTTTGTTGGCGTTCCACGACGGATTTGACAGATGCTATGAAGCGCGGCTAACCGGGAGCAAGTTTCGTGGTAATTAATAAATCAAAATAAAACAAAGAACTTACTCACGGTATCACCAAGTGAATGGAATAAATATTGTAACTCCGGCAGGGGAGGAAAAAGTTTTCATCGTTCTCTTAAAAGTTTTTTCTTGCGCTTAATTACATTTTCATTTATTTTCCCTCTCATTTGTTCGGTTTGTTGAGAACCTGAAGGCGAAGGACAAACAACAAACTGTTTTCGCCTTAAGGCGGATCAGACAGCCCGCTTTGCGTTAATTTCTGTCTTTCATTACGGATCTTTCGCTTAAGGCGCTACGCGTTGCTAGCGCCGCCATTGGAATTAAAATCATAACTTGCTTTTTAATACTTGTATACTTGTAACAAGTATTGAAATTAACTTTTTCTTACACTCTCAAAAGTGTGGTATGCAATAAAGAGTATTAATCTAATCTAATCAACACTTTTTTTTCTAAAATTAATACTTTCTTAAAAACTTATTAGAGGCTAAAAATTCCACCCATGCCGGGACTCGAACCCGCAACCTCTGTCTAACCATGCCAGCGCTCTCCCAACTGAGCAAATTGGCGACTTACCGGCATCAGTGAAATATCGAACTTCTTTACAATACTCTCTGGTTTACCTACACTCAGCGACATCTGGCTGAAGTAATTTGCATCACTTGCAGCCCCGAGTACCTACTTTGCAGTTAGGCTTTAATGCACTATTCTTTTTCATGCACTAACCCGTGCTTAGGACAATTTTAAATACCTATTATAAATAAATTTTATTTTATTATAAATTTTGACAACTGTAGTTACAGTTTACTATTTTAGAACTTACTAACCTAGGATCAACTACCTAAGACTATTTTAAAAACCTATTTAGAGGCTAAAAATTCCACCCATGCCGGGATTCGAACCCGCGACCTCTGCGTGCCAGCGCTCTTTCCAACTGAGCTAATGGGTGACTCACCGGCATCAGTGAAATTTCGAACCTCTTTACAATATTCTCTGTATTACGTACCTAAGACTAATCGATTTCCGCTAAAAACTGCCGTTTTTGGCAAATCTTCTTTCAAGTCCTAGATTCTTGGATTCTTGGTAGGTTCTTAAAAGAACTACTATATTTATTAAGATTTGCGACGTTCACTTTTCCAACGCCATGTTAAAGACGAAAATATGATTTTTTCCATAAGTGGCGCTTATTAGCACCACCTAGCGCCTTAAAATGAAACGCCTGACCGTAGTAAGTATAACCGTCAAAGTCGTACCGAATTCATTAGTAAAGGGACCAAACAATGGTGAATGCAGAATGAAGTTATTTGGAGTCATTGCACCACTTTATTTGAAAATGATTACTCGAACGAATGAAAGTTAATTTTTACGATGTTTTTATCATATGGAATTCGAATGAATTTTTATCCGAGTGTATAGTTGATGACTGAGTGTGACGCTTTTACTCTAAGCATTTCCGTAAACATCGTAAACATTTCCTAATCTTTTCCTGTTTATTTTGTCTATCTGCTTTTTATGAACTTTTGTTTTATTTGGAGACAACTCTACTGAGTGGCGCAAGTTCAATACATTCAATTATTTTTATTCATTGGAAGAACAAAATGCATTTTTATTTCATATATTGACGATTTTTGTTGTCACGGTTTTTGAACTATTAGGTACAGCCTGACACATTTCACAACTCACATTGGCAGCATTGGCGACTTTTACATTTTTGTTACAAATTGTAAAATTCATAATATGCTTGTCTTTGTGCTACCAGTTGACGGTCATCAACTATCGAGTATCCTTTGGTTCACAAATGGGTTTACACTGAACGGTAACGGTATCTGTACGATATTTGATACAGTGGCCTGGCGGTCATGTTGTTACAATGATCGTAGTAAGGGTAGGTAGTCTACCCTAAAGTCACTTTTAGTTTTTCGCAGCGGGCCAACACACAACACTAACTACGTCCGCAGTCAGGTCCGGTAAAAAGACGCGTGATTTGTATTTACTTAGCACTGGATTCCACGTACTTGAAAGGTTCAAAGAAGACTTTTGAAGAAGACGAAAGCTGGAAGTACACTGCACGTTCAAAGCAAAAACTTAGCCTTCCGTGAACATCGTTATCTTCTCAATTGAAGCAAAGATCAAAAGTAAATGGAGCAAAAAGATAACGTAACTCACAGAGCAGCCAATCAAAAGAATCCTAATTAAAAATGGAAAGATAGTGATTTCTTCGCTTCTCCCTAAGGTAAGCGGAAAATTCCCGCTATCTCCGGAAGCCAGAGAGCGGGGGCCATTGTCTGTCGAAGCAGTTGACGTGAGGAGAGGAGCACCTGGCCCCGCGACGAAATTAAAAAAGTTTCCGTCCAAAAGAAACTTCGCAAAGTCGCGCAGATTTAAATGCTAAGGGATTCCTGTGTTAGTATTCATTGTGAATTTTGTCATTCGAGTAAAAGTTTCGCTTTTTCCAGACTCACTTTAGGGGGATCGTATTTGCATATTTATACTGGTGAGCTCACTGCTGACGTATTTTTACTGGCTGTCTTTAATAGGAAGTAATATTGCGGGGTTTTTGTCGTAGGGCAATTTACTTCATTTCGATAAATTGTCCAATAAGTTTTCTGGTTATTAGAAGCAGTCTTTATTCGTCTCACCGCATGGCTCAGGCTTTCTCTAAGAGAGAGATTAATCAATTATTTCGGAACAATAATTTCAATCGCTGAAGTAAATGAACACATTAGACACTCAGATTTTCTCGTGATGTATTTCTTCACGAGAAAGGCTGGCCATATCTGGCGAAGAACCGACAACCGTTGGAGTGAACGTGTTTTTGAGTAGAGACCGCGATTCGGCAATCGTAGTGTAGGACGCCCTCCGACTGGGATGACGATCTGCGAAAAACTGCCAGCAAATGTTGGATGCTGCAAACTGAAAACAGGGCGCTATGGCGCTTATTAGGGGAGGGTTATGTCCAGCAGTGGACTAATATATAGCCTGAAGAAGAAGAAGAATAAGTATTCCTTCACAGTCTCCAAGGGATATTTCTACTACAGAGTCATTCTAGATAACTAAGAAAACCAAGAACTACATAACAAAGAAGAGAATGACTATTCATTGGTATTTGCCAGTAAATTCCAGTGTCGAATCTAGCTCGGGTAGTACGATGGCACGAGTCACACGTTTTGTTCCGCCAAAATGTCAGAATTTGACAGTGAAGCTACTAGAAAGTCGCGAATTTTGACATTGAAAACGCGTCGTCGTACAATCCAGGCCAGAGTACTCTAAAACAAAGCGTTCGAGTATTTTTGTACAGGTTTTTAGTCGCAGTTTCAATAGAAATTATTTTCAAGGAAGAACTTTATTTATTTTTTCTGAGTTCTTCAATGATGTCTTTCTGTTATAAATGGACGGAGATTTTTGTTGTTCCATTAAATACACATTCTGTTGTAAAATTATCATATAAACTGCTCTGTAATAAAGCTTGGTACATTTTCAATCCAAAAATGTAAAACAAAGCCTCCTAAGAAAACAATACTTTATTGTGTATCCAAAAACCCGCAAAGAAAATAAACAACTGAACATCGAGTTAATGAGAATTAAAACATACAAACAAACTTCGGAATGTGTAAACAGTGCCTTTATTTTAATTAATTTCCAAAGCAAGCATAGGTTATCGTGGTTAAATATACAAGGTGCAATTTTAGAGAACTAAACTTTTATTTAAGTATATTATTTAAGCACATCAGTTTTCTGAAAATGAATATTAACTGACGTTCAAATTTACAATTCGGAACAATTTCACGAGCAAACATCACCGCCAATTAAATTTGAAAATCTATTAAACATAACGAAAAAATCATGAAAATTCGAAGTTTCTTAACCGAACACAAACAGACCTTTTGAAACTGCCGCTACTAAGTCAGCACCTATTCATCTGTCTTCTAAACCCCAGAGTTGAGGCGGATGAAGTTGCGTATAGATGGCTCAGCGACGTTTGCGTACACTCCTGGATATCTGGGGTTGGAGCAGGCCCCTCCGATGAAGGATGCTATGCCTACTTGCGCGCCCGTCGTTTGGGATACTGCTGGACCACCTGAGTCACCCTATAAACAAAAAAATCGTGGAACGCACGTGAATCAGCGCGTTTAATATCAAGGTTTTTTCTGTTCAAGTTTAAGTTTGGTTTGTAATGTGTGGTTACAGTAAATGTATTTTCTTTCTTGTATCTTACATAAATAACATACATAGATAACTCTTTAATGCACCACAGTTCTGAATAGTATACAATCGGGGTCGTATTGCTAAAATTGTATATCCCTTCTAGACAACCTTAGGCCAAAATGAGGTGGTGTACATAAGACAATGGGTACGTAGATAAGACACTACACATAAATTAATTGCAGGTAACTATGTTTAATATGTAAAATATGATATTACAGTAACAGTCGCATATTACTATAAGTTCTGCATACACAAAATGTCTCTTATCTCGATTGCCGTCGTTGGACAGAGTTCCCATGATACTGGCAGCTTGCCCCCTCAAAATAGTCACGCTGATGCACTGACCAAAGTAGTTACCAGTTCTTGGGTCACGTGATGAATGATGTGGCACGTAGATATTTCTATGTGAAGTTTACCTGGATTTCAGATAAAATTCTTATTACTTTGTAACTGTTTAAAATGTCGATTGATACAACAAGATAAGCAAAAATATTCGTTTGGAAATTAATTATAATCAGGGGTTATTTCGATTTTTCTCTTACGTTCTGTCCACATATGGCCCAAAATGGACAAAGTCCTTTCGGATTCTCTATTCTAATCGCTGTCGTCTGTATTAGTCAAACATGATTAACCAGAAGAGTCCGAATCAGCCGTATTTATGACAAAACTATCCATAGTATTATCAATCATGCTGTCAATATGGCTATGAAAATTGTCCTCGAATAATTGTATCACTTCGAATGCAATCTAAACAGGAATGAACTATTATAGTTCACAAAATGGCGGATGACACCAAATGTTGACAACTGCGGTACTGAAAGTTTTCCTGTACCACGAAATACGCAACGACAGCTGTCGTCGATCAAATGACACTATTACCGCACACGTGTGACAAGGACGGTGATAATAATCGCTCACTATCGCAATGTAACTCAGTAACGGCCCGTTTGTTTACATTCTTTATTTCGTCTCCTTGGCCTTCCATTAGTGGTTTCTATGTAATACGCGACATCGAACTTCAAACAGAAAGGCGGACATTTTCGCATTCTGTATTAATAAGAATAGGTAGCTAACGTGTTTTTAAAAATATTCAATATACATAATTATTGCTGTGTGGTGTCGGCCTAGAGAACAGCACCAGCCCAATTATTCCCGCGGGTGTCGTAAAAGGCGACTAAGGGACACAAACCGGGGGGTCGGCAGCAGCGCCCACTGCAGTACAATTCCACCGAACTGCGATCCCCAACCTGCATGCCCTACGTGGGGATTATGGGCATTACCCCCTATGATAGCACAACGTGGCGCTCTTTAAGGGAGGGCTATGCCCAGCAGTGGACTAGTATAGCCTGACGACGACAGAATTATTATGTATCCAAAAATCCTCAAAGATAACAAACATCTGAATATCGAGTTCATGAGACAGTGGGCTGGTCACATATGCCGAAAAACGAAGAAAAATATGGTTGATGGGGTCTCAAGGATCACGAACTGCCAAACGCATCGTAAGACGCTTGCCAGATTGCTAGACTGACGATCTGAAGCAGATTGCACATCCTCAGCCTACTTCATCAAGCAGAGGCTAGAGCCTCTGCTTGATGAAGTAGGCTGAGGATGTGCAAGTAGGAAGTAGTGAAGTAGGTCGAAGACAGATGGAAGTGGCGTGCCTTGGAGGAAACCTATGCCCAGCATTTTTTTTCGTGCAAGATTTTGTCTTTTCCCTTTGAATCATAAAACATATTTCGCCATGTAAACAGTGCCTTTATTGTAATTCATTTCCAAATGAAGCATCGGTTACAAGGTATAATTTTTGAGAGCTAACAAATAATGTATGTTATTATTACACCATTAAAATTATAAGTCTTATAACACATATATTAACTGAAATTCAAATATGGAAACAAACTATCATAACAATGTTAAGGAGAACCTTCTTTTTATCGCCAATGTAATTTAGTATTTAAAAATCTTTTAGATGTTTTTTTTTAAAGTTGATAATAAAATAACAACACCGAGAATCAAAAGTAGTTGTAATCGGACATAAACCTGAACTTTTAAAAACAACACCTTGTAAGCCAGCGCTATTTATCGCTATGTATTGGGTCTAAACTCCGGAGTTGAGGCGGATGAAGTTGCGTATAGATGGCTCAGCGACGTTTGCGTACACTCCTGGGAACCTGGGATTGGAGCAGCCATTTGCATAGAAGGACACTATGCCCACTTGCGCGCCCGTCGCTTGAGACACCGCTGGCCCCCCTGAGTCGCCCTATAAATTTAAAAAACGTAGAACATTTGTAGTAAACTGCTATCGCAGCTTTACGTTTTTAAGGCGCCTGAATGTGCAGTATGGTTTATAAGACCAATACATGTGTCCACTTAAAATGAGAATTATTAGTTAATTAATTTAGTCAACATGCATGAGCTTATAAAATAGCAACAGTTTATATTATTATTTAAGTAGACAATAGTTCCATATGTGGGTAGCTGTATTTTGCAATGATTTGTTAGTACAATATCGGCAGCGCACTTTTGTAGGTAGAATAAAAACAAACACTCCAAACACAAGCGATCACAAAAGTTATCGGCTAAACTTATACACAAGGCCGTATTCTGTTAAACAGATACAGGTTATAACAATCAGTGGATCGAACAAGCTAAACTATGCGAGCGATGTTTTCGCGGAGATACTCGTATGTTGCTAATATTTTCTTGAAGATGTTGAGTTTTTCTGATTCTTTTATTTTTTTAGGTAGTTTATTGTACACGCGTGTAATTGTTGATGTGGTATCAATTGTACTGCATATCTAACCTATATAAGGGCTTAGTCATAAGAGCTTACTAACATTGCAGAAGTTTCTTCTACCCTCTCCAGCGCACATCATGCGAGTTGAGATGTAGGTGTATGACTTACGACAGTTTTCGTAAGAAACTACTGGTATCTTTACGGCCATTACATATCGACTCGTTGAGCCACCATCCTGTAATAAAATCAGTGTTTATAGTGTAAGAGTTTGCTTCTGTATAATATTGGTAATCATCACTGCTGCTACTGTTGGAATATGGCGGGAATTGGCACTGTTTGCTGTAATAAAGGCTTTTGCCTAGCACAGCAACGGAGGCTAATATTTATATGAAAATTATTTTAAGCTATAATCCTATTGTAAAATATTGTAGTACTAAACTTTTTGCTTAATAAACAATTATTACTAATATAAAAACAAATTTTCATTACATAAAAAACAGAAGTAGTTAATGGTTTTTGTTTAGAGTTTTTGTTTATTGTGATTTATTTTATTTCAGTGTTAGTTTTTAACATCAATATTATTTAAAAAGGAGCACATTAATTTGACTTACGGAGGTGAGGCCCCATCCACTGGTGAGTACCTCTGTCCCAGGCTGAGGTATAGGACCGGCCTCTGCGAGCTTCACAGCTTTAGCGGTGGAGCCATCGAGATCCATAGCCTGGTCTAGTTTAATTATACCTACGTCCCAATCAGTGGTCTTCGGGTTCCACTGGGGATGTGTAACAAACGTCCGAGATGTGTAGGTTTTTCCGCCGCTGTTGGAGACTGCACTGCCTATACGAACTTGAACCCATTCCCTCCTGCAAGACCAAAACATATTGTAGACGAAATCTCTTTAGGCGTCCGTTTGCCTGTATTGTATAGTGACCAAAACTGAACCGTCACACTTGTGGCTGTGACGCTGAGTTGTATACATTCGGCTCGTCTCATGAACCAATCAATTATCACATCTATCGTGTGATGCTGCGATGACAGCGCATTGGTGGAAGGCGTGCCTCCCGTGCTTCTAGAGGTCGTGCATTCAGAATCCGACATGCACTTCATGTTCACTAGTACATATATGAACAATGGGCAACACCGAAAAATGGAAAATATCGTGAGGAAACCTGAGTGTGTGAGATGTTCACCAACCTCAGCGCTTCAAATCACCACGCCACGAAGTGCTCACGTGCCCTTAATGCCCTTATTTCTATGAAAGAAAGCCTCTGGCCTGCAGTGGGACGTATAGGCTGTTTATGTAACTGTTCTATCCGAAATAGAAGTTTAAGAGTCACTATATAGTTCATTACACCGTATTGTAGTAGGATATGCTACGAGTATAACAATCGACATCATCTACCCATTGTGTCCTACCAAGGGGAATGTATGTCTCTATCGATATATCTATCTATCTATCTCTTCTTTGAGTAAGGTATGGGCGGCCAAGTCCGGATTGGTGGAGGCTTGCAAGACTAGTGGCTGGTCTTACTGTCAGCAGTTTTCAAGCCGCCCAATGGGATCTGACTTGGCTCAACGACTGCCAACTATCGACGGCAGTCGGCACCAACTGCTTAACGTGCCTTGCGAAGCACGGAACCGCTCGGAAAAATGCCACTAGCGTTAGTTATAAAAGTTTACCCGTCCATGCACTGAACGTGCCCTTTGTTGCTTAACCTTCTTGATTGCTTAAGATCACTCAGGCAGCCGGGGCTCCGAGCGATTTTGAGTGTAACCATAGGATTATAAATACCTATTGTAGAATTTGTAACTCTGAATTTGTAAATCGTCTGCCTTACCCGCCGATACAATGTGCGGCCGTCAAGACTGTCCTGCATGTCAATTCAGTAAGATCGTCGATCACTTCGATGGTCACTTCGTCGGTCACTTCGTCGGTCACCTCGTCGTTCACCTCACACTCACCTTAATTTGACCTTCAGAACCCGAAAATATGACATTCCTTGCATAGAGGTTGACACTAATATTACTTCAGTCGAAGTCGTAGGCTATAATTTGTTTCGCATGTTTTGGCAAAACGATGCTATAAAAAAATCTTACAATCATGTTGCGTTGTCTAAAATTGTACAGTCTAAGTATTTACTAGCCTAAATCTATTGAAATGTATAAAAAAGATTATATCATTGGCAGTATACAGTGTATACAAGTCGCTGGCATAAGAAGCAATTCTCGTGGGGTTACCATACGAGTAAAATAAAAATGCCACGATTACTGATTTATTTGCTTACAGGTAGTTCAGTAATTCAGTAATTTTTATTCTTTAAAAATATAGGCAATACATTCCTTACACAATAATATCGAGCCTACTAGTGCGTGCATTACAAAAAAAAAACGATGACATCTGAACTAATGTTGAACACTGTATCTCAGACGTCAACGCCAACTACCATTAGATTTCAAATATACACTGTATAATTAGGACATGCATTTGGGTCAATTTCAACAAGTGTGATTTTTGACTCATTTCGGTTGACTTTTTTATCTTAGTGTATTTCCCGGTTTTGAAAGTCTTAGTCTGATTCTCATTAACGTATTATTGTCACACTTGAACAGCATTATCATACTGTACATATTTAGGTAGATATTGAGCATAAAAGTTTAGGCATAACCGAAATGAAACGAATGCCCACCGAAATGAAAGAATCGACACCGAAATGAAAGAAAAAAAAGCACTAAAATGAAAGATTTGCACCGAATTTCAAATATGCCTATTTACAGTATGATTCTAGTGGAAAGAGTGGATTTATTTATTCTAGGGTATACTAAGTCAACATTTTTTAAAAAAACTGGAGGCTGAAAGAAGTCTATTTTTTAACTATTTTTTACTTGTCATATATTTTAGCACACACCTTTTTTTTGCTAGGCCATATCCATTTTGTAAAAAACGTAAATTTCGGCCCACCCTACTAATTAATCTTTTACTGTCTAAAATATCACTCTTATTTCCGCCCAACAATAACAGAATTTGGCGGAATAAGTAAAAGGAATAAGATATGATTAAACATTTATTACGCACCAATCACCGCACACTTTTAAATATATCAAAATTTTACACAAGCAAACAACGTTATCACAATAACTTTAGGTACATTAATTTTGTCACGTGTTACAATTATACATTATCCTCCGTACTAATTAAAAGTTGTACAGCTATCATATAGTGTGTATGTGTGTAGTGTGTGCTCTGTCCCGTTCCACCTTTTTCATATGAACTTTTATTATTTAGGTGGTAGGAGATCAAATTGTTACATTAGATTTATAATCTTCTGCTCACAAGATATGCATTCAAAAAGTAAAGTAAACCTACAAAAAATATAATATTCTCATTTCAATTATTTATTATATAATATTCCACGCAGACACGCAGTCACACAAACACACACATTGACTTAAAACACACATTGACTTAAAACTGTCAATTTATACTAATGTTGAAAGTTTGAAGTCAAACAAAAAAACGTTAATTCGGGCCTTATGCTGTCACTGTGCGCGCTAATCGAAATATACTACATACTCTAACATACGAACCTTTTGTTGCCGATGGGCCGTAGTACTTAGAAAATGTTGTTCTTCCTCCTTACAATATTTTTTGGCAGAAGCATCCTATATAGAAAACACCGATTTTAAATAAAAATACACCGGATTGTTACCCAGTAAAAATACACCGTGATGAAAAAAAATTCACCGAAGTTAATAGATCTCACACCGAAATGAAACAGATTTACACCGAAGGAACCGAAATGAAAAAAGATAACCGAAATGAAAGGGTTTTTCATTTCGGTTGACAATTTAGCTACACCGAGTCAACCGAAATGAAAACACCGAGGCATGATTTTTTAACAAAAACACAAATCACTAGTTACTGAGCCATTGCCGGTTTTATTGGAATACCTACTACACTCAAAACATCACGCAAAAAGCCATTGCCTTTAATCATAATGAAAGTTAAAAAGACACACAGAACAAAAGTAGACCGTACACCGATTTTAAAGGATTTTCTTCGTGACGCACCGATATGAAATACTCACAGTTCTGGCGGGAACACGAAGGCAAATCTAGAAAATCTGTCCGTTGAGAACGCCGAAGCGAGACTGGCCACGGAGGCTAGGAGCAGCGGGGGGGGAATGCCGCTTTACTGGGCGAAGTTGTACTTGATTTAGTTTAGCTCACCGAATTTATGGAATTTCTTGGGACACTTGTGTTTTGACCTTCTGCTTTCTCGTTTGTATTGTTAAATGAATTAAAAACCCTTCAAGCGATGCCTTACCTAATTACTAACAACCTTATATAAAAGTTAGTCCATACATTTTACTAGTTTTTCTTTGGAAGGTCATATTCCAAAGCAAACGGGAGCTGGGACAAGCACCGAACTTAAAATTTGAGGGATTGTGATTTTTTGTAAAATATTTCTAAGTGTCTCAGTAAAAATATATAAGTGCACGCGTGTAGGTACCATTATATTCTAGACATAAAAAATATTAGGACACAATTAAAACGATTGGCACTACCGTTTTCAGCCCCGCCGCGAAAATTTTCTCCTGGGAAATTGACCCATTTATTAAATAAGGTTACACAATAAGTTGTACATAATTAGAAATTATAAATGAATAAAATTAACAATATTCTTATCTTATTTTAACCTTAGCAAAAAATCGATAGGTGCAGTGTAATGGACGGTAAGTAAACGTGTGTAAAGTAGCGAGCATGAGGGAAAGATGGTGGGGTAATTTCGTATGTGTATTATGTTTGTGTGAACGGGGAGTGTTCGTGCTATGTATGTCTCTATAGGAAAAATAAATTGAAAGAAATGAGAAGAGAAAGATGAGGTACGATAACTTTATTTGTGGGCTAGGTTTTACTGTCTAGGTTTTAGTAGATTTTCCGTTATTTAATAGTTAAGACGAAGGAACTATTTTGTTGTTTGGGCTTTACGTTTTTTTATTTATTAAAAGTGTATGAACCTACTACATAAAAATGACACCGGGAAAGTTTGGTTCTATGGGCTAACGTTTGGTATACTCTGTCGATTCTTAAGTACCTACTAGGGGAACGTAGGTCATAGATGTGTTGTTTCTGTTTAATAATTTTGTGAGGAAATCAATCAAGTCTCAATATAAAAGTGTAATCGAGTATCTGACTGAACCACTAAGTATTACTTTTATCACAGCTCTGTAAGCTCTTTCAAGACATAACACGGAATTCTGGGGAGCACGCCATACGCCTATATCATACGTGTAGTCACCAATCCTAACTTGTCGCTCATTTACATTGCCTTGAAAGGGCAACGCTCCGATTCCAATGGTTTCTAGTTTATCCAGCAGAATGGGAACAGAGACAGTTTCGACAGCTTTGGAAAAATCCAAAAGCATATTATCTTTAGTATTTTGCGTGTGATCGACAAGCTACTAATATCACACCGTTAATAACATTGTTTATTAGACGCTTTATATATGTGCGTCATATTAACGCACATTAGCAAGTAGTTTGGTGACCGAGTTTAGTTGCCGTAGATTTTCTTCTTCTTCTTAAAGTGCTTCTTCATTAATTAAGGTTGGTAGTAAGTTCTTTACAGCGTTCTCTGTTCCGTGCAATTCTGAATAGCTCTTCCGCAGTCTTAACGACGTTCCGCTCTTTGATGTTGCACAATCATGACGTCTTACTCCTTATCATTGTGTAAATGATTCATTTAACAAGTTGACTGACTCATTTACGAATTTCAAGTCGTCGATGGAACTGTAAAGAGAACATGTATAAGTCACTAATAACAGCTTTTCTATGTTCGCCTTCTTACAATATGTTATGTAGTTCTATAATATAATATATAGATAAAATCTAGCAAAGCGCGAGTCAGACTCGAACACAAAGAGAGACGTATTAATCTATTCTGCGTTTTTTTTTATTTCAGTAAACTATTCAGTGGGGGATTTCGCACATAGCCGAATTGTATTATTAATTTGTTACACGTTTTCGCCGTAGGTAAATCAAAAACAGAAATCTTAAAAAACACATTTCTTGGCACTTTTGTTTCGTTTTATATTTTAGCGTTTCGGAGCGTTTAAATATGACATCTACATAATTTGGGTGGTTAGCACGAAAACACTGAGTGTGTTTTCAAGTAGACTACCGTTTCTTTATTTGTTTTTTTTTCTATTTACAGATAAAAACATTAACACAGTAATTTACACTCGATGTAATGTTAAATAGAAAGTGTTATATGAACGTACTTACGCATAGAACGTATTTTTTTCATATTTTTACTCCGTCATGGTTAGACCCAGATTTTCCAAACTTTTTCAATATTTTCCGGCCAGCATCTGGTCACACTTCACGCACACACAAACGAATAGTTTGCTTTTAAATCAAGACTTAATTCTACACTGGCGCTACGGCGGTGAAGAGAACTACAAATGTCAATGAAATTGGTATTCTGAAGGTTCGATTCGCAGCTCACTTCGATCATGAACTCGCACATGAATTCGATTACATCTGTCAAAATCAAAAGTTACTCTCCTTTAGGTGAACTCACGATCGAATCCCATAATGTAGAAGATAACTCATTATTTTTTGTTGAAACCAGTATTATTATAGTAATGTTATGTATCTCAGGCACATTTGTGAAGTTAAAGTAGAAATACCACTCGCTAATTGTGAATGATAACATCGTAAAGAAACCTGACTGGCTGATATGTTCATATAACTCGCTGTTCGCATATCTGAGGTGGGCACGCGTGGTGATAAAGCCTATATTCTTTCTGAAAGAAGACCTGTGCTCTACAGTGGGATGTATATCATATACTGTATATTTTAAGAACATTAATTATTATGAAGTAAGAAAGAATAAATATAATGTGGGTGGAATGGCGAATGTGAGTGGAATGACTGGTAAGAAACGCTCCAGGCGAACATACTTCGACCCGTATTTGGTCGAATAGGGGACGTGTCAGCAAAGGGCAGGATAAAACGTACCCAAAACCGTCTCGCATGCAACGACTAATAAATGGCGATGAAGTGATAGTAATTAACCAGGATCGTATAATAGCAACTGGCAGTCCCTGCATCTGCTCACCCCTCTGGGATACAGAGGTGCCCTTTTTTTAATATCAACCCTTTGTTTGTCCACACGCTGGAGCACGGGTCTCTTAAGGTTAGGTCACACTCTACCACGGGGCCAAGCCTGGGTTAGTGGAGGATTATAAGACAGAGGCGGGCCTTAAGTTATCAAGCTGCCCATAAGGCCTCCGACATTAAGATTGCAAACAGAAACCCATCATGCTGAACTATGGAAAACAGAAACGAAATGCAAACAAGCCAGAGAGGCCCTACCAACAATATCGAAACGCCTCACATGCAGCGATCTGCGCAAAGCCATGGCACTTATGACGAGCCATTGAACACTGAATAAACACCTCCACGCTATGGGACTGACCGACATCCCGTTATGTCGACTATGCCCCAAGGAAGACGAACTACCCGCGACGTGTTCATTCACTGAGGGAGCGTGTAAGTGCAACGAACATCGATAATAGGAAAGCTGGGATCCTTCGGGAGGCCAGCAGTGACCTGGGTGCACTGCTGGCTTTCTGAAAAAAGATTGGCTGGCTGGAGTGATCTCACAATGGCCCAACTATGAGGCTGAGTGCGGAGAAAACAGGATAAACTAACTGAAGCCTCTGACATGGCTTAACGACTTCCATTGCGTGACAGAAGGCGCTATCGGCTTCGCATGCCTTGCGAAGCACGGAAGCGCTCGGAAAAAATATCACAAGCAGTAGTCACGATACGGTCACCCATCCAGCACCTGACTGCGCCTGTTGTTGCTTAAGTCAAGTGATTGATTCCAATCATTCGGTTCGCCTAGGCCACGAGCGGCGTGGCTTTATGTCTGTGATGTTACGAAGTAGGTTTAGGTAAACCAGCTAGGTGACAAAGATGTAAATACACTGATACTGAGGCTATGTATTTGTTCAAATGTACATCCAAACAAAACCACGACCTCCGGCAGTACTTTGTACTTTAGATAGATAGATAGATAAAACATTTATTCACATAAGACACACACGTATACAATGCATAGCAATACAAAAGCAAATACCAGTCCAAAGCAATAATAAAACAGTAGCATACATAAAAAGCAAAAGAACTCAGAAGATAAGTCATACACGGTACTGTAGTGTACCTAGGCAATGTAATGGACTGGGAGTGATCAACGTAGGTGTGGCAAATGTGAATGGGCTCCGACTCATCATGTGCTGAAAGTTCAGGAAGAACTTCAGCGCTGGTATTCTGCCGGTACCCGGTGTGAGCGGCATGCAGCGCTAAGGGAGCTGAGGTATGGTAGTCATAACTGCTATCGTACCGAATTAAATAGTGTAAATACCGGAATAATAAGCTCAGTTCATCAGGAGGGCGCTGGCACGGTTAGCCAGTGGTCCTGGCATGGGTGGAATTTTAAGCCTCTAAATAAATAGTTTTATTAAATTGTCCTTAGCACAGGTTAGTGCCTTAAAAAGAATATAAATAAATATATTCAATCTGGATAAACTTTGTGTACTCAAAGTCACAGATATTGAGTAATTTTATAAACATGAATTATTAAAAACCTATTTAGAGGCTAAAAATTCCACCCATGCCGGGATTCGAACCCGCGACCTCTGGCTACCCGTGCCAGCGCTCTTTCCAACTGAGCTAATGGGCGACTCACCGGCATCAGTGAAATTTCAAACCTCTTTACATTATTCTCTGTATTACGCCCAGGTAGCATTTCTACGTCATTTTGACGTCCATATACAGTCCTCTTCGACGTAAAAGACGTCATTTTACGACGTCGGGTTAACCCTCAGATGACGTGAATTTGTCACAGCCTTACGACGTCAGTTGAAGACGTCGGAGATACGACACCATAATGACGTGCAA
This sequence comes from Yponomeuta sedellus, assembly GCA_934045075.1. Taxonomy (NCBI): domain Eukaryota; kingdom Metazoa; phylum Arthropoda; class Insecta; order Lepidoptera; family Yponomeutidae; genus Yponomeuta; species Yponomeuta sedellus. The sequence goes on along the minus strand of OW203722.1, from coordinate 18,075,905 downwards.
GTGACGTCATATGTATGCCGTGCATCGTACGTTTTATGTAGTATCACAAAACGTCAGTAAGACGTTGAGAAATACTTAAGTACCAGCCCTTATGAAGTTCTAAAGACGTCTAATTTCTACCACAACCTTATATTGACATACGCATTCCTACTTATCTTCCCGATTGAGAGACGAGGGCTGTAAAATAAAACAAAATTTAAGTAAATAGTACTAAACCATATTTTAATTGTATTAAATCAAATTAAGTTATGAAAATCATAAAAAACCGACCAAATGCGAGTCGGAGACGCGCACCGACAACTTCGTACTAACAGTATGCCATGTATTTAGAAAAAAACTCATAGGTACATACTAGTCTTGAAAATCACCCTTTGAGCACTAAATCTTCAATATAAATATCATCCGTGATCTGGTAGTAGCAGTAGCCGATCGTATTCTTCGCTCCCTTGGACTGGTCAATATACTTCATAGCGTCTAGGTGTGAGCCAATTTTTCTTACAATCACTCAATACACTGTACCACCATCTTTTTCACAAAATTAAGCGTACCTAACCTACATTTCTTTGAGCACGCGCGCACGTTAACGAAGAATTTTTAATATTGCCTGTCTGTATCACTCACTTCGCGCGTTCCGAATTGTGGCTAATGCACTTGGATTGTTTGGAAGCGCAACAAATGGATTGTTTTAATATTAGTGTAATTATTAATCATCGTAGGTGTTCAATACGTGTAATTATAATACTTATGTGTTGGGAATGGAATATGTAATATCAAATCAACTTTTAAACTTGATTTCAAGCACCCATTTTAAGTTCGAAATAAAAAAATACTTATGTGTTGGGAATGGAATATGTAATATCAAATCAACTTTTAAACTTAATTTCAAGCTCCCATTTTAAGTTCGAAATAAAAAAATACTTATGTGTTGGGAATGGAATATGTAATATCAAATCAACTTTTAAACTTAATTTCAAGCTCCCATTTTAAGTTCGAAATAAAAAACGGAACGTATTTTTGTTTAGCTCTAAGGATTCGTTCTTTTTATAAGTGTTTAAAAACCTAGTTAGAGGCTAAAAATTTCACCCATGCCGGGATTCGAACCCGAGACCTTTTGCATGGTAGGCAGTTGCGCTACCGCTACGCCACAGAGGTCGTCAAGATGTTTTCGGAGGTCAAATAGTAAGTTATAATTTTATAGTTTCATATTTAAAGAGACGTTTTTAAATTAGTTTATTTCGAAAACTAGTTCTTTTACTAGAAAGAATTATAACTTTTGATGCCTGATAGTGTTATCGACCTCGGCTTACAATTCAATCTATTAGCAAGTAAAGAGTAATTGGCACTTAATAGTTTAAATATTTCTATGCATTAGCATAATAAAATAATGGTAATGATTTTAAATGTTGTTTAGTAGATGTCACTTATCATAAACTACTTTGACCAAATAAATAACAAAAATGTATCATGTTGGTTGTGGTCCTAAAATACAGGGTTGTGCCCTCAGATCATAGAGGTTGTGCTCAAATTTGAATTTTCTCATTGGCATATAATAGTGTTACCATATAGGTACTACCTATGAGTATTTTCGATTTGTACCCAACTGTACAGAAAGATACGTGTAAAGGTCGACATGCAGTCTGGATTTAATGACTATAATGTGCTGTGGATTATACCTATATACCTACATACCTTGCTTGTTGCAGGTTATTAATGAGTATAATGTTGGTGACTTAAAACAATAATTTGAATAATCAATTCGTTTTATTTAATAAATGTACAGACTACATTTTTTATTGTTTATTTATAGTAAAAAATATTTATTTCAAATTTAAATCAACCAATTTAAATAAATCTTCCAGAAATTTCGTGTAAAAATATGTGGCATTTCTAAAGTAACAGTAACTTAATAATTATTTTTAAAATTCACCGCGTCTAGATTCATGGAGTATGGTCTAAAACACCATTTTGCTAAAACAGGTTAAAAACAATGCTACGTTATTTTTATTATTCCACCTTAATCTCGAGATGATGCACAATCTGCATTTCTTTTTGTAATTCTCGATTATTGACATCTAGGGAATGGTGGGGACCATTCCTTGGGGGGCATCAAGAACTGTTACATGCTATGCATTGCTTTTTAGTTTAATTCTTCTACCGAGGGCTGGAGTATCCTCAACCACAGTTGTCATTATCTATGCTCTCTCGGAGTATGGCGTGAGTCACCTAGAAAATACAGATTTAATTCAGAAGTAGTACAATAAAAGTATAGGCTGTTAAAATATATAAATTGCAATAGATTTAACTAATTGTTTACCCAGTGAAGCCTCGCTTTTTACAGAGCTCAGCACATTGATGAGATGGTGCCTTATAGGGTTTTTGTTAAACACATGTCTGTCATGGGAGTCATCTCTCAGTGAAGTAGCAATCCTTGAAATATTTCAGTCGGCATCAGAAGTCTGGAAAAGATTTATGGATGATAAGATAACTACCAATTATTTATTACGCAAAATGTGTTTACCAATACAACATCAAGGACTCATAATTAAAATAAAAAAATTTGTAGAACAATCTAAGAATGTTATTACTTTAATATCAATAGGAAACTAGTATTTCTACTAGTTTCATCTTGATTGCAAGATGTCATTTTGATGGCAGGGCCAAGAATTAATGTACCAAATCACGTTTGCTGAGGCAAGGTTCTTCGTTACTATGAGTACTAACCTTATGTTTTTTTTAAATATCCTTTCTGTTTCTTTCATAAAAGGTTTCAAATTCTTGGCCAAGGTTTTTAATTTCGTCCTTAGGTAGACGAATATTGGTCTGGGATTTGTGATCCCATCTCCAGAGAAGTGTCCAAATAAAGAAACAACCGTTGCAGATTTTGTGGTTTTCTCAGATCCCCTTTATGTACATCGTGCAAAATCAATGTAGAGCTAACCGTGCCATATTGTCCCAATCACATTTCCGCACATATCTCAATATAGCGATCATTACCTCTGATGGAGCACCTGAGTATGTTGGTGTCAGGAGCCTTCAAATAGCTGATTGAGCTTCAAACTGGAATAAATTTTCGTGATTTTTTTAAGCAGGGAAGGTTATATGATACACAATGTGAAATTTGTTACAACGTATTTCAAGCATTTTGTACTGCCTATACAATTGATTAATCATACATAAGTGTGATAAATTTAAGCCAATGTCTCGGTTAGAAATATTTAAAATACATTTTTGCGGTTACCTTTGTTTATCTGTAGAAGAAGAAAGCTTCACCGGTGGGTACTCTTTGGTCAACAATATAACATATTTTATCCACAAGACGTAGACTCGAAAACTAGAAAAGGCCTAGACTTTAAAAAAATGAAGCAGAACGATTTATTTGTAAGAAATATTTGGCAGCGTTTGGCTAATTAAGCTGAACAAAATAATAATTTGACTTTTCGACTGACAAACATTGGTGTTCCATCCCTAATAGGTAACCCATGGCAACATCACTTGTGACTTGTGCGTATTTTGCTTCTGAATACGAATTAAACGTCACGCACAAGTGAGTGTGATGTGAATGGTGATGTGAGCTCACGATCGAATTAACCCTTTCATGGGTACACGAACTTCTTGCTAATGCCAATATGGTAAATTAGCTGGTGCCCGCGACTTCGTCTGCGCAGGATTAGTTCAGACCGCGTTGGCGGGATATCAAGTAGCCTTTGTCTCAATTCAGAGCTTCGTCTATCTGTACATAATTCATGTAATTCCAATCAGCCATTATTGTCTAATTGAGTACTAACAATCATCTAAACTACTTGAAAAACATTGACATATGCAATATTATATAGAAATAGACAGAATATTCTTTATCCCATGTTCACCAAGAATTACATAAGAGACTTAAATAATAACATAGTACACTACAATTGGCGGCCTTATTATAGTAGGATTATCAATGGTTAGTATTAATAATATTTTCGCCTTTACCCTGGGGTCTTTGGGTTAATATCCGAAAATAATAACTTGCATAAGCTGAAAATGCAAAATTAGATAAATCGACTTCAAAAAAAGACTAACGAAGAAGGAGGAATAGTGGAAGTCAGTAAAATTTTTCGATTGAGTTTGCATAAATCCTAGAGTTTGCGAGCGGTGCTGAGAGCGAAAATTAAAGCACTCTAACTACCTGTTAATTGACAAATATTTTTGAAAAAAAGATCATATTTTAATCAAAACTCTTGTTATACGGATTTTACTCGTTTATTACATTTTTCCGACGTTTTGGCACTTTTCCAGGTGCCGTGGTCTCGGATGACTGAGGTGACAGGCTCTTTTTGAAAGCATTAACTGTCAGTTTACTACCCTCGGCAAAAAATATTTTAGTAATTATTTTGCCGTTGTACGCGAAAGGGTTATTTGACAGATGTAATAGAGTCGAGATTCGAACTTTCTTTGTTTTAAACGTAACTTCATAGAAATAAGGGTCAATATCCCACCTGCACAACTAGTTCACTTCACCGCCGTAGCGCTGGGGTAGCTTAAATTACTGAATACGAATTCGATCGAACCCACGAGCGAACAGCGTTAGTGAATAGCACTACTGGCATTAATGATCGATCCTCCACAAGCGACATATACATTGTTTCCTTGGTTTTTCAGCAACAAATACACTTGATATGGAACTTCGTTAATTGTGACATTATGCCCGCCTATGATCTTACCGTCGTCGACTTTAGAATGCTTACTGCCATTTTGTTTGCAGAAGACTTCTGTGGAAAAGAAACAAAGAAAATTTTAATGTCATTTGAAACTAGATAAAACTTGAAGAACGTAAATTGAAACTTTGAGAAAACAAATTAAGTTTGTATTGGTTAACCTTTGTTGTTGAAAATGAAAATTATTAACAGGAAATACTGCAACCCTTGCAACATTTTTCCACTGTACTTACTTAAGAAAGATTATTGTCCTGCTTAAATACCGGTTTATTATAATTGCATCGACGACGCCTTTTAATTGTTAAGATAGTGCTAATAGCTGTTGTATTTTAAAACTCATCTATATTAGCAACAATTAAACTTTCTTCGTCCATCTGAGGTGTTTTACACTTAATTATCAGATAATTTTATTGACACCTTTGGTAAAGCAAAGGAGGATTTAGTAGTTTTTCGCGCATATTTGTGTACGTGTTTCTTCACAACGATAAAATGCCAACTTTGAGGTGTCAATTAAGTATTGACGAAGGGAGTGTCACTTGCTATACGACATCACGAAAAAGGTAAAGCAGACGTCGTCTGTCATATTAAAAATTTAAGTATTTTTATTTATTACTAACTGACCCAGCGAACTTCGTACCGCCAACCATCGATTTTTAAATTTATTTATTTTTCTCTCCGTAAGAACTATCTTCGTACTTCAAGGAATATTCTAAAAAAATATCAGTGAAATTGGTTCAGCTGCTCTCGAGATTTGCGCTTACCAACACATTCAGCAATTCATTTTTATATTATAGATTACACATAAACGGCGTCTTAATGAACGTTATAAATTTAACTTCAAGAATCATTTGGAGAAAAATGGACAGCAAAATATTCCGACTTAATCTCATCAAATGTGTCCTTAACAGACTGTAAACCGTATTATACGTACATCATGCGTTCTCCAAGGGACAGTTTGTAGACTAATGAACACCGGCCGGGAGAATGGCAAACGTGCAAGACGGAGATGGTCGTCTTCATGGACAAGATGGGCGGATGCCACAAAAGCAGCAGGCGGAGGCAGTACCAGGCGGGCCACAGTGCGGAAAACCGTCCGCAGTGGAAACGAGCGACCCATGATCGCGATCCTCAGTTATGCATGAGGGGACGACAAAATAGAAGAGTGCGCCCTCCGACCAGGTAGGATGACGATCTGCGAAAAACTGCCGGCAGATGCTGGATGCGGCAAGCTGAAGACAGGGCGCTATGGCGCTCATTAGGGGAGGGCTATGTCCAGCAGTGGACTACATAATATAGCCTGAAGAAGAAGAAGAAGAAGGTACATTTTAAGATTCACGGGTATAAAGGAACTATTATTATTACACTCGCTAACATAAAGGAGAACCTCGTGAGGAAACCTATCCGCAGCGCTTGAAATTGCCAGTCCACGTTGAGCAGGCGGGCTGAATATGGCCATACTCTCTTTCCGACATAAGACATTATGCCCGAATATAGAATACATAAAAATAATTTTTGAACCTACCACGCATGCATTTAATTCTTGGCGTATAACTATATCTCAGTTTCGGAATTTGGTTGAAAATAACTTTTTTGAACACTTTAGAGGTCGTATCTTTTCAAGATATAAGTCCTCTATTAGTATTTTACTACTAACTATATATTTATCTTCAAGTGCCATCATGAAGGCAATGAAAACGTTACTTTTGCCAATATTTAAATTATGGAGTGGATGGCCGGTTTCACATTGAACGACACAAAATCATTGGACTGGTAGTTTCACAATATCATAGATAAAACATCCCTCTCTGCCCGCGATACAGCAAGGACATTTAACTGAAATACTGCGATTTATTCGCATTTTTGTTATAAGGGTTCCGTTGAGTAGTATTGATTTTTTCTTTTTGTTTTCAACCATCATTATCTATTGGATATTTTACCGGATCAGGTATTAAATACGGAAATAAACTATCAGAGACAGTATTTAGGGCTCCTCCATTGAAATCATTAATTCAAAATAGACTTGGTAAAAATTTTACAAGGGTCCGTAAGTTATATAGGCGCTTATTCTCCACTATCCATCGTGGGTTGCGTGGAAGAAATTGCTCTAAGCAATAAGGCCGCCAATTGTACTGTATCTTTGTAATTATGTTTTGTTTGTTTTTTCCTGGTGTACAATAAAGAATATTCTTATCTTATCTTATTAAGGCTGTTTGTGTATTAACGAAACATAATAATAAAATATTGCACTGGTTAGAATATTGTCGGGGCTTAATCGCTTAGTAATTTATTGCTATTTTACCTCGACGTTTATCGTCCGGTAAAAGCGTCCGACATTGTCAGTGTAGTGTGTTGCAACCCTAATAGTGCTTTGTGATGGCTGATTGAGGGTAGTCTGAAACCTCATCAGCCGAAGATGCGAACGGGTGCCAGCCATAAGTCTTCTCGTGACCACGATGACTGTAACGTCGTCCAAACGTCGAGGTAAAATAGCAATAAATTACTACGCGATTAAGCCCCGAAAATATTCTATGTGTACTAGTCGCAAAAGTTTAAAATATGTTAAATTGCTCTAGGCGATTAAGAATAAGATAATCTGCGAAACAATACTTAAATAGCTGGCTTAATAGAAATAGTTAAATAGTAGAAACTTTGTCCATTAGAATCTTTATTCAACATTTGCGTCGACTTTTTTCTTTTTCTACTTTTAAGACTTGCTAAAATCCAATAGCGCTCCCTCAACGAACAAAGGTTGTTTTGTTTTTATTTGCAAAGTTCATGTCAGATGGTCATGTAACTTTAATACGTTAAGAAGAGACAAATTAAGGTTATATCGTGTTTGGAATTGTAAATAATTTTATAAATTATAGCATTGGCCAATAATTTCTATTAAAAGACTTTTAAGGCTATACGTTCTTTTTGATATGTTAATTTGCAATTCTAAGCACAATCAAACCTAAATCTAATATATCTTCTTCTTCTTCAGCCCTCCCATAATGAGCGCCATAGCGTTCTGTCTTCATTTTCGCAGCAGGTAAACCGACTTCGTCTGTTTACCCGCTACGATCAATCATTCCCTTAGGAAACTTGATCGGTACCGAAAAGTTGATCTTCTTTAACGTGTATTCATGTTTAAGGCATTTGCGAAATAAAGGAGAGAAAATGCTTTTAATTGTCACAGAATGAGTCCGTAAGACATATTGAGATCGGATTTTTGGTTATAGAAATAAAGTACACAAAATTAACTTTGACGTGTAAACAGTGCCTTTATTTTAATTAATATCTCAAAAACAAGCATTGGGTAGCGTTATTAATTATTACAAAGTACAATTTTAGTGGGCTCAAAATTATAGAGAGATAGTAAAATCTAGCCATAAGAAGCAGACAACATTTTTATTTACAGTGAGTATGTCGTGTGGAAATTGTTGTGATTTTATTTAAAATAATAACTTAGAGTCTATATAAACTACATCAGGGCCTCGATACTGATAGTATATTGAGTACATTAACAGACGCAAGGTCGGATCACGTGACGCGTTTCCATACCATTGACGCTGCAAAGGCCTCTGGTAAACGCGGTTTAAACCAGCAATGAAATTACATCAACGTGTTTATAATAAGTCTAGGCCCAATCTCAAGGCTCACTAAAACTGCACCTTGATAGCAACTATATCTATCGTCTAAACGACAGTGTTAAGACGGATGAAATTCCGGATAGAGGGATCAGCGACGCTGGCGTAGACTCCTGGGTAGTTGGGCCGAGCACAGCCGATGCCGAAGGAGACCACGCCCACCTGCGCACCCGTCGATTCCGATACCGCTGGACCACCAGAGTCACCCTGTTGGGAGAGAAAATAAATAATAGTTTGATTAGCTACTGGCATCTTTGATTTTTATTACGTAGGTAATCATTTTGTTTTCACAGTGAATAAAAACAATGGCATTGAAAAAAAAAACAATTAAACTTAGATTATAACTGTTTGTTTTACACAGCAGAAAATAAAATACGTAAAAGGCTTACATATCTAAGTTTTGCCGGGTACAATCGGCGGTTTTATCGCTGAAAACTATTTCTCCGACACAAACTTAGCTTTTGTGACTCAACATAGTAGTGGTATAAGAATAATGATATAACATTTTTTTATCATAGAATTAAGACTTCGAAAGCGTACTACAATTCATACCCCTAAAACTTTAGGCCGTTCTTACCCGTAAGACCAAGAGTTACTCGCTGAAGCTCTTGTACTTTCAAAATGTTTTTCCATGCTTAATTTTAAGCTCACCACTTACAATAGTAGATGTAGTATAGGAATTCTTACCCATACATATTTTGGCCATACTTACTTGAAACGTGAAAAAGTTATTCGCTGAAGCTCCTTGAATTTCCACTCTTCCTCACATGCTTCTATGTTATTTAATCGTGCGGTGCACAAAACTCAAAATTATTTAATGACGTTTATACATGCATAAACTTAGATTGAGTAGGAAGAAACCAGGGTTAAGGTAAAAAAAAATTAACTCAAATATTGATAGATACTTCATACATTATAAGGCGTTACGAGCACAGTGTGATGCCATAGGTTGACACTGATTTTGTATGGCGCATTTTGTACTACACGACTAGAATTATTTTCGTTTGGTGTATTTTAAGACAACTAAGATTAACATAATATGTGGATTATAGTGGACTACATAATATAGCCTGAAGAAAAAGAAGAAGAATATCAAAGGTTATTCTCTTTCTTTGCAGTCATCTTTAACATGGTTCTCCAATGACATTAAAACATGTTCAGTGTAATTTCCCCGTTGGTTCCTTTTTTATGCAGCCTATAAAGGTCCCACTGCAGGGCACAGACCTTCTCTTAGATAGAGTATGGACTTAAATACCACGCGTGCCCACCGCTGACTCACGATATTTTCCTTCATGGATGTTGGTTAATTATTTTACGAATTCATTTCGGATTTATATTTCAATGGGATTTGTATCAATTGGGCAACCTGGCAAGAGTCCTTTCCAGCCTGTCCGGCGCAGATCATGCGAGGTGAAATGTAGGAGTATGATTTGCGGCAATCCTGATTAGAGACCACTGGCACTTTCACGGCCATTATAACTTTGCTCGATGAACCGCCTTCCTGCAATAAAAAACGGCATTATAAAATCACAACGCATAGGTCGTCGTCGTCAGGCTATACTAGTCCTTTGCTGGACATAGCCCTCCCCTAATGAGCGCCACGTTGTGCTATCTTAGGGGGTAATGCCCATAATCCCCACGCTGGGCATGCGGGTTGGGGATCGCAGTTTGGTGGAGTTGTACTGCAGTGGGTGCTGCTGCCCACCCCCCGGTTTGTATCCCTTAGTCGCCTTTTACGACACCCGCGGGAAGAATTGAGTTGGTGCTATTCTCTAGGACGACACCACACAGCAACGCATAGGTACCAGTAGAGTATTTGTCGAGACAGTTGCAAAGATAATACATGAGTAGAGTGCACAGAATTAAAGGTTTATGTGATGTCGAGGTACGTTTCCACAAAATTTGCTGCCACGCAGAGCCTTCGAGCCTTCCAGACAGGGGGGAACTGGAGGACTGGAGTACCTTCTGCTTCTTACCCACTGTTTTTATACCCGTTCCAAAATTAGACAGGCTTTATATGGGAAATCAGCCATTTTAGGCACCCAAGCAGAGAAAATTAGTTTGATGAATTTGTTAAGCAGCAGTCGCAGTCGCAGTCGCAGTCGCAGGCGCTACTCCTTCAATGGATCCCTACAATGCGCGTGGCTTGACACGCATGTAACCGGTTTCGAAAATGACTATTTGTCTTTCCATCCCTTTCTCTGTAATTCTCTGTCCCTTTTTTCTACCTTTTAACTTACAGATGTAGCACCCCATCCCGACACGAGCAGCTCCGTCCCAGCTTCTGGTGTGGCGCCGCTCTCCGCCAGCGTCGCAGCCTTAGAACTGGTGCCGTCCAGATTCATACTCCGCGATAGCTTGATGATACCCACATCATAGTCGCTGTTCTGCGCGTTGTACTGGGGATGCTTGACTAGCACACGGGACACGTATATGCTGCCACCGTTTTCTGAATCTGAACTGCCTACGCGGATGTACGCCAGTTCCATTCTGTGTGACAAAGAACATAATAATGACTTCATTAAAATGTAAAAATTACTTTGCTAATTTCCACCAAAAATCCCATAAGCACCACGCGGTTAGTTAGTGCACCGCCCTCCTTCAGTTGTTGAAAGTACTCACTTGCACTTGTGAGCCTGAGGATGCCTCGTGTTAGAGGCGAAACGCGTCGCGTATTTTCTCACGCAAGTACCTATTGGTGTCGGTGGTAGTGTGTTCGTGTCTTGCTTCTGCTTGAAAAAGTGGGAGGGAGGGTGGTGCATTAACTAACCGCATGGTGCTTGCGGGATTTTTGGCGGAATTTAGCAAACTAATTTTCACATTTTAATGCTGTTATGGATTTCCGCAAAGTAACGCCTGATTCCATACAATAATAATGACTTCCACACAATATAAAAACTTGTCTTAGATACCCCGTGCTATGTTAACCAGCAATTGACATACTAACATGCAAGTACACCAAGATTGAGGTCAACTACACAAAGCTGGCCTCCAGCGGGAATCGAACCCGCGAGCAAATAAAATGTTAAATCCAAATGTTATTGTAATGTCAGTGAAAACCTGTTATTGGATTTAAATCTAATTCATCTTATTCTTTGTAAAAATGTCTAGTGTATAAGTTGTTGGTTTTCCAATAAACAATAAAAACAAAAAAAGATCTCCGTTTTGGTGGTCAATCTAAGGTTTCCTCGCGAAATGTTCCTTGCGACTGGGATTTCAACGTCAAGGGCTCTTTTGCTCTCCACTCTTCTCTATCCTCGGCCATTCCACGATCCGAATCCCGAATCCGAAAGTATACATGACATGGAATTTAAGTCACATTTATCCTATACAGATAGAAAAGCGCACCGTTGCAGAGAGACGTTTGACGCGTATGTTTGTCACTTTAAGATAAGATTTTACGAGTTTGCTGGGAATAAACATGTAAAACTATCGTCACAAAATAAATCTCAAGTAACCCCTGAATATTACCTAGCCTAGCCCCAATATAGGGTCCTATTACCATCCATCTGAAACTTTATAGACATAGGGAGATTTCGCCGCAGACAAAGCTTTCATCTCGACTGTTTTATCCTCTTATTGGAAAACCGAATATGACTCAGCGTTGGGTTACCTGTATGTAGCTACCTATCTAGAAGGTTACCAAAAGTAGTTTAGTGTAGTGGATAAACCCGACGATTCCAACTCTACGTTTTTTTCTCGGATGGAAATTGAATAAAAACTCATTTTAAAATGTCTCATCGAAGTATGGAAAGAGCATAAATTTTGCTGCAGAACTTTTATTCAACAGAAACTAATTGACCAAGCTGACAAGCTGACCAGTTGAGAATTGGCTAACTATTTTTTTATTGTTGCTAACGTAAGATTGGATCATATTAATGTATATAACTGAAAATTAAAATAAAATCACTGACCTGACACAAACCATAGAGGAATAAAAGAATTGGTTAACCCCAAGCTCCTCTTAGGAGTAATAAAGAGAATTTAAGAAGCAGCTTGCTAGAATAATTCACTTAATTAATGACTGACATGAGAATATTTAATTTCCTTAATGTGTTTTCCCTTAAACTTAAAAAGAGTTTTATATTAAACGGGTCTAGTCCCGATTATTTATTAGGTAAAACGAAATTATGTTATTTTCCGACGTTAAATATATAACTTTACATGAGTTACTAAAAGAGTTTTACCCATTTATACAGTGCGCGGCAGTTAATACAGTCTTAGCGTTGACGATAGATCCGCCGCAAGAGAAGTATTGGTTCTGTGCTTGCTTTTTCAGGACCAGATACACCTGGTACGGGACGTCCTGGATCGTGGTATTGTATCCGCCTACGATTTTACCATCGTTGCCTTTGGAATGTCGGCTGCCATGTTTTTTGCAGAAGACTTCTAAAAAAGAAAACAATGAAAGATCAAGAACTCAGGAACAAAAAAAAACCTAAGTCCAATTTTCATTCCTACCTTTTAGGAACCACAAATTTTCATATTTTAACCTCTTCAAGCAGACCTTCAATACTAATACTCATCGTCATAATCAGCCGGTGTCAGACTACAGCTGGATATATGCCTCTCCCAAGACAAGACAAGCCACGATCGGCTCTTCACTTCTAGTCACTGCCCACCGCTTTGTAAAAGTCGTTGCTCCACTAATACCAAGTTCAGTATATAATCTCTAGGCAATTTACATCAGATTGAAAATATGACTGTACCAGGCGAATACAGTCAGTAGCCACCCAAAGCAGAATGTTATTATCTTCGTATGTACACCATTGTTCATATCAGCCTTATGGATGTGTACCCGATAACATAGATAACTATGAGATTATAGCTCTAAAAAATATAATTTCAATCTGCTTTATATGGGTAAAATTTATTTTTTTGTATATCAACCCTTGTATGTCCCCACTGCACTGGGGCATGGGCCCTCTTCCTGCATCGCTGGAAGGTTAGGCCATACTCCACCACGGGGACCAAGTCCGGGTTGGTGGAGGATTGTAATACAGTGGCGAGTCTTACTGTCAGAAGTTATCAAGCCGCCCATAAGGCCTCTGACATGGCTTAACGACTGCCATTACATGACAGCCGGCAGCAACGGCTTGACGTGCCTTGCGAAGCACGGAAACTCTCGAAAAAATGCAACGAGCGGCAGTCGCGGGGCGGTCACCCAAGCTGCGTCTGACCGCGCCTGTTGTTGCTTAACACAAGTGATTGATTTCAATCAATCGGTACGACTAGGCCCTGAGCGCTTATATTTATTTTTTTAAATTACTTCTATGTTAATATTTTTTTACATAAATACAATGAATGTGTATTGTTTACCTTCACTGCTGAAAATGAAGAAAATTGGCAAAAGATACTGCAAGACGTGCACCATTTTTTCCATGTACCTGGGACAGATTCTTTGTGTCGCTTAAATACTAGCTGAAGAAAATTGCACTTGCCTTCAAATACCTATAATAGCCTCGTAACTGTTGCGATAGTGCGAATAACTGCAGTATTTAAAAACTCATCAATAAGAATTAAAAATAATTTCTTTCTTCATGGTTGAAGGTCAGTTCAGAGCTAAAACCAAAATAAATTAATCTTCACTTTTACAAACGTAGCTATAAGTAATCTTATTTTTGTTCGTTTTCCGAGTTTAATTATGTAAGTTCTAACGGTTTTCTTCCTTCCTTTGGTTAAGTAAGAACAAAATTACAGAAATAATAAAAATAACATAAGCTCACGCCTGCATCCCAGAGGGGTAGGCAAAGACCAGGGACTGCCACTTGCCACGATCCTGACAAGCTGATCGCTTGATCGCTTCATCAAAGTTTCTTACGGCTTCATTAATCGTAAGTCGTACACAAAAATATATTTCATTCTTTAGTAGTTCTTATGTTTTTCATGAGATGACATTATTATTATACTTCATTGCACACGAAACATTTAACAGGATACAACATAAGAAATAACATGTACAACGGCGAGCTTATGTCTGAAATTATAAAATTCATCGTGACAGCAATCCTCCCGATGGTAATCCGCATAAATACATACTCGCAAAATTAAGAATTAGGAATGAATAGCCGACACGCTTCAGAATCGTTATGTCCATATGAGTATACGTAAAGTTATCTGACCCGTGGGTGGTGTCAAATTTTGTATCTAAACGTCAAGTTTACTATGAGAAAAGTGACGCTGTCACCCTGTCAGATAAGTTTGACGCACTCTATGTAACCAAACTACGTCACCCAGGTTCTTCTATAAACTTGAGATGGCGACTTTATATCTAATGAGTTTGACTTACCTGATATAGCTCTTGAGAGCGATAATAGTAAGTTAGACCTGAGATTTCCGCACGCCTCATAGTTGGGCCATTGTATGTAGCAAGCGCTGAGGTACGCTAACACCTCAGACACTAGGGTTTCCTTGCGATGTTTTCCTTCATCGTCAGCGAGTAGTATAGCTACTATAATTTCACAAATGTACATAACTTAGACTTAGGTCTCTGCCTACCCGTCTGGGATACAGGCGTGAGGTTATGTATGTATGTTCATAACTTAGAAAGCAAAGTCATTGGTACATGCCGGGGTTCGAACCCACGACCTCCCGATTGAGAAGCCAGCGTTCTACACCGCTCCGCTACCACCGCTCGAGAGCGATAATGACATCTGAGTTCATCCGAACCGGCTCTTACCCCCAATTTCTCGTACACTAACAAGCTGTCACTGTTACCAATTTTAATAATGCTGAGGTGCTTGCAAATCCACAACTGACAACCTTCAACAGTTCGTTCGTTCATCCTTTTAACTATTCCCAAAGATAATGCTTTTAACACGTGTTTATTCGTTTGCCACTTACATCGCGGCTGTTTTCTTTATCAAAACTATAAAAGAACATACTAACGAATTCTTTGAATTACGAGAAGCAATATAAAAACCAAAGAAATTAAACCAAAGCATTAGAAATCATGGCGCAAATGTTGCAGTACGTAGTATCACTTCTCTTTATTTACGGATATAAAGGTAAGATTTTTTATACCTGCTTCTACAGTATATTGTGTCTGAGTAGTCCTTTGATTTATATTACTTAGATAAAAGACGTAAAAAATACAAAATCTATACACAGACGTCAACAATACAATGTTTCGTGACCCCTGCCACAAAGTAAAGTATAAAATTGTCATACATAGGTATGGTCGTGTAAATATTCATATAATATTCCGCCGACCCGTGCCCCTCGGTGGGGACATAATAAGTTGATGATGATGATGATTTCTTAATGACTCGTAATGCTCATACATAGTTATATATTAAACGGGCATTATAAACGCGACTATTTTAAAATAGTTTAATTATAAAAAGTGCCAGTAACATTATGGACCGAAATACGGCTGTGAAAATCAGTCTGCGCTGAGCAAAATTTGACAGACGTGTCTCTGTTCTTGTATGAGCACGTCTGTAAGCGCCATCTTTGAAGTGCTTTGTGAATTTGTGCTGAAAACGGCTGATTATACGAGTAACTCGTTAAATAAACCATTTTCAACACACTTGCTCGTAAAGTTGCTATTTTTTCTTTGGTCTTACGCCCGCAATGCGGTTTATTACACACTAGTGCATTTGACTTTTCATTGCTGCACTAGTGTTTTTCTTATTCCACTTTTTTTTCAATATCCGTAAAGAGGTTGTTACCAAAAGATTTATTATTTTGTAATAGTACATTACACAACTAGGGTGGTAATACAAAGAAAGGCCGAGATCGCAGAAGTTTGCGGCCCGAGCTGCAAGCGAGGGACGTTAATATGCGATCGAGAGCTTTCTTTATTACCTCCCGTGTTGTGTACATCTTATTACGCGCAGCGTGCGGAAAAAGCCACATTATTGCCAAGTGTGGCATAAATAAATAAACTTGTTGTAGTCAAAATCTGATAAGATAAGATTATACTTCATCTAATTATCTATTAAAACATTTAAAAAATACACTATTTTAAATCATTAATTACCGTAAATTCTTAAATACATAATTACTTAGTTTAATATATTGTGGCTGAATGGCGGTGTTCGGTGCCTCTGGACTTAACCTGCGCGCGCATAGTTATTCTTTCAACCAAAGATACGGCGCGCGAAAAGATAAACCTCCGCGCCATTTTGTGCAAACATTTCTTCGTTCGATTATATACCTACCTAATTGTTTTTTTATTATTATTATTATTATTAAATTCTTTATTGTACCTGTAAAGATTGTACAATTGGCGGGCTTAATACTAAATAGTATTTTATTCTCGCAAGTGTGTTGAAAAACCATTTTCTATGATTTCTAGGAGTCTCTAGCAGAAGTCCTCCGTGGGATCGTGGCTCATTATGCGTATGCAGAATCATTGGCGGTGATCCCGTGACAATCGAAGATGTCCCATATCAGGTGCATTTGAGGTTACGAAAGAATGACAATGTTTATTTTTGTGGAGGATCCATCATCAATACCAGGACCGTCCTTACTGCCGCACATTGTATTGATGGGTAATAATAATATTTTTTTGGCCAGGGTAGTTACAGTTCGGTAGACTCTGTTACACAGCTAGGTCCCGGACTCGTAAACTAGGGGACCCAATATCTTAGGAGTCAGTTTTTTTCTTCAGTACATAAAAACTTTACTGTACAATAACTGACGCTTACACTTAATCTGTCTCTAGTCAATATGTTATATAAGTTTTTATATTAGCATTAAAATTAATTAATTTCCCAAAACAGTATAAATTAAATAAAAAATAAACAATAATGATGCTCAATGTGGCAGGAAAATCAAGAAAGTAAGTTTAATGCAGTAGAAATGACGTCCTCTAGTAGTATGTGTGGTATGATTTCCTTTCAATGACAGGATACGCAATAGTTTCCCTAGAGAAATTTGTGGACTAGAAGATAATATAGTGACTTTAGTTCAGAAAGGAATTTTGCGTTGATTTGGACCTATGTAGATAAGAACATTCTTTATTGTACACTGGAAAAACAACAAAATAATTACAAATATACATATTACAATTGGCGGTCTTATTGCTAAAAGCAATTTCTTCCAGGTAACCTTACGATGGAAAGTTGCTGAAGGAAATTAGAAAGACTGGTAGCCAGTGCAAATTTGAATATTGATACATACTTATACTTAATAATAATACCCTTACATATCGTTACTTATATAAACTTATAATTTATTATAAATATACATATATATCTTATAGTAAAATGTATGTATATAGGGCGAAGGAAAAAAATAGTGATGAAAGAAATATATCGAAGGAATGTGGGTAGATGTGACGTCCCATGCAGACATACTTCGACCAAATAGGGGACGTATTAATAAAGGGCAAAAAAGTACCCGAATTTTTGTTATGTTATATATGTTAAGTACCAAAAATGTTAGCCCGTATGTAAATTTCAGTGAGTTTTCACGTGTGATTGTGAGATTAATAAAGGTGTCTTTTCCATTCAGTGCGTATTCGGTGACAGTCCTTACTTCAACTGCAAATATTGACCAAGGCGGTGCATCTTACACCGCAAACAACATGACTATACACCCAAACTACAGCGGTCCACCATACGTGAATTACGACGTAGGAATTATAAAATTGGACAACCCAATGAACTTAGACGGCGTGAAGGCTAAACCCGTGAAGTTGGCGGAATCCGGGACTGAGACTGCAGCTGGGACTCCAATCTTGGTGTCCGGATGGGGTAGAACAACCGTAAGTATTAAATTTTTTGTGCCTACCACCTGGGGGTCGATACTGTTAAAGCATTTTAAAACAACGACAGATAAACGAGAGCATCACACAGTTGACGCTTATAAAGTTTGATACGTATGTCCATGTGGACCTGAAGCAGCAAGGAAATGAAATTAACGTGTTCAAGAAGTTTTCATTATACACTAAATTTACTTATGCGTGATTTGTTATTTTAAACTATGAATAAAACAGAGTTAAAGAGTATCTACTTTCGGACACGAACAACTAAGTTTCGTATAGATTTATGTAATGCAGCCTGTATACGTAACATTGTAGGCACAAGCCTTCTCACAGAGAGCAAGTACGGGCTTAATTATTACACTACGGCTTGGCAACGTCAAGCGCTGAAGTAGCGAGTAGTATTACTACTAATTCACATGTACCTAACTTAGAAAATCAGTTCATAGGTACATGGGCCTACTTGCTTTGAACCCAGGACCTCCTAAATGTGAAACCAGCTCGTTCTTCCTATGCGCTACCATCCATCGGGGTATGCAAAAGGCCAAAATAATACCAATAGGCACTGTTACTGCAAAACTCTGAATCTTAACTGGACTTGCACGCTAGAGCACGGACTTCGACAGAAAAATTGTCGCTAGACTTACAGGCTTATAAACATGCCTAAGAGATAAATGAAAATTTACTAATACCCTGCCTAGATCCGGGAAAATTCCAAAATAGGCATGTTTGCGGGTAAATATATAAAATCTCGCAAAGCAAAGCTTTTAGCTGAGGAGCTTTAGTAGAAGTTCTAAATAGTTCGAAACTAATGGGGTAAGTTAAATTGAAATAGTATTTTCAGTAAGCTCATACAGGATGGTACCTAATTTTAATTAGCATAGAGGCAACCGGACCTTTCGTATCTACGTGGGAGATCAAATGTAACTTTTTAAGTATGTAAAAAACATAACGATTATTTCTCTGTACTGCCTCACCTTGCATTACCCCAGTGGAATTGGTTTTAGTGACGCGCGATATTCGCGAATTCTACGTTCTTAAATACTTTTTAGAAAATTTCATATTATATAGCAGCTATTATTTGAGATCGCTCTCTGCTATAATGCCCTACTGTCAACTTGGAAAAAATCGGGACCGTTGACTCGTGGCGAGTTAGCGATCGACATTAGGCGCTTAAGACATATATATTTAATTATAATACTTTATTCATTAATTAATAAGAGGCATTACACAGTCTGAAAATTCGCACAAAGCTTCGTCATAATATTTAATTATTTGTTAATTTTACTAAACAAAATCCGAAGAATTCTAAGCCACATACCTCGCCAATGAAATACCTACATCAATGTGATCGTAAATTCATTTGTTTAAGTTATTCATGAGGCATTGCTAATTTCGCCGTGACGGAATCATTTTGCGTTATTGTTTCTTTTATTCGAGTTTATGTATTTTTTTATAAATGTTTTCTCGGGAAGAATTCTATCTCTACGACAGCAAGTGATACATTAATTTTAGAGACAGGCGTAGCCTTAAACAGCCAAATTTGTTGCTCTTTCTAACGTTATAAAAATTACGTAGTTGGGGCTGTGTTTTTATCCGTCTTTAGAACGAAAGGGTGCTTACCGAAAAATATTTTTTTATTGGTGATAAGCTGCCTTACAAATGTGCCGTTCGTTTATTATTAAGGGGCTCCATGTAGTAAAACTAAAACTATTACCACCGATGAAACAGAACACATATTTTACAGATTGTTTTTTGTGTGTCAGACCTCTCAATCATGTTAATAGCGATTTTACACGTCGACAGACGACAAATGCTGATGCGCAGATGCAGATGCTGGATGCGGCAAGCTGAAGACAGGGCGCTATGGCGCTCATTAGGGTAGGGCTATGTCCAGCTGCGGACTACATAATATAGCCTGAAGAAGAAGAAGACGACAAAAATCCCAGGACTAGATAGCATTATCGCCAAAATGGGTGTTTAATGGTAAAAGTGCTATCTGGTCCCGGATCTGTGATCCTAGTCTCTTATTCGGTGTCCTAAAGAGCACTATTAAGCTTATTAAGAGACTGGTCCAACACTTATTGCAAAAACAATCGGTAATAAGAGATACGGTTTTTCTGCATTGAGCCCCTTAAAACACTTGATTCTAATAATTACAGAAGAAAAAAAAATAAGGTAGATTTTTATTACAGGAAAACGGTCCAGGAAGCAACGTATTAATGGCCGTCAAGGTTCCAGTGTTGTCCGAAGAAGATTGCATAAACGCTTATGGAAACGTCCTCACAAAGAATATGTTATGCGCTTCCGATGCGGGCAAAGACTCATGTCAGGTGAGTTTGTAGGTACTCTAATTCATTATCTTGAACACTGATGGCAACATCATGGCCTGCTATTCTTGACTTTACTGTAAAGCCAAGAATAGCCAGATAGAATAGGTTCTGAGCCAGCCGTTCGGTAGCCCCACGTAATACGCTACGAAAAAAAGTGTACAAAAATAGTAAAACTTGATGGGTTTCAATATTTTTTTAATTTGAATATGATTTCTCAGTAAATGGTTTTAAAGGGACTTAACCAATATTTTCTAAACCCAAAGCGTACAATGATTGGGACTGAATTCCCGGACAAGGACAAAGGTTCTAATCAAAGTAAAACGTTATCAGCTTTATTCCAAACCGCGGTCTAAATTTAGTACTGGGATTGTTACCAGGTTTAAACCATAGACCAAGTAAAATGTTATTACAAAACGAAGTTTATCGCTACGTCATGGACTATCTATGGTACTAAAGTTAAACTTCTGATACCCCTAGTTTATCTATGGACTTACCTCCAAATTGACGTTTGTATTTACACTATTTTTATTTTTAATGCACTAACCCGTGCTAAGGAACAAATTTAAAAACCTATTTAGAGGCTAAAAATTTCACCCATGCCGGGATTCGAACCCGCAACCTCTGGCTATCCGTACCAGCGCTCTACCAATTGAGCCAATGGGCGACTCACGACATCAGTGAAATTTCGAACCTCTTTACAATATTCTCTGTATTACGTACAGGCAGCGACATCTGACTTAAGCAAATTGCATTACTTACAGCCCCGACTACCTACTTTGCAGTTAGGTTTAACATCGGAACGATATCACTGTACCCACATGATTACACTATTTTTATTTTTAATGCACTAACCCGTGCTAAGGAACAAATTTAAAAACCTATTTAGAGGCTAAAAATTTCACCCATGCCGGGATTCGAACCCGCAACCTCTGGCTATCCGTACCAGCGCTCTACCAATTGAGCCAATGGGTTAGTGCATTAAAAATAAAAATAGTGTAATCATGTGGGTACAGTGATATCGTTCCGATGTTAAACCTAACTGCAAAGTAGGTAGTCGGGGCTGTAAGTAATGCAATTTGCTTAAGTCAGATGTCGCTGCCTGTACGTAATACAGAGAATATTGTAAAGAGGTTCGAAATTTCACTGATGTCGTGAGTCGCCCATTGGCTCAATTGGTAGAGCGCTGGTACGGATAGCCAGAGGTTGCGGGTTCGAATCCCGGCATGGGTGAAATTTTTAGCCTCTAAATAGGTTTTTACGTTTGTATTTGTTTAGTTTTGTGTGTGTGATAGATTGCAATAAATAATTGATATTATGGATGCCATTGATATGATGGATTTCGATGATTTGGACGATTGGGACATGATTTGGACTTCGTCATCGTGTAAATCCCTTCAAATTAAGTGACGATGATTTTCGATACAAATATAGGTTCACGTTTTTCTTCAAATGTTCCATTTTATTATTATAATAATCAACAACGAAACCGCCCAAAGTTTAAAAATTAATAATACCTATTCCCAGTATGAAACTTACAGAAAATTTTTGACGTCTCGGATTGGCGCGCGCGCTCGAATATTTCACTCCATTTCACACGAGAGTAGCCATTTGATTATAAAATCGCTCCAATAACAACATAATAATTAATTGTGCTCATTTTAGTTATATTGGAACCTAAACGCAATAATGAATATTTTTGCGTTTAAAATGTGAAGATAATATCCATTTAGTGAAACGGAACGCAGCATTGAATGAAAGCTGAATGAACGAATAAGTGAATATAATTTGAACCATGGCTGATCTCTGGTTTAACTGATCCTCGAATAGTCTTCTATTTGTAATAACGACACACATTTGATCTGGGTCTAACTTTGATACCGTAACAATCCTAGATCTTTTAGCCTTGGTTTAAACCAGGACTTATTCAGGTTTTTATAATAAGGCGGTATGAGTTCCACTCCATAATAATAAGCATCTGAAACAACTTGTAACATCACAGTTTGCGCTAGCCTTTTATGGCGTTTAGTACAATGTGATTTTTTCTCATGTAGCATTGCGAAAAGTATTAGTTGTAGAGAAAAACATTCATTCTAAAATATTTCAATCCGCTACTTGACTCGTATCAAATTTGACGCGATAAATGAATATTTCCTAAAGTATTTAACGTGAAACTGAAAAATATTGACTTTGCTAAGTAAGTATGTAGGATGGCTGCAAAACTCGCGAATTAAAATATATTTACCGCTTTTAATTCGGAACGGTGATAACGCTATCCGCCATGTTGAAAGTATCTTTCGGTTGTAAACAAATATCGGTCAGCCAGAACCAGTGGACATTGATTATTATAGGACTTACATCAAAGTGATCTTCACGTAAATACACCCGAGTTTCCGTCGATAAAGTCTCTTTAGGCAAGTTTGAGCCAAATTTTTCGTGTGTTTATTTTACTGGGTACACGAATCCACAACTTCTCGGGGTTCTTTATTGACATGTTTTTGCATTCTCCAACAATGCAATAATGATAATTGCTATATTTTGCATGGAAACTCGATGAAATCATGGTTTCTTCGATATTATTTCACTATGCTACAAATCACTCTCAGTTGTTGAATGTCAAACTTTGTTTAGAAGACTTCAGGTCTTCAAACCATAGACACGGCTGACCGCGTTTTTGGCTGTTTAGCAAAGTTTTAAAATAATTATATTTTTTGGTTGCTTTTAGGTCCTCAAAAAATATACTAAAATTTAACATTTTAGTATGTTTTTACCATTTAAGACATACTTGCGAAGAGAGTCAAATAGCGGATTCGGGATGCATATTCCCAATATCCCCAGGAAGAGTTCCCGCCTTGGCATACACTTTGGTCGAAGAGCACCGTCTTTAACAAAAATCTTCTATTACAGGGTGACTCCGGAGGTCCAGCTGTGTCACAGACTACAGGAGAGCAGGTTGGCATAGTGTCGTGGGGTTACGGCTGCGCCCAGCCAGAATATCCAGGCGTATACACCAAAGTTGCCGACCCTTCTATACGCGACTTTATAAAGGAAAATACTGTCGCAGAGTAGGTGATGCTGTCTTTTGCAATTTCAATTTCATGTTCACAGTTTGAGAGTTACATTTCAAAGAATTTGTAACTATTATTATTATTAAATATATTAAATAATTCAATTTATGTTTGCGTATTTTCTTTCTACCTTAATTAATCCTATTTATCTCCTAACATACAGAGTTTTCACCTAGTTTAGGAAACAGAATGCAACGACATGAATATCTATATTATGTGTTGGTAAGGACAAATCTCGAGAGCAGCTGAACCGATTTCGCTAACTCTTTTTTTAGAATATTCCTTGAAGTACGAGGATGGTTCTTACGGAGGGAAAAAAAAAGAATCTACTGTTAGGTGGTACGAAGCTCGCTGGGTCAGCTAGTTTTACAATAAACTTAGAGTATTGACTCTCTATACGATTCTTGTAATTTTTACATGTGATTTTCTTTAAATTGTTTTTAAATTATTATTTATGATAATTTATTTTAAAAGATTCTAGTTTGGAGACTACTGGCACTACTTTTGTATACGTTTATGGCTTTTTTACTCTACTGTTTTTGTATTGTATATTTTTACAATGACCTCGTAGTAATTTTGCTTATCTAGTGGACAACATTAGATTACCCTATCCTCGATACAGGCAATAATGAAAACCAGTCAACAATGAAAACCAGGCAATAATGAAAACCGGTTTGCACTCCCGCTAAAGGTCCCAAACTGAATGAAAGGAAACTCTTTTTTGCTAAATAAGTAAGCCAATTGGCAAACGTAGTGTCATCCCATCTGGTCGGACCAGATGGGATGACGATCTGCGACAAACTGCAGGCAGATGCTTTATGCGGCAAGCTGAAGACAGGCCGCTATGGCGCTCATTAGAGGAGGGCTATGTCCAGCAGTGGACGACGACGAAGTAAACTATTGTTATGTACCGGCACGCGAGTCCGAATCGCACTTGGCCTGTGTTTTTACATGCATCGTCACACAATGAAGAAACCAAAGAAAAACCACTGGACAGACTTGTCGTTCAGCACTTTTTACACGATCTTTCAGCAAACGAGTATTTCATAAATAGCCCCCGTAATTGTGAGACGGTAAAAACGCTCCTTGCACAAGTCCGACCCGCATTTGGTCGGTTTTTTCGTATCAATTTTTTACAAAAAGGCTGAGATTGATTTCAGAGTCCGTAGAACTGATCTCGATCTCAGTTTCACCTAAAAAAAATAATGAAAAGTTGGATCGCGTGATTCGATTCCAACGAAAAATTTTATTATAAATGTAAAAAACGATAAAGGTGATGAAATTGATTGTTGGTTTTCGAAAAATTTCTAACAACATATTTTGTTAGATATATATTTTTAATCTATAATAATAGTAAATCACTTATATGCTGTTCTAAAATATTAAGTCAACTTATTCCAAGGTACACATATTCCTCGCTGCACCATCTCAAGTATCCATCCTGTAATTAGGTTGATTTGTATTAGAGTAGGATATTGTCTATTTGTTAAAATAGTATGTAGCGTCAGTAGGATGGTCATTCCGGCCGAAGAAATAAATAGGTTTTAAATATCATAATAAATCTTTATTTTATTATATTTAGACCGGAAAAGTGCATGGAGGGTTCGTAGGGATTGTAGGGATTGTTTTACCTGCTTACAGAACAAACAACTTCACCAAAGTAATTTTCAATGGAATATGTACTAAGTTTTCCTTTTATAACTTGGTCGGCTATTACTCGTTAACTTGTAAAATCCACTTAGGCATGACAGTTTTCCTTTAAAGTTCACTATATGTCCTACTGTTGCGATTTATTTTACGTTTCCGTTTAACCAGGAGAGGAGGTGGACGTGGGAAATCTTAATAGAAAAATGGTATTCTTACACCCACAATATTTTTGAACGACCAATCCAATGAAACAATCCCACATGTGGGGAAGGCGAAAAAAAATTATACTATTGGTGTAGAGGATATAGGATAAAAAAAAAATTATTTTTTTCGACCATTTTCTTAGATTGTATCTATGCCAAACGTCAGCTCTCTAACACTTTTCGTCTGTATGCTAAGACATAGCAAAACTGTAAGGCTTGTAGACTACGGAACTCTAAAAACATGTGAGCCGTTCCATTGGTGATATGAAGTAGACTACTGGTAAAGATTAAATGACAACAGCGGGCAGAAAGGAAAGACTTGCTTTAGGAGTCTCTTTTCTAGCACTGTCCTGGAAGTAATTATTCAATATAAGGTAGAAAAACAATGTTTTTATTGCAACATAAAACCATCTTGAAGATTGTTTATAACATCATCTTCCGAGTTACGGGTTATGAAATCGAGTATGGAGGGCTCAGAAACTTTCGCATAGACTCCAGGTATGTCGGGGAGACCACATCCGCGGCCAAACGATACTATGCCCACTTGAGCGCCGGTCACTGTTGATATTGCTGGACCGCCTGAGTCTTCCTGAAAAACAGATTTTTTTTTAACACCCACCCTCAAACTTTGCATGTAACGTTCAAATTTCATCAATAGCTTTGGAGTCTACTGTCGGTAAGATTCAGGGTTGTATGTCTTAACTTCCTAAGTGAAATCGTAAAACATTGGTATTTTAAAGGTGGGCTCAACACTCGTGGGCTGAAAAAACCTCTGAAATGACATATTTGCCGTTAATGCCACCCTAAATGTAGTGTAGGAAAGGCTCTGCTCTGGCCTAGTCGAACCGAGTGATTGGAATCCATCACTTCAGTTAAGCAACCACAGGCGCTAGTAGTATTTTTTCCGAGCGCTACCGTGCTTCGCAAGGCACGTTAAGCCGTTGGTGCCAGCTGTCATGTAATAGCAGTCGTTAAGCCATGTCAGAGAAGACCAGGTAAGACTTGCCACTGTCTTACAATCCTCCGCCAACGGCTCTGGAGTATGGCCTAACCTTCCTGCAGGTAGAGGCCTGTGCCCCAGCAGTGGGGACATACAAGGGTATCAACCCTTGTATGTTCCTCGAAACGTAGTGTAAACCTAATGATGAATACATCAATCAATCAGCCCGTAGTCGCCTAATGCTGGACATAGGCCTCCCCCAAGACAAGCCACTTTTGTCTGCCCTCATCCATGCTCAACCAACATCTGCTAGCAATATGCGTCAGATCGTCTTTTTAGCGAGCTGGTGGGCGCCCACGCTGCGTTGTGTGTGACTTTCATAGTAAATAAGAATAGCAAGGGAAAGTGGCATTAGGCTGGTTACATTATGCCCATGAACAGAGGTCAATGGTGGTCATTTTTCGTTTTACGGATCTAATTGCGATTGTTTATCGCATCCGATTTTTATTAATCTCAACAGATTTTTTTGAGATTAATAATTAATGCTCAAATTTACTGTTGCATTTATAACTTTGAGATTAAATATTGAATCGTTATCGTTAACTCTATTGTTATCGCCATTATCATCATCATTGCTGTCAACTCTTACACTCTGAAATCAGGATAGTTTATAAGCCATAGTTATGTAATTAGTAATTAAAAATTGCATTTATTACTAAATAAAAAAATGAGCTGAGAAATCTTGTTTCGTGTTGAGCATTCTTGGTTAAAAAAATGCGGAAACGATTAAAACTACCTCTCCGTCTATCACAACAATTACCCGCCGACCCGCGACACGTACACACTGCTCTGGCTGGATACTAATGATTTTAATAGATTCGAGCTGTCGAGAGAGTTTTAGAAAATGCTTTAAAAAGTACAAACTGGGGATATTTGATAGCTATTTTTAAGGCAAGATCATTTTGATATGCTTTTCAAACCATTCAAAAGTAAGTCATGGAGCAAACCTACCTGACACGAATCCTTCCCACCCTGTTTAGTGCCCGCACAAATCATACTATCTGTAATGCCTTGGCCGTACGCATCACGGCACTCTTGCTCCGATACAACTGGCACCTTCACACCTAATAATATTTGACTAGGAGAACCACCATCCTATAAAAAGAAAACTAAATTTACCTATAGTGGACAATATGGTGAGGAAGAAAAAATAAACAGCTGGCTTTGATTCTGTATGATACTCATAGTTTTTTCTAATGAT
This sequence comes from Yponomeuta sedellus, assembly GCA_934045075.1. Taxonomy (NCBI): domain Eukaryota; kingdom Metazoa; phylum Arthropoda; class Insecta; order Lepidoptera; family Yponomeutidae; genus Yponomeuta; species Yponomeuta sedellus. The sequence continues at coordinate 18,048,418 of OW203722.1, read as the reverse complement.
GAAAGCATCCTTTGCTTTGCAAGAGTAGACAAACCGTAAAGTAATCATCGTTTATTTCTAAGTCTAATAGGGATTTAAGGCTCAGGGCAAGAATTTTCGCCATCGCGGCCAATCTAGCCAACTCAGGCACTAGCCTGTTCCTGGTCGACTATTATTTTGAAGTAGCTGTGCCCCGCGGTATTACCCGCTGTTTATTAGGGAAAAAATTATCAAACCTTCGCCTTTATAATATTGGTGTGATGTGATGTTATTTGCGTACCAAAAAACATGGCAAATCATAAGCAACACAGTGATCCTACAGTAAATCTCGTCCATTGCTGGATAAGCCTCCTAAAACACGCCACTTCTTTCTGTTCTTAGCCATCCTTATCCAGCAACTGCCATCAAAGCTAATAACCGTTTTGAAAGCTCTGTTTTTTAATTTAAATTTTAATGAAGAACGCAAAACCTCAAAAACCAGTCACACTTACGGAAACACCCCATCCCGTTACAAACAGCTCCGTCCCAGGAGCGATCTCGGTGCCAGACTCCGCAAGCCTCACGGGCTTTGAATTTGTCCCATCTAGGTTCATATTCTGCGATATTTTGACTATGGCCACATCGTATTCTGTAGTAGTCTGGTTGTACTGCGGGTGCATAATTAAAGTCCCGGACTCGTATTCTGAACCTCCATAATCTTTATTCGCGCTCCCAATGCGAATACTAGCCTTAGACTTACTGTATGAAAAACAAATTGTTACACAATATTCCCATACAAATAACATTTTCATCACAAAATTAATAAAATGTAGACTTTTAGTAGATTTTCCGTTGCTTATCTCGTGTGAGAGGAGCAACCGACGATGCGAGCTCCGTCTCTGCTCACCATGATTAAGCTCTGCGAATCGGAGCGAAACCTGGTCGGACTCTTCCGATATAACAACACCCGTAGTAGATCCGGACTAAAAGACTATGTGTTGTGCTTACGAAAGTTTTAGTTAATAAAATGTTTCAATAAGTTGTCATTTGTCATTTTCTAACCCTAACTTGCACACTAGGATTCCCTGTGTCGTGCAAGATAGTCTCTTCCAATAATGAAACAGAAGACATTTTAGATCATAACTAAACGATAAAATTATACAGTACTTAATTTTAAGTAAAATCATAGATTAGTTTATACTTTATTGTACACGAAAAACACAAAAAAAGAAATACAATTAAAGAAAATACATGTACAAACGCGAGCTTATCTCTGTAAGAGATAATCATAATTTTTACGTTTGGAATAGTATTATATAAAATCAATACATGGCCACAAAATTACGACATACTGACATATTATAGGTTAAGAATGTGACTTAGCAAAAATTTGATATTTAAAATAGAAAATAAAACCCATTTCAACTCTAAGAGTTGATAACAACTGCACTGTGCGTGCATGCATACTCAATTAAGAACAATAATTTATGTTATTCAGCTCTTAGTGTTGGAAAGTTACTTTCATTAGTTAGAGTTTCAACTATACCAATGCAAACCTCGTTCAGCTCGAATCACGTTTTGATTCTACTCGACATGGAACAAAAACACGCTATGGTTTCGTCGCCTCGTAATTGACTCCGCTGAACAAGTTTGGGTTTAACGTTTTTTTAAATTTACCTAATCAGAAACTACCACATTATAGATACCTATAACAGCGACAAAGAAATCTTTGATTTTTTCTTACACTACATTATCTACAGTTGAGACGCAAACATTCTTACCCGTATAGGCAATGGGCTGCGGTCAGAATAGTTCTAGAATTGACAATCGTCCCTCCACAGGCGCCACTAACTCTATCAAGGCTCTCCAAGTGCAAAAACACCTGATAAGGTGCTTTCTGGATAGGCACCGGTCTACCTCCTATGATTCTACTATCCTTGATGCTTTCGAAGCTCTTGCAGAGGACTTCTGAAAACAAACTCTACAGGTTGCAAATGAGCTCCTATGACCTCCGTGGCGTAGCGGTAGCGCATTTGCTTACCATACGAGAGGTCCCGGGTTAACGTGCCTTGCGCATCAACGGCTTAACGTGCCTTGCGAAGCACGGAAGTGCTCGGAAAAATGCCACTAGTGGAAGTCACGGGATGGTCACCCATCCTGCACCTGACAGCGCCTGTTGTTGCTTAACTCAAGTCATTGGTTCCTATCACTCGATTCGACTAGACTACGAGCGCTTCGTAATGATACCAATCGCTAACATTGAAGGAAAACATCGTGAGGAAACTCTTGTATCTGAAGGTTGTTGACGACCTCCGTAGCGCAGCGGTAGCGCCATTGCCTATCATGCGAGAGGTCCCGGGTTTGAACCCCGGCTGAGGACGAAAAAAAAACCCCAGGTCTTGGATGTTTACATGTTTGTGATGTCACTGTTTCTGGTTCCCACGACACAAGGTGTCTGATATTAATCCATGTACGGATCAGTTCGGACTCAGAGCATAGCTCCACCTGTTGAGGTTCATCTGAATGGGTTACCAACTTGGACCAGCTTGGCAACTGGCTTACCTCGAGGCAACTGACCCCTTGTGACACAGGGTATCCTAGTGTGGGGCCAGACACAATGTATGTGCCAGTATGTAAATGTGATGTTATGTTAAGTTAACGCCCAGATCCCAAGTTCACGGCAATCTCAAAGAAATAGAGAGAGTATGGGCTTAACAATCATGCGTGCCCCTTCATCATCATCATTCAGCCACAAGAAGTTCACTGCTGGACGGAGACTCCTCCATGGATTTCTAGAAAGACCGGTTGTCAGCGGCTTGCATCCAGCGCCTTCCTGCCACTTGGATGAGGTCTTCTATCCATCTTGGGGCTGGTCTTTCTGCGCTGCGCTTGCCGATATACTCGTAAGATGTACACTCGAGATTTTTTTGGCCCCATCCGCCATCCCATCAGTTATGTATGCTACGTGCTCTGCCCGCTTACGGGTTTTCAGTTTCAAGCAAAGGTATAGTTCGTTAGATCTGAGTCATAGTTGGCCCGTGCAATGGGCAAGCCTGAGGTAGCAAACACTTTATAACATAACTTTAACATAAAATTTATATACTAGCACATACATTGCTTCCGGCCCCACACTAGGACACCCTGTGTCGTGTGTACCAGAAACAGCAACATCACAAACATGTAAACATCCAAGACCGGGGTTTTTTTTTCGTCTTCAGCCGTCGCACCCGGGACCTCTCGCATGATAGGCAAATGCGCTACCGCTGCGCTACGGAGGTCGTCATCAACCTTCAGATACAAGAGTTACCTCACGATGATTTTCTTTTATGTTAGCGATTGATATCGTTACCAAGCGCTCGTGGTCTAGTCGAACCGAGTGATTGGAACCAATCACTTGAGTTAAGCAACAACAGGCGCGGTCAAGTGTAGGATGGGTGAGCGTCCTGTGACTACCGCGGGTGGCATTTTTCCGAGCACTTCCATGCTTCGCAAGGCACGTTAAGCCGTTGATAACTTCTGACAGTAAGGCTCGCTACTGTCTTAGAACCCTCCACCAACCCGGACTTGGCCCTCGTGGTGGAGTATTGCATTACCTTCCTGCGATGCAGGGAAGAGACCCGTGCCCCAGCAGTGGGGACGGTATCATCGATCGATATCAAGCCTTGTAACCAAGGAGTGGTTACAAGGCTTGATATCGATCGATATCAAGCCTTTGTGACTATAAGTTCACAAATGTATGTACATAACTGAGAAATCGAAGGTATGTGAACATCGTAGGCACTCAAGTTTCCTCACGTAAACACAGGATTCAGTATGTTTTATTCGTAATTCTTACCTTTTTTATTGTAAATGAAGATAAGGGAGAAATACAATAAGTGCAGCAACGCTCGTGTCATTTTTGCAATATTGATACCGTAAACAGGTCCTACGGTACTTAAATACTATCACTAACATTTAATTATTTACAGTATTTATAGCTAAATAAAACATGACCTTGAGAAATATTGTTTGGTTATGTTAAAGTACTCTCTAAGTACAATTGGCCTTAAAATGCCATAAATATTTTAAAGCCTATTCACGCTTCGGACATGTCCAGAATTTCATAATGGAACCGTATGTGTTAAAAATTTTTAATACATACGGTTTTATTGCTACAATTTCATAGTGTTAGGCAACTAGCTGATCCAGCGAAGTTTGCACTGCCTAACAGTCGATTCGTTAATTTTCTCTCCGTAAGAACCATCCACGTACTTCAAGGAATATTCTAAAAAAATAATTTGCGAAATATGTTCAGCTGCTCTCGAGATTTGCGCTTACCAACACATTCGGCGATTCATTTTTTTATTATAGAGATAATTTTAGCAGTATTTTATGTTATTTTAGCTACTCTAATACTATAATACAAAGATTATAAAACTGAAAACAAATCTCTGATGACAATCATTACGCATAGGCCAAAAATAAAAATAAAAGTTTTATTACGATACAGGTCTTGTATGGACACCTGTATCATAATATAACTTTTTAATCATACCGATATACCTATACAACCTCCAGCTGGACCAAGAAGGTTGAACCTCTACTTTAAAAAAAAAGGTTGCACTGTACGAGTCCGCGGCGACGCAACACGCATGCGCAATCGATGTTTGCGCCTTGGCGCCAACATTTTACATTTAAAAAAACTTCTCATCTATACAACGTTTGGTTCTGTTTAATATTATTTTATGTATTTATAGTATGAGAGTATTGAATTTTTTTTACAAAAATTGAAAATTCATTTACAAAAATTTCGTCCATTATAATTATTAAAAATATAAAAAAAAAAATAATAATAATGTCAATCAAATAAGCCGCCCCGAGACTTTCCGACCCAAAGGTGCCCATGACACTGGCAGCATTACCGCGCTGCACAGCAAGGGACATCCTTTGCATCAAAAATGCGCCTGAGCGGTAGTCAAAGCCACGGTTCCTGAGACGACGCCCTACCTCCTTAATAAAAGCTTTTCCCTGGGCACCCCAAACTCCAGTAGTTTCCAGAGCAAGTGGCACAAATAGGTAGCTGCGCATCAGCTGGCTGTATGAGAGTAGATAAAGTACTGTATGACTTGGTTTTATAACACTCGCCTACGGCTCGTTTTTTAAAACACACTCGTGTTATAAGAACCCTTATTATACAACAGTATCATACATAAACGAAGTATCATAAACGACTATTTTAACCTAGTTCAAGTATAATTAAGTTATTTTAAACCATTTAAGCCGATTGAACACCGCTATGCTATTTTATTTGAATTATTAGATCAAAAAGTTCTTCTTTGATCTAATAATTCAAATTAGAATTTAATCTTTTTACAGAGGTTAATACGGCGATGTTGTTTCAAATATTTAAAAGTCAATAAATTAAAACCAAAGGGGTAACCTCGTACAGAGGAACTAAAAATTTGCATGTTTTACAACGATTATTATTAACCGCAATAGTAAACGATACTTTTTTAACTATAGTAAGAAACGTTTCGTTTTTATAAATCCATGCAAATAATCGTGTATTTGGTATCACTGTTGTTTTATTTAATTTTAACACTCTAGTTAAGTATTGAGGCGCATACCGCTCTTAGCAATTAGACCTCATAAATAAAACATTACGTGCATTACTAAGAATGTATTTCTTCATCCATGTCAGACCTATTGTACGAGCGAAGCTGTCACGTATATTGGCGAAACTAAAGGTCGGGCTATTAGAAAAAGACATGCATATGTCTCAGTGAGACACGTTTGCACAATTCCGGACAGTGGAATTTGGTGGTCACTTTTAATGAGGACTTTCAATCTTAAAATTCATACACTACAAGCCACAAGAGTTTGCCACTTGCCACGATACAATAAAATATAGGAGCGCTTGTGGCCGAACGGACCGAACCGAGTGATTGGAAGCACTTGTGTTAGCAACAACAGGCGCGGTCAGGTACTGGATGGGAGACCATCTCGTGACTACCGCTAGTGGCATTTTTTCCGAACGCTTCCGTGCTTCGCAAGGCACGCTAAGCCGTTGGTGCCGACTGTCATGTAATGGCAGTCGTTAAGCCATGTCAGAGGCCTTATGGGCGGCTTGATAACTTCTGACAGTAAGGCCCGCCACTGTCTTACAATCCTCCACCAACCCGGACTTGGCCCCCGTGGTGGATATAGCCTTACCTTCCCACGATACAGGAGAGACCCGTGCCCTAACAGTGGGGACATATAAACGGTTGATATGAAAACAAAAAAATCTGTCTTTGTGACTTTAACATATTCTAGCGGTCCCTGTTAGAATTATACGAGTATGACGAATTCCAGGCTTTGTTTTAATATTAATTAAGGTAATGCCTTAGGCAGCAACAAAATTATTTTATGTACATTTAATTTTTTTTTTCTGTTTATTAGGAATGTGTGCCTTAACATTCTCTAAAACGCACAAACGGACAGACGGCTGGACGAAGGGATTCATTTTTAAAGGTTAATGGGATTCATTTTTCGCCTCACGATTTATGTAACCCTAAAAACAATAAAACGTGAGCAATAAAAGGAAGAATTCCATTAAAATACTTCGATGAATAAACTTCGTTATCAACCCTTATATGTCCCCACTGCTGGGGCACGGGTCTCTTCCGGCATCGCAGGAAGGTTAGGCCATACTCCACCACGGGGGCCAAGTCCGGGATGAATAAACTTAACATATTTAAAATATTTAGGCGAGGAAATCTAAGTGTCTGAGCCGAGGTATTCAAATACCTTAGCGCTTGAAATTGCCAATCCGCGGTGGGCACGCGTGGCAATTAAGCCCCTTCTTCTCTCTGTCGGATGCATTCGTTACGAATCCTATCCTTCAGAGAAACTCGGGGGAATAGCTCTTTCCATAGCTCGCTGAGCGACTTTGAACTAGTGGACCAGCCCTTTCGTGAGTGTCCATGTCTCGGCTCCGTAGGTCATCACAGGTAGGACGCACTGATTGAAAACTTTCGTTTTCAAACATTGCGGTATGGATGAGGAGAAGACTCGGCGTAGTTTCCCAAACGCTGCCCAGCCCAGCTGGATCCTCTTCTTGGTCTCTTGGTCTTGATCAATTTTGTTATACTTTGTATAAATTAAGATGAAAATAACGTATAACAGTGTAAGTAAATGCGTAGTATGTGCGTAGAGTGTTCTTATAATAGCCCTATAAACCCTTCTCCGAAATCGGGTAAAATTATCCGAAACGATGAAAATTTATTTTTTAGTTTATATAACCATAAGTTATACAATAAATTATTATATAAATAACTTAAAATGTTGTCTTACTTTATATTTCATATTATGATTTGGCTATGCCGCTCTAGGTAAAATTACGCATGTACTTATAATATATGCATATATTTATATGCATAATGATTACATCATCATCAACCGATTATGTCCCGACCGAGGGACACGCTTCTCTTCCCTGCGGAAGGTATAGGTTATACTCCACCACGGGGGCCAAGTCGGGATTGGTGGAGGCTTGCAAGACTAGTGGCTGGCCTTACTGTTGAAAGTTTTCAATTCGCCCTAAGACTTGGCTTAACAATAGCCATCTATCGACGGCAGCCGCCACCAACTGCTTAGGGTGCCTTGGGAAGCACGGTACCGCTCGGAAAATCCCGCTGGCGTTAGTCACAGACGGTCACCCATCAATGCACTAAACGCACCCTGTGTTGCTTAACCTTCGTGATCGTTTAAGATCACTCAGGCAGCCGGGGCTTTAAACGATTCACAATATGCAAATAATTGTGTGAAACCTGTAATTTACACAGTAATTACAGTAAATTAATTGAATTAAATTGAATTGCATTATAGCGTGTATACTCTTTTTAATGCACTAACCCGTGCTAAGGACAATTTTAATAACCTATTTAGACGCTAACAATTCTACCCATGCGGGGATTCGAACCCTTGACCTCTGGCTATCCGTGCCAGCCTCAGATCATAGAAAGAAGGAGATATGCCCTAGCCGCGAAATAAGTCCGGTACCGCTGTCGCCACTTTTAAATATGTGTGCGTTTTCATCACATGCACAATATTGTAAATATAAGGTTCACGCACACGTCTGTCCAGTCATTTACTAGCGTTCTAATCTTTTAATTGGTTCCCACACTATGAAAAACAATTGTACGAATACACTCATACACGGAAACAACAGCGTCGGTGAACTCCTTAGGGATGGAACACTTGTATCAAATAATACATCTATCGATAAAATTGTCCGATGAGAGGTTATTCATTTATTATCAGTATACTTCGTGTTGGGATGATACAAAAAAACAGAGCATGTTAAATTTACAAAAAAAATATTATTAAAACAAATAATCCTATTTTAATTTACTGTCCTGTGAAATGTAAATATTTATTAAGTACGTGTCTTTTTGACAGTATTTGTGGCTTCAGTATATGATAAAGACGCAAACTTGATTTCTACTGATATATAATTTGATTATTTTGATTATTTTGATAATGATGATGACCCCTGTACTGTATACTAATACAATAAATAAAAAATGTTTATATGTTAAATTTGTTGAACAGAACACCACTGAAGCATACTTGGTAGTGACGCTGTACGGGAAGCTAGGTCTTCTGGGTTTGAATCCTGGTAATGGAAAGGCTAATATTTGTGTGAAGAGCATGTCCACGGTCAGGGACGCATTTGTACCTGGATCTTGAATATTTCTTTGTATTTTATTTAGTATTTGAATCCCAATGTAACGTGAAATGCACTTACATTACCATTTACAAATTGGCTTATATTGGTAAGTTTGTTAGGACTCTGTAAAGCAGTTTTTGTTGGGTGAAAGAATGAAGTGCTGACTTTTTAATAATACAGTAGCAATAACTTTCTCATTCTCTGAAAATAATTCACCCAGCTATATAAAAAATAGAACAAACACATGTGTAAACTCGGAAAACAACCATTTTCTGAAGAAATTGCCACTTGTCTGCGTAACAGCGATATATTGGAAATCAGTAGCCACGCTTGGATTATAAGGATTAACTAAAGAATATGTTTATGGCTGTGATTGAAATGTATCATGGGCCTGTAAATAAAGTAACTTCCTAGTTAAAAATACAGTAAATAGTAAGAACTTTCATAAGCTTGTCAAAAAAAATTTCAATGAAACTTTCGAAACATATATAGATTAAAAAAATAAAATCAGCATCAGACTGAAATCCTACGGAGAATATTTTCATTATCGCCATCATTCAGCCACAAGATATCCACTGCTGGACATAGGCCTCCTCCATGGATTTCGAAAAAGACCAGTTGAAAGCGGCTTACATCCAGCGTCTTCCTTCGACTAGGATGAGATCTTCTCTCCATCTTGTCGTCCGACGCTGCACTTGCCGATATGACATATAGGCAAGTACCGACATACCATATTGTGGTCTCCATTCGAGAACTTGTCGGATCTAAAATGGTAAATAAATTATTTAAATACTGAAAATGCTTTATTTAACTTGTTTTTCATTACATAATCGAATTTCATTTATAACATAACGCACATAAATAATTAAATATATAAGACTATGATTTAGTACCACAACCACATCACCTGATTTGTTTCTTTAGAAATACTTTCTTTTGGAGAGTTATGCGTCGTCCATATGAAATGAAGATTAGAATAAAGTGATAATTGAATATTCTAAACCATGTAAAATTTTATCGTGATTTTAAATATACTGGTACCTCAACCTTTATAGAACTCGTTATTACTGGTATTTTTAAAGTAGGAACTGCCCACGGAAATATTTTTCCCCCACTTTAGCATCTGGAAACACTTCTCTGTAAAATAGATGGAGCAAATGGTACTATATTTGAGAGGAAATCAGTTATACCCTCTGTATTTTGATCCATTTTTCTTTCGTACTTTTTTTATCTTTATTAGAAACTCTTTGAGATACATGATTGAAGCTAGGCCTGTTTTTAATAAGGCAAAATCCTTCTACTAAAATAAAAGCTTCCTTAGCAACGCAAGCTGAAGTCTACGCAGATGGAGTCGCGGGCAATAGTCGACGATAAGACTAGATACCTAGTCTTACAATAATTGGTTCTAGTAATTTTGGAAGTCTGGACGAACGGTTATAAATGCCTCAATAATATCGATACTTAATCAGTCTGAAAAGAAAGGAACTACCCCATCACTATGTCTCCAGCTGACCTACTGGTGAATTTGACGTTTCGCGGCAAATACATGCGGCCGTACCTCGAAACATCGCATTGAACAATGATCAGTTTTGCGTGACGGTTCACTGCGGGCTGGCTTTTCCTAGTTAGCAAACCTCCACGAAAATGCTATATAGAAACAGCAGTGGAGTAACTACAATGTAATAAATACTTCCCATTTATGTTCTTAGTAATGGGATGCACATTGCACATGTAATTATTATAATTATGATTTTTCGTAGTTTATAAGACGAATATACTGAGTAAAATAGGTTTACCGGTGAAAAGACACTCCCCTGTATTTGAATAGCATGTATCACAGCGATTTCTGCAGGTAATCACTGCGCAATTAGGCATTTTTCTCAGATGTTACTACGACGGCTGGCGCGAAGCGATTGACGGCCATATTTTAAAGTTTCGCAGAGGTTAGCCCAAATGGGCTAACGTTGGGCGACAGTGCCACGCCCACAAGGCACTTCTCCTTATTTTTGTGTTCTGAGGTGCCAGCGCTCTTTCCAACTGAGCCAATGGGTGACTTACCGGCATCAGTGAAATTTCGAACCTCTCTATAATATTATTTATAGCGTTTGTCATCGCTTTTGTAGCACGTCGGAAGTGATGCAGAGTATCATCAGGAGGAGTGACGGATGATGGAAGTAGGCATAGCCTACGCAGCACTTTCGCGTCTGCGGAAGCGCTGCGCCCGTTCGCTTGAATATTGTTTGGTGCTAACTAGCGCTAACCAAGGAATAAAAAAATAATAACTTGCTTTTTTGCAAAGAGTAAACATGAGAAATCTTAATATTGTGTAACTATATAGTTTAGAACATACAGCCTAGAATGTAGTATAAATATCCTGGTACGTTAATCAATTTCCGCTAAAAACTGCGGATATCTATTCCTAGATTGTTGATCCTGGGCGCCTTAAATCATCGCGGGTCAACTTAAATCAAACCATTCTTACCATGCGAAGATTCATGATAGTTAAATACTCCTATGAAAATAAATTAAAAATATCGAACGTCTGCTTGTCGGGAATGGATTGATACTGAAGAAACGGTTTTTAGGTAATTCATTTTTCTCGCCACACATTGTTTTTCTTGAGTTTCGTAACACCTGTTTTTGCGGAGTCCGCAAATATAATAGTTCTAAATTATGACAGCGCAATTAGTCAATTTACAATTCAAGATCGTATCTAATAACTTATCGAAACTCAATAAAACAATTTGTTGTGGTAATCATTATTAACGTTAGTGACTACAAAATAGATGGAGCAGCCATAAGTCTTTAGATTTTTCACTATTTAAACCTTTATCGGAAGGTGTTTTGACATTGACAAATAGATAGACTATTTATTTACAAAGAATTTCACAAAAAAATATCCGTCCGAGGAGCTTAGGGCCAAGAAAAGTTTGTTCGAAATCTCCGACATAGTAATAAGCTTGATTTTTTTTACATTATCTGGAGGGGAAGTACTTATTAAATATATAGCAAAAAAAATCTTAAAAAGTAGCAAAACTGCATTCAAATATTTTTGAAATGCGCATGCCACAACCTGGAATTAAACTGGCCTTAGCAAAAATAAATGCACCCTGTACTTTTATGGTACCATTCAATAGGGTCAATTAAGGGGACAATTTTTTTATAATAATCATACAAAATGTAAATGAAATGCATTTATTATCGGTTCAGAATCACAGAAACACTTTTAGAACACTTACTTATTATGCACAAATGCACTCTCAATAGAGCGTCATCAGTTCGTTTTTTTTTTAAATTTTTGTTCAGCTTAACTCTTCTTCTTTTTCTTCTTCTTCAGGCTATGTATTAGTCCACTGCTGTACATAGCCATCACAGCTTAACTTACAGCTTAAGCTCGCTTTAGATTTAAAAACCCACGTGGAGTCACGGGCACGAGCCAGTCTGCGGACCTAAAAGAAATTAATACTACAGTTTCTCCGTAACAAAGGTAATTATCTAAGGCTATAATAAGCAGAGGCGGTAAACGTACCAAATTGCTTTTAATTGGCTACCTAAGGAAACGGCTATAACGATGCCGAGCAACCTTCACTATACTGTAATATTAGCAAAAGTGTATTGTTCGTTAGTCATACTGCACAACACAAGAATTCTACACACGAGTAAAGATTAACTAGCCGTTATCTTGCAGAATTTAAAATTAAACTCTTCCAAGTACAATTCTATTAAAATATAACTCCAAAATGTTGAGGTGAAAATAAAAAAAAAATTTTGGGGCAAAATAAATTGCTCATCATTTTGGAGAATTCTGTAAGGATTTGTGTTGTATAGTATTAAAAAAGGTAATATACGCGTCGAGTTGAGAGCCTTCTTTTTTTTAAGTTGGTTCAAAACATGATTTGGTTATAAAATATTCCTAAAATACAGATTATAAAGAATTATGTTTTTTACAAATGACAGTGGTTTCTAAAATTCCAAAATTGTGAGACAGCGTAGGTACTCTCGTTCTCAGAAAACAAAGTGCATTTTTGTTTATAATTATGAAAAATAAATAATTTATTTCTTTGCACAACAACTAAATTGAATGTGATATTTTAACGCGAAACACCAACATGCGCAAACATCCACCAAATAATCCATAACACTGCTTGGAGCAGTTCTGTGCTGTCCTGTCCCGTTTTGCCGCAATCCCGTGTTCCCAGTATATTTTAAGTAAGTTATTAATATACATTTTTACGAAATGAATAATGAGGAAAGTTTAAACAGCAAAACAAATCCTATTGTAATTACTTGAATACAATCGTAGCGCTCATTAGGGGAGGGCTATGTCCAGCAGTGGACTACATAATATAGCCTGAAGAAGAAGAAGAAAACTCGTATCAAAATATTAGGTTCATTACTCTATTAACCAATAGTTCACAGAGGATTTAACATTAACCGGATTTTTCACAGAGTTAATGCCAAATAAGGTCAACCACCTAAAGGCCGTAAGTTCTCGAATGGAGACCATATAGCGCAGCGTAGGACTACCAACCACTAGATGGACAAAATACCACGTCCAAGTGACAGGAAGACGCTGGATGCAAACCGCTTCCAACTAGTTTTTCTGGAAATCCATGGAAGAGGCCTAAGTCTAGCAGTGGACTTCTTGTGGCTGAATGATGATGATGATGATGAAGGGGCACGCATGATGGTTAAGCCTATACTCTCTCTCTATTTCTGTGAGATTGCCTTGAACTTGGGATCTGGCGTTAGCTTATTTGCAACCTGTAGAGTTTGTTTTCAGTATTCTGAATGATGGTCTAAAGGTCGAAATGCTTTCGACTGTACCATACGGACTGCTATACTATGTTTATAATTAAGATATTTTGTACGCCCAAATTTTCGTTAGTGATTTCTGTAACGTATCTAAGTAATTTCAAGCAAAGCTTGAAATTATAAAATTATAACACAATATACATGAATGACTAAAAAAAGTGTAAGCACTACACATTCTTTGTTTTAAATGCTGATTAAATTCCGGATATGAATGAATAACTCGTAGAGTTGGACCAGGTTTTGCGCTGATTCGCAGAGCTTACTCGTGATGAGTAAGAGACCAAAAAATTTAGGTCCAAAATTTAGGTATTTGGTCTCTTACTCACCAATACAAATATTGTGTAGTGCATATGAAATTTTCAGTTTGAAAATACTGTCATTATCATCATCAGCTATTTGACGCCCACTCTAGGACATAGGCCTTCCTCATGGTTTTCCAAGCTTCACGGTCTTGTACCGTCTGCATCCAGACTCCCCACCAGCTAAATCAGTTAGTCAGACCTTCTGGTGGAGGGCCTGCCTACGCTGCGTCGTCTGGTCCGTCGCCAGGTCAGAACTTTTTCGCCCCAACGGCCATCAGTTCTTCGAGCTATGTGCCCCTCCTATTTCCACTTCAATTGAGCAATTCTTCGAGCTTTATCAGCAACGCGGGTTATTCTGCGGATCTCCTCATTCCTGATTCAATCACGCAGTAACACGCCTAATATGACTCTTGGAATAGAAAAAAAAATATTGCAATATTTCATTATTGTTCGTCTTTTTCAGTTATGGTGGTCAGCCCTGCAATGTCGGTTCCGTGGTGTCCATTCATGGTGTCTCTAAAGCAGAATGTGAACGGGACCCTAATGCAGTGTGGTGGAACTATACTGACAACTACGTTGACTTTGACAGCCGCACACTGTTTGATATAGTGAGTTATTCCTGATACGCTAAAGGGCTTATTTATAAAATAAAAAATCTTAAAATACTCCATAAACGCCTTATAAATAGTCTGTGCTAGAGACTTTACAAGGTAAAACTTCACCTAAGATTATTTACACGGCATTTATGAAGTTTCCTAATGTAATTGTGTCTTTATAAAACGTAAGACTATAGTTCAAGTATGTTATCTTTAAAACCAAAAAAAATTACAAACTTGCTACTTTGAAACTTGAATATCTTCCACTATCCACATAACCCAAGGTTAGCTAGAAGAAATTAATTATTAGAATTAAGCTTATCTTTACACACATATGCTTATTGTGCAATTATGTGTAAAAATATTACTAAGAATTTTCTAATCTAATTAAAATTTATACATATATAGATAAATAGAATGAACGTTCTTAATCTTTGAAAACATTTATGATAATAGAAATTATTTGCGTCTTAGGGCTCATGCTGTCCTGGCTTGCCGTCTCGCTCGCACATTCCACCCTTAAAACACTCTATAATTTTGGTACACTTTGGATATTTTTCACGACAGCCTTGGCACTTTTAAGTCTAAATTAATTTCTAATATCTAAAAATTCTTATCTTACGTGGTAATAACATGTATATTATCACCGTATTGTAATATTACCTACATTTCTAGTTGTCTGCGTATAACTAAGTCTAAAATGCTGTGTATACCTTTATTTGGCATAATCGATAGCCCTTAAGTCACTTTTAGTATAAGCTTTATCATGTTTGCGTGCTTGCTATTGGTGTACCTAATGAATAAAATAAAAATAAATAAAATAAATGTCGTCTGAGGCTAGATAATAAAACTACAGTCATACACAATATAGTTTTCCTAACCTAAACCTAATGTTTGATTGGCCAAATTGTAAACTTATTACTTTGTAAACAACTTTTCTGTATCTAAAACTGAGTATAGAAAAACAAAAATATGTTAAAAATAGCCGTAATTTTTATTTTATCCGATATCGTGCGAGCAAGATAGCGTGCTAGATGTAACAGCTGCCTTAAATGATTTCCTATCTTCCTTTGTTTTCATAGATTAATTTACCGGGCCGTGTTTCATAAAATTGCAATTTTAATTCATTATGACAATTAGATGTATAATGCGTAACTCATTCTTAGTTGTTAATCTGTGTGTTAATTGTATAAGGCAATTCGCGAAAGAAATAATTTGTTACATAGGCTAAATCGAAAACCATTTCGAGGTTTTTATCCAAATAGCAGTATTTTCAATGTTAGAGCTAATGAAATCAAAAGATGGGCTTTATTTTCTGAAATGTTAATTTGTTATCAAACTGCTGCGTGACGGCATACGACGGTTACAGTTCTCTGTAGGCAGCAGACCAAAATATATGTATACTGTGAACACAATACCCAGATCGAGCTGTCAAAATTTGCTGACAGACACGTAGTATCTCTATGTAGTCTGTGTGACTGACTTGCTTGACTGATCACGTTTGGTTGTTGTGGATTTGCTTTAGTGGTTTTCAATTTTTCTTGGCAATTTTTATTTGTATAGCTAACACCGACGATTTCGCATACGCCCTGGACACTGATTTATACCATCATTTCATATTGACCCGGCTATTTGAGTCTGTGGTTTTTTTGACAGTATTCACAGACTCCTCACTTTGACTCACTCATATGCTAACGCAATCGCGTGATACTCTACACGGTTGGGCCGCCGTATGACGTCACAAATTTATATATTTCAAAAAATTATTTCATAGTGATAAACTTAATTAATCGGAAAAAAACGAAATCAGTTTCTTAAAATTACGTCTAATATCAGGAAAAAAATTAAAATACAGCTATCATAAAAAGTTTCCTTCCCGAATTGTGGCCAAATTATCACAGTAAACCCTGAATTGTACCCTAGGTCTATTGTAATATAATATTTTCATAACGAAAAACTTAAACACCCTGTACTTATTTCAGTGGCATATATGGCCTCAAAGTGAAGTTTGGCAGCGTCCATCTCTTCAAAGGAGGTGTAGAACATCAGGTTACCAGGACCTACTTCCACGGGGAATTCGAGAGCTACTTTTTACTGAATGACATAGCAATGCTGAGCATATTTCCCGCTCAACTGACGTACAGTTTCGCTATTCAACCTGTGAAGTTACCTGACGGATCAACAAAAGTCGCGAATGATTCCTTAGTAACTATTTATGGATGGGGAGCTACGTCTGTAAGTAAAGACATGATTATATTCTTTATGTTGCACTAACCCGTGCTGAGGACAATTTTTAAAAACCTATTTAATGGCTAAAAATTCCGCCCATGCCGCGGGACTCGAACCCGCGACCTCTGGCTAAACGTACCAGCGCTTTCCCCAACTGAGCTAATGGCCAAGTGCCGGCATCAGCGAAATTTCGAACCTCTTTACAATATTCTCTGTATTATTTGCAGGCAGCGACATCTGACTGAAGTAATTTGCACAAGTGACAGGTAGCTCCACAGAACATAAAAAGCTCTTTTTTTATGTTCTGTGGGTAGCTCATACGGCAGATCAAAGGCCTCAGAGAGGGAGTATCGGGATTGTTGTTTTCAAGCGCTGGGATTTGTTACTGGGGCGTCTTTCACTTCTATGCATTTAATTAGTATAGCAATAGCTATTCTAAACACTCGCTAACAGTGAAGGAAAAGATTGTGAGGAAACCTGAGTGCCTGAAGTGTTCAACTACCTCAGTGCTTGAAAATGCAAATCCCCGCGGTGGGCACGCGTGGTAATTAAACCCACTCTCTCTTTCTCTCTCTCACTGAAAGAAACACTAGACCGTATTTATGCTACGAAAAAAATGTGTGTCACTAAATATACACAATTGACTACAGGACGCCTTAAAATTTTTGTTACAATGTCATCAGAAAGCGCAATCCCTTTTTTTCGCCCCAAACTAGGATACAGTACCTACTATGGTAACCAGGCAAGAACCAACTCCCAGAATTCCCAGTTTTTAGTAATAACTGTAATATATTTTTCTTTATTAAATTTCCGTTACTGTAATACTATGTATGTTTGTTTTTCCCTGATGTACAATAAAGAATATTCTTATCTTATTAGATAAGTATTTAGGTACTCGACTGTGAAAACATAAGAGGGCTATAAGCAATTAGAGATGTGTTAGAGATGTGTCAACTTTCAGCAAAACAAAACCTTCTCAATGAATCTTCGTCGAGCAATTTTGCCCTTTGTCACCCGAGAAGTGTGCAACAGCTTGCTCAATTATTTGGTTCCGGAGAACACGATCTGCTTTGGCTACCCTGATGGGCGACAAGACGCTTGCGTGGTAAGTTACAATCAGCCAGCATACACAACCAGTTTTTTTGTTGAGATCAATTCGATACGATATCAACCTTTGTATGTCCCCACTGCTGGGGCACGGGTCTTTTCCTGAATCGCAGGGAGGTTAGACCATACTCCACCACGGAGGCCAAGCCTAAGACAGTGGCGGGCTTTACTGTCAGAAGTTATCAAGCCGCCCATAAGGACTCTCACATGGCTTGATGACTGCCAGTGCATGACCACCGGCAACAACGGCTTTACTCACGGAAGCGCCCGGAAAAATGCCACTAGCGGTAGTCACGGTATGGTCACCCATCCAGCACCCGACTGCGCCGGCTGTTGCTTAACCCAAGTGATTGCCCTAGCGGTAGTGGCATTTTTCCGAGCGCTTCCGTGCTTGGCAAGGCACCTTAAGCAGTTGGTGCCGGCTGCCGTCGATAGATGGCAGTCGTTAAGCCTAGTGAGCCTTAGGGCGGCTTGAAAACTTCTGACAGTAAGACCAGCCACTAGTCTTGCAAGCCTCCACCAATCCGGACTTATCCCCCGTGATGGAGTATGGCCTATACCTTCCTCAGGGCAGAGACCCGTTCCCTTTGGTGGGGACATAATGGGTTGATGATGATTATGACACACACTGAAAAGTATGTGGATAAATAGTATGACATGATAATTTTATAATTGTTGATAATTTGAGATGAGTCTGCCTTGGTAGTCTTACAGTATCACATCTTAATATTTTTCATTGTGACTAATTTATTTATTTAAAACTTTTCACTCTACTACAAATGTTTCTTGCACATTTCAGGGTGACTCGGGAGGACCTGCCATGTTACTAAATGTTCAAGTCGGAATCACGTCATTCGGAGAAGCCTGCGCTCAGCCTCTTAAGCCTGGGGTCTATACAGACGTATCGAAGTACATCGAATGGATAAATAGTGGAATAAAATCGCATTTATGACAATTCCTTTTTTATTATTTGATATTATTAAAACAGATGTGATGTAGTGACTAGAATTGAGAAAGGAATGTTACGTTAGTTTGGACATTTGGTATATATTGCGAATGTGAGTGGAAGGGCTAGTAAGGGACGTCCCAGGCGGACATACATCGACCAAATAGGGGATGTATTAGGAAAGGGAACGATAAAAAGTACCCGGAACTGGCGTGCGTGCATGCAACGACTTAAGAATGTTGATGAAGCGAAGATCGAGGCAAGTGGCAGTCCCTATGGTCTCTGCCTACCCCTCTGGGATACAGGCTTGAGATTATGAATGTATGTATGTATTAAAACATCGCATGTGCCTTACGACATCAGAAGATTTTTTACATCTGCATTTTTTTACGTAATTACATTATTACTAAAACTAAGCATTCATTATATTAACAAATACACTATTTTACGTGATATAACCTGAAAATCACTCATAAAAAGTTCGTTCGTTCAAAGATATCAATATTGTTGAACTTTGTACAGCAATGGCACACAATGAAACCAATAGTTACTCGCTACACAATAAATGCAATTTTGTAATACTTCACTTATTAAAATTGTGATCAGAAAAAAGGAGAGCATTGTATAGTCATAGCATGAGTTTCTCAATGAACGAGCATTGTTCACAAAATAGCAAGATATGTAAGCACCAAAGTCTAACAAATTATAACAACTTAAAACGTATAGGCATACATAAAAGCATGTTTTAGTTTCCCACAGGGTAAACAGAATGTACAGTTTTGAAAACGAAATCTTGAGTAATCTGATATTGACTTGGAAATAAGCAGATTTTTTTTTAAGTCTTTAAAAAATGTTAGTCGAAACATTTTAATTTACTCGAATAGAATTTTGTTACCGAATCGTGAGTGAATAAAATTAAATTGTGCTTACTTAAGAAAACAGTAACACTCGAAAAATGTCCAAAATAATTACCAAACAATTAATTCCGTCTTCAAAGTTATATTATGTAGAGGTTGGAAAGGTTGACTTGCTGTGACTTTCTAGTTAAGTAGTGTAGTTTTTTTTAGTTAATAAGTCATTAGCTTTTCTTGGCCCTTAAATGTAGCTTCTACATAGAATTATATTATTTTTAATGCACTAACCCGTGCTAAGGACAAATTTAAAAACCTTTTTTTTTTTAGATGCTAAAAATTCCAGACATACCGGATTCGAACGCGCGACCTCTGGCTATTCGTGCCAGCGCTCTTTCCAACTGAGCTAATGGGCGACTCACCTACATAGAAGTATAGAGAAAATTTTATTGCACAACCAGAAAAGCCAAGAATGACAAAAGATAATAATTTCTTAAATCTAAGTAATTTACATCTAAGTAAAGAATGGTACATCTGTGCATATTCGTAGTTTGTGATTGTTAACCCTCTTTCCCACCGCTTTGACGTTAGTCAATAGTGTCGCTGTGACTGCCAATGAAAACGACGCTTATAACATCTAATTTTGTCTCCCCCGTCTAACTTCACGCTTATTTCATCACTGCATTTGAAACATAGATGCTGGAACTAAAGCATCTCTACAACATATTTTTTATTAGCATTTTTTAATCTGTTATCTAAAAAGAATATACTTAAAAAAATATTATTGCATAAGCAAATTAGCAATATTTTAATTAATTCTTGGTTTTTAGTCTTACTTCATTCATTTCGGAATATTCAAAAGCCACCTAATAAACTTGTTAAATTTTAATTGGTTCCTATTCCAAATAGTTCCATTTCAATTTCAGTACGCAGTGAAATATCAAAACAGCTGATTTATATCTTGCTGACACGCTAAAGGTAATTAATAAACATTCGACAATAGCAATTATGTACTGTAACCACTTTCCTATCCTTAACCTTATTTTGAATAGATAGATTGTGTGTCCGAGCAAACGTTTACCGCGCCCAGCTACGAAAACGAACGTGAATGCCCTTGCAATTTTTCGATCCACATATTGAAACTTAATCTAGGGTCACTCAGCCTTTTTTCGAATGCTACAGTTAGAACCGTCGGTTTTGGGTGAGCGTGCGCCAGCGCAACTACGTACGGGTCTTCCGTTCAACCGCTCAGTGTTACAACGACACTGGCCGAGGAAACCTCCGCCGACCGCCGACAGCCTCCGAACGTCAACCGGTGAATTAAGCGCACGCGCTGCGTCCGTGCTATACTGTGTAGAAACTTTTTTTTAAGAAAACTTTTTGGTGTGTGAAAGTGCGATTAAAAATAAGGATTTTAAAGGTGAGTTCTTAGTTGTTTGTTTTTTTTTGTGTGTGATTGAAGATGAATGATCGGCGTAAAAGTTTCGTGTAATGCTCGCTTGCTCTCTCCCGCGGTAATTGAAAGAAAGCGGATATTATGCGGCCAGTTGCCGCGTGGTGGATTAATGGATAATGTTTTTTTTTTTGTGACGGGCGGATTTTGACTGACCAAATCATTTAAGAGTTTGTAATTACAAGTAGAGTTTTATTTTTGGTCTGTAGAGTTTTTCTTTTTGTCTTTAGAAATATTATTTTTTGTGTTTATTATATAAATGTTTAAAAATAAGAATAAATATAAAAAATGTCGTATAAAATTTCAGCGTTTAAAATTTAAACACATAATATATCATCACTAGTCGGAGATTACTGATTACGTTAGTTCGTTAAATTTATCAAATTACGTCATATTTAAAAAAACGTCGATTGAATCAGAAACATTAAATACTCATAATTTACCAGGAAGATGAGCTCATAATAATTCGTACACGAACAAAAAGTACCACGGTTTAGATCAGCAGTGTCGCGGGAAACTTTGTTAAGTAATTTTTCGTTGTTTTATTGCTATAAATACCAAAGACACCACATCTTTCGCGCAAATCAAAGTAAAAGCATAATGTAGTACTAAGTCGTTCTTTTCGAGATTTCGTGAGCGATAGAATTATGAAACGTTCGCGAAAACTTCTGATCAGGCGTGGTTGCATGTTCAAATTAGCATGCCTGTAACATTTTTCGGTAATACACTTTTTCTACGATCATTTCATAACGATACCGATACGGTTGGTTCGGAATGTGTAACATCATTGGCCCATAACGGCAAGCGGCCTATTAACACTGTAATTGAATTGCAAAGTTGCCTTGTGAGCACCCGCCTTTGTACTTCTTCAAAACACCTAGCGAGTAATTATACTTTCTACCCAAAAATAAAAATAAAATACTGGCCATGAACACAAATGACCTTGCTTAAATTATTAAAAAACAAATGATATTCAAACGTCACAAAAATTCAAATTACGAACGATCTCTCTGTGACTAATGGCTCCCACGCGCGTGCCGCACTTTACAAACTTATCAATTACCTTAAACCCTTAATGAATGTCCCTTCACGCTACGTAATAGAGCACTTAATCTTTTGTACTAAGCAGCAGACGTATGTTGGTCAAACGTAGGCTCACAGGTGTGATCATCTTGACCTAGAAAATGGAGAAATACTCTCACTGCAAGCGAGACGAGCTGCTTGAAACACGTAATGGACTACTAGTTTTTGTCTACGAGTTTGCTTGGAAAGTTATCGATGTATTTTTACCACGGCTCATTGCACTGGACAATCTGGCCATTTTTTTTAATTAACTGCTGTAAGCTATCTGTAAGTTAAGTCCTTTTTTTAGCCAAATGGGTGATCGATGAAGGTTTTATTTAAAGACCGAAAACTAAATAAGTCGGATTTTTAGATGGCCGTGCCAAAACAAATCGTTTTATTATTTCCGATTTCTGAATTGTTAATTTTCCTATGTATTTTTAATGTATTTTTCTGTCTCATTTTCACAGAAAATTACACTGATAAAGTTTTTACCGAGATAAATTAAATTTAAAATTCTCAACTCCGAAGTCGGCGGTTAGTCTTCTTGTTTTAGTGTTTCTTAGTGTTTTTTCGTAGTGTCTTAGTGTTTTATCAGAAATTTTTGGGATATATTTCTTTGTGCTAAAATCATAACTTTTTTTCATACACTTAGTGAAGGTTTTTCTACATTGTAATGTGCCATCCTCGTTGACATTTAAAAAAACTACAACGATTACTCTAAGCTTGTACTCTAAATACATGTTTTAGCTGAAAATGCCCTCTTCTTGAAACATGTTCATTAGTGTCCGTCATTTCGATTGACTTTATGACGAATAACTTCTGTCTTACAATTTCCTAATTGCGCGTTATTAACTGTAAGAATTGATTACTATTTTCATAAAGAAGGCTGAACTCTACTTGAACAATTTTCAGTCAAATAATAATTAACAAAATAGACATGCTTTATCGACCGTAGATTGTTTCATAGCGTCCAATTACTCGTGTGAACATTAAACAATTTGAACAGTTGCTAAAAAGGAATAAAAAATGTCCGATTATATTATAACTTGATTTGGTTGCTTATTATTAAAAGTGCCATAAGACTTTAATATTGTATTTTTCACACTTGTATGTAGCGCTTCGTAACGTGGAAAGTACATTTCAGGCAGGGTGGTCGTTTTACCTATTTAGTGTAGTTAGTTATTGTCACCGGCTACTAAAAGTATAAATCACACATACATACATACATACATACATACATACATACATACATACATACATACATACATACATACATACATACATACATACATACATACATACATACATACATACATACATACATACATACATACATACATACATACATACATACATACATACATACATACATACATACATACATACATACATACATACATACATACATACATACATACATACATACATACATACATACATACATACATACATACATACATACATACATACATACATACATACATACATAAACTCACGTCTGTATCCCGTTGTGGTAAGCAGAGATCAGGTACACAATGTTTTTAGTGGCTTCACAACTGCTTTACATGCGTGAGATCCGGTTTGTTTTCCAGCATGTACCGATGACTTAGTTTTCTAATTATTAAATTCGTATTAGCAATATCAGTTGCTGGGTCTTCGACTAGGGCTCTTACTAATAAACACCGTATAAGCCTAGTATAGTTAAACAGTGTTTTGTTCAACTCATTTGAATGTATTTTTCGGTTGGAAGAAAAGAGACAAAACACTGCATAGTTATACAATACTTACACCTAGTTTATTAGTAAGGCTGTTAGTGTTTACTTACCTCGGAACTTCAAATCGATGAAAATCCCTTTGAAATATTTCTCTCTTTCTCCCTCTTTTCCTGGAAGAAACAAGTGTTCTAAAGAGAAAGATTTTATTTATTAGTATCTTAATTCCGGATTCACTTACTTTATTTATCTTGTCGGAAGATCCGACCAAGTCCCGTTTTGATTCGAAGAGCTTAATGAATTGGAGCTCACGTTGTCGGTTTCTTGTCTCCTACAAAAAAATTAAGTAAGTGAATCCAGAATTAATCTGATAGTGTGTAGTTCATACAAAAGTTGTAGTTTGAAGAAACGAATATTGGCTATATTTGTTATATTTTAACATGGACCTTGGTCCATGTGGAGCTAAATCTCTTATCTCTCAATTTCGTAATTAGAGTATTGCGCATTCAATTAAATTAATTAACTCTTTTAAGTCCGTAACTTACTCTCTAACCTAACCAACTATCAAAAATTGTGTCAGGATTTGTGACGGAGCCGGACGAGCGGTTTGTGAAAGCAACCACCATTATTGTGCTATTCTAAGCACGCAAATGTGTCTATTAGTCCCAACTTAAGTATAAAAAAGTTTAAGTAGCTCAATTACCGCTTTTTGGGTTGCAACATACTATAGGCAAGATAAAAACTCGAGAAATCTACGTGCGTACACGCAGCGACTACTAATGAATGTTGATGAAACGTAAGACATCTCTTGTCAGGAACTTGGCAAGTGGCGGATTTTAGATTTTGCCTACCCCTTTGGGATGCAGCCGTGAGTTTATTTTATGTTATATACAACCACAATTTAAATTGGTAAATAAAAGTAATATATTCTTACTTATTCTAAATAGGTTTTTAAATATATTCTTATTGAATGGAATGATTGTGCTTCAGTTCGGCCACTATCACTTAAACATATAGGTAGAGTTCTTTGATTAACGGTGTAATGTAGATATGGTACTTTTTCATGATAACTATTTACAGGCCAACGCTAGTCTCTGTCTACCCCTACGGGATGCAGGCGTGAGTTTTTACTTTATTCCACACATCAAAATTATACAGAAAAATAAAAAAAATGTGAACACGGCGATCTTATTTCATTCGAAATCTCTTCCAGCCAACCCTAGAAGTGGTAATACAAATATTTTGATCGAGAGGGGGAAAGTGTACAATAATAATTGTTATATTAATTATGCTGCTGTGGACAGCGCATGTCTTTTTCGTTTCAAAGTATGGCATAAAGTAACTAAGTGCTCCCATGTTTCTAAATGTACATCGTTTGCTGTCTGTACTTGCTTTCTTAGCGTGTCAATGAGATTTTTCTATTAAGTGTCTTTATTAAGCAGTTGCGGCCTCGACGCTGACTCCACTTGTATGTTAGGTAGATGTTACAATTACTGTACCTCCGCTGCTTACGGTTCGACAAGTAAGGCACGCGGCAGACGTGTAGCGGTACTCTGACGCAACTAATTATACACAACGTTGAATGGCACCGAATCGCGATGACTACTCAATCGTTGAAGAGTAGCGAAAGTAACACGTAACCACTGCGACCGGAGCTAAGAGCAATTTTGATGGCCTCTACTTAGATAGATAGATAGAGAACACTTCATTGTACAAAAAAATAGAAATTACACAGATATTTCTTAACCTAAGAGTACAGACGGCGGCCTTGTCGCTAAAAGTGATATCTTCCAGACAACCTTTAGACGCAAACTGTGTTTGCGTGGTGTTCGAAATGGCAAGAGATGTACAAACATTAAAAACCGTTAGTATTGTAGGGACGTAGAGCGTGGATCCATTTAAAAGAAAATATTTAATTTAATTTAGAGTATTTTGTGAATGATAGTTGGGTACATTATGCAGTGAATGGAATTTGCCGACCAGCATCTCCAGGTATGAAAATAGCAGGTGTATTCACATATTATTTTCACAGCAATTGTCAAATGCTACTCCAATATTAAGGATTACTTAGATGACAATGATGTCCGGAATTCAAGCAGAAAAATGCATGAGTTTTGTAAAATTTGTGTAAACTCTGTTAATTAAGGAATTCGAAAAGGCTAAGTTTGGAGTTTTTTTATCCATTTTTTCTCCAAAATGATCTAGATTTTGAAATGGACACCTAGTTTGACTTGAAACGTTCATTAAGCCGCAGTATCCATGCTGCTTGGAATAAAACCTTTTCATTTCATTTCAAAATTTGTTTTAACTTAAGCATTATAAAATAAAATGGACTTTCAAAATCCGCATTTTCACAAAATTAAAAATCTATCTTAAATTACTTATGTTCAACTCTTTTAAACTATGAAAAACAGTTTTCTAATAGCCACACCTTCGTTTTACTGTTAAAAAAATATTTAATTCACTGCAAAACATACGCACCACGATTCTAAATTAACATATATGTAATTTTATATAAAATCAATTCGCTTGAACGGATTTTATAAAAAAAAATATTGAAAGAACCGACGGACGACGAATGCCTCAGCATTTACTGCAAACTAGGATTGATTGTAACATTAGTTTCAAAGGGGAATGAACATTAATGTTAGTAAGAGGAAAGTGGTAGTCTTCTAAAGATTTCATGAAATGACTGATTGCAAGGTAACGATTAGAAAGAGTTTGTTTATTTAGGCGGCCTGTTTTCGAGAAATGGAAAGTGTGAAGGTGACATAGAAAGAAGAGTAAAAGCGGGAAATTGTGTAAACATTGCTTTGCACTTGCACAAAAATTAGCCGGTAACGGACGTCGCAGGTGGACAAACGTTGACCAAATGGATGGCATTCGGCGGTTTTTTGTCGTTTATTCCATTGTCAAATGATTCTCAGAAGTATAACATCATATAACATGGACAAATAAAGAAGCTGTGTGGACAAGTATTCATTTCTCGTTTTTACAATAAATTTGACCTTATTGTGTGATAAGGATAGCATAATTGCGAAATCAATCGCCAAAGCGATCTGAGGCAGGTTGCTGGCAGTGGCTGTATGAGGATGACAGAGTAGCATGCCTTCTACTGAAGCTTCTGTCAAGTAATGGACGATTACAGGCTGATAGATTTTATAACAGTACCTAAATAGTCATTCAATAAAATTATAACTTAATAATAATATTTTTAAAAACCTATTTAGAGGCTAAATATTCCACCCATGCCGGGATTAGAACCCGCGACCTCTAGCTATCCGTGCCAGCGCTCTATCCGACTGAGCTAATGGGCGACTCACCGGCATAGTGAAATATCGAACCTCTTTATACTATTCTCTGTATTACGTACAGGTATCTAAATATGTTTTTAAAAATGTTCTTAGCACGGGTTAGTGCATTAAAAATAAAAATAGTATAATTAATAATAATAATAACTGAAGACGGGGAGCTATGGCACACATTAGGGAAGGTTTATGTCCAGCAGTGGACTAATATAGCCTGAGGAAGAAGAAGAATAATAACCAAATAAATAAGTATTATTTAACCGATAAACGAAACGTAACGTTCTCTCACGCTCTTTGCTGAGAAATACGAAAACACAGCACTACAGTTAAGTATTTACTTAGCCAAATTCTCAATTCAGAAATGGCCCTAACAGTGTTATAGTTAGGCATTTCCAAGCTTCTGTTTCTGTCAGTTTCTTGTAAGGTAACAGAAAAGACAATTTTCTTTAGTTTCTAAGATAGTATATAATTATACACCGAGAAAATCATTCGTAGGTACTACAACTCTTTAGTCTTCGATTCATACCTTATAAATAGGTCTAGGTAAGCGACGTACCGCTGTACTCTGCCACATCAGTTAAATTAAATACCAATTTAAATACCTACATTCAGTAGTCGTTAGTCTGTCAAGTGTAAATAAATAATTTATCTATGTCGAGTTCGATTGCATGTTTGCATGTCGTACTTAAATCGGGATAAAAGCGATAAAGAAAGCTTCGCCCACCTCGGTATGGCAGGAGAGTCATTGCACCCATCCCAGGGTTCACTGCTCCGGTACAAACATGCTCCTCACGTACCCTGTTGCTATTTATATTCGTAAACCTGAATATTGTTTAGCAATGACACATCTCTTCGCTGGAAATATGGGCGGCTGAGAGTGCGAAAATACCTTTAAATAAAAAAAGAGTTTGACAAAAAGGTGAATCGTCCTTTATGGTTGGGAATACTGGCCAGCGACGGAATGCAAATTCCATGAGTAACAGGTTACACAAAAAATAGATAATTGTGTTCAAAATAAAACAAATCTTCAGCCGGCCAGTGCGATAAATAAACCAACAGGTTATAAATCTATCTTACGTCACTAACTTTAAGTTTAAAAGAAGAATGACCTCAGCTATTTGTAATTGAACGTTTGAATACGTACAACCTTTTAGGGCATTACTGCCTCGTAACAATAGGATTGTAATTAACTACATTTTGATACTACTTGGCGCGGTATTAATAGTTTTTCTAAGAAGCATCTAATTGAAACTATATAATAATAATCCCATAATAAACTGCATAATACGAGTACTAAACAGAAATATCAATATTACTTTTTGTACGGTATTGTACAACAAGTTGTTCAAAATATTGATACCTGGAATATGTAACATTGTAGATCAGCAATTCAAATAGTAAGCTTTTTTATGTCGCCTATGAACGCCCACTGCAGGGCACAGGCCGTCTCTCAAAGAGAAAGAGAGAGAGAGAAAGCTTATGCTTTAATACCACGCGAGCCCACATTGGTTTGGAAATTTCAAGCGTAGAATTCAGACACTCAGGTTTCCTCACGATGTTTTCCTTCACTTTAGCGACTGCTATTGCTACTATTACTTCACGAATGTACAAAATAGTACGCTTTTATCGCTATTTTATAAATGAATTCTCAATGCCTATTAAAATATCCTGGCTTTTTAGGTAATTTTATTTTACTATGCGCTGTTCATTCTACGACGCTCACTGACTACACCAAGAATAGTGTGGCATACATACTTAATCGAATCTTTGACAAAAACATTATGGCCGGCATTGATGTAATTCTCAGAGGCATTTACTCGGAGCATAATGAGCCAGTGTCATCTGAGTGCCGATACTCTTCCATTTAAGATATTACGACTATGTTTAGGGCCCGGACAAGGCCTGCAAATAAATACACGCTGGCAGATAATCAATCAATCAATCAATCAATGTATATTTATTCAAAATAACACAGAAACTGTGACTTAATGAACGTTAAAAGTAAAACTAGGTTTCCATATCAAAATTTAAATCATTTCGAAGAAATAATTTAAAAAAATACCTACTCCTAATTGTATGTTTTCAAATATAGTGCATTTACAATATTATTCTAAAACCTCGAACTCACGTACTACTGGTTTTCATTCCAGAGATCTTTGTCAGCTACATAAGCTTTGATACCTACAATTGGCACAAAGTGTGTTTTATAAGTTACTTTTTAAAAGATCCAAAAACCAAAAGCAAATGTGTCCCAAGTTTTTAAAAGTTTGTGACTGTTAATAATTAAGTCTAAATATTTTTACTTAATATTTAGTAAAGTTGACTTAATATTTGACTACTTGTGTACTTAACGTGCATACACTAGCCATTAAGTCTAAGTAAAAGTCTTTCTTTATGAAACCAGCGTTTCAATATTACCTGTTTTTTTCTATGCTAGACCCACGATTAAGAAGTTACCTTTATCGTGGGTCTTAGTTTTACGCACCCTTTATACGTCCTACTGCAATGCACAGGACTTCTCTCAGACAGAGAGAGAGAGAGAGAGTGTGGGCTCAATTGCCACGCGTACTCACCGCGGATCGGCAATTTCGAACGCTGAGATTTGTGAACACCTCATACACTCAGGTTTCCTCACAATGTTTTCCTTCGAAGTTAGCGAGAGGCATTCCAACTACAACTTCACGAATGAAAAAAAGGTCACCAATGTCATGCCGAATTTCGAACCCACTACCTCCCGAATGAGAGGCCGACGTTATACCGCTGCACTTCGACGACTTATTTACAGAACAAACTAACCCTTTGACGCTTACAGGTTAAGCGGTAAACCTTCGTTATCGATATGCCATTTTATCCCATGTGTTACTACATTCCTTCAGCAACTTTTCTTCGTAAGGTTGTCCGGAAGACATTGCTTTTAGCAATAAGGCCACAAATTTTACTACGTACCTTTGTAATTTTAAAAAACCTATTTAACCTATTTATAAAATAGTATACCTTTGTAATAATTTTGTATTTGTGGTTTTTTCCAGTGTGCAATAAAGAATATTCTTATCGTATCTTACTTCTTGAGTCTCTTGTACTTCCACTTGTCATATTTCTATTTAGCTTTCGCCACACACAGTTTTGAAAAAACCATTATGTCTGTTGGGGAAATCAATCTCTGTGAACCGGAGCCATCGGTTTGGTCATACGATTGACTACCTCATAAGGGCTTGTGAAGTAAAAACTTGTCTGGAAGTCGGTCAGACTTCTCCGGATGAGCATTTTACTGCTCTTGACACTTGCTTGTAAACAAGGTTGTACACCTTGTCGTCTGTATTCCATACTTAATGCTTAGAGCATTAAGTATGGACTTATTACATATTAACGCCGTTATTACATAAATAAGATGGGCTGGATCGATATGTAGCGCAGATCAGATCAGCGTGTAGGCGTTTTTGACAACATTATTTTTTACTGCTATTGAAGGTGCCATTAAGATATGCCTTAATCAATTATAGGTACAGGCAAGATTTAAAATCGTTTAATAGTGTTTTTAGTTACAAAAATAAAATGGAGAACTGTCTTCTTCTTCAGGCTATATTAGTGCACTGCTGTCCAGCATAGCTCATAGCCCTCCCCTAATGAGCGCAAGGTTGAGCCATCATTAGGGGGTAATGCCCATAAACCCCACGCTGGGCATGCGGGTTGGGGATCGCAGTTTGGCAGAATTGTACTGCAGGGGGCGCTGCTGCCCACCCCCCGGTTTGAGTCCCTTAGTCGCCTTTTACGACACCCGCGGGAAGAATTTGGGAAGGTGCTATTCTCTATGCCGACACCACGCAGCTGAACTGTCTTTTTACGGATTAATTAACACATTTGCTAACGAAAGTTTCGTTCTTTCGAAGCGCTCGTGGCCTAGGCGAACCGAGTGATTGGAATCAATCACTTGAGTTAAGCAACAACAGGTGCGGTCAGGTGCAGGATGGGTGACCGTTCCGTGACTACCGCTAGTGGCATTTCGAGTGCTTCCGTGCTTCCATGTATGCCATTTCGCGGCTTGATAACTTCTGAGAGTATGGCCTGCCATTGTCTTGCAATCCTCCACCAACCCGGACTTGGCCCTTGTGGTGGAGTATGGCCTAACCCTTCTGCGATGCAGGAAGAGATCCGTGCCCCAGCAGTGGGGACATACAAGGGTTGATAACATAAAATAACGAAAGTTTCAGTCCACAATTTCAAAACTTATAAACTAATGAAAATCAACCCCTGTCGTCCCACTACTGGGCGATGGGTTATAGTGGAAATTTTTAAAAATGTGTAGTACAATTCTGGTGGAATTACTCTGCCGTAGCTTTCAACATACTCCTCATTACTGTAAAGCTTTCTGTAACCAAAGCTCTCTGTATTTGGAGGGGATTCGGTTACGTTCTTTAGAAACGTCTGCTTAAGGTCAGCAATGTTATGAATGTCAATTGTGGTCAACGTAGAGCAAAATAATAACCCGATCGATTAGCCGAGTGAAAACTTGAAAGGCCATCCGATTCCGTTCCATTCCTTATATGCAGTGTGAAAGTTCTTTTCACATTATTTATCACCCGATAATATCTTTTTTGCGGTAACTAAAATCACTAATTTATATTCTACCTTACGTAGTGATATAAAAGTTACAATCAAAGTGATACTAAGGTGCTCTGTAGTTTTGCGGACTAACAAAAGCCATAAAATGCGATAAATATCTTTATTAACCATCCAAATAGTGATTTAGTCGTAATGACCTCGTCATCGAAGCAAACATTATACTAAAACAAATATTATGTAACTTACGTAGTTACTATTAGCAAAGCAGTATTAGCAAAGGGAAAGATAAAAAGTACCCGGAACCGGCGTGCGTGCATGCAACGACTTATGAACGTTGATGAAGCGAAGGCGATCTGTCAGGATGGTGGCAAGTGGCAGTCCCTGGTCTCTGCCTACCCCTCTGGGATACAGGCGTGAGGTTATGTATGTATGTATGTATGTATGTATGTATGTATGTATGTATGTATGTATGTATGTATGTATGTATGTATGTACATAGTTACATATAAAACGAGTCTAATCGCGATTATTTATTAGGTAAAACGTAATTACGTATTTAATTCCCGACGTATCGTATGTATGAGCATCGCGAGTCATTAAAAAGTAACTTACAACCTTGTCTTAACTTTTGTTTATCAATCCAGTCTAAATATATTATTATTATTAAATTCTTTATTGTACCTTTAAATATTGTACAATTGGCGGGCTTAATACTAAATAGTATTTTATTCTAGCCAACCAACAGGTGACGTGGAAAAGGTGGGGGTAGTCACAAACGGTGAGGTGATATTTTATTGTCAAATATCTTTTTGAAATTAAACTATGTATTAAATGTACAATAATTATAAACATAAACATATACAAATATAATAATTAAGCACATAATAAAGATGAATAGATAGACTTCATAAACATATAAATAGACTTCATAATATATTTTTACATACTTACGAATGGAATTACACTTCACTGTTCTGAATAATTATATAGATTACACCTGCATTTACATTGATTGAACATTTATCAGATATATCTCTGTTAAGATAAGATAAGAATATTCTTTATTGTACACCAGAGCACATATTATAAAACATGTAAAGATACAAACTATAATTGGCATCCTTATTTTTAAAAGCAACTTCTTCCAGGCAACCTTATGACGAAAAGTTGCTGAAGGAAATAAGAGACGGGTAGTCGGTACAAATATTAATATACTACTTATGTAAATAACAATACCCCTGGGAATTTCCTCCATTGTTTGTTGAAGACGTTGTGACGCGAATAATCTTAAAATGGTTATTGGTAGAGCATGTGGTTAAGCGAGAGGACTTTCGGTGGAATAATGCGGTCACAGAGTGGTGGCTGAGTGGTGGTAAACGATCGGTAAGAAGACCAGTGACCTGATGGGACGTATAGAAAATTTCTGGCCTATTAATTGTTTCTTGGATGTTTTATCAGGTTTCTAAGAAGACTGATTAAATTTTTCGTGAGCATTTTATTTTTACAGACATTTAATTTTATCACACAATTTTAAAAACCTATTTAGAGGCTAAAATACTGTACGATATACAGACGATATTCTAAAGAGGTTCAAAATTTCACTGATGCCGGTGAGTCGCCCATTAGCTCAGTTGGTAGAGCGCTGGCACGGATAGCCAAAGGTCGCGGGTTCGAATCCCGGCATGGGTGGAATTTTTAGCCTCTAAATAGGTTTTTAAAATTGTCCTTAGCACAGGTTAGTGCATTAAAAAGAATATAATTTATCACACAATTAAAGAGACCAGTGACCCGATGGGACTTGACTTCTAGGCATACAAAATTTCCTACCTATTAATTTGTTCTTGGATTTTAACCAGTTTTATCAGGTTTTAGAAGACTAATAACATTTTTCTTGATCATTTTATTTTTACAGACATCTGTTTGTTTTTGTATGTATATGCTATCAACAAACGTACGTTCAAATACGAATATATTGATGTGCTGATGACTTGTAGTCATCAGCACATCAATATATTCGTATTTGAACAACACATATATTTTGATCATGTTTCGCAACCTTACAACAACCACTAAAGCTGTAGATTGTACCTAGTTATAATATCCATAAGCAATTTCGTATCAAGGAGGTGCAGGCCTCTGAAGGCGATGGTCAATTCCGCCAAATTCCAGTGCATATAGTAAGTAAGAACTGAGATTTTCCTTACTAAGCCTCATGCCAATGCAAATTTGCCCAACATCCTGAGACGGGGTTAGAAAATTCAACGGGCTTCCCTCTTATCTAGGCAATTACCTACACGTAGTTTTGATTTTTTTATTTTAGCATCGAGACTGTGTGTCGCCCATGCAAGCCCCGAGATATTCTTGGCCGGAGGGCGTTACGAATTTTTATTTCCCTCGTACGTAAACGCTTTTGCGATTACACGTAAATTCACACTCTGTGCATCCGCAACGCCGCAAAGTTATAACGTTTATATTTTAAAACGTCCGTGACATTACCCGTACACCATCTAAAACTATGTCCCAGGCACTACAGCGGTCCGTTCACTCTTCTAGTGTGAGTGAAGATGCCACTGGACGCTGTATAAATCATCTCATCAAAATGCAAAAGGGCCATTACGTACCAGTATCGAACCGAAAACTTAGATACTATAATGATTATAGTAACTAAGTTTTCGGCATTTCACATTATTTCCGTCACACAAAGTTGTGATCCCATTTAAATCTATGAGCTAATGAACAACACCTATGCAACCACTAAACATAATTATCAATATTTACAAAGTTTTGACGTGACTGACTTTTTGACTGATATATTTATTAAAACGTACTAGAATTTTTTCTTGAGTAGCCTAGAACTGCCCCAATAAGAGGTTATTTTTAAGTAATTGCTTGCATCCTCAGCATTCGTTAAATATAATATTAAACCTAACAAACATTCCTAAGCGATGTATATTTCCCTTCCATATTTAGCCCATCGCGACTATAATCAGGTACAAATGCAGCATTAAACAGGTTTTCCGACAGAAGGATCCAATAATATTTCGCACTAAATCTATGTCAAGATCAAGGTACATTCAGAACACGTTTGTTAGTCATACGACAAAATAAACACTAGATAAGTACTGTGCGCGCCAAATAACTGAGAGGCTTCAACTGCTATGAAATACACTGCTTACTTCTTCACTACACTGGATGATTATTTTTCTTTTATTGCCTCTCCATTATTAAAGAGTGGTCATTAGCTTTGACGGCCTCCGTGGCGCAGCGGTT
This sequence comes from Yponomeuta sedellus, assembly GCA_934045075.1. Classification (NCBI taxonomy): domain Eukaryota; kingdom Metazoa; phylum Arthropoda; class Insecta; order Lepidoptera; family Yponomeutidae; genus Yponomeuta; species Yponomeuta sedellus. Next base: position 18,013,554 of record OW203722.1, on the reverse strand, counting down.
TGGCACGCTGACTGTAAAACCGAAGGTCTCGGGTTCGATCCCCGGCCGGGTCAAACCAGAAAACGAACTTTTCTAGTTTGTCTAGCATCATAGCGCTCGTTAGGGGAGGGCTATGTCCAGCAGTGGACTAGTATAGCCTGAAGAAAAAGAACGGTCCGTCCCGTTGACCTAGAACTATAGAATTTGGCAATTGTCGCATACTAAAAACATAAGAAATAACTAAAAACTATACATTTGTTATTAAACCATAAAAAGAAAATTCTCTGACATGTAAATTTATTACATATAAGTACCTACTTTGTGCAGATCCCTTGGTGCGCGAATCCGACTCTCACTTGACCGGTTTGCATAATAATGAAGCAAGATAGTTAACACCAAATAAATGTTTAAAATACAGAGACTGATTCATTACTCGACGAACGGCATATTTATTAGGCTACAAATTTTGTTTGGATTAGTTTAATAAACTTTACTTTTATTATCTTTACCTAAAATTCGTCTCTCAACTAGAATAGTCTCCCAACAAACCGGAGAAATCAATACCAAGACGTTAACGGTTATGCATAACCCGAGCTGACCCGGGCACAAAATAATGCAGCACCTCAGCAGATACCTCCAGAGTAAGTTCTTGACTTAATCTTAGTTCAGATTACTCCGTCCGTTCCATTGCTAAGGGAGTTTGACCTGGCTCAGTGGGATACACTCCCGGCGCCAAATATTCACTGTAGAAGGTTGACTTAGTACTGAAGAATCGACTACGCGTAACTCGGGGGCGAGACGTGATATACATATGAGACCATGTAATTTTTTTCTGAGTTATTATACAATCTCTCCCTCACACTCTGTATTTTTACTTTATACGTCCCTATTAATGAGTTGAGCAAGACTCGTAATTTGTTAGGCTGACATTCGGTCAATACATCAACATTTTTAACCAGCTAAGTCGGAGAGATGCACTTGCTGGATACAGAGTAGGAAATAACAGTGAGTTTTATAGTAAAGAGAAATCATAGATTTCAAAACAAAGAGTTCAAAATTAAGAGATATTATGCTCCAAAGAAAAAAAAAATAGATAGAAATAGAAATTTTTCCCTTCAAAGATACTCAAAAGGTTTGGTAGAAAAAGTTGTAACACTACAATGTTCAAGTTAAGTTTCTGTATCTAGGTATCTACGAGGCTTATTGTTAAAATAAACTTATGTTGAGCGACGTAAGATATGATGGGTATATTAATCTTCTAATAGCGAATATTTTGCGCTGCCGCCTTCACAGGGGCTATAACTTTGAAATGAGATGAACACAGGACTTAATAGTTTAATATTGTGAGCATATTTTCACTCCTTGCACTTTTACAGCGCAATTTCCTTCTTTTAATATTTACAATTAGTGCGCGCCTTAACGTTTCTTTTCTGCAATTATTAATTTACGGTGCGAAATTATGGGTGGGGATATTGCTTAGCTCGAGCCGGATTTATAGACGCCACTCAAGTTGAAAGTTTAAACGGTCTGCTGAATAAAATTGCTACCCATGCGTCTTGAGTGCTGGACGTTTTTATAGTCGCTTAGCTGTTGCTTTTACAAGGAGCTCTTTTGTAGGTACCTAATCACAAGTACGTACAAACTAACCATTCAAACTTTACGCAGATTTTAGCGGTATTGTCAACAACCATTAAAACGCTTAAAGACACTTTCGAGCGCTGCATATTGTGATGCCCAGCGTTTATAAAGAATACTGTTTTAACATTAAATACAAAGTAGTGTAAATACAATTATAATCCTTCAAGAGATATTACTAAATTACTATGAACGTGGCGGGGTCTCTAAATATTTCTTTCGAGGTATAGATATGCTACCCAAAAACAGAGGATGTCGAGAAAAAATCTGCTGAAAAGCGAACATTTACACAATGGCTGTATAATTAATAGAATTGTAGTAAGTGACCTTCGTAGACACGCAAACATTCGCATATGAAACTACCTTTTTGTTGCCTCACTTTAAAAGCTCGGACCGCAGTTCTACTCCAAATATATATATAAGTATAACGTTACTTAGATTTAAGAATCATGGTTGTAATATTTTTCTGTTTGTGCAATAAAGTGTTCTCTATCTTTCTATCTATCTATATGCCATCAGGAGCCCTTTTCCCATTTCGCTCTGACCTGTACTTCTTTCGCAATTGTTTTGCTGTCCAAACGATTCACTACCCTAATTATCTCGTCTACAAAATAGCACAGTAAAACCCCGCATTACGCACTTGCTGGAGCCCAGTTACGTCTCTATCGGCAGCGATCGTGACTCGCGGATTATCGCCGCCCTAGTTTTTCCTCCATCGCGTCTATTCATTAGGAAGTGGAGCGGAGATGGACCGTGCTTAAGACGCATTTATCTCGTAACAGCGCATTAAGACCGCAGGTGTAGTTAGGATGCACAGTGCTTAAACAACATACGAGTGGGCGTCGCACGGTAAACTCGTTTATAGGTCAAACCTTTATGACAGACACTTTTTTGTTGGAGCTAATTATGAAAAAATGTTTTGGCAGTAAAATTCTTACATATTGTGCAAAATGGTACTAGAACTGTTGTTAGTCAGAGAGATAAGATTTTTTCTTGGAACTTTATTCGCAGCAAGAGTAGGACTCATGTTTCAATTGTTATCTTTGTTGACAAGAGGAGTCAAGAAAAATTCTAAACCGCTTTAAACCCTTAACCAGGTATTGCTGTATCACCTTGAAATAGAGTCTAAAACAGCTAAAATAATCACACTACCCATGATAACTGGATAACGGTTAGCACCAAGATACAGTTCTGTATTATACAGTTCTGTCAACAATAAACCTTCCAGCGTCAACATAAAGAACACGTATCAGTGTGCGAGTGCAATAAACAAACAGTGCAGCCACTGCGATGCATCTGACCGCAGAGAGTTACGACCACAACACGCGACCAGTTCCGGCCTAGCTGAGACTTTCCAATGAAAGCGACATTCGAGATCGGACGACGGCCTTGCGGCGGCGACTGATACCACCGGCCGGTGCAGGTTTTATTTGTTGTTTATGCGTTGTGTCACTTTTTGATGCATGGTGATTTGTTCAGACATAAAACGTAGCATCGGCAGCAGACATACGTCCCAGTTCGCAGGACATTGAGACAGAAAATTTGAAAGGGGAAAAATCTCCACACAACCAAAACTGGTTGGTTCTAATCGTCAGTGTGAAAAACTGTCCCTATTTAACGCGCACCAAATACTGAATGATTTTGGATTTCGAACTATTGGTAGTCTAACAGTCAATTGAGTATGGAGTGACCGTTATACGAGTGAAATGGCTCAGGATTTAGTGCGCGTAATTAGGCGTCCTAAATGGCGCATTCTTCTTTGATACGCTCTCGCTAGAGCGATCGTGGCCACCAGGCAGAGGTTTCACTAAGTGCTGATATTTGGCGCGTTGGTCCAGCAATGTCACGTATAATTACCTTGCCAGAGGTCGTGTGTTCGATACCCACTGGGGGCCGCCTTTGTGCGAATGGCCTCAATTTGGGTGTGTTTTAATGTTTGTGATGTCCTCAGATCATAGAAAGAAGGAGATATGCCCTAGCCGCGAAATAAGTCCGGTACCGCTGTCGCCACTTTAGAATATGTGTGCGTTTTCATTACATGCACAATATTGTAAATATAAGGTTCACGCACACGTCTGTCCAGTCATTTACTAGCGTTCTAATCTTTTAATTGGTTCGCACACTATGAAAAACAATTGTACGAATACACTCGTACACGTAAACAACAGCGTCGGTGAACTCCTTAGAGATGGAACACTTGTATCAAATAATACATGTATCGATAAAATTATCCGATGAGAGGTTATTCATTTATTAACAGTATACTTCGTGTTGGGATGATACAAAAAACAGAGCATGTTAAATTTACAAAAACAATATTATTAAAACAAATAATCCTATTTTAATTTACTGTCCTGTGAAATGTAAATATTTATTAAATACGTGTCTTTTTGACAGTATTTGTGGCTTCAGTATATGATAAAGACGCAAACTTGGCTTTCTACTGATATAGAATTTGATTATTTTGATAATGATGATGACCCCTTAAATTTGTTGGACAGAACACCACTGAAGCATACTTGGTAGTGACTCTGTCCGGAAATCTAGGTCTTCTGGGTTTAAATCCTGGTAATGGAAAAAACTAATATTTGTGTGAAGAGCATGTCCACGGTCAGGGACGCATTTTTACCTGGATTTTGGATATTTTTTTGTATTTTATTTAGTATATGAATCCCAATGTAACGTGAAATGCACTTACATTACCATTTACAAATTGGCTTTAAATATTGGTAACTCTGTTAGGACTCTGTAAATTAACAGCAGTTTTTGTTGGGTGAAAGAATGAAGTGCTGACTTTTTAAGAATACAATAGCAATTACTTTCTCATTCTCTGAAAATAATTCACCCAGCTATATAAATAATAGAATAAACACATGTATAAACTCGAAAAACAACCATTTTTCTGAAGAAATTGCCACTTGTCTGAGTAACAGCGATATATTGGAAATCAGTAGCCACGCTTGGATTATAAGGATTAAGTAAAGAATATGTTTATGGCTGTGATTGAAATGTATCATGGGCCTGTAAATAAAGTAACTTCCTAATTAAAAATACAGTAAATAGGAAGAACTTTTGTAAGCTTGTCAAAAAAAATTTTAATGAAACTTTCGAAACATATATAATAGATTAAAAAATAAAATCAGCATCTGACTGAAATCCTAAAGAGAATATTTTCATTATCGTCATCATTCAGCCACAAGATATCCACTGCTGGACATAGGCCTCCTCCATGGATTTCCAAAAAGACCAGTTGAAAGCGGCTTACTTCCAGCGTCTTCCTTGGACTAGGATGAGACCTTCTCTCCATCTTGTCGTCCGACGCTGCACTTGCCGATATGACATATAAGCAAGTACCGACATACCATATTGTGGTCTCCATTCGAGAACTTGTCGGATCTATAATGGTAAATAAATTATTAAAATACTGAAAATGCTTTATTTCACTTGTTTTTCATTACACAATCGAATTTCATTTATAACATAACGCTCATAAAAAATTAAATATATAAGACTATGATTTAGTACCACAACCACATCACCTGATTTGTTTCTTTAGAAACTCTTTTGGAGAGTTATGCGTCGTCCATATGAAATGAAGATTAGAATAAAGTGATAATTGAATATTCTAAACCATGTAAAATTTTATCGTGATTTTAAATATACTGGTACCTCAACCTTTATGGAACTCGTTATTACTGGTATTTTCAAAGTAGGAACTGTCCACGGAAATATTTTTTCCCCCACTTTAGCATCTGGAAACACTTCTCTGTAAAATAGATGGAGCAAATGGTACTTTATTTGAGAGGAAATCAGTTATACCCTCTGTATTTTGATCCATTTTTCTTTCGTATTTTTCTTTATCTTTATTAAAAACTTTTTGAAATACATGATCGAAGCTAGGCCTGTTTTTAATAAGACAAAATCCTTCTACTAAAGTAAAACCTTACTTAGCGACGCAAGCTGAAGTCTACGCAGATAGAGTCGCGGGCAATAGTCGACGATAAGACTAGATACCTAGTCTTACCATATTTGGTTCTAGTAATTTTGGAAGTTTGGACGAACGATTATAAATGCCTCAATAATATCGATACTTAATCAGTCTGAAAAGAAAGGTACTACCCCATCACTATGTCTCTTCATCAATTTGACATTTCGCGGCAAATACATGCGGCCGTACCTCGAAACATCGCATTGAACAATGATCAGTTTTGCGTGACGGTTCACTGCGGGCTGGCTTTTCCTAGTTAGCAAACCTCCACGAAAATCCTATATAGAAACAGCAGTGGAGTAACTACAATGTAATAAATACGTCCCTTTTATGTTCTTAGTAATGTAATGCACATTGCACATAAAATTATTATAATTATGATTTTTCGTAGTTTATAAGACGAATATAATGAGTAAAATAGGTTTACCGGTGAAAAGACACTCCCCTGTTTTTGAATAGCATGTATCACAGCGATTTCTGCAGGTAATCACTGCGTAATTAGGCATTTTTCTCAGATGTTACTACGACGGCTGGCGCGAAGCGATTGACGGCCATATTTTAAGGTTTCGCAGAGGTTAGCCCAAATGGGCTAACTTTGGGCGACAGTGCCACGCCCACAAGGCACTTCTCCTTATTTTTGTGTTCTGAGGTGATGTCCATGCCAGGTCACCATAACACAGGATATTCTAGTTTGGGACCAGGACAAGTCAGTGTGTGGAAGTTATTATGTTATTTATTCATTATTCTATGTATGAAATAATCTCTACATATGTGTGACCAAATTTAACGTAAACGGAACTGCACTAATATCAGATAAAGATGGAGAAGAATAGTGTAGCTACCCATTTACATATATTGACTTTTACAAGAAGTAAAATTTAGTTAAATGGTACTAAACGTGCTTTAATGAAATGGGGCAGTCCGCCTTTTACCATTTCCAATACGTAAAAGCTTATAATTCCCAGTTTTTCATACAAATTGATCGCATCAAGGACGCGCATAAGACTTTTGATACAAATTGTACTGAGGAGACGGGACGAAGCCCACACAGCAAAGACGGGGCGAGGGTGAGATTTCTGTACAACTCGTCCCGTCTTTTCTGCACCCTCGACGTTCCACGTTCCGTCCTTGTGGCCGCTGGAAAAAACACTCTGCTCGTGTCGCCCTAATCTACTACACTCTACTACGTCATACTACGCGCTGACTTCTACTCTATATAGAATATTCTTTAGGTAAATCTCTTTATCCAAAGAGGTAACGTGACGAGACAGCAATGATCTGGGGGCCGTGTTTTATAGGTCAGTTTACGTTAAGATTTTTTCTTTTCTTGTATTGTATTAGCATAATTTTAAATATTGGACTGATATAAAATATCAAATGCATAAGTAATGTTCAGTACTTTACGTAAATTTTGTTTGTCCGAATAAAATGTTATGTTATCTTAAGCTATATAAATAAGTTTATCTTAGCAATGCCTTGACCAGGGCCCACAATGTGAGACTTAAAACATGTGTAACATCATTGTATTAGACCATTATGATCGCTAATAAATGAATATGAATAAAAAAGAAAAAAACACTTACATCCCACAAAAAACATTTTTGAGTTTGACAAAAAAGTCGTTGTTTATCCTCGGTGTCATCTGAAAGGGTCAATTGCACCACATTCCTTCGTTGAAACGACTTAAACTGGTTTAGGGATCATGTTGTCAGTGTTTAGCTGTTTGTGATCTGACAATGACTTTATAGTCAGTAAACTGGTTTGGAGCTTAAGTGGACATGAAGCCGTTGTGTAAGTAACCCTTTAAGACGGGCTTGCTACAGTATGCAGTTTTGGTCAGTGAGTTTTGGTTGTCCTCGAGGCGTGGCAACTGACACGCTGACTCTTGATGGGCTTTCTCAACACTTTTACAAACGACAGTGCATCGCCCTTTACTTAAGTGCAAAAATTCAAATTCAAAATTCAAATCAATTTATTTCAACGTAAAGAATTTACATTCTGTTTGCTAAATGTCAATGTAGAATAGAATAGAAATCGTTTTATTCACAAATTAATTTAACACAGTACAATGATACTTAAGGCTAAGAAACTACACGATCATAAATTTTGCACAAAATAAAAGAACAATGTATGTAAAGCAATAACAAAACCAGTCATATAAATACCGTGCCAATGTACTGCGTTTGTGAAAAGGACCCAGCTCAGCATGTGTTACAGAAAGACAACTTTCTGTAACGCTGGTATTCTGCTGGTACCTAACAAATAACAAGCATTAACAAATACCTATGATCTAAGTTATCATAAACCTACAAATAAGTAAATAATAAAATAATTTTAATATACAATAGAAAACGAATAAATGTAAACAAATAATTTCACAAAATAATTATATAACCCAATACGGTACATGAAAGATGAATAATTTAAATTAAAAAATATATATATTTATTATATTATATATAACAATACATTAATATACACAAAGATACATAGATATACACCAATAATAAAATAAATAAAGCCATGAAATGCCCAAATATGCGTTTACCGTGTGACTGTCACGTTCATACACTAACACAAAACAGAGAAGCAAGTAGGATCCAAGGCCCTCATGATTAAAGCGATAAGCCAAACAGCGTAGAACAGTAAATAAGCTACAGTACAGAACAGCTCATAAAACTGAGCAGCAAGTAAGTTAGAAAGATAAGATAAGAATATTCTTTATTGTACACACCAGAAAATAATTACAGAGACAACAGTTACAAAAGAAGAGGTACATTTGGCGGCCTTATTGCTGATAGCAATTTCTTCCAGGCAACCTTAAATCGGAATGATTGCTGAAAGATATCATACTTAAAAGTAAATTTGTAATTTTAATTATTTTGCCATAAGCAACTGATCCTCCAGCAACACCAACTTATACCTTTCCTTAAACGCAGATAGTGATTTCAGCATGCGAATTGGGGGTGGAATATTATTCCAACATTTTGTTGTCTGATATTGGAAGCTTCCCCTGAAAGCAGCAGTAGCATGTCTTGGTACAGACAAAACAGCACAATATGCCCGACGAGTGGGTCTTTGGCGCCAAGATAGTTTCTAGTAAAGATATTCTGGTTTACCTGAGTGGATGATTCCGAACAGTAAACTTGCCATTTGCAACTTTAATCTATACTTTATTACACTATTTTTTATTTTTAATGCACTAACCCGTGCTCTCTGTACGTAATACAGAGAATATTGTAAAGAGGTTCCAAATTTCACTGATGCCGTGAGTCGCCCATTGGCTCAATTGGTAGAGCGCTGGTACGGATAGCCAGAGGTTGCGGGTTCGAATCCCGGCATGGGTGAAATTTTTAGCCTCTAAATGGGTTTTTAAATCTATTCTTTATTTTTAATAATTTCGCATTGTTAAGAAATGGAGTGATGTGTGTTCGTGGAGGAATATTAAAACAGAAACGAGCTGTTGCATTTTGAATTCGCTGTAAAAGACGATGAGATCTCTCGTACAAACAGGGTCCAAACACGGTAAGACAATAATTAAGTTTCGATAAGATCAGTAATTCACACAGCTTGATTCTCATTTCTACAATTAGGAAAGAGCGAATTTTGTACAGAACTTTAAGTCTATAAAAACAGTTTTGCACTACCTCAGCCAAATGCTGTTCGAAACGCAAATCACTGTCAAACGTCACCCCTAGATTTCTAGCTTTTTGTACTCTTTCTATCTGTATACCGGTAATTTCTATGACAGGATTAAGGTTCAACACTTTATCGACTTGGGACTTTGTACCTAATATCATAAATTTAGATTTTGCGGGATTCAACACCAAGGAGTTATTTTTGGACCAGACTGATACGAGATTCAAATCATCGTTCAAACTTTGCACAGTACATTTCACGGGCACTTATCACGGTTTACTATATCTATTCAATTAAAATGTACGGACGGACTTTCCCACTAAGCTTCTGATACCACGGCACGTTCCGTTGCGTTCTTTTTACATGTACAATGTAAAATGTAGGCCGCTGCTTTAGTGCATTCTAATCAGTTACGTTAGGGGTGACTTTGTAATAAAGTAAAAGTTGACTTCCCGTCGAATGCACCGTACTTACAAGTATAACACAACAAGATTTTGAAAACATAAAAATTCAAAACCAATTAGAGAGAGAGAGAGAGAGAAATAATTTATTTAACGGCACAATACTAAAAACATAACAAAACAGTAACAAATTTACAAAACACAACAAGATATATATATATACATATATATATATATATATATATATATATATATATATATATATATATATATATATATATATATATATATATATATAGGTACACAAAATTTACACTACATTATAAACAAATAGTTGAAAAAAAGTGGGCGAAAAGACATTTTAAAATTAAATAAAAGAAGGCATACAAATATAAACATGGATTAAATAAATACGGATTTGCAACAGAATAATAATAATAACCTATGTTTTGTTTAAAGTATTGAGCCCCTAAAATGGTTCCCGACTCAGCATGTGTTGTAGGAGCCACCGTTATTCAGTATCATACATCCAAACCACAAATAGTAAGAGAAAATCTCAAATTCTCTGGACAGGCCAGGTGATGGCCATCTATGGAAATTATACATACACAAACTCATGCCTCTTTGCTAAAGGTTTTGACAAACATTTTTTATTTAATCAATATACCTATATCTCACTCCTTTCAGTAGCCACCTATACTTCGAATATCCATGGATATGGCTGCTTATACCTTTATATCATTATTTATATAAGTAAAAGGGTGAGACTAAAGGCCTTTGTCTTTGCTACATCTGTGTTCGGTGATTTACAGAGCATCCAAAAGAAACTCCTGCACTAGATAGGTGAAGCGACTACGCTTTATTCGCTGTGGCTTATTTTAATGAGTAGACTTTCCTGGCATTTATACCATCCTCTCGGTAAAGTGAACTTAATGCTCAGGAAATACAATGACTATATGAGTTAATCCAACTAGACTACGGGTTTACTCACGATGTGGCAAGTACATGTCGACTCGAGCACGGCCTATATACTCTGACATTCCTGCATCGCGCAACCATAGTGTTACACTTGACATACCATAAATATAGTTACGTACAGCAGGGGGACCGCCCGTCCCCGGGCATACGATCTGTCTGACGGAAAAAATCCCTTTCTAGTGAAAGAGTCATTCACCCGCTCTTTTCTGTATCATCAGCAATGGACTATATAACTTGACGATAGTTCAAGCTGTATAGTCAACTGCTGACAACTCCCCTGATGAGCGCCATAGCGCCCTGTCTTTAGCTTGTCGCATCCATCTGCCAGCATTTTTTCGCAGATCGTCATGCCACCTGGTCGGAAAGCGTCCTACACTACGTTTCCCGAGTCGCGGCTTCCACTCAAGAACACGTTTACTCCAGTGGTTGTAGGTCACTGCTAGAAATGGCCAGCTCACGGCCACTTCAGCTTGCTAATTCTCTGAGCTCTATCGATGACTTTGAATCTCTGTCGGATGCAATCGTTACAAATCTTATCCTTGAGAGAAACTGTTTGGCAATTGAATAATAAAGTACTCGTAGAATACGAAAATAAAACTGAAAACGAAAACTTTATCTTTATATTGTGTCGTTAAATTAATCCAACTACAATTCAAATGATTAAATCCGCTCATGTTTTCCTCCCTCGTGTATCTTACGGAACTACATAAAATATTATGCTTTAGGGCCATTACAAAGAGTATTTTTCAAGCTCAGCGCATCGTGAAACTTAATCAGCTGCATTTAAAAGCACTCCGCAAGGACGGGTTTCGACGTGGGTCGCTCGGAACTACCCAAATGAATGCCACGAAATCAGCGATGCACAATAATATCTCAAAATAGACTTGAGACTGGAATGTTGGGTTGGTTCGGATGTTAGACCTGAGATATCTGTACATCATACTTGGAACATTGTACGTAGCAACCGCTGAGGTATGTTTACAGTTTAGAAGCTGGCGTTTCCTCACGATGTTTTCCGTCCCCGTTAGCAAAAAGTATTGGTCACAAATACAAAATACAAATAAAAAATATAACGTCATAAATGTACATAACTTAGAAAACAATTCATTAATACGTGGCTTTGAACCCAAGATCTACCGATAGAGATGCCGGGCGGGCTGGTTTTTTTTGGAACAGGGATGAAAGAAGTATATCGAGCAAATGTGGCAAAGTAAGAGATGTCCCAACGAACATACGTCAACCAAATAGGGGATGTATTAGCGAAGAGCAAGGTAAAAAGTACCCAAATAGACGTCCGTGCGTAAAGGAATGAATGAAGCGAAAGAGAGTCTTGTCCTCTGTCTACCTCTCCGTGATACAGACGTGAGTTTATGTATGTACGTGTCAAGTATATACATATAATAATCCAAATAATGTCGCCTTCTTTGCTACGTTATCATTAACTTTGTAAGAAAATACTTGGTGTTCGGTACAAATAAACTTTCATTTTCATAGAAACATACTCATGCCACATACTCAGTCAAGATCATTGTTAACGAGTTCTTATGAAACGTATAACGTACGTAATAAATCTGCCTCTTTTTTTCTCTATAACCAATTTGAACGACAACTCAATATGTTTTCGCATTACTGTCTAAAATTTTACGACGTTCACAAAATGCAAAGAAAGAAAATAGCATTACTATACTTCTTTAATGAATGAAAATTCCTTATTGCAATAAAAATAATTTATACAAAGACGAGCTTAATACTAGATGGTATTTTTTTCTAGTTAAAGCTAACCCACGATAACTTAATCTATCGAATAATCTAAAGTCTAGGTCGTCGAGTAAACTGTTTCCCGTTTTCCATTTCACTCTCTTATGTAATACCTGGTGTACAATAAAGAATATTCTATCGACTATCCATCTATGTTCCCGTAGCGGGCTGCAAAGGCGGTTCAGCCGCCTATACTCCGGCCGCTAGGTTAGTGGCAGCCCGTAAAGTGCTTGATTAAAACCGTCCTCGAGCACTTATTTAAGTAAACCACCCTTAATATCCGGGAAATAGTGAGGACGCTTTTATGCTCCATTCGCTTGTTTCAGACAAGAGAAGGAACTTAGGTTCTTTTTTTAAAGGTGCTTACCCGGTGATTATAAATTTATTTTTTTATTTACTCTGTTGGTGCCGGCTGTCATATAATGGCAGTCGTTAAGCCATGTCAGAGGCCTTATGGGCGGCTTGATAACTTCTGACAGTAAGGCCCGCCACTGCCTTACAATCCTTCACCAACCCGGAATTGGCCCCCGTGGTGGAGTATGGCCTAACCTTCCTGCTATGCAGGAAGAGACCCGTGCCCCAGCAGTGGGGACATACAAGGGTTGATAACGTATTTAGTATATATACTGCGTCTGAATGGCACAAGCCTTCTTATAGAAAGAGAGGGTATGGGATAATTTACCACGCGTGCCCACCGTGGTTAGCAATTTCAAGTGCTGAGGTATTTGAACACATCTGGCACTTAGGTTTCCTCGCTATGTTTTACTTTACGGTTAGCGAATGGTATTGCTACTTTATCTTCAAAAATGATTATAATGTAAAGTTTTAAGTTGAAAACGGTGGTAGTGTCGGAAGAACTCATGACTCAGACGCGTAAGGTCCTGAGTTTGAATGTCGTTTTCGTTCTCTTTGTCTTTGTTTGATTTTCTAAGTTATTTGCAATGTTCGCGTAATCACCATGCGAACAATGTACAAAATACGTGCAGAAATTATTGAATGAAGCGCTCATGGCCTAGCGGTACCGAGTGATTGGAATCAGTCACTAAGGTTAAGCAACAACAGGCGCGGTCAGGAGCTTTATGGGTGACCATCCCGTGACTAACGCCAGTGGCTTTTTTTCCGAGCGCTTCCGTGCTTTGCAATGCAGATTAAGCCTTTGGTGCCGGCTGTCATGTAATGGCAGTCGTCAAGCCATGTCAGAATCTGTATGGGCAGCTTGATAACTTCTTTTTCAGGACAGTAAGGCCCGCCACTGTCTTACAATTCTCCACCAACCGGACTTGGCTGCCGTGGTGTAGTATGGCCTGACTTTAACCTGTGTCCCAGCAGTGGGCACATAGAAAGGGTTGATATCAATTAATGAATGTTGATGAAGCGATAGAGGTTTGAAAGGATCGTAGGATATGACAAACTCGTGGTCTCTGCCTAGGGATATATGCATGAGTGTATTGTTACGTATGCATGTAACCATCGCTAATTACTGAAATTTTAAAGAGATTCTGCCTAACTCTCACTCAAGAGTTTAAAATTAATTGCCTAAATGTTGTAACAACAATTCTACTAATAGAATACACTGGGTAGTTACACTAAACGCAAGTCATAAAAATAGTTTTATCATACCGCATACTGAAATGTCTGAAGATAGATCATAAATATGTAAGAGTTAACTCAATTGTGAAGTTATAATAGCAACACCCGCTAGCGGTGAAAGAAAACATCTTGAGGAAATCTGTGTCTGAGGTGTTCAAATACCTCAGCGCTTGAAATTACCAACAGGTGCTGGGCACGCGTGGTAATTAAGCCCAAAATCTCTCTCTGAGTGAATGACATTTAAAGGATACAAAATACTCTTATTTTTCAGGTTTCCGTACAAGGAGGGTTTCAAACGGGATCAATCCGTTGTCTATGTATCTGTCAGTCCGTCAGACCTTTACAGGGCTCTATAACTTAAATTAGGTACCGTAGTCGTGTCGTGGTGGTGTATGGCAAAACCTATCTGTGATGCAGGAAGAGACCCGTTCCCCAGCAGTGGGGACTTACAAAGGGTTGATATCAACCCTTGCCTATACCTTATTTCTACTTTATTCTTCCAAAGGTTGTCTGGAAGTGGCCGCCGTTTGTACACAATATTAAAATTATTTCTATTCAACTTTGAAATTTAATAAAAATTGGCTTCATTTTTAGTATGCACCTCGCAGATCTTATCTTAAGACAAATTTAAGTGTATTTCCTCTTTTTATGCAAGTGTGATTTATTAATCTGCGCAATTATCTCGGTGGTTCCACACTGTAAATAGTATATTTTATGTAATTCCACAGTTGAGACTTTTCTTACCGAGAACGAAATGTACAATCAAAGCGACTATAAGTTATAATAATAAAGTTCCGTATGTATGACCCAGTTAGTATAAATAAATATTAAGTAATTTATCTGTTGGTCAAAACCTTTGGCCTTTGCATCTACGTAATGAGATGCTTTATATAGTTTCCAGTAGCACATTCACACACACAAGATGCGTGAAAGGACCACTCGTACGCTGCAGTTCTGGGATATTGTGTTTTAGAACGAGTAGACTTGCCAAGAAGCAGCTGTCGGATTGCATTAAATTTGTTAGTAGCCATCATTATCATTACACTATCTGAAAACTATACTTATCACGGATGTATCAAGTAGAGACTATGGGCCAGTTTCTGAATTAAAAATTTCGCGTAGTGCTGTCTCTTCGAATTTCTGACCAAAGAGCGTGACAGAACGTTAATTCAGTATTTACTCAGTGAAATTTTCAACTCATAAACCGGCCCAATACAGATCACTTTTTATTTAACTAATGAGACAGATTTTCATATTTTTTGCAAATATTGAGACCGAGTGATAATGTCTAATACCTACAGACTGGCTACCGACACAGGACTATAAAATGTTAAACGAATATTGACCACAAAAAGACACAAAACGCGCGCCGACGTGACGCCTCACTTCATAATCACTTTTTCTTTCAAAATTTGAGCCCGATCGACTATAATATCTATAAAACATTTAGCTAGGGACTAAAAAATCAGGCAGATTAAATTCATTATTTTCGTGGTTCATGCCTGATGTATGGTCTCGTGCTCTAACATGTATGCCCTTCAGTACCTTGTCAGAGTCAAAATAGTCAATTTCTCATACATCATGCTAGAAGAGGTTAAAGTGACAAGGTTCTAACGAAAGGTTCTAACGTGTTTACATGTTAGTGTACGCGACTGTACACTGTGGTATGATAATAATTCAGCCACCGAGGCGCATCTTGCTCAATATTTTATTTAAACCTAACCGCTTGCCGTATCGATTACATGACGGCAATGACACTTGCATAATTACAGTACTTCTAAGCAACAGTGAGTACAGAGGCCGTAAAAAGTTAATTAGCAATTTATTGATATTGGATATATTTGTCTTGAAAATTTTATTAGAGCAATAAAACTTGTGCAATCGATTTAACGTTAAAATGTAAGTAACATACATTCGGCTTTGTCTTCTACAGTTTTATTGGCGGATGTCATAAAGTAATGTACAACTTTTGCTTTCGTAATATCGTTCTTACATTTGACTTTTGTTTAAATTTTAGGAAGTCTTCACTTATATAATACAGAGTAAACATTTAGTAAATAAAGCGATATAAAATCCAGACGTGACTGTCCTGGGCAGCCTCGAATCGTGTATTAAATCATTTAATTTGAATTAATGTTCGTGATAAATTTTAACACGAACACATGCCATATAAATATAAAACGGAAATTATAAGGGTAAAATAATAATGAATGAAGGCTCGACTATATTAGTACATTAATACGTCGAACCTACTTACGATGCGCGTGCGGTGATTCATAAGAAAGATATCAACGCGCGCGCGCACTTCCACACTGATTACAATGTATTAGATTACGGACTAAAGTTCCTCATACCGTAACAGGATATCAAACAAGATACTCATCGGTATGTCAATATCTGATGTTATTTAATTTGAACTCTTTTATTAATTAATTATCGTATTGTTACTGGGAGCTTCGGTGAATTTGTACAAATAGCCTCCGTCTGGCTGTACTTAATGTTCTTCAGGAAAAGTCATCGTGTTGTGTGGAAGTTATTACAATTATTACCCATACATGTATACACTTACGTATAACAACAACTTGAACATTGTAGTACAAGTTGTTGATAGTTGTTGATTAAAGCTAAAACTTGGCAGCTTATAACTTTGTCTATCGCTTATAGTTATGAGGAGTTCGCAACAAATTATTTATTGGAAACTTTATTCTAACAGCCAATATAAAGTACATAATTTTACTGCGAACGGACTTTTTTAATGAGAGTTATATATTTTTGTAGCCTATAAACATCCTTCTGTAGGAGACAACCTTCTCTCAGAGTATGGGCTTAATTACTTACTACACATGTCCACTGCGGCTTAGCAACTTTAAGCTTTGATGTATTCAGACCTCAGACGCTCAGGTTTCATCACGACGTTTTCCTTCACAGTTAGCAAGTGGTATTGCTACTAGAACTTCATAAATGTATTTAGAAAACACGTGATAATTATTCAAAATACAGTCAATTAATTACTCGACGAATGGATTAATCACTGTATAGGATAACCGATCAATCAACCGACCGATTAACTGATTCATACGTCATTATGTTTACTCTGTGAAGTTACTCTGGTAATTTAATTGCAGGAAAATAAACTTTATCACCCAATTCTTCCCGCGGGTGTCGTAAAAGGCGACTAAGGGACACAAACCGGGGGGGTGGGCAGCAACGCCCCCTGTAGTACAATTCCACCGAACTGCGATCCCCAACCCGCATGCCCAACGTGGGGATTATGGGCATTACCCCCTATGATAGCACAACGTGGCGCTCTTTAGGGGAGGGCTATGTCCAGCAGTGGACTAGTAAAGCCTGACGACGACGACGAAACTTACCACAAGAGGCAAATGGGCGTAAATTGTATAATAAATTTATAATACAGTACGACTTGCATACTAAAGAAGGGCGGTAGTCCAGTGGGTAGAACAGTGGACTCGGAAACGGGAGAACCAGGTTCGATTTCTAGTGCGGGCATGTATTTATTTATTTAATAACAGGGAAATCTACAGCAAAATCAATAACAAAAAACTTAACATTAACGATAAATAACATGGCCAATTACAGATTTCCATGGAATTACTTATAAATTTTTCTTATCTTGGGACAAAGTGTTTTAATTACACTATTTTTATTTTTTATGCACTAACCCGTGCTAAGGAACAAATTTAAAAAACCTATTTAGAGGCTAAAAATTTCACCCATTTTTAGCCTCTAAATAGGTTTTTAAATTTGTTCCTTAGCACGGGTTAGTGCATAAAAAATAAAAATAGTGTAATCATGTGGGTACAGTGATATCGTTCCGATGTTAAAACCTAACTGCAAAGTAGGTAGTCGGGGCTGTAAGTAATGCAATTTGCTTAAGTCAGATGTCGCTGCCTGTACGTAATACAGAGAATATTGTAAAGAGGTTGGAAATTTCACTGATGCCGTGAGTCGCCCATTGGCTCAATTGGTAGAGCGCTGGTACGGATAGCCAGAGGTTGCGGGTTCGAATCCCGGCATGGGTGAAATTTTTAGCCTCTAAATAGGTTTTTAAATTTGTTCCTTAGCACGGGTTAGTGCATAAAAAATAAAAATAGTGTAATCATGTGGGTACAGTGATATCGTTCCGATGTTAAAACCTAACTGCAAAGTAGGTAGTCGGGGCTGTAAGTAATGCAATTTGCTTAAGTCAGATGTCGCTGCCTGTACGTAATACAGAGAATATTGTAAAGAGGTTCGAAATTTCACTGATGCCGTGAGTCGCCCATTGGCTCAATTGGTAGAGCGCTGGTACGGATAGCCAGAGGTTGCGGGTTCGAATCCCGGCATGGGTGAAATTTTTAGCCTCTAAATAGGTTTTTAAATTTGTTCCTTAGCACGGGTTAGTGCATAAAAAATAAAAATAGTGTAATCATGTGGGTACAGTGATATCGTTCCGATGTTAAAACCTAACTGCAAAGTAGGTAGTCGGGGCTGTAAGTAATGCAATTTGCTTAAGTCAGATGTCGCTGCCTGTACGTAATACAGAGAATATTGTAAAGAGGTTCGAAATTTCACTGATGCCGTGAGTCGCCCATTGGCTCAATTGGTAGAGCGCTGGTACGGATAGCCAGAGGTTGCGGGTTCGAATCCCGGCATGGGTGAAATTTTTAGCCTCTAAATAGGTTTTTAAAAGTGTTTTAAGTTTTAAAGTGTTTTACATCGTTACCACAAACAAAGGAAAAGTTACAGAACAATGACTTTAACATTGTGTTTAAGTTATTGACCAAAGTGATCCAAAATAACGATTAAAAAAAGAAGATAGTCTCATTGTGTGGCGTGAGTGCGTGTGTGGCGTGAGTGCGTGTGTGTGTTGTGTGAATGCGTGTGGTGTGTGTGTGTGTGAGTACGTACCAATAACTTTGTTTTCTAAGTTACTTGCATTTGTGAAATTATGGTAGCAATACCAAGCTGAAGACAGGGCGCTATGGCTCTCATTAGGGGAGGCCTATGTCCGTCAGTGGTCTACATAATATAGCCTGAAGAAGAAAAAGAAGTAGCAATACCACTCGCTAAAGGTGAAAGAGGAAACCTAAGTATCTGAGGTGTTCAAATACGTCCGCGCTTGAAATTAACAATCTGCGAGGCACGCATGGTAATTAAACCCGTACCCTCTCTTTGAAGAAAGGTCTATGCCCCGCTACTCCAAACCCATGCCCCGCACTAGGCGTTTCAATTCAATTCAATTTCATTGCGATAAATTACAGTAATAAGGTCTTAGGTAGGTATTATTCATACAAAGTACATGTGTAATTTTACCAAGCACGGCATGGCGTTTAAAGTCTATATTGATATCAACCCTTGTATGCCCCCACTGCTGGGGCACGAGTCTCTTTCTGTATTACAGGAAGGTTAGGCCATACTCCACGACAGGGGCCAAGTCCGGGTTGGTGGAGGATTGTAAAAAAGTCTACATAAAAAAAATTGTGTGAGTGTCGAATGCCTAGTTTCTTATATCCTTAAGCGACAGTCAGCAGGTATTACTGTTTTTACGTGCACTTGGCCAATTGACAGCTGAAAAATTTTTAGTAAACGATAAACCTGAGTACCTAAGTATTATACAATAAGCCTAATCTATTGAACTCTATAGAATCTATTGAACAGCTGTCAATAATCTAAAGTTCATGCAAAAGAACCACTGACAGAACTAATAGCAGCAAATATACAGATTGTTAGTATACGACAAACTCGGGTCAGAAACTCGAATCAACATTAATCCGTTTCCATTAAGTATAACAGGTTCATTAGCCTTTTGGTTATATCTAATTATGAAAGTTGTGATGGCAGTAACAGAAAGCAGACCTCAATAATTACATCAACACATTACGAGTAGAAAACGCGCTGATGTTTTACGTCTTGTTTTATTTGATTTCATCATTCTTTATAAGCAACAGTATCCTTATTTGGTGTAAACTCTCTCTCTCTAATAAGCTTATGCCAAATCACTCATGAAGAAAGTAGCCGCGCGGTATACAGCGTGATAAAAAACTGACGTTTGATCTGAAATCTAATAGTCAATACAGGACACCGAACTACTTTCTTTTCAAATTTTTCCTGGTAAAACCTAACATTGCCTAACATTATTTACCCCTACGTTATGAGTACATAAGCTCGCACCTGTCAACCTTGCCACTCGAAACGATCCTGATAGATTATCGATCCCTTTCGCTTTATGAATGCACGCACATCAGCTTTATCTTGCCCTTTGCTGATACGTATGTCCGCCTAAAGAATGTCATCCTGTATTGCCTAAGATAATTTCAATAATCTGCATTTTTTACATTTACTAGGTGCAGGCGTTTCTAATTTTAAATTCCCATTTAATATAGAAAATTCAAGATGTAGGTCCGAAATTATCTTTTAATGACTCGCGATGTTCGTAAATATTTAAATAACAAACGGGTGTGATCGTGATTACGTTTTACGTAATAAATAATCAAGATTAGACCTATACTATTTTTATTTTTAATGCACTAACCCGTGCTAAGGACAAATTTAAAAACCTATTTAGAGGCTAAAAATTTCACCCATGCCGGGGGATTCGAACCCGCAACCTCCGGCACGGATAGCCAGAGGTTGCGGGTTCGAATCCCCCGGCATGGGTGAAATTTTTAGCCTCTAAATAGGTTTTTAAAGATTAGACCTGTTTAATATGTAACTAAGGTAAGATAAAATAAGACTAATCTTTTTTGTACACACCAGAAAATAATTACAGAGACAACAGTTACAAAAGAAGAGGTACAATTGGCGGCCTTATTGCTGATAGCAATTTCTTCCAGGCAACCTTAAACCTTGAAGGAGAGTCGTGAGTCGGGTAGACTAAGGTGCGATATTGTACGTGCCTCACTCTCATTGTCTCGAACATGATAAGTTATGATAATTATGAGTATGTTCAAGATTATAACGTCACAATTATATTTGACATGCCAACTGGTTAAATTGGACCAATTATTCCGAGTATTCTATACTCTGAAATACTCGTTCGGTTAAGTGTTTTCTTGAATGCGCGGTGTACAATTTCACATGATTGCTTGTTGGAGATGGCTCGAGCGTGGGATGCATGTTCATTTCCTTTTTCGTAATCTCAGCTTACTGCTCCGTGTCTAGACATGATGGCTGTCAGTGGCAGTACTGTTCACAGTTCAGCACACATCTAATAGAAATAAACAGGCTTGAGTTTATGCATGTACTCGTATGATAATAACTTCAGAAGTAAGAGAGACGACTTGAAAGCCCGTCCACGTGCTGCGATGAATCGTGTAGCAGTACATAACACAAAGCTATGTATTAAAAAGCGCTAAATGCTGTTTGTTAGCATATCTAGCTATATTGTTGTTGTTTGATATATAATCGCGGCGCCCACAGGACAGTAGTGTGTGGATCACTGCTTAACTGTAAGTCTTTCAAAAAAACAATCGAATAGTATATATATATATATTATAGTCAAATACACAAATTTGAAGGACATCTGTAACAGATTTTTGGGAAACAAATAAATTTCATTTCATTTCAATTAAACGTACATTGACGGAGTGCTTGAGTGTCTGAAATATGGCAGAACCTTTACAGAAAGCGTTCGTGGCCTAGTGAAGCTCTCGTGGCCTCGTGAACCGAGTGATTGGAATCAATCACTTGAGTTAACCAACAACAGGCGCGGTCAGGTGCAGGATGGGTTACCGTCCCATGACTACCGCTAGTGGCATTTTTCCGAGCGCTTCCGTGCTTTGCAAGGCACGTTAAGCCGTTGGTGCCGGCTGTCATCTAATGACAGTCGTTAAGACGTGTCAGAGGCCTTATAGGCGGCTTGATAACTTCTGACAGTGAGGCCCGCCACTGTCTTACAATCATCCACCAACCCGGACTTGGCCCCCGTGGTGGAGTATGGCCTAACCTTCCTATGATGCAGGAAGAGACCCGTGCCCCAGCAGTGGGGATATTCATGGGTTGATATCGATCGACTTTACAGAAAAGGTTGATTATGCGAACGCACCATCGCCACCAAAATGGGAGTTGAAGTAGACGCCGTGACCGAAATCGGTCGGGACTATCATCATCATCAATAACTTTCACACAACACTATTACTTGTCCTGGTCCCAAACTAGGATACCCTGTGATATGGTAATCAGGGTCAAGTTTCATAAAATATTTCGTGGTTTAGTGTGACAATTTGCAGTATATTCCGTGGCAGAGTCTACTTGTTAACTTGTGGTTAACCGACTTTGCAATGTTCATCGCATTGTCGTAGTTAACCATCCATTGTAATTTTGTAAAACAGACGCCAGACAAGTACATAATTTTCATGTTCTAAAATTTTGCTTGACACTATAATGTTATCGTTATATGTCATATTTATCGCATACTAAATAGATTTTTAAGAATCTAAGAAATTAAAAACCTTTTTAGAGGCTAAAAATTCCACCCATGCCGGGACTCGAACCCGCGACCTCTGGCTAACCATGTCAGCGCTCTCCTAACTGAACTAATGGGCAACTTACCGGCATCAGTGAAGTTTTGAACCACTTTACAATACTCTCTGTATTACGTACAGGCAGTAACATACGTAAGAAATTACTTACTTTCTTGTTGATAAATCAACAAGAAAGAAAAGTTATTTCGTAACTTGTAACTTCGCACTCATTTAGAAAAAAATCTCAAGAGACTCTAAAAACGATGAAACTGGCAATATTAATCAAAATTAAAACTCTAACACTTACACACGCGGAAGTAAGCACACACGTCAGTTACGTTTAAACGCTATTAGCAACGTCGTGGCCTGTCTTCGATAAACGAGTTGGTCGAAAATATTTATGCATAAAAAACTGAACCCGATGGTACCTACTTTGAGCACACAGAAGCAACGGGCTCCCAGAAGGGCAGTTCGGAAAAAGACTGCTATAAGTACTGGCTTTAGATGCAAGGATTCTTGTATGTCCATACCTGTGTTCCAGGGTATGGTGTTCCGGGAGCCAGGGAGCTCAGGGAGCCAAAACAGACAGTCAAATTCCGTGGACTTAAATTAGGCTGATAAAATTATGGCTAAATGCGGCACATTGTTCTTTGGAGAAAGAAAATGTTCACTTGTTGTAAAGTTTAAAAAAGACATTTTATACCAGCTTTAGTTCCTTTCTTGTTTGAAAGAAAATGTTCACTGGGGTACGAAAAGTGTAAAAAGACATTTTATGCTATCTTTACTTCCTATCTTATTTTTTTAAACCCATATTTAGTGTTTGGAAAACCAAAATTTCTTTGAAAATCCGCCAACAATGTTAATGCAATAAAATGAAAAAAACCTTCTTTCCACTTCATTTTTGTATTCATACTACAGTTTCTAAGCACCCCGTTTGACAGTAATGTCTATACGAGCTATCTAAAGACCCACATATCGCTCGTCTGTCTACTTGTCTGAACGGCTTCGTCTTAGAGTTTCATTGATCCCCAAGGATTTGTGTTGTCAAACAAATGCGTGAGTCTATTGGTCATATTATTATCTAATAAGCGGACCTTCTACAAATTACTGTTTTGTGTGTGCACTATGTGTGAGGTCGCGTGGAGCACGCGGGCATTAACACTCTTACCTAACGTAGAGGTAACCGCTGTTATATGGCTCAACTTCCTTATAGTACTCTTTTATGGTGCGTTTAAAAGATATCCTTGTAGTGATTGCAATTCAACATACCATCATAGCGCTCGTGGCCTAGTGGAACCGAGTGATTGGAGTCAATCACTTGGGCTACGCAAAAGCAGCCGCGGTGAGGTGCTGGATGGGTGACCATCCCGTGACCACAGCTAGTGGCATTTTATTTAAGCGCTTCCGAGCTTCGCAAACCGTTGGTGCCGGCGGTCATGTAATGAAAGTCGTGAAGCCAAGTCAGAGGCCTTATGGGCGGGTCGATAACTTCTGACAGTAAGGCACTGTCTTGCAAACCTCCACCAACCCGGACTTGGCCCGGGTACTAAGTAAGGGTTGATATCATGTCATCTCAGTACGGATAATAAACACTTTTACAATCCACATTTACATCAGATGCTGTACGAGTCAAATTATCAAAAAAATATAGAAAAGTTGTTTACTATCCAAACTATACGAACGAACTGAAACGCGCTGACAGATTGAAAACTTATTTTCTCCTGTGGTAACATTTTACAACTCTTGTTGTAAACTTCTGCAACAATTGCAGAGTTATAGCCCGGTGATTTGTAATTATGAAAGAAGAAAAGTCGTAGACGGCGGAGTCTAACGCAAATAACAATTTGTCACCGCGATCGCGACATCTGGCCACGAAAATAAATCTCGCAGAGTTAAAACATTAAGCCGTGTTCCCCGGTCCAGCGGCGGGCCGACCGGTCATAATTTCAATCTGCACCACCCGGTAAACTTCAAAATGGCCTAACTTCGAGACATTATCTTTTAATTTCAGACTGACGCGCGGACAAATAAGACGTTCCTAGGCGGATTTCCGACCGAATGACTGAAACTTTCGCCTGAAACAAAATAAATTCGGGCGAAGATCGCGCCCTCCAACTGTTTCTAAAGCAACGAGATACGAATTTCTCATTAAAATTTCCCAAAGTAGATGTCGGATTCCCGGTGTCCCATTCAATTCGCTCCTTTTGAACCTAAATCAGAAGTTTTAACGAAATACCTTCATTGACAATGTAATATTGAA
This sequence comes from Yponomeuta sedellus, assembly GCA_934045075.1. Taxonomy (NCBI): domain Eukaryota; kingdom Metazoa; phylum Arthropoda; class Insecta; order Lepidoptera; family Yponomeutidae; genus Yponomeuta; species Yponomeuta sedellus. The sequence continues at coordinate 17,988,861 of OW203722.1, read as the reverse complement.
CACGAAATTTGGGTTCAATTAGATTATCCATGTTTTGTCTTAGTTACTGAGGAAATTTAAGTATTGCGCTTTGTATGTAATCCACATGATCAAAAGGTAATAATTCCAAATAAGGTTCGGTAAAATAATACTGCCAATTTGCAATAAATTTAGCTGTAGAGGGTACCCAAAACAAATCGTTTTAAATTTTTGTACCGCTTATTTTTCTCCATTCTTATTCTACCGTTTTGTCAGTGGGATTAATATCTATTTCTATGCCAAGTCCTAGCTTTCTAGTATAAATCGTCTCTAAGCTAGGCCACGAACAGATTGACAGACATACATACTTTTGGACATGGCAAAAATATAAGGTTCCTTGTCGACTAGGGAATCCTACATGGTTAAACATTAAACGTGTCTAATCACAATTATTAATTAATTACGTTTTACCTAATAAATTATCGCTATTAGACCCGTTTAATATGTAACTAGGGAATCCTAAAAAGAGTTATCACTATTAATTTGCACGTAATACTTGCACAACTTACTTGCGAAGGAAAATTGCCAATAGATTAAAAATATGAGAAACTGACTTGTGAATTGGTACATCAATGATAAGATCGTTATTCTGATCCGTGTGATTCCTTCACAACCCGCTTGAATCTGTTGATATAATAAAAACAATCTTGAGAAATCGAAATAAACTTCGCAACGCTTACGTTTATTTGAACTTTGTTCACCTCCAACATTAGTAAAATGTATATATTTGTAAGACACGGGCTTTTAAGAAATACGTAAATACCAACAAATATATTTTATTTATTTACCTCCCATTTTGAAGTCATTAAAATATTCATCAATAATTTATATTAATAGAATTGCTAAGTTAATTTTCTATTTCATTCGTAGTTTACAAAGTGTACAATGGAACTTGAATGGAAAGTTAACCAAACCTTATAGAAAAGTTACAGGATGACAGCGCCGTTTTCATTTTGTCCCTTATTATGCAAATCAAATTCCGAACTTTGCAAACAGAATGGCCCTTTGCACACTGGGTCACATTAATAATGAATGACATTAGTTGTTAGCAAACTGAATTAACTACTTATACACAATATTTCTGTATACTGTTTCGTACCTCATTTTGTCATCATCGTATGTAACCGTTTTTCATTACTTGATAATTGTTTGACGTCATAGAATGTTACGATTTCCTCGTGACGTAGTGGACAAGGAACCTAAAATTCAATTTGGTCCGGTACTTTGACCGTTTTCGAGTTTTCTTTTTCTTGACTTATTCAAATAATGATTAATTTTGGAACTCATTCTCCGTTTCATTAAATGAAACAAGTTTAATTAACACCAGCCGAAAACTTTGGCCCCCGGTGACTTTGGGAAATTAAAATTGAAATAGGAGCCGGTTTACAATTTCTGCCTTATTGAAAACTTTGGCGTCTTTCTTTACCTTTGAAAACTTTTTCTTCTCACGCTGTCCCTTCTAAATACATCCGAGGAAAGTTCAATATTGCGTAACGCCTTTTCAAATTATCCATTCATTCATAAGACTTCCATGTGTATTATTAATTCTGTCTGCCCGTTTATTTCTTAGCGTGTTTATAAGATCCCGTCTAAGACATAGTATTTATATCGTACTCAAGAAGAATGATTCATAATATTTTGATAACATCACACAATGTAACGTCTGTATCCCAGAGGACGTTTGAAGAATTGTCTTTTTATAAAACTCTTAGTTACAATATTTTTATTTTTAATGCACTAACCCGTGCTAAGGAACAAATTTAAAAACCTATTTAGAGGCTAAAAATTTCACCCATGCCGGGATTCGAACCCGCAACCTCTGCCTATCCGTACCAGCGCTTTACCAATTGAGCCAATGGGCGACTCACAGCATCAGTGAAATTTCGAACCTCTTTACAATATTCTCTGTATTACGTACAGGCAGCGACATCTGACTTAAGCAAATTGCATTACTTACAGCCCCGACTACCTACTTTGCAGTTAGGTTTAACATCGGAACGATATCACTGTACCCACATGATTACACTATTTTTATTTTTAATGCACTAACCCGTGCTAAGGAACAAATTTAAAAACCTATTTAGAGGCTAAAAATTTCACCCATGCCGGGATTCGAACCCGCAACCTCTGGCTATCCGTACCAGCGCTCTACCAATTGAGCCAATGGGCGACTCACAGCATCAGTGAAATTTCGAACCTCTTTACAATATTCTCTGTATTACGTACAGGCAGCGACATCTGACTTAAGCAAATTGCATTACTTACAGCCCCGACTACCTACTTTGCAGTTAGGTTTAACATCGGAACGATATCACTGTACCCACATGATTACACTATTTTTATTTTTAATGCACTAACCCGTGCTAAGGAACAAATTTAAAAACCTATTTAGAGGCTAAAAATTTCACCCATGCCGGGATTCGAACCCGCAACCTCTGGCTATCCTCTTAGTTTTTTCTTGTTTTCTTAGTAAATACTCGTAGAAACTTTGGAATGTTAAATTGTAAAAACCTATTTAGAGGCTAAAAATTTCACCCATGCCGGGATTCGAACCCGATGTTAAATTGTATTTTAGTCTAGAAACATGAAATGTAACTTCCTCGAAGTCGACAGGAAAACATGAACCTGCTTGCTTCCTGCAGTATTGTTGCTAAGTTTAGTATCAGTCGTACGGTACACAGGAACAGAGACTATTCTTTCGGATACATATGAAGATATGCTTAGACCATGTGCAAGAGATACCAATTGCTACAGTCCATTATTTGTGCGCTGTTCGTCATTTCTTTGTTGAATTTATGGTATTGTATTATTTTCCTTTATAGTGTGGATTTTAATGTTTTAATGGATTGGATTATTGTGATAGTAAGGTAACGGGAAAGAAAAAGCCATGCACTAGAGAGAATTCATGGTTGTGCAATTTCAAGGAGTGAACGAGTATTAAAACCAAGGAGGCGCCTTTCAAGAAAAAAATCATAAGAAAATAATCTATTGTTTTGGCATAATAAAGCTATTTTGGCAATCATGGAATCTTGTTATATAGGCAACAACGGATGTATTGGGTTTTAGATGATTTGAAAAAAGATTTTCAGTATGGATTTTTCCGCTGCTTTTTTCTCTGCTACAAATACAAATAAATGACATCGCACATTGACTTCCAGTAAATTGAATGTAAATCCATGACTTTGAAACTAATTTTAAATTTCTTTCTTGAATTGTACTAACGGGATACCGCTGTAAAACTACCAAACTCTAGTAACGAAGAGGCGCTTTAAGAAGAAGATCATACCTATGTGTCGTCGTCGTCGTCGTCAGGCTACACTACTATACTATGCTATACTATGTCCACTGCTGGACATAGCGCTCCCCTAAAGAGCGCCACGTTGTGCTATCATAGGGGGTAATGCACATAATCCCCACGCTGGGCATGCGGGTGAGGGATCGCAGTTCGGTGGAATTGTACTGCAGGGGGCGCTGCTGCCCACCCCCCGGTTTGTGTCCCTTAGTCGCCTATACCTATGAGTAAAGTCTACTATTAAGCGTAACGGCAATGCTCACGATATTTTACTAATATTACTAATAATTCAAGTCCGCGGCTTCGTTCAGGTCGAAATGTTGATAATTATGTTTGTTTCCGAGATAAAACGTAGCCAAGATCTAAGAGAAAGAGAGAGAGATCTGGCTGGATCGTGGCTAATGGCAGACCTTGGTCTCTGCTAACCCCACGGAGGTGATGAGTTTAAAGCCTGAAAGCTCATTGTAGTTGGCAGCACTGTTGGGTGTTCTTAGGAACCGTCATATTGTACTGTTGTTTGGTGTAAAGGGTGCAGCTGTTGTCTTCAATAGTTTGTGTAGAGATTCATCACCTGTATATGAATTGCGTCCATAGTAACATTCAGGTTGAAAATGGGCATCTAATAGTCTTGACGAAGTACTAGCCTTCCATGTTTTTCTACGAGGAGCTTTCCCACAGTTTTTAGGTTCCTTGGGAAATAAATGAATTCCCGTATTTTTGCAATCAACGGATGCTTAAAGATAATGATATTACTCACAAAACAATTAATTTGTTTACAAAAATACTATGGAGCACTGTCAAATTAATGGTACACACAATAGTGGTGACACCTATAGTGAGCATTAGGCATTTTTAAGCATAAACTCACGGCGATACTGGCATGAGCTTATATTATTGTGTAAAAAGTTGGCTAAATTTAATTTTGAGCTGTGCGAAATATAATCCAGAACCTTTTCGCCGTTCCGGCGTAATTGAATAAGAAACATCCATCCATTTAAACTTTCGCATTTATAATCGTAGTAAGGCTCTGAAATTTGAATTTGTGCTTTAATGATGATATTTATTAAACATAACATTTCATACATTCTAAATTGTCACCAATTACTTCTATTTTTTGTATAAACGTGTAGTAGTGCTTCCGACAGTGACTATATGAAAATAAAGTATTAGTAAGACGCCCACGATAGAGACCTAGCTTAAGGCAGTCCCATTAAAACATAACATAACCTCACGCCTGTATCCCAAAGAGGTAGGCAGATATTAACTGCCACTTGCCACGATCCTAACAGATCACCTACGCTCCATCAACGTTCGTCGTTGCATGCAGGTACGCCAGGAATACCATTACTTTAATATTATTCTTTCTGTTTGCCTGCAATCGGGATACAGGCGTGAGATTATGTGCGTAATTATGCACTTTAACAGCATCACAGTTCGTGCGGTAATTACGTAACTTTATTCAAGCGGTAGAGCCCGCCACATGTAAGACCACTGGCCCTAGACATATCCTAATATATTTTTATGTAGCCTCTAGAACACTTACTAATGTTATAAATGCTAAAGTTTGTGAGTATGTTTGGATGTTCGTTACTCAATCACGCCAGAACTGCTGAACGGATCTGGATGAAATTTGGCACAGACAAATTACTGTATATTAGGAACAAATACACGTAAAACATTTATGCAGACGAAGTCGCGGGCGACAGCTAGTGAATAATAATAGTTTGCTGGAAGAGAATGCTTCTTTCATTAAGTACGCTTTTGTACATTTAGTCATGTAATTAGTGCAATCAAGAATTAAAATATTAATAATAATAGCCTACTGCAGGGCAAAGGCCTCCGCGTGTTAGACCAAGACTTCCGGTATTTCCTTATTTATGTTAATTTTAAAGAAAGCATGGTCACAATTACAAATATAAATAACAGTATGTCACTTATCCACCCAAATTCTTCCCGCGGGTGTCGTAAAAGGCGACTAAGGGAAACAAACCGGGGGGTGGGCAGCAGCGCCCCCTGCAGCACAATTCTACCGAACTGCGATCCCCAACCCGCATATCCAGCGTGGGGATTATGGGCAGTACCCCCCAATGACGGCACAACCTTGCGCTCATTAGGGGAGGGCTATGTCCAGAAGTGGATTAATATAGCCTGACGACGACATGTCACTTATAATGTGCGTCACTTATTCTTGGTGAAAGATGGACAAGTTGTGGGAATGGCTTATAACCAAATTGTAACGACGTAGCTAAGTGACAAAAGAAAAGTTAGCTTCCTACCATATCGGAAGAGAAAACCTCAATTTCTGTGTCAATGCTTTCTTGTTCAAAACCCGTCGTATACTCTCTCCATAAGTATGTAAGGTTAAGTAACAACACCATGACCTCCGACATCACGTCATGAGTGTCGTGAGCAGTCGTGAACCATACTGCTATTATGCAACTATTATAGCACTACCTCTATCGAGTAACGGTTGCACTTCTAGCTGCTCACCTATCTAAGAAAATGTATGAAATCGGAGGCCACTAGAAAAAATATAACTACGACCGCAACTGTGTCACATAGATAGCTATAAAATGCATACGGAAATACGTGATATAAATACACACATATTAAATATATTTTTATGCAACAATCATGAATTTATGGTATTGCATTTTGTTACAGATTGAGCAGCGGCCAGGTTCATCTGTATTTGGTAAGTGATTTAGCAGTAGAAAATCCTCCCAAAAAATCTTTTAGTTACCTTTAAAGAATTAAAGAACTTGCGTCGCGCCTCAGTGACACGACCAGAGACTCCAGGGCTGGCTCTTATCTCGGGCAGAGGATAAGTCTTGCCATCCAACGAGGTAATGTAGCCAGCATACTGGGGACCCTCCCCAGAGGCGGCGATGATCTGGGCGCAGTAATTGACTTTTAGGTAGTGTTCAAAATAAATTAATTTATACATATATTTAGGTTTGATTTGTTAGTTTTTAGATTTAGCTTATAGTTAGAAATGCATATTTAGATATAAAAAAAAAATTAAAAACCAATTATAAAAAACTTACCTGTTATTCTAACAAAAAGTCTGAGGTAAGCACCAAACAATTTACAGTTTGAATCTGAAAAGAATTCAGAAAAAATCGGCGGAATCATCAGTAAAAAGAGCTTCACAGCTGCAGCATTGACAAAACGTAAATATGGATAAGGATCATCTAAAGCTAGTTCATCCGGTCCATAAGTGCAATCGGGCAACACGAGAGTTGCAATCAGATTACCTTCCTTTAGTAAATCCGTCCACTCGCCCCTCGGCAACTATCGGCTCCGATCGCTGGTGCCGCTCGCGGAAATCGAACTAATCGATTTTCATTTTGCAGACAGGAAATTAAATCCTTTGAGAGTCGTACCGATAACGTACCTATTTTAGCTAATAAAGACACGTATAGCGCCGGCTGAACATTTTTTAATAAACGTCCCTCGCAGCGCTTTTCCAGGAGCGTTGGCCTGATATGAAATTGAGTTTCTTATTTAGACTGTTAATTCAGTATCTCGCTTGTTTCCCGCTTCCTCCCCTATTGGATATAAATCGCCTTTGATCCGCTCTCCCGACGAATCAATTATCGTTTTCAGATCAAATCTCAATCGAATCAGCAGCGAGCAGATTTTGTTCTACTTAAGGTTACTCTGGATGGCTGAAATCCCGTTTAAACGTAGCCTAGTTTCAATTCACAAACGGAATATATGATGATATTATAACTTTTTAAATATTGCGAGATCAGCAAATTGTCCTTAATTTGTGAATCTAATTGTAGTTGCTTATTGGGTAAAATAAATACCTTAATTCCGAACGTTCTTATCCGCGGATGCAGTCGGTCCCCTACAAAAAGTAGACGTCACTTGAGGGCAGACCTACCTATCTTCACTGTAAAAATTGACTGTACTTGCACCTACAATAGTGGCAATGGATAGATAGTAAAAACGTCAAGGATCAGGGTAATGTTCGTAGCACCTCACTTCCACATGGCTCATCCACTACACAGTACTTAAAATTCACAATCATTTTTGTTTCGTCTTGTATTTTGTTCGTATTAAAGCACACACACGTACTGCAATCTCACCTGAGGTCGTTGGGAAACCTCCTAAGAAACTTAGCTAGTAGATAAACATGACAAATCCTATTACTGGGGAATGGATGACGCGATGGAGCCACTCGCATTAATGTTGTCTCGTGAAAGGAATCCGATCTTTGTGCGTCGCGTAATATGACATCTGCGGAGGAGATAGTATTCGTCGTGGATAGATATGGCGTCTACTCGAGACATACAAAGATTTGACCACCCTGAGCATTATTAACGGTTTTTATTATCAAAAATTAATTATAGTCAACGCTTAAAATTACAGAACGTTGTTTACATAATTTTCTCTACGGTATTAAAATTACACAAAGGTGTTAAATTAATAATATGCAAAAAATAAATAACATTTTAAAATAAAGAAAGGAAAATCTTCGCCTAGCAGTGGGCATAGAATGGACAAAGTTATAATTTTGTCCATTCTTCACCATTGAAGAGCGGTGATAGCGGAGCGGTGTAGAACGCCGGCTTTTCAAACGGGAGGTGGTGGGTTCGAACCCAATGTACCAATGACTTTGTTTTCTAAGTTATGTACATTTGTGAAATTGTAGTAGCAATACTACTCGCTGACTGTGAAGAAAAACATCGTAAGGAAACCATAGTGTCTGAGGTGTTAGCGTATTTCAACGCTTGCTACGTACAATGGCCCAACTATGAGGCTAAGTGCGGAAATCTCAGGTCTAACTAACTAACAGGTATTGTGCGTACTAATTACTGATACGTTCCGTTACATTTTTATAGGACGTTAAAATAAACGTTCTGTCAAATGCGCCTCACCGTAGGTGTGTAGTAGGGGCGCAGTGGACAGAACCCTCCCGGGGGAAATTAAGGAGCGAGAGACCGGCAGTGGTCGCATGTCGCCGGACGCAAGGAGGCGAGGAGGCGCGTGTAAACATCATGCTTCTTCTGCAGTCATAGAATTATTATAAGGTAGAACCGCAATCCAAGGTTCCAAAGTAAGGCAACGCATTTGTAGCCAAATTGGTAGTGTAGTACCCTTTGGTCACTGTAGCTCTAGTAACGCGAGGGTGTGTGTGGCTACAAATACATTTACAACGTTTCGCTTGGACACATACATGTGTGTGTGCCGCCTCGCTTTTGAGCGGATTTCGTCCGATAGTTTTTCTTCGCGTAGTATGTCTATGTCCGCAGTATTCTTACAAGATACACTGCAATGTTGAGATCTGCTATTTGCGGGAAAGGTTGTTATTTCTCGAGATAATATGATATCTGACATGTGGTGTTCAGTAATTGAATTACGATTGAGATAAAATGTTGGAAAGTTGGCTTTTATCTGTGTTGTACCGGATAGAGACCAATTGAACGAAAGTAAATAAGTCAGTGTAGACGATGGACTAAGCAAGCGAATTTTAGTGATCTCCTTTAGTGAAGCCTAATAGCAGTAGTATATCAGTTTATTGTTAGAATAAGTCGTTAGTGTTAAACTGTGAGTGCTGTGCGCACCTGTAATTGGCACAAACGCCAGCCCATTTACTTGTAATGTTTGTGCTGTTGGTGTGCTTTAATAAATAAAATAAAAATAAAATCTCTACGGCACGCGGCACTAGTATTATAGTTTTGTCAAAGTAGCGCAAAAAGAAACAAAGTTTCCTCTTGTGGCATTAAAGTATAAAATATAAAGTCAATACAAATCTAATCAATTTATTGCAAAGTAAACAATTTACAATCAATTTGCTGAATGTCAATGTAAAATGTAACACTACACTACGGCCCGCTGCCTACGGGCCATAGTGTAGTGGGGAAAAAGGTAGTGGGAAAAAAAAACTCCACCCTGACCATCTTCTCTCAAGATGATCAGAGTGGAGCCTTAAACCCAATACATCAGTTGCCAGCTATAAGAATAACAAGATTCCATAATTGCTATCAATAACTTTGAATGCCAAAACATTAGTTAATTGCCTTACAAATGTAGGGAAAACATAAGTGATGCGGTCAGACACACAAACCGCACTCTTTCATGTTGGAGTCAGCCATAATCGGTCTAACCATTTTATAGGGAGATAGATAGATAAAGATTACCTGATAGTGAAATTTATAGGAGTGGACGTGTGAAATTCCTATTTCCGCAAGTTTAGAGTCTGTTAGCTTTTAGAATATACCTCGGGCTCTAGAGTAGGCTTCGGTTTTCGCCGAAAGCACACGAGTGTAATACGACTTCCTGCTCTGTATAAAACTTTTCTTCACTGTTTTGAAAAGTTATGTAAGGTTAAGTGTCATTTTAGTTCCGATATTTCTATTACAAGAATATATCCGATTCTATCTGATAGTAGCCGAGGTTCTATATTTGTATCACCCGGCATAGTTCTCCTCGTAAACGAGGATTCTCGTAGTTCAAATTCGTTTAGTTCGTCTGTACACCGCATAACACCCAGGGTTAGCATGAACCCAAAGCTAGCTTCAGGCTTTATTTATTTTCCGGTCAGAATTTTTATCCACTTTGAAGGCAACCAATGTAGGTAGGGCGATGTCTATTGCCCACATCAAAGGCTTATTCCAGGGGTTATGTTAGATCGCGGACCTGTCAGTGGCATGCGCTCGCTTCAGGCTTGGGGTCCTTTTTTCCGACGCCAGTGATAAACCTTTCTTTGATTTATTCCAGGGAATTTTAACGTGGGAACCGACGGCGTTTACGCCTACTTCTGTAAAGTGTTCAGCACGTAAAATGTTCAGGATATCTATTTTTGAATCACTCGTATGAAATTGTATCGTCGAATGCGACATAAGTCACACTCGCTTTCTAAGTGGTATGATCTCGTCTTTCTGTATTTTTGAATCGTTCGCCTGAAATGATGCCAGTACAATTTGAAGTATTGTATTTTATCCGTTCCACGCAGAAATTACAAAAACCGGAAACTACCGTAACGGAAACGGAACGTAAAATATTTCGTTTTATTGGCCGTTTGCCTGAAGTGTTGCCAGTACAATTTGAAGTATTGTTTGTATTTTATCCGTTCCACGCAGAAATTACAAAAACCGGAAACTACCGTAACGGAAACGGAACGTAAAATATTTCGATTTATTGGCTGTTTGATGAAAAATCTTTGCGTTTAGTTGCAAAACAAACAAAACACTGTCATAAATCGTAACTAAAAACACTTTGGTTTGTTTTTGGTCGAAATATTCGAAACAAAACATCAATTCACACACAAACAAAGGCACAAACTCCTAGATTTGAAATTAACACAAATTTTGACAATTAATCTATCGATCGACATACGAGACGAGTGGTAAGGACCATTCGTTGCAGTCGAGTGATTCAAAAATACGGAATTTCGCATGTCGAACGAAAATCAGTAGAAATCGAGCGCTCGACGCGAGACGAGTGATTCTTCCTGCACTTGGAGTTTCTACAGCGTGCCGTATAAAGGTTCGGTGAAACTTAAAAGAGTTATTCTACTTATCAATTTAAGCAGCTTTTGTAAAGGCGGCTTCCAATGAGAAATTTCCATACATAAGAGTTAACATAGAGACTATATTAAATGCTATAACTTCTTTTTGAAACGTTTAAACAATTAGATTGCCAATTGTACTCTGTACCTTTATATGTTTTATATCATGTACTCCGGCGTACCATAAGGAATCGTCTTACTTTATCTTAACCAAAAACACTTACTTAAAAAGTCATCTCTATAGTAATATTTAGGTCTGTGCAGGATTTTCCACATACTCCGGTCATAGGTCAATAGTTCATTAGGACCATTCGATGAATTATTACAACCCTGACTAAATCAAACACGATGTAAGCAGGCAACTGTCTTTTTATTTTAATCATTTTGTCTTTTTAATATAATAACTTATTCCTAGGTAGTAGTCGACCCATAACATTGTAACAACTTTCCAGCTGATTAGTACACTAACCCCCAATTTCTTGTACACTAATAAGCTAGTAACCTACTGTCAAGCTCTAAGATTTCCAAAGTGCATACAAAAAAAACAACTGACAACTGTTCTCAATCGATGAACGGCTTGTTCAACAGTAGATTAGCAGCTAGTATACTAGTGTGTGCGAAGCGCTCTTGGCCTAGGCAAACCGAGTGATTGGAATTAATCACTTGGTTAAGCAACAACAGGCGCGGCCAGGTACCGGATGGGTGAGCGTCCCGTGACTACCGCTAGTGGCATTTTTCCAAGCGTTTCCGCGCTTCGCAAGGCACGTTAAGCCGTTGTTGCCGGCTGTCATATAATGGCAGTCGTTAAGCCATCTCAGAGGCCTTATGGGCGGCTTGATAACTTCTGACAGTAAGGCCCGCCACTATCTTACAATCCTTCACCAACCCGGACTTGGCCCCCGTGGTGGAGTCAGGCCTAACCTTCCTGCGATGCAGGAAGAGACCCGTGCCCCAGCAGTGGGGATATACATGGGTTGATAACCATAACAATACTACTGTACGAGAAACGAGGGTTAGTCAGCCATGCAATGTACGAGTACGTTGAATTGTCATAGTAAATCATATGACGGTGATACGTCAACGCCATCCACTTTCTCTTTGACTTGGTCTAAACAGATCTTCTGAGGTATTACTCCATTCGTTCAATGATATGATGATATCATATCATTGAACATAAGCCCTTTGTGCCCACTGCTGTGGCACGGGTCTCTTCCTATATCGCAGGAAGGTTAAGTCTTACTCCAGCACGCGGACCGCATTGGTGGAGGATTGTAAGACAGTGGCGGGTCTTACTGTCAGAAGTTATCAAGCCGCCCACAAGGCTTCTCACATGGAATATGAGAGCCGGCACCAACGGCTTAACGTGCCTTGCGAAGCATGGAAGCGCTCGGAAAAAATGTTACTACCGATAGTCACGGGATGGTCACTTATCCAGCTCTTGACCGCGCCTGATGTTGCTTAATCCAAGTGATTGATTCCAATTACTCTGTTTCCCTAGGCCACGAGCGCTTCGTTACGTTCTATATTCACGTGAAAAGTAAAAAAGTGACGAGTTGAAATAGCCACGAATCAAAGTTTGAAATAAAAAAGTATCCTACCCATATTCAAACGCGGTTTCCATTCCCCCTCCCCGAACGACAAACCAAATAACTTTAAAAGCTCGCTTGCCCACTCCGTAATTTAATGTTTTATTTTAAAATTCAAAGAGTGCACTTGGTGTGAGCGCCGACTAATGTTTGCTCAGGAAATATTGTATAACTGGCCGAAAGGCGACGCGTCGCGATGCCTGAATACTGAATTGAATAATTTTATTATGTGCAGTTTAATGTAACTGCTCTTTTATTTAAATATGGTATATCTTTACTGGCGAGTTCACTTGCGCAGTTTACGAAACGTGCGTATATCTTGATTTTTATAGATTCAGTCATTTGTAGATTTTAAAAAAATCATTTTGTTACATCTTATACTTCCGATTTTAGAAGTGAATAGGAAAGAGTAACAAGAAGAAAGAGAGAAGTAAAGAAATATACAAAAATCAAACATTAAATGATAACATGCAAAATGGTTTACATCTTTTCACACTATGTATATCATAGAAAGAAGAAAGAAGGAAACAAGAATCTAAGGAAGGAAATAGAGAAAAAGAAAAGATGAAAAGAAGTAAGAGAGAAGGAAGTATAGAAGAATCGAACATTAACAAGTTGCAAAATGAGATAAGATGCAGATCAATACAAACCAAAGGTCAGTGCCCCGCACTCTTGCATATCTGGAAGCACCTTCATAAAGCGCAACGCTTACCCGACGCTAGGCAAAACGGAACTTAAGACATTTGTCATTTTTATTGCGGTCTCGGCTAGCAAAGATCCCTGATGTGGTTTTTACCAGAACCACTGAAGACAGTACACAAAAAGACGCCACCCTTAGTTTTGAAACAAAATATACAGATAGACAACGTTTATTCATATTAATTATACGTTTCAAATTGAAGCGATATTAATTAAATTCAAAATAATAATAGTTTTAAGCGTAATGACATTTAAATGATAAAACTAATGTCAATTTAAAAACTAGTAATAACAATGGCTACTAATATTTGCAAGAAGTACCTAACACATACATTTTCATGAGCACAACACGTTATTAAGGGCGACTCGTTAAACTTTTTGCCTCTCCAGTATCTCCAGCTGTTTGACTGGTACAAAAGTACAAAATACCTCTAAGATTAAGTCTACCTTTTGTACTTTATGTGTGGTGAAATAAAAAACTGTAGAATCTGCAACGTTCAGTACAGACTCTACATTAGAATGTAAACACAACGTGTGTATACTCGAAATAACTTTTCGGGAAAAACCATTAAGACGGCATGTTATACTTATGTCATTAATCTTAATTTGGTTTCTAAATATGTATGCAAAACGCAATGCGTTTTTTTAATGATTATGTTTTCTGAGAGTTTTCTTACAAGAGAAAACAAAAGTACACACTTATATAATAATAATAATATTGGCCTTTTTGCATCTACTTAATGAGATGATTTATGCAGCGTCCAGTGGTATCTTCACTCACACTAGATGGGTGAAGGGACCACTCCGGCGCTGTAGTGCCTGGGTCATGGTTTTATAGATGGTGTAGGCTTGCCCAGCACCTATACCATCCTGACAGCTTAGTCGGCCTAGTCCACAGGAAAGACTAGTCAATACGTGCGGAGCCAACCAAGCCGCGGGTTTCCTCACGATGTTTTTCCTTCACCGTTAGCGTGTGGTATTGCGAATGCAAATTCGCAAATGTACGTAACTTTGAAATTAAACAAAGTCATTGGTACATGCCCACACTCGGGATCGAACCTGGGGCTCTCGCTTGCCAGTCTATGGTTCTACCCACTGAGCTACCACCGCTACCACACACTTATATACAAATATTATAAAATGAGCGAAAATGCCGTAAGTATAAAGATACGATATTATCTCCAGTAAATGTAGCCTTGCTGTCTTTTTCACTCTATGGTCTACTGTGCATTCGCTTTGAGCACCGCTAACCACCAAAATATGTTGACCACTGTAATGTATACTATAACGTATTTATTACACTTAAAGTTTAGTCACCACCTTTACATTTCAGTCAAACGGAACACGAAGTTTCCAGTCCTGACATTTGACACGCGTTGGTAGCAACGAGTTTGCAACGAGTAAAGTATCAAATTCAACGTAAAGATTTTACATTCTGTTGAATTTTAATGAATCATGTTATCCGCTGTCGTCGGATTGAGTTGTAGTGGACGAAAAATACAGCGTAAAAAAAATGGCGCACGCCGACCATATTTTCTCAAATTATCAACTTGGTGCCTATCCAAGAAAATCCTATGAGTGCAATCAAAAACATGTAATAATAAACATTGTTCCACTTTAAAAAAACCTATTGATAGGCTAAAAATTCCACCCATGTCAGGAATCAAACCCGCGACCTCTGGCTAACCGTGCCAGCACTCTCCTGAGGTAATGGGCAAGTACCGGCATCAGTGACATTTCGAACTTCTTTACAATACTTTCTGTATTACTTAAAGGCAGCGACATCTACTCTACTACTATTTTTTCCCTAAATGTCAACTCTCACGGTCTCTGGCCACAGACCATCTAAAAACCATTCTGTCATTTTGTAGAGCAAATAATGCTAACGGCTGTAGGTATAACCACTAATGTGGCTTCTTGGGTTGTTTACGGCTAGCCTTACATATCGGAAATATTTCAAAATCTGAAATAATTAATGAATGAATGTTAATCGGCATTAAGTATTATGCGAAACGCGATAAAGGGCTTGAACTAGGGAACATCCGGTTAGGACACTTTAAGTGATTTGTTCTTCCAAGCTGCCAAGTCTTGTCTCGTGTTCCATAAGAGCGAGTATAGATCAAAGTTAAAAATTCAGGTGCTGAAATATTCCAGTTAATTGTGTTTTATTGTGATATGAAATTATCATTCACGTTTTTTTTGTTCTGTCAAACACAGAGAGTATTCAAAGAAGGTGAAGTATGTAACTTATAAACGCGGATACTGTCCATACAATTGTACAGTCGACATCGCATGCTTTATATTTTAGTTGCAAGGTTGCTGACTAGAGTGTATTGGTGCAAATGTCCTGTCGACAGTACCTTTAACATAACATTGACTACCTCTGTGGCGTAGCGGTAGCGCATCTACCTACCATGCAAGAGGTCCCGGGTTCGTACCCCGGCTGGGTACAAAAAAAACCCCAGGTCTTGGATGTCACATGTTTGTGATGTCGTGTTTCTGGTTCCCACGACTAGACAGAGTATCCTAGTGTAGGGCCAGAAGCAATGTATGTGCCTGTATGTAAATGTTACGTTACATTTTCGATACTTACTTCTGGTGAGTGGGCATTCTGTATTTTTCACTAAGTGGCAGAACTCTCTTCTGATTCATTTCGCCTGCGGAACTATTGCCAAGTGACACAGATACCTAATGTCCTCCGCGGCAATAAAAGTGAGCTATTGAACACTATTCTTACGGGCTCTCTATAGAGGTAACGACATGAGTGAATGTGTTTTAGATACGCCTGTGGCCGGTACTGAAGATTTATCCTTGACGATCATTTGACCAAATGATTCAATCTGATTGAAATAATAGACGTTTTTGTAGCTAACAAGTTTTATCTTGCTGGTTGTAAGTCTCATATTAGTAAAATGAATACTTACTAATACAATCTTATCATTAAATTGCCGATTCCAATCCACACGCACAAAGCATTTCGAGTCTTCGGGCACGTCCGTTAGTGGACGAATGTGGGACCGATTGGATCACCCCCGTGGAGTTAAGACTTCTTCATCATAGGTTTTTGCCTCCGTTACGTGCTATTGAAGTAAAACTTAACACTTTTCAATGACTAAAAATGTCCATTCGAGAGTGGCAGGCCCTACTGCATGTAGGACACATAAAGGAAAATTTCGGACGGGTTTGTTGCCTCTTGACTTCATACATACGTCATCACACATCATCGGCAGTCTTGCGGGCCTTCCAAACTTCTCTTCAGGCATCTCTGTCCACAGCAAGCTCGACCCAGCTCCCGTGGTCGATCCCAAAAGCCGCCATGTCACGCTTGCTTGACGCAGTCCCGAGGGGTTAAGACTTATGTGCCTGTAGTATACATGATCAGCCTGAAGAGAGAGGCAATATGAATTTTCATTAGCTTCAGTAACCGGGAATATGTAAAATATTATGTTTGTTAGTTAACGCGACCACACCGGTATTCAAATAAAGCCCGTTACACACGTAGCTATAGTATATATTAATATGCCGTGGTAAAATATATATTATAGTAAGCTACCACACACGGAAACGATGCTTTAATATATTTTTGCCTTCACTTCATTGATTATTGACCAAATACCATTATATGCATCAATATTATATTACTATGCGGTAATTTAAATAATGGTATAAGTTGGTGACGTCATAGAAATATTAATTATACCTGTGTGTTCGGTCACTTGAATATTTGTATAGAAAATATATCGTAATTTGTCTTGCTATAATTCATATGAATATATATTATAGCTTTAAAAACCTATTTAGAGGCTAAAAATTTCACCCATGCCGGGATTCGAACCCGCAACCTTTGGCTATCCGTACCAGCGCTCTACCAATTGAGCCAATGGGCGACTCACGGCATCAGTGAAATTTCGAACCTCTTTACAATATTCTCTGTATTACGTACAGGTTGCGGGTTCGAATCCCGGCATGGGTGAAATTTTTAGCCTCTAAATAGGTTTTTAAATTTGTTCCTTAGCACGGGTTAGTGCATTAAAAATAAAAATAGTGTAATATATATTATAGCTACGTGTGTAATGGACTCAAATGGCCATACAAAGAGCGCAGTCTACGAAAAGTCCCCGGTCGGAAATTTACCTTCCACCTCAGTATTACGAGAACGCGACGCTCTTTCATTTTAATGGCCGTTGTATTAATTTTTTAAACCAAAAAAAGGCTGAGCTTTTTTTTCCACTTTTGTGATTTTAATAATACCGCCTCGGGCTTTATTCAAGACTTGAAAGGTGGATTTTAGATAGCATCACCTTTCCGTAAGGCTACATTTTTCAAGTACGATGACTGCTTATTAAACCGTTATCTGTAATTGGAATAAAGAGAGAAACAGCATCGAGAAAAAATACAGACACATTTTTTATTTTCTTTGTAGCCTCAGGCGTGTTTCAAAACAAAGACTAAAAATCCAATGACCAAGCTTTCAGGTTTCTTCTTCCTTGTTTATTTTGTCACCTGATGTTTGAGAGAAGTAGAAAATCACAGTAAAAAGTATGTCACGTCAATTCGCAAACTTTGATACACACAATAACTGTATCATTAATTTTTATTCATATTCATATACATTCATTGCACTGTCTTGTGTCATTACTGTTCATTTGTGTAATTTTAGTAGGTACATGACACCCTATACTACAATAATATTAAAACATAGTATTTAAATGTAATATAATATTAAGCTTTAAAATATTAATTATATTTGAGATCTTATCGTCTTGCAATTTTATTTTATTTATTTATCATAATTTTTGTAAGTAGATTATGTAAAATGAGCTGACCCGGAAAATTTCGTACCACTTCAGAATCAATAAAAATTGTTTTGAACTTTTCTCGTGTTTTAATAGTTATTCTTCTATTCAAGGCGAAAGCAATTCCAACAATACAAAACATGTTGCAAAAATTGGTCCTGTGGAACATTGCCCTCTGTTACTCCATTTTGTCATTTTTTATTGAATACACGAAAGACTTTATCATTTCAAATAGTAGGAGAGAAGAAGAGATAACCCAAGCATCTTATACGTCTATTAAAAAAGATACAAGTACTTGAAAACCAAACATATTTTTTTTTGCTAGTTGAAGAATTTGTGCTCCTAAAGTACTTACAAAAACTTATTTTACGCGCAAGGTTTTTCAGTTATAGTTTCGAGAATTAAAACTTTTGATATAAATAGAATGTATTCCTTACTGAAATGCATTTTATCGGGGATTCATTGATTGATCGAGACCATAAATATGTAGTGTGTGTGAGTATTTGTATTGTTTTGTAATGGGCGAATTTTTTTTTCTTTTATTTCTAAAATATTTCTATAAGTATAAACTTGTAATTGTCTCTCAGTAATTACTTTCAATCGCAATATGTTTTGTTCATAGCTGTAAGTTTTCCTATTATAATAAAATAAATTTATCCATAGAAAATATAAAGTTTTTTTGTTTAATCACGGCGGCAATAGTTTCGAGAATTGAAAGAATTTATAAAATAGTTTTCCTTTCTAGTGAAGGATACAAAGAGACGACCAAGTGTGCGTGTCCGATGCCCAGGGGCATGTTTATTCGTAACGCCATTGTTGTAGGTAGCCGTAGATTTTCTAATGGCTATATTTTCCCTCCAACTTTTTCTACGCTGCAAAGTTGGCGCTCGCAGCGTATGCTTTTTATTCCTGTAATACCGGGAATAGACTGAGCAAACAAGATCAAGTAGACGAATGAGAACGATTTTGATAAATTGCGTTGGTTTTTAGAGTTCCAAATCCGAATGGTGTCATTGGCACCGTATCATTATAGCGTACGACGTATGTTTAATTTATCTGTATAACTATACTGACCTTGTAGTATCCAGCTGGAGTGATGATAAATATAAACCCTTGGTGTCCCCCACTACTGGGGCATATATATATATATATATATATATATGCCCCAGTAGTGGGGGACACCTGGGGGATATATATATATATATATATATATATATATATATATATATATATATATATATATATATATGAAAGGAGCCTGCCCGAATGAAGCACTCACTAAGCCCGTACGTCTGGCGCATCAGGGCAAAACATCACCGAGTCCCTTATGCTGGCAAATCCTTTCACCACGATAGCTTGCTACCGACACGCCAAGAAAAAGCCTAACAAACAATATTGCAATCATGTTCGCTAGTTCATCCGCTCTAGTTCGCCCGGTCTCATCCCACCGCTACACCCATGCTACGCTGAAGTGCCATTGTACCGTTGGAGAGAATTTTGTTCAGGGCTCTGTTGAAAAATCGCATTTAGCTGTAAACTCGCTAACGTTCACAAGTTGATGTTTCCTTTCTATTGTAGTCTTTGCGTGAACTATTTTCGCGAACAATACTTGTTGTAGCGACAATGGTTCATGTAACAAAATATTGTCTGTGCTATAATGTTTTCGTAGTCGTTTTTATATTCATCGCTCAATTCGACGCTTTTTGCTCAGTTTGGTTTGTATACGTTTTTGCTAAAATGGTAGAGCGAATTTGATTTAGAAATGAAACTGTATGGTTAAACAATGGGGTATAGAGTTATTTAAATCAAAATAAGTTTTCCGTTATCCTTATAACTAGCTATCCTATTTGACCTACATTCACATTAGATGTTGCGGAATCGGCAATGCGTGGTGGTTAAGCCCATACTATTTCTCTTTGAAGAAGACAGCTAAAACTAATAAGAGCTATACTGGCTAAGCCTTCTGTCGCTAACTCTACCCAACAAAATAATGGCACACTTCACTTGCACAAATCGCAAGTTCTAATTGTCCAATCTAACAATGCCTTAACAACACTTAGCTCATTGGAGGGTGTAAAGAGGTAACTACTTACATAAAAACGTGAAGACTCTCGTAACTCGACGAGTAACCAATTATGCTCACTAGCTGGGTTAATTAGACTGTGACCAAGCGATGGATAGGGCTCTGTCATTGTCTTTACAAAGCGAAGCCTGCGTAGAAATTATCGTTAACGCACTGTGTAAAATAAGCTTGAAATCTTTTCTTCTTTGTCTCTCTTTCTGTGTTTAGCATCGCTCTCTCTCTCTTTCTCTCTCTCTTTATTTACTTTTCTCTCCATGAAGTAGCAAAATGTTTAGACGAGCTGGATTTTTATCAGACCCAGTTGGACTATGACTTCTCATGTAAGTATGATAAACCGTAATTAGTACGATAAACTTAAGGGGAAGATAATTTGAGGAATTAGCAACGTAGCTGTAACGTTTTTACAGAAAAAAAGTAGTCAGTGTTACTTCTTTACTAAATCTGCTATAGTGGTAATTTATATATGCAAGGTGCCTCTGCGTCTACGTAATGAGATGATTTATACAGCGTCCAGTGGCATCTTCACTCACACTAGATGGGTCAAGGGGCCACTCGGACGCTGCAGTGCCTGGGACACTGTTTTGCAAGGTGCAGCAGCGTAATACATTAAAGTTGGAAATGAACTTATTAAAAAGAAGTTATCGTCTTGAGCAGGCAATAATTTCTTTTCGATTATCTTCTTTCTTATTCTAACCACGATCAAACCTCATTTTTTGTCCTTTAAACGTATTGGCAAAGTTTCAATGCGATCCGGCATGCCGTAGGTAAAAAACAAACTACTTTGTATGGGAATTCCTCCTATGAGGGTCTGACTTAAAGTACTTTTTGTGTAGTAAGTGATTACGAGTCACCTGAGGTAAGCTTATTTTAAGTAAGTTAAGTTTGTGGTACTCCTAAAAAAACATACTACTTAAAGAACTCCTGTACATAATTAGGTTTTTAATTCATACATAATCTGTTCTTCGTTATAGTTTGTTTTCAGTCATGACTAGAAAATATAATAAATAGTACCGAGAGAGCCTAACCAATACCAAAAATACTAGACACTTGCAACCTGCTAAGTTTTTGTATTTAAGTAAAAACAAGGGATTTCAAAGACAGAAGACATGAAAGACCAGACTAAAGTAGGTCAACACCGCAAACTGAAGATGGTGCAAAGAGCCTGCCATTGAAAGCTGAGAAATTGACAATTCACTTTTGTATAGATACTTTAGTGTCGCAAAACGATGAGCAAACTACATCACAACACGTCTGTGTTACCAAACAATAAGAATTATAGGCTAGTGTGGTCTATGCCGAAAGACTTTACCCAACAGACCGTTTTCGATGAAAGATATTGCACGTTTACGAGCCAAATCGAAAATCACATGCTTACATTAGTATTATCTCATTTAAATAAATTATCTTGTCGACCGCATCTTCCTTCAAATCGTAAAATTTACTTCAATAATTAAATTTGAATTGATTGCCGTTTAACTAAAAGATACTTTCAATTTCAACGATTCGTTTACCAACGATAAAATCACATAAGGCTGGGTCATTCACACGCTAACGTGAACTGACGTAATGCTCTAGAAAACGGACAAGATGACAGGCTACAAATATGACAACTTCATACTCAAATAACTTTTAGTTAATAACGCGCTATATTGCTAACAGGCCAAAAACTACCTTATGGAAGTAGGATGTTATTGGGCATTCTGGACCAGCTTCCATTCGTTTGAGCTCACGACGCACCGCGCCGGTTGGCGCGGCTTGTCGTTCACTCAAACTCATTACATCTGTTCCAGAATACCCAATAATATTGATTGATTCTGAATTTTACTTGCGGCAGGAAATGAAATGATGTTAGTAACACAGATAAATACTGAAGTTTAATCGTGATGATCGCATTTCAGTAATGAGGACATCACTGGTAACATATTTCTCCAAAAATGAAATTTGTTAAACAACCTACATCACTAAATCTTGAGAATATTGATGTAGGATCTGAAAAAAATACATATCGTCACGGAAAGCTTTTACCAAACACCATCCGTTGTATAGTTTGCGGACCGTCTAACTGCGGAAAAACAAACTTAGTCCTTGGGTTACTTTTACATCCTAATGGTTTACATTTCCGTAACGTGTACGTTTATTCGAAAACGTTGTATCAACCAAAATACATATTTTTAGAGAAGGTAATGAATCTCGTTCCAGGAATACGTTATTATAAATATCGCGATAACAAAGAAGTCTTAAATCCAAGCTTAGCGTCTCAAAATTCTGTCATTATTTTCGACGATGTTGCCTGTGAAAATCAAAATAACATTCGTGATTACTTTGCCATGGGTAGACATAAAAATATAGACTGTTTTTATTTGAACCAAACTTATAGCAAAGTCCCAAAACAACTGGTTCGCGACAATGCAAATCTACTCATCATATTCAAACAGGATGATATTAACTTACGTCATATTTATGATGAACATGTGAACACTGATATGCCTTGGCATCAATTTCGCGAACTTTGTTCACAAGTTTGGAAAGATACATTTAGCTATTTAGTGATTAATAAAGACTGTCAAAGAAATAACGGATGCTACAGAATGAAATTCGACACCTTTATTACTTTCGACGAGTGAGATACATAAATGCCGTTTTTTTTAAATCAGAAGCCACTTTCTTATCTTCTTTATATGCGAGTAGTTGTAAAATAAGAAAAAATGTGTGATGAAAAATCAATTAAACAACAAATAATTAAGTCTGCTGAGGCTGTTAAAAAGAAGGTTCAAAACATGAAAAATACTAAAATGGATTCTGAGTTGGCATTAGAAACTATGTTCAAACCAGTAACAGATCCACTTAAACAGCTAACGAGAACCCCGTATCAAGAACAGTTAAGTAATGAAGATGTTGATTCGCTTGAACATTTAGCACGACAGTCTACACCTACGAAGAAACGAAAATTTTCTGAAATTAGCTCTTCAAGGGAATCACTCCAAGAGGTATCGAATGCTAGTAACAGCGATGATAACATAAGTGACTCTGAACTGAATCAAAGTCTTAGAAATAACATGAGTGACATATTTTTTGAAACAAATTCGGATGGTGCTTCAACACCAAATGCAAAGTCTTTATCGTCATGGTCTTTATCATCAGAAGTATTCAAAGATGTACCTTATGGAATTAGATTGGAAAATGGAAAACCTATGATAGGATCAGCACCGCTCTCCATAACTAATGATGCATTTGAAATAGCAGGTCATTCGTATGTCAAAACTAATGGACTCAGTGAATTACTTTACAAAAAAAATCCTGATCTAAACATTATCACTGAAGATGATAAAAGGAATTATAAATTTATACTAATAAGCACAAACGCTCATCGACGTAAATATGATCCCAATCAACCAATCAATAGCAACAGAGGATTTAAGTATTTACAAATTGTAAAACCCTTATTATGTTCCGCCAATGTTTCCAAAGGAAAGGGTTTATCATTGCTTAAAAAAGTTGATAACAAAGTAGATTACATTTTTTGGAATGATCCAAACGAATTAGTTGAAACATTGAAATTATTAATAGCTTCGAAAGATGCCGGTAATACTGGCTTAGATGATGAAATTGTATCAGTTTTAACAGAACTGAAAAAACGTGGTGTGATATAAAATGAATAAATACTTATGTAATCTATATTTTATTTTATTTCTACTCTAACCTTCACACTATTTACAAGATGAATATAGATAAATTTGGACATCATGTTCATAAAAGACTGCGTGTGTCAGATCCATTAAATTTGGTTCCTATAAACACAGGGCTAAGTAAAAATGAGTCAGGAGTTTACGACTTAAAACAATGTATATTGAGAGGATTACCGTTAGCTGTAGCAGCAGATGAAGCTGTTAGCAAGGAGTATGTAGAAAAAAACAATAAATTATATTGTAAAAAACAAGATTTCATTAATGAACTTAAAAGTATAAAAACTCAAATACAACTGCTACAGAAACAGTTAGATGAGAAGTGTTCAAAGGTAGAAGCGAGTAATATTATTAAAGATCATATAGTAGCACTCAGAGACTCATCGAAACCAGCATGAGCAAACAATCTGTTGTAAATGAAATCCATAAAGCAGCTAGAAGAAATTTCCCACGTCGTTCTGTTATTTTAAAAGGGATTGATGATTTATGGCAAGCCGATTTGATTGATATGCAAAACTATCAGAAGGTTAACAAAGGATTCAAATTTATTTTAGTAGTCATCGATGCTTTTTCTAAATACGCATGGATCGCTCCATTAAAGAATAAAACAAAAACTGAGGTGTCTCTAGCGTTTGATAAGGTTTTACAAGAAGGCCGATCACCTGCTAATTTACAAACCGACAAGGGTACCGAATTTCACAATGACGTTTTTCAGAAGCTTACGAACCGATGGAAAATAAATCATTATTCAACTTATTCAACAAAAAAAGCGTCTATAGTAGAAAGATTAATAAGAACTTTGAAGAGCAAGTTGTTTAAACATTTTAGCTTGTTTGGAAATTATAAGTGGATTGGAGAACCTTTATGTGATATAGTTAAGAGCTATAATAATACTATGCATCGCACTACAAAACATATGCCGTCTGAAATAAACAAGTTAAATGAATCACTCGTTGCATGTAATATAAACAAATCACAACCTTCCTTACCTGCAAAGAAAATTAAATTTCGTGTTGGAGACTTTGTCCGTATCAGCAAGCACAAAGGAGATTTTCAAAAAGGATATACACCAAACTGGTCTACCGAATTATTCACTGTTGTAAAAGTAATAAAATCTATACCCACAACATATTACATACGAGATCAACATTGTATACCAATAAAAGGTTGTTTTTACGAACACGAACTGCAAAAAACTAGCTGTCCCAATATTTATTTAGTTGAGAAGGTAATTAAAAAAAAGGGAAACAAATATCTTGTTAAATGGCTCGGCTTAGGTCAAGAGGAAAATAGTTGGATTAATAAAAGTGCTATAATAAAGCATTGAAGTATATCACTACAGATTAGTTAACTTATTTTTCATTACATCGTTAGTTATGAAAGGGAAAGGACTTCTCAATACTTTAATCAATAATTTACCAATAGAGTTACACTTACCAGGCTACAACTACTGCGGTCCAGGTACTCGATTACAAGAACGTTTGCAAAGAGGCGATAAAGGCATAAACCCTTTGGACAGCGCTTGTATGCTGCACGACATAGCTTATTCAAAGTATTCAAGTTTAGAAGATCGGCATAAGGCTGACTTAGAGCTAAGAAAGATGGCAAAGCAACGATTAAAATCAGAAGATGCTAGCAGAGGTGAAAAAGTTGCATCATGGTTGGTGAATAAAGTAATGAAAGCAAAAATTAAATCGGGTGCTGGAATTAAATCATTCAAAACTTCTATGGCTAAATTAAAATCGCATCTGAAAAAAAAGAAACCTAAAAATATTCAAGATGCTATTCAGTTTGCATACTTAGCAGCAAAAAAAATATTTCATAAGAAAAATAATATGAAGCTGCCAAGAATTATTCCCATCCCTAAAACTGGAGGAATACTTCCACTCATTCCTATTTTTGCTGGTCTATCAGCATTGGGTTCTTTAGCTGGAGGTATTGGTGGAATAGCAAAAGCAGTTAATGATTACAAGTCAGCCCAAAAAAATCTTTCTGAATCCGTGCGTCACAATAAAATGATGGAATCGATCTCCTTAGGCAAAGGTTTATACATCAAACCATACAAGACAGGTAAGGGATTGTGCGTACATTCTTCAAAAAACTAGTTAAAAGGTTACCCAGACGAGCACTGAGTAATATAGATTTAATATATTATACTCGGGACATCCCATACTTTCGAGGTGTCTATATGAGAGACACTTTACCAAGCAAATCAAATAACATCGAGTGCGCTATCCTGAATCTAGATAATTCAATAAATCCGGGAACTCACTGGGTAGCCTACATTAAGATAAATAATTACAGCGTGTACTTTGATAGTTATGGTTTAAAACCACCTGTAGAATTAATCAAGTACTTAACAAAAAACACTAACGTTTATTATAGTTATATGAACTATCAACAAAACAACACCTATAATTGCGGTCATTTATGCATAAAATTTTTAAAAACATTCTGGTTGAAACATTTATATTAAGAAATCATAAACTATTCTCACCATTATTACGATGTCATTCACGCTATCAATAACCGGTTGTAAACCAGCTTTGTCAACATTTTATTCGCCGGCTCTGCAGCTTGATGGTGAATATGAATGTGGGCTGATCTTTTTTTCGACGTTTAATTCGATTCCTAACATAGAATGCTACAACAACAAATTTCATTATGGCGACAACGAAATGATTGAAATACCCGAAGGATCATACGAGCTATTAGATATAAATGACTTTTTAAAAACAAATTTAGTAGACTGTACGTTTAATTTGATATGTAACAATAACACTTTGAGCACAAAAATAATTTGTTCAAAAGATATTCATTTTGAGAAATCCGGTTCAATCGGAAGGATATTGGGTTTTGGAAATCAGACTCTTAAAGCTAATATATTACATGAGTCTCTCTTCCCTGTAAACATTCTACCAACAACCATCGTTCGAATAGAATGTGATATCGTGAGCGGATCGTACATAAATGGGAAGCCTAGCCATATAATTTACGAATTTGCACCTAATGTACCGCCAGGGTACAGGATTATAGAAATCCCAAAAAATTTGATATATTTCCCAGTAAATCAAAATACAGTTAGCGAGATTAATATAAGGATTTTGGATGCAAATAACAACCTTATAAATCTACGACAAGAAGAACTACAGTTATATTTACACCTAAGACGAAAATGATAGATTTCATAAATAAAACATTGGTACCCGAAACCAAAGATCTCAGTACAACACATCCACCGCAACAGAAACCACCTGCTAAAAAGAAAAAACTGACTAAGGAAAATAAACAATTTCTCAGATACTTAAAAGTCATAAAATGAATATCTTAAATATCTTGGATTCTTTCGCCTACGACAACAGCATTGAAAGCTACCAAATCCATTCGTATAAGCCCTACATTAATAGTTTTAACAAAAACGATGAAATACGCATTCCCATCAATCAACAAGACTTATACGTCTTACCGTCACAGAGTACACTATACATCGAAGGTTCTATCACAGTGCACCGTCCAAATGGCGATAAAAAAGAGAGAGTGAGTAATATTGAGTTGGTGAATAATGCAGCGCTTTTTCTTTTCCAAGACATTCGATATGAACTAAATGGCGTAGAAATTGATAGGATAAAAAATGCTGGGATCACAACTACTATTAAATCATTGCTCTCGATGAATGAAAATGAATCAAAAATGTCACGGCTATGGGGGTGGGACATTGATGGAATAAAAAATACTACTGGTAATTTTTCCGCCTGTATCCCATTGAATAAAGTTTTAGGTTTCGCTGAAGATTATAATAAAATAATAATGAACTGTAAACATGAGCTGGTTCTTTTGCGTAGTAATACAAACCTTAATTCTATTAAATTAACCACTAATGAAGTGTTAGATGACATAACCATTAACAAAATTGTATGGAGAGTACCGCATATAAAAGTATCTGATCGTGAAAGAGTTAACTTGCTGAGATGTTTGGAGAAAGATAGACCTATCAGTTTAGCATTTAGGAATTGGGATCTCTATGAATACCCTCTTTTACCACAGACTACAAAACATACTTGGTCTATAAAAACCACATCTCAATTAGAGAAACCACGTTATGTGATTATTGGTTTACAAACTAATCGGAAAAGTTTAGGTATGAAAGACATGTCTCACTTTGATCATTGTTATGTACGTGATGTCAAGGTTTTTTTAAATTCAACTTACTTTCCATATGAAAGTCTCAATATTAAGTTTACTGAAGAAAGGTATATGATATTATATGAGCAGTACGCTAGATTCCAACAGTCTTACTATGGACGTCGGTGTGAGCCGTTGTTAAATCTGAAGGATTTCAAAGATAAAGCACCATTATTTGTAATAGATTGCTGCAGGCAAAATGAGACCCTGAAGACAGGTCCCATTGATGTTAGAGTAGAAATAGAGAGTGATTTAGAAATACCAGATCAAACTTCTGCTTACTGCCTCATACTAAACGATTGTGTAATCGAATATAAACCACTTTCTAACATCGTTAAAAAAATAACATGAATTCTGAACATATTTTTGTAGATTTACAAGGATTTAGAGATTATAAAAATAATTTTATTATTAAAGAGTTTGCTCTCGCTACTAAAGAATTTACTATGGTCTACTTGGTAAAACCTCCTTATCCATTTTCTACTTTATCAGATAGCGAAAAAAAGCAAGTTGTTTGGTTGGAAAAGAATAGAGGAATTTATTGGCGTGAAGGTTTTATTGACTACCGCGAATTTCATAGGTTAATTTATAGTTTATTGAGGAATAAGAAAATTTTTGTAAAAGGTTTAGAAAAAATCATGTGGGTAAATAAACTTTGTGGTGATTGTTGTGTTATTAATATCGAGGAAAATCAATGTCCTAATATAAAATACCTGCATGATAAATATAGTGTATGCAATTTTACGTGTTTTTCTCACCACAAACAATGTGCGTTGAAAAATGTACTATGTGTCAAGAAATGGTTTTATGAAAATAATGTTATAGAATTTATTTAGAATAAGCAAGTATTTATGTAACTTTTTTATTGAAAGTAAGAAATAAATGTAAATGTATTTAAAAAAGAAAACATGTTTTATTTAATTAATTTTTAATTTAAAACGAAATTAATAACTATTGCACATATTTTTAGAAATGTTCTTAACTACGTTTTCCACCATGTCCATTATTTCGTCTACAGGATCTATCACAACATATTGGGCACTTAACACCGCACTTTCACTGTTTGTGTCCTTACACTCATTTAAGTCGAATACTTCTATTTTTATCAACCGATTTCCTCTTCTTGCCGCCTTGCTAACCACATATGATGTAGACGTGGAGTCCTTTGCAACCCGTTTCCTTGAAGTCTTACTTTTCCGCTTCCCCACGTCTGATGGAGCCGGGTTTCGTATTTCTTCGACATCACTATCGAACCCACTCAAAATATTTTGCGCGTAGTAGTAAGGGTCAGTCGGATCAGTCTCGCCTAAAATCTGAAAAAAACAAAAAAAAAAATTATTAAAAATATTCAAACCTATTTCAAACTGTGTAATATAAATTGGATGGAAAAAAATAATGCTTACCGAAATCGACATGTTTTCACGTCTGCTGATCTTCTAGTTGGCTCGAACGATGCAGTAACAATAAATTACTGAACCACCAAATATAAAATGGATTTGTAGATGAGTGTAACTTACCTATTCATACGTTTCGATCGCTCTAGAAAATTAATCCTGTCTCTTTTAATACATATAAGAGTGAGCGAGCTCGAATTCGTAGTCAGCATTATCAATATCGAATGTGTTTGAATCAAGTATGTCATTGCTGACTAAGTAAATAGTAGTCATTGAACCCTTGCGCGCTATGCAACATCGATGCGCCTCCCTTGCTGTTTGCAACATCGCTAACACCTTGACTTGACCTACTTTTGACTGTCTCGTCGGTCTAGTGATGATAGCGTTTGATTACTATTGCAGAGGTCGTGGGCTCGATTCCCACAGGGAGCTGTCATACTTTCAGTAGACACGAAATCAAAACTTCATTGAATATAGTTTAGCTCTCCTCATCCCACCGCGCTCAAGACTATGTCTATAGCAAAAATTTCTGAGATATGTAGGAACTAACAATACTTACATATTCTTTTGTTTTTGTAACATTAGGTAACAATGTTAGGTCATGGAAATAAAAGAAGCTGGTAGTATAACCCAATTTATTCACCCAAAACTATACTTATTAGCTTATAGTACATAACACTTTTATAACTAAGTACCTATCTATTTTAATTCATTACATTATTAGTTCACTTAAATAAATACGCTATTCTTAACATACCTAAAGAGCTTTAGCTTTAACTTGAAGAGCATAAGAACGAAAACATAATATTAAGCTTATTCCACACTAGCTCTATCGCGGCGGTTACCGCAGCCGCAATCCATACACATAGCATCTAAGACTGAAACAGATCTATGAAATACATCATATCACGATATTTTGATTACATATTTTTAAATTTTATCCCATGGTCAATTTTACTATCTTATTTTCATAATATTGAGGTATGGCCCCACGCTTTAGTTGAGATTTGATCCCGATGAATCAAACGTTTATCATCATTTCTCGATAGAGCTATTTTGTTGACACTTTGCGTAAATATTTCATGTTTTATCGATTTAAACAAGATATTTCTCTTGCGCAGCACATTACCTTCAAACAAGGTCTGCTCATAATTACTAAAGTTAAGACCGCGAATAACGCTCATTTTTACTCCTTTGGCCTTTTTGACAGTTTTTTCTAAAGTTTTGAAACAGTACAGTTTTGATCGTAATCCTACAAATTCTGTAATAATTTCACCACCCATTTCATCCTTAAATAGCCCAGGAATCTTTTTGTTTTTTAATGGAATTTGATGTATATTATTACTATCGTAATTACTCGTATCAAAGTAAGGTAGTAAACGGTATTTCAAATCTAGGAAGAAGTCCTCTGTGGACAAATGATAGATGAAGCTATCCGTATCAGTATAGCACATCTCAACATATTTCCCATACATAGGTTTAATAATTGAATAATGAAAGTGGTAAATCTATAAACGATGACCCACTCAATGGTTGATATTTATTTACATTGATTTCCAAATGAGAGTTACTCAAAAATGTCCAACCGCTATCTCGCTCTTGAAACTCTTCAAGCTTTTTTTTCAATGTATTTATGATTTCTGAAAAAATGGAATTGAAGTTGTGGTTCATGTGTATGGTAATGTTTTTCGTGCCAAACGATTTTAGTTCTTGCAAATCGTTTTTGTACATAAGGAAAAATGAAAAAAGCTCAACATTGACTTTTATGCAAACGTGTTTTTTCAATGAAATATCAATCAGAGATTTTAATTTATTATGGATAGACTCGAAAAAGGTTTCAATTGAGTGCTGACCATCACCGTTAGCCTGTATCTTATAAGTTGCAATACGATTACGGAATGCAGAGGTCAGAACCTCAACATCTTCTGACAAATGATGAGTTGCGACTTTGCTTTTGTGGTCAGTGCTGCGCATATGACCCACCCAACTTTTTGGGTTGACAAGAGTTTTGCAAGTAATGCAATAAGGCATTGTAAATAAAAAGTAGTAAGATTGACCAGGAAACAGATAATTAAAATTTAGGTTTTAGACACAAAAATAAATAGGTAAGTAGCAAAATAATATGTTTATTATAAATTAAAGGAATTTTATTTTATATTTATCTTATCACTAAAAAAACTCGCCTCACTATTATCATACAGTGAATAAACTTGTTTAATAAATTTCTGTAATACGTCCCAGTGCGGTGTGTCCGTATCAGTCTGCAATTTTATTACCATCAACGCTTTTTTCCACCTCTCTTGAACGTTGGTACTTGCAGCATCGGTAGTGTTGTAGACCTTCAATTCTATATAGAATTCTCCTTCCGTCGTTGCTGTCCGACGAACGTGACCATTGGCGACCCGCGTCACTAGACTCGACCCCAGTTGGTGCTGCTCGGGAGTCGCTTTAGCGACCTTCTCTGCGTCTCGCAAAATCCCGAAAAGATCTCCCACCGTCTTTTTCTTTAAGGTGCTTGCAGACCTGTAAAAGTGAACAATATATTTTAAAACATAAGTACCTTCATAAACTTATACCTATATTCCGATTGGGTAGGCTATCTATAGGAGATACACATACATTGAACGAGTATGAAGTGGATGATAGTTTAATATGAAGGGTACATATCTACTTTTGATCTATCCCATATATGTCATTCTTAATAAGCAAATATCCCAAGTGATTCTTAATAAGCATATCTTACATGGAAAACAAAAATACTACGCGAAGCGGGTATCGAACCCACGACTAGTAAGATGCAAAGTAAACAGTCGACAGCATGTTAACCTTTACGAGTACATGCCTGCAATGTAATCAACGATTCAATGACTCAGCGGTGTGCTAGAGTCAAATGACGCGACAACGTAACAACGAATAATATAACGAGACTAATTCTATTCCAGTAAACTTTTCCCTGGATGTAAACATTTACCGTAACGATCAATGTTAAGCCGGGTCCGCTGCGCCATGTTACGCGTGTTACAAAAAATGTAACACGTTATTAAAACAAAAATGGGGAGTGGTATTAACACTTTACGTGTTACGTAACGTAACGTTATATAACAAGTACCTAACGTGTTATACCATGTCCCACTTTTATTATATTTAAGTGTTACGTTTTTTGTAACACGCGTAACATGGTGCAGCGGCCCCGGCTTTAGGCTATAGAAAATAAGGTTTAAGGGTCAAACCTATGGTTTGAATTATTAAGACGAATAAACAACTTTTAGTTATGAAACAAACAAATAAACAGTTGTTATCTCTTTCAATGTTCCAAGATTTTCATCAACAGCTTGATTACATCGAGGGAATCGTCATTTGAAACGATGTGTAAAGTGTACAATCATTTATAATAAACTATAGATGTATTGTATTCTTACCTAACTGTCTCCTCAACGTAGCTCGATGCTTTGCGTTTGGAGCTGGTTGGAGTCTTTTGCTTCTTACTCGACTGCACAGCAATAGGTACACCAGAGAATTCAAACTCGGAGTCAGACCTGAAATAATAATAACATAGTTTTATACCAGTCTTATACATTTAACCTAAACGATTTATACACCGTATTGTAATTACTATACTAGATAAATGTAGTGACTGGAACATATTTTTTAGACATAGTTCGGGACATAGTTTTCATATAGGGACTAATACGGTTTAGTCAGTGGAACACGTAAAAAAAAAAATTAGGATGTAAATAAATATACTTACTAACATTTTGATACCGATGGAGTGACTGGTAGCGAGGAAGTCGTAGATAATTACACCACACGGAGACTGTACTGAACAGCGTTATCACGTTATCGGAAGTGATGAGAATTTTAGATAAATCAGGGTGTTATAGGTTTATATCCTAAATGTGTATGTTGTTTTTTTATTACAAGTACTGTAATGAAGTAAATGCGAAAATCGCCTTTATTTATAGGTGTATGAATATAGGTGATTGTTGATAAAAGTAATACATATTACTTTTTAGTATCGAACACCCAAAATTTTTGCTTTGCCTTCAAAAGTAGGTACTTAACCAAATCATCTTGACCGGTAGCAAGGTCAAGCCTATATGTTATTCTCATAATGTCAGCACTATTTAATAGCTCAAGTTAATGTGGCTGGTTGCCATTGCAACATAATGTGACCAATATATCGATTATTGTAGGTAAGATGTTTCGCAATCAGAAGCTTGCAACGGATCCAATAACGTTAACGTAGCAAATTCGTAGGTTTCATACCTAGGTAGGAGTAAATAGTCCTAGATACACATGTTGCAATTTACTTTAGATTTTCTTGATCTTAATCAGATAATGTTCGAATTGGGTGAATATTTCACTATAGCAGAAGAAAATAAACTGTTATTTCCAGTTACCAGAAATCGGATGATGAGCTAAATAGGAAATTATAATTAATTCCTCTAGCTTATCCATAGAAAACATCGTATGATATCGATGAAATTACTATATAAATGTATTTCAGGATAAATAATACTTATCTAGGTATTCTTTATAAAGCATTTGGTAGACTCCACAATATTATGTGAAAGTCAAACATTAGGTATTAATGATACCTACAGCTAAATATTTTGATGCAACGAGTTTTTTCCGTGTGGATCTTAGACTAGAGTATAGCTAGTATAGTCAACCTTTGGTTATCTCTTATGTAGGTGATACATTAAAATATTATGACCCCTCTAAATTCTTTATTTATGGGTTATGTAAAATTTACTGTATTTATTTTACTGTATGTTACAGATAAATTTAGATAGAAAATGAACGAGAACTGATGTTAGAAAACTGTTGAAAAAATATAAAACTATCTGCATAGGTTCAGTTACGTATAATGGGATGAGAATAATATCTTCAAGTTTCAATTAAAAAAAGACAAAATGCTGTCGGTCGTATTTACAAAATCATGATTTCTTAAAATACTTTAACATCAAGTCTTAAAAAAATAATAACATGGAAAATGCTTTATTACCGGAATACCTTTAAGGAATGTTCAAAGGAACCAACTTTTATAAATAAAACTGTACTTTTTGACAACATATTTTTTCTTACACCGTGTATACTTCGTATCAAATTTATAACTCCTGCGTCAACAGCTAAAGGTTGACAATCCCTGCCAGCCACCTATCATATTCGCATTCGCGTTAACTAAAGTGACACGTTAGTAGGAAATAGATTTCCATTAATGAAAGTATACTTTTATGTGTCAGTGATATTATCATTAATTCACGATTTTACTTAAGTATACCCAAGGATTCAAGTAACTGTAGAAGTACATTTTTCCTACTGTGCAATGTTTTGTGTTTTCCGTAGTGAACGATAAACAGGAGACTTCAATCTGATCACTAACATTTTTGTGGGAAAAGTAAGGTATTCTTTGTGCCGACCATAAAATATGCCTAAAATACAAGTATTTCCTGGTTCTGCCAATCACCCAGTATTTGTGTCACATGAAAAGGATCACAAAATTTTGTTGTGTTGGAATCACCTTTTTTACAATGGGAGACGTCAATCTGACCATAAAATACAGTTAAGACGAAAATGTTTTGTGTCACTGTTGCGCAAGAAGGTTCATCACATGAAGTCAATCTGATCACAAAGTAATTTGTGGTGCTGAATCTTTCTAACAGTGGGAGCCGTCAATCTGACCACAAAATATGATTAAGTTGAAATTGTACTTTTATGTTATTGTATGAAGAGCCATCACGGGAAGTCAATCTGATAACAAAATTTGTGGTGTTGTACCTTGTTCATGTGGGAGACGTCAATCTGACTACAAAACAAACTGGGTTGAAAAAGCAAAGTTTTGTGTCACTGTTATGAAAAGTAGACACCAGTGGTGTTAAACTCATTCAGTGGGAGAAGCCAATCTGGTCACAAAACTATGACTGGGTAAATACAAGTATCACTTGGAATATTTCATGTCATTGTCTTAATGAGGAAACCTAACCGATACCGCAAATAATGTGTGCTGTTTTATCTAGTATATTACGAAACTGCACAAAACATAGCTAGTGGGTAAATACAATTCAGTTGAGCTTGGGGATCCTTTATTTAATTCAACTCAGTGACTATGCGGACCTATCTCCACCAAGATGATGGTGAGTTGCATTCACTCAAGCTTCCTAGTGTCATTCGTTTTCATTGATGGAATTTATCATAAACTGTGTAGGTTGCTCGTAAAATTATTGAAACTATAAATTAGAATCACTCGATGTTATTGGGTATTCTGGAATAGCTGTAATGAGTTTGAGAGAGCGACAAGCCGCGCCAACCGGCGCGGTGCGTCGTGAGCTCAAACGAATGGAAGCTGGTCCAGAATGCCCAATAACATCCTACTTATGGAGAAGACTTGACAGGCTATTCTAAACTGTCAGCCGAAATAAACTAGTCTGCCGGCTGAAACAAAAACACTATCGCGACACTTTCACTCTCACCTAAGATGCCATAGACAAGTTGGAGACTTGAAAAAAGTAAAAGTTGCGACTGCCAGCATCTTTGCTTGCGAAACTAGCATTGTTTGGGTGCTACATCGGTTATTAAGACTAATTAATTGTGCAAACTTAGCCTCGATACGTGGCTCTCTCTGTACAACTGGTGTTGAAATGTAACAGCCAATATCGCAAAAGATACTTCTTCACTTCTTAGAATTTCAAAGAGAAATGTTCAATTATTTTTTAATAACTGACTATTGTTGTTTTCGTGATGCCAGTGATAGTAGCATGACACCGAATCCTAATCACATTCTGCCAAAAGAAAAGCTATTTGTGTAAAACAAACTTTTTCTTCAAAAATTCGTATGTTTAAACAAGCGTTTAAAGTTCCAGATAAGGTCGCTTCAAAAAATTAATATTTTAAACTCGTGCTTCTCGGAACTGGTCAAGACTGAAACGTTTGTCTTTAGATTTTTCCTTGTTTGTATTACACGCTGTATATTTGTAATTTTGTCTCTTCTACATACCTAGGACTCAACAAACCGTGACTTTATTTCATTCAACTAAGGCCATGCGTAACTGGATCCACAATAATTGCCTTGATTTGCATGCAAGTTGCAGCCATCACGGCGCGTAAACTATTTTGACACATAATTAATCACGGAGCTAAGCGTGGAAAATTCAAATATTAACATAGATTGCGACCGCGTATTGTTCTTTTATCAGGAATTCTAATCGCAAATTGCAAAAGTGCGTACAGTCGTAAAACGCATTCGAAGAGTGCTCTACATTTTTTTCGCACGTTCCATACAAAAAATTTGTGCTTAAGAAATAGTCTTTGCTTCGAAGATTTAAATTAGGTGTATTTTGTTATAGTAATTCCCACTCATAGTTAAACCAGCGGCCTGATGGTCGGACCATGTCGTTGATTCGGAAGATCCGTGGATGCGGCTGGCAAAGATGCGTGAGGATGAATGCCTGGATGCGGGATGGCATTTGGGAGAAACAGCCTGTACGAAGCAGTAGGCAGCGGTGGTTTGATAATGATAAAGATGATGGTAGTAATTTAATTCTTAATGGTAAATACTACATATATTTACGAGAAGAATTTATGACCTGAGCACAGCACATCAGCCGATGAGATCGTGTAAAATTTAATCAGAGACGTTAAGGCCGATTTTGCAATAACAATGTAAAGGTTGACTTGTGGTCGACTGTTGTAATTTTTTTAGTTGTAATTTTGGCTTTATTTGACTTACGCCGTTGTAAATTAATTTCATCTATGCCCTTGCTAGTTGCTTCTTTGCGGGTTTTATGCGCATTGCTCCAGAACGATTCGTTATAGCACGCGCATACTATGTCAACGCCCACGTCATCCGCCGCCATGCACCGACGCGTCTGAAGCCGCACCATGCGTGCAGTGATAACCCGATGAAGGTCAAGAAATTACAACAAAGACGTCTTTATGTCTACAGGAAATTACATACTGACGGACCAGCGTAGCTAAGACGTCCAACTGGATTGCGTTACGTTGACAGTCATATATGTAGTTGTAGGCTAGAGGGTTTGTTATTGATGTGTAGATATAACGTTCCCAAGTAAATAAATTTCTTTGCTTGGAGCATTAAGCATTAATGGTTAAAATTGCTAAACTACTTCGGAGTATGTCGGAGACAGTTCTGTTAGCTTTTAGAATATACCTCAGCTACTATCGGATAGAATCGGATATATTAGTGTAATAGAAATATCGTACCCAAGGTAGAAATTCGTAGAAGGTCGAAGACGTTGGTGAGCGGATCACAGACTTAAAGTGGAGATGGGCGGGACACTTGGCTAGAAGGGAGACGGCCGGTGGACCAGGGCAGTATCGGAGTGGTGGCCAAGGGAGGGAAGGAGGTTGGTAGGCAGACCACCGACACCATTGTCAGACGACATAGTGAGGGTTGCGGGCCAGAGATGGATCAGGTTAGCACAGGACCGTGAGGAATGGCGCAATAAAAAGGAGGCCTATGCCCAGCCGTGGGTTGATGTGGGCTGATTATAGCTAAAGATAGATAGATAGAAATATCGGAACTAATATAGCACTTTACATAACTTTTCAAAATAGTGAAGTTTTATACAGAGCAGGAAGTAGTATTACACTCGTTTGCTTTTGGCGAAAACCGAAGCCCACTTTAAAGCCCGAGGTATATTCTAAAAGCTAACAGACTATACACTTTTATATACTGTTAAAATTGTGCTAAAACGTTGTTAAGGCATTTTGCTTGTTTGTTTTTTTTATAAACTACATTAATGCATGTGCAGATGATGTCTTATTGCGGAAAGACACATCTGTTGAAGATAACAACGCGACAAAAAAGATAGAAATCAAAATAAAAGATAAAATTTACTCACACGCTTTACCATTTAACCGATAATATAAGTAAAAGTATAAAGATAAATAAAAATTATCTAGGAACTAGTTCATACTAAGACTCAAAATATGTATAACAGAGTTATTAGAATTAGATCAAAGATCAAGTTATTAGATCAATTTGATTCTAAGAGCATTATTAGAATCAAATTGATCCATATGTAAGACACATCTAGTAAAGATAGCAGCGATTTATGTTCTGCTCCATACTACATAACAAGCGCGACAAGAAAGACAGAATTTTAAAAACCTATTTAGAGACTAAAAATTCCACCCATGCGGGGACTCGAACCCGCGACCTCTGGCTAACCGTGCCAGAGGTCGCGGGTGGAATAAGTGGAGTTTTTAGCCCCTAAATAGGTTTTTTTAAATTGTCCACGGGTTAGTGCTTTAAAAAGAATATAAAGAAAGACAGAAATCAAAATTAATCTCTTATAGAAAAGATGGCACAAACATGAGTGTTCTCGAGTTCATTTTCTTTTAGTCAACTAGGAAGCAAATTATATTGGATCGAACTTTTTCTGGGCTTTCGAAACACTCGCCCATCCATCAATTTTTATCATTTTCCGTGCATCTTACTTTAGTTACCGTTCCAATAATTGCTGCGGAGTCTATTAGAGAAATTGCCAACAACGCATTACGTCGGTGCACAAAGTAACATCGTTCCATTAATTTCTGAATGACCCTAGTCGAGAAATTCCACAGAAGTCCAACAAAGAAAGTTTCGATTTGGTACTTACTAGGACAGCACTATTGACGTTTTCGCTTTGATTACTGACGGAGTAGGTTTCACCGTTATTGCGAACTTTCTGTGTTAAGGGTGTTATATACGCTGACTTATACCTGACAGCGCACAGCGGTGGGCAATGACTGGAAGGTAAAAACCGATAGAGCTTAGTAGTATGTCAGTTAGTTAGACCTGAGATTTCCGCACTTAGCCTCATAGTTGGGCCATTGTACGTAGCAAGCGGTGAGGTACGCTAACACCTCAGACACTAGGGTTTCCTTACGATGTTTTCCTTCACTGTCAGCAAGTAGTATTGCTACTATAAATTCACAAACTTAGAAATCAAAGTCATTGGTACGGGGTTCGAACCCACGACCTCCCGATTGAGAAGCCGGCGTTCTACACCGCTCCGCTACCACCACTCTTCCGCTTTAGTAGCATGTCGTAAAAGAGGCCTTATGTCAAACAGTGAGCTAATTATAAGGATGAGGATTATGTATTCCTGACAGAATTAGTATTACACGTCAGGTACATGTGTGAAAATTCATTAAAGCTTGCGTAACTGCACACCGCTCTTGAACGTATATAGATGCTCGGCCTTCGATTTGATTGAATTTCCCCAATTTGATTAAATTAAACCAACAATAGTCAGAAATATTTGTTAATGATTCGCGATACTGATACATAGTTATATTTCAAACGGGTCTAATCGCGATTATTTACTAGGTAAAACGTAATTACCTTAATTCCTGAAGTTTCGGCAGCATTACAGTTGCCGTTGTCACGGGTAGACTGAAGTGGCGAGTGCAGCAATTAAACCTGTTTAGTTTGGATATTAACCCTTTATATGTCCCCACTGCTGGGGCAGGGGTCTCATCCTGCATCGCAGGAAGTTTAGGCCATACTCCACCACGGGGGCCAGGTCTGGGTTGGTGGAGGATTGTAACACAGCGGCGGCCCTTACTGTGAGAAGTTAATTCTTCTAATAATGGTGGTGAAGATATCCCTCTGTCATACTTATTTTGAGCGTTAGTTACGTAATCTTTTAGATTAATCTACGGCATACAGCGCCCGCGTAATAGAGTTGACACTGCCTTTGCTGCAGGTCTAATTTGCTTTCGGAATTACCTACACTCAGGAAAGTGCGCCTAGAGTGTGTTTACCCTCTTATGCTAAAGGCATTTATGTCAATGATGTTAAGAACTGACGAGAGTGCACAATTTAAAACAGGAGTGGAATTAATTTTAAAATGGAAAGGATTTGGATAAAAAACTAGGAGCACATCAAAATCAAAATATTGCATTTCATTTTTACCGTCATTTGTTTATTTGTAGTAGATTCAAAGTGTAAAATGCTACTCACATCGCTTAACGTTAAGATATTATATAAAAAAACGCATAAGTAACGTCTGTACTCTTAGGTTAAGAAATATCTGTGTAATTTCCATTTTTATGTACAATAAAGTGTTCTCTATCTATCTATCTATCTACCTACCTACCTACCTACCTACCTACCTACCTACCTACCTACCTACCTACCTACCTACCTACCTACCTACCTACCTACCTACCTACCTACCTACCTACCTACCTACCTACCTACCTACCTACCTACCTACCTACGAGTACCTACCTACCTACCTACCTATCTATCTACCTATCTATCTATCTATAAGTACCTCTTCTTTTGTAACTGTTGTCTCTATAATTACTTTCTGGTGTGTACAATAAAGAATATTCTTACCTTATCTTATAAGTACAAGTTGAGCGCCCGCCGAAGGATCCACACCAATTTGTACATAAATGTTATAAATAGTTCAGGAATCGAGTCTAGCTGTTTTTTTAGATATTTTCTCGGACTTCAAAGGCTAGTTTTTTATGATTTTATTACGAATGTATTGTTTTCCGATTTTTCCCTATTTATTTGCCAAATTTCATAGTTCTACGTTAACGAAAAGCAACTTTATAAATTTTTTGTACCCTTGAGTGTCAAAACTTAATTTTATTACGTTAGCTGAGAAGTTTTGTTTTTTCACATCTTCAAGAGACGTTATTTTTGCGTATGTGATTTTCATTTCAACTCGATACCTCCACGAGTTTCCGAGATAAAGGGACTTGATGGACAGTTAGACGAACGGACGGACGGACAACAAAATGACCTTATAAGGGTTCCGTTTATTTCTTTTTAAAATACGGAACCCTCAAAACAGATTTTTTGTCCATTTTTGTCCAAAATTATCCAGATTTTGGAATGAACACCTACTTTAACTCGTAACGTTCATTAAACCGTAGTTTCTGTGCTATTTTGATTAAAATCTTTTTTATTATATTCTTTTTCTTGCACTAACCCGTGCTGAGGACAATTGTTAAAAACCTATTTAGAGGCTAAAAATTCCGCCCATGCAGGGACTCGAACCCGCGACCTCTGCTCTGGTACGGTTAGCCAGAGGTCGTGGGTTCGAGTCCCGGCATAGGCGGAATTTTTAGCCTCTAAATAGGTTTTTAAAACCTTTTTGTTTTGATTAGATTTTACGTGCGTGACATTGAAACCTTCGTGCTAAGTATTTGCTATGCAATTCATCTATATTTAACAAGTTGTAAACTTAACCGCAGGAAAGGGAAGTGACGCTAGAGGCAAGTACTGTTCAAGGTGTTGAGCGTGGTTTATTATTTATCGCACAAAGTGTAACTGAGTCGATTTAAACAAAAGATATTATGAATATTCAATGGGCAAGTAAATGATCATAGACTTTTCATTGCCTTAATTGCATCGACGCCTCCACAATTATTCTATTACAAACGCGATAGGAATCTTAACGCCTCAAGCCATGAAGTTTAATTTTATTAATTTTCGACATAATGGTTTTAAAAGAAATCCAAAGTAGAGTAGCGGAATTTATTGTAACTTTCTCTGCAGCGGATTAGTTTGGGAACTTGTAGCTTATAGTTTTACTTGGGAACAACTTAAATATGTATTTTATGTCGTAAGCGTCAGTCAGACATCCTCTTCAGACCTTGGTACTCCAAAAGCGCACGACCTCAACAGCGCTAGGTACCTAAGTTAAATAGCTTGAACAAAAAAAAACTGTTTTGTGTACTTTGAGTCTTCTCTTTAGCGTGTCGATGGCTAGACCTCCTAGTGAAAAGATTTGCCAATCAGCATATTAGAAGCTTGCTGATTGTTGCCCAGGGTGCACCAGTCGTACCCAAATTCGATTTGCTTTGCCACACATCTACAAAATATACTTAAAAGTAACCTGGAATTGATAATTTATTGAACATAGCCCGAAGACTTCCATGAGTTTTTGCACGAACCGAGCAAATTGACAAACAAGGATCTTCTTGTAATATTAGTTTGATAGTTTCTCGAGCAGTTCCTAATTCGGAAACTCAAGTCCGGTCCATCGGGCCAACTTAGAAACTGCAAACTTAATGGAAGTTTTGAATATGCAATTCGTGATCTTGCATCATTAGTGCGAACAAGCGGACAGTGTTTTTTCTTCCTTGCCTATGTTTGTTTCGCCCGCTAATTGGTCTAATTGATTGTTCATGTAGAGTCGTGATAATGTTGAACCATTAAATCAGGGTCTACTACAATTTCTGGTTTCTCCCTAGGTAGTCTAATGTTTTTTTGCAATAAATTTCGCCACATTTTTCTTATTGGCAGCCATAGTTTTGCTGCTGGGTAATTTGTTGGTCAAATTTCTAATGATAAAACTGAGCTATAACATTCGATTATTGCAATAGATAAAGTTGAATTGCTGTAGACCAAGGTCAACGAAAATTATAGCGCGATAAAGTGAGGTTTTTTGTTTAATGGCTGTTTTCGTAAACTTTTTGTTGTCGGAGCTCTTATTTCGAAAAGTAGATGGAGAATCGTGAACTATCAAATGACAAATCTAGAGAAAACTTTAAACGACTCTTATATTTTGTCACAATCGCATGGGGTAGGGTATCGCCCGCAGAATTAGGCGCACAATAAACATGGAGGAAAGTTTCCTGAAATCAGCGCTGACATTTTGCGTGAATACCAATAATGTATTCGCAAATTTATGGGCGCGTTCAAAGGCGGTCGACGCGTAACGACCCTTCAATTTCCCTTTCAGGTGGGATCCATTCAGGCTCCCGATTTCCGCCAGCCTCCGAGGAAACTTGCAAAATAAAATAAATTACAACGAAGTGCTTATAATCGTAAACGAGGTGAATATAAATCGCGCTCTGTCGTCCTTGACGGTGCTGATGTGAATTTTTTATGAATTAATTTCCGTGCGCAATGGGCCGTGATGACATTTCTTTTTTAAGGCTCCACTTTCGAGATCCATTTCTCAACTTAGTGGCTATTATTAAAATATTCAAAGCAGTTTCGCGTTTATGTTGCCATTAACGTTTCGCAGCGCTGCGGCCGGCGGTTGTGGCTTCCAAACTGTCAAAATAGTTTTTGTTAATTTAGTGGAACAAGAGATCGCACGGAAGCCTATCGGTGGACACGCGAATAGATTCCGAAGAGGACGAAGTTATCCGAGCGGTGTCGACAAATACCGACGACGGCGGCAGTGGAAATTGCAGAATTAACATTTTGCACGTGAAGGCCTGGGGCGAAAGGAAACAGGGACACTCCCGGTGTAAAATCTATTTGCCCAACTTTGTTAAGGCGCGTCGAGTTTAGCGGCTCCTAACCGGAACACAGCTCTTTAACTCGCGCTTTGTTGGTGCCCTCATCCATAATGGTGGAAAAGAAGCGGCCCTTCCGACTACCCTTTTTGAGTGTATTTATTTTTTTTTCTTCAGAAACGATTTATTAGAATCATTTGAATACAATTTTTTATTCAGTTTGATATCGAATGGTAAAGGAAAGGAACACATGTCTGCTGCTCGGTCCGCATGGAAAGGAATACAAGGAATTTTAGTTTGTTTTCCTTCCCTGTTATTGAGTGGTACTGCTACTAAAACTTCACAAATGTACATAACTTAGAAAACAAAGTTCATGCACAGCAGGTTCATGCTGAGATTCCAGCTGAGATTTGAGATTTCCATGGGAGATACAATCGTTTTACCGCTCGGCTACCACCGCTTACAAGGAATATTATCTATCAATATGACTAGACTGTAGACACTAGACTGCTGCGTGGTGTCGGCCTAGAGAATAGCACCAACCCAATTCTTCCCGCGGGTGTCGTAAAAGGCGACTAAGGGATACAAACCGGGGGGTGGGCAGCAGCGCCCCCTGCAGTACAATTCCACCGAACTGCGATCCCCAACCCGCATGCCCCGCGTGGGGATTATGGGCATTACCCCCTATGATAGCACAACGTGGCGCTCTTTAGGGGAGGGCTGTGTCCAGCAGTGGACTGGTATAGCCTGACGATGGATATGACTAGACAAGACGACAGATGAGTGAATTCGACCACATTCAGTATTGAGAATGTATTTTTGCACCGATATTACAACAATTTTTTTTTTATGGGCATTACCCCCTATGATGGCACAACGTGGCGCTCTTCGGGGGAGGGCTGTGTTCAGCAGTGGACTGGTGTAGCCTGACGACGACGATTCCAACTATTTTAATTACAAACTTGTCCCAGGTTACCTTATCGCAG
Organism: Yponomeuta sedellus; assembly: GCA_934045075.1. Classification (NCBI taxonomy): domain Eukaryota; kingdom Metazoa; phylum Arthropoda; class Insecta; order Lepidoptera; family Yponomeutidae; genus Yponomeuta; species Yponomeuta sedellus. The sequence continues at coordinate 17,944,400 of OW203722.1, read as the reverse complement.
AGTTTCCTCGTTCCAAGCTTAGAACTATAACGAGTACTAGTACATACTTATGTAACATGTTTAGAAAAAATATTAGATTTGCTCAATACAAAATATATTCACAGGTTTCGTGATAAGCAAATTTTTTACTATATAAAATAATATGATGTCAAAACATATTACTCAAATAATATCAAAATTCATGATAATAACAACAATCTCAATAATATTATTATCAAAATAACACAAATAATAGTAATAAGTACAACGTAACTAAATAAAAACCCAACAGTCCCCATAACACTGGCCTCGTTGCCACGCTGCACAGCAAGCGAAACCCATGGCATTACCACATTATTATATGTAAACATACATTAGAATATTCTATCTATCTATCTATCTACAAGTGTGTTTACCTGTTAATATTATCTTTGCATTGCGACTATATTGGTGTACACTCGAAATCATATCAACTTTACACCCGTGCAATACATCACGGGCGACGTTGCATCTAAAATTTAGTGGTTGATGTGGTAACATACTTGCCACTGCATAGTGAAATTTGTAATAGCTTATTCATAACTTTCTAGGCGCGAGTTCTAGTAGCTCTACGCTTTGTAGGTTAATCTAAGTTGGGAACTGTTTAAAGACATTAAAAGAATCGCTCCCAGTCGCGTTCAGACTTGAGCTCGAGATTGTTAGTCCCGAGCAAGCGCTCCTTCTTTATTAATGCGCGTTTCCGACCCAGGCCCACTTCGCTCCGCTTCCTAACCAATTTTAAGAAAACTACCCTCTGTATTTAGCTCGCCTTCGCCCCTCTCGTTCTAAGGACGTTTTAATGGCCGTCTAGGCATCCATCTCCGACAAAACTAGTTTATTTACAATTCACAATAATACAGCCGTGAAATGAAAATTACAGAGAAAGGGCGTTGATATTTAAGATCTCGCCATCGCCTAGCGTAAATCGTTATCAAGCGGACGACCTGTTATATCTGCTATTCTTACGCCGAGAGAAAGCTATTCTTACGATGATAGCTTTACTCTATCATTACTGTTATGAAAGTTAAGTACCTCGGGATACTAACAGAGATTTCCATAAGAGTGTGCTGAATCATAAATCAGTTGATGAAGGTACAAAGCTAACAGTAACAATCGTCGTTGATATTCAAGCGTGCATCATTAAGGAAAAAGGCTATTATGCAAAGTGCTATCACGTCGATCACTCGGCAATGTATCACTGAAGTCTAGGCGCGACGCCTCCTCGGCAACAGAACAATACTTCTCTTCCTAGTATCGCGAGAAACAACGTGTTGGCGCCTTTCCTTCTCCAGATAAACAGCCGCAATCTGCCCTCAGCATCTATTCGCTTGCTTTTGTATGCGCATATGATAATAACGCCGCATTGACTGTACGAAGATCTGCGATAACTATGTTATGCGACTAGAAAGTGACGGATTGATGGATGTCGTACTTGCTTTGACGAGCGACACCCGGGATACTGGCCAGAGCACTTATGATTGCTCAAAATATTATTTGCCGTCACAACCGTATAATTTCACTTAGAGAAATATGACAGCTACATTGGCGCAAAAGTATCTAAAATACCAACGAATATAATTTAATGGTAAAATTGGTTTCAATTCCAATCGAAGTTTAACAACATAATGGCGACCTATTGCGTGTCGAACGAAAAACGGGAGGGAAATTATGAGAAGTGCACGCCTGAAAATGTTTCCAAACCGGCCGCCTTGCACAACCGCTCGAAGCCGCCGAAGAAAATAACGCCGGCCTTTATTTTACGAAACTAATCGTGCGACGAGAAACCGCGAGTTTTCCGGGTCGGCTCATATTGCGGGAGCACTTAGCTTGTCTGATAATCCGCGTTTCTGTTGTTATTATTAAATTATTACAACGCGAACGTGTCCCGATGGCAGGACCGATACGGGCAGGGCCCGCAAGCAGTCACTTTGCGTCACATTTCTTATGACTTTCGAAACCAGTCGCGTATGTGCACTTACATATATATTACCGTGTTCTTTACTTCCTAGTTTCACACAGAGATATCATAACATAACCCGAGTAACATATGACTGAGTCGTGTCTTAAAAAATATGACGTGCAAAACACACATAACAATAAACACTACCGCATTTACTTGTAACTCCGACAGTAAATGAAAACAATATTTCTCTCTTGACACTGACCTATAACGTTCATGTCATGTCGTGTTTGCGGTATTGCTTCACTGGTATGCGTGTAGCGACATAAACGGAAACTCTCGGCCCTATAAGTAATGTATCACTCACATTATAGACATTACTTTATCCAGTATTCAATCACATTAACTTTATTATGTACACGGCTATGTATGATCTTTAAGAGTAGAGATCGCAAAAAAAGATAAGGCAAAGCTGATGACGAGAAATAAACGGGTGGGTATATCTCTATCTGTACCACTGTACCGCAGAGAGCGTCAATTAGCGATTGTATCATTCGCAGCGCTTTACATTTCGCCTTCACCATGTGCCTGTAATTGTCGTGCACTGTGAAAAGGGGTAATGAATAGTGAATTACATGATAAGAAGCCAAAACAAAAAGTTTCAGAGTGAGTGCATCTGGTATTGAACGGGGGCACTGGCTCTCGGTCAACGCAAACTGGTTTCATTATCAAAAGTCAATAACTTTCCGATGCGTTTCGTTCACGGCCGACACTGTCCAGCCTTAGGCTTTTATAATAAAATAAATACTGTAGCTTAACCGTTGTGGTTGAAGGTGAAATTCACCAGGTAGATTATTGAGATTGCAAATATTTGAAGTTTGTATAGAGCCTCGCTAAACTTTCGCTGATGGTGACTTTCCAGATTATAAGCTTGCAGATCCTATTGTCATCTATTGACCCTGGCATAGATGGGCGAAGATACAAGTGTGTCCATTCATTAGTACTGTAGGTATTTATGCATTTTCTAAATATAGTCTAAAGTATAAAAAAATCGTGTAACGATGTTTGTTATTGAACTCCTCCAAAACGACTTCACCAATTTTCATGATTTTTAATGTATATTTGCTATGTATGAGAATATTATTGCTATTAAAATTCTTGATTCGACCAAGTAGATATTGTACAAAAGGCGGGAAAGTAAATGAAATGAAAAGGTTTTAATCAAAGTAGCGCAGATACTGCCGCTTAATGAACGTTACAAGTCAAACTAGGTGTTTATTCAAAATCTAAATAAAAAAAATAGACAAAAAAACTCCAAACTAAGTCTTTTCAAAGTCCTTAATTAACAGAGTTTACAGAATTTTTACAAAACTCATGCATTTTACATGCTTTAATTCTACACACCATTGTGATTTAAATAATCCTTAATATTATAGTAGCCCTTTTGGCACAAAGTGTACTTTACACATTTTTTGAACCGCGTTTCAGTCAAACTTAATATAGCTTCAGTGATTTTATTATAGAAACAAACAAACGGGTTTAATACTAATAAGTATATAGGTCATAGGCTAATTAAAATGGCAAAGCAAAGTTGGCAGGTCAGCTAGTACTTGCATACATGTATAACTAGATATAGTATTATAATGCGTTGTCAAACTTTGTCTACCCCAACTTTTTATCACGACTCTACCTTGTAGACCTACTGAGCCCAATCGAATTATTCAGCTCTCATAAAATGTAATAAATGATCTAATGGAACTCAATGACAGCACATTACTTAGCTGGGAGGGCAAGGAAACAATTTAAGGCTAATCCGCACTTACATAACTCAAGTGGGCCATTAGCGCATTAGCGTCTCAATTGAGTTCAAGGCAATTAGGCAGGTGCAACGGGATATAAAACTATCCGCTCGACTAAGCCCCTCACCCTTGGGTAACCTTACTTTGGGCTGAAGTTTGTTCCCAGCCCACTGGTTCATGAGTTTAGACCAAACAGAAGCGGTAGATGACAGTTGTGCTTAAATTTGTAACGAAGATCTACGTACCTACTATTGGAACTAATGGTAGCTCATTCAGGTTAACGTAGTTAAGGGCTCTTAAGGAGGCAATACTTTATTGCATTCCACTAGTTTTAGGGTTCTTACATTTTATGTTAACAGTTATTTCAGTTAACAGATCTTTGTGGACACTATTATAGGCCACGCAACATTTTAAAGTGCTAGAATAAAATATGCATTACATCAACTTAAAATTAAATCATGCAATTTTAGGTCCTTATATTTAAAAAGTTATATTTATATTTCATGTTTTTATTTTGACATTACGTAGTAGATAGGTAGGTAGATAACTTTTTATTGGACACCAGTAATTTTCAGACTTAAAGATAATATAGTATAAGAATCTTCTTTATTGTATACCTACCGGCAAAATACATACAGACACAGCTGTTACAAAAGATAAGATACAAGTGGCGGCCTTATTGCTTATTAAAGTATTTAATATCGAAATATATAAGGCAATTAGTATTTTTAGAAAGCTGCACATTGAAAGTTACATTGTATGTATTGTCAATAAATTTCTTACGTACCCTTAAAAAAGCTAAGCTGGCGGAGCTGTAGACCGGTCGCGGGTTCGAATCCGGGCATGGGCACCAATCACTTTCTTTTCTAAGTCACGTACATGTGTGAAGTTATCGTAGGAATACCACACGCTAACTGTAAAGAAAACTTCGTAAGGAATCCCTACTGTCTTAGTGTGCACATTTACCTCCTTTCCTCTCAGGTCTAGCTAGAACTAGAACTACGTCCCATTAGCAACAGGTCAACCTCAACTTTTTTGTAATGTGTTTACCTCTTTTGTCTACGGCTAAACGCGTGTAATCTATGGTGAAGATTTTATATGGAAAATACATAATCACAGAGTAAATAAAAAGCTTCTTTTTTTTTTATTAGCCATGGTTGTGTCCCACTGCTGGGCAAAGGCCTCCCCTATAGATTTCCACTCCTCTTTGCTGACGGCCAATGCTTCCCACCCAGGTAAATATTTGGTCAGGTCGTCACACCATCTCCACCAATAAAAAGCTTCTAAGATCGTTTTAATGAAATCATGTTTTTATAAATAAGGACGACATATATTTAATTAATAAAGTATTTTAAAGTGTTTTGAATCTCTAGAGCGTATTTTAAACATACGGCAGTTAAATTTCTAGTCGCCTGTAATTTTAATTTAAAGGCCATATGCTCCCCTAGGAGTTAAAGGACCAAAGAACCAGTCCACTTGATCTACTTGATAAGCTCGGCAGCAAATTAAATTAAATAAAAAAAAATATATTGTTCAAAAGCATAACCCACATTATGCTTTGTACATCACTTAAACTATTTATCTTTTAAATTATAATTGCATGCACATAATTTTCTTAGTAATTAACAGTAGGTACATCATTAATATAACTAAACAAGCCTTGATCAGTAATAGAAAGAAATTGTGTTCGCTGGCCCTTATACTAAGCTAAAGCCTGTATGATAAGGGCCAGAAATCAACCAATCATACTCGTTTGTATGGTGTACAGTCCCCCATACAGACATACTCATCTGTCTGTCTGGTATTGGTTGATTTTTTGCTCTGCTTATAAAGTAAAAACTACTTCAAGGGTCACGGAATTCAGGTTCCTTTTAATTTTTACGATGTTCTCATTTAAATAGAAATAGCAAAATAATTGCGCCTCTACGCTGTCAGAGAAAGTTAATTCGGTTGTTACTTAATGTTCAACTATTCGCGAGATATTGTACGTGCCCACAAATTTACGTGTGCGTACATAATAATTGTATTTATGTTTTATACGCTTTCTACCCTTTGATAGCCAGTAATTAAATCATCTCAAACTGCTGAAAGGTTTGTATTTACTTATTTAGTGTCTGGTCATACTTTCTTTAAGTATTCTGTTTTGTAGAGTCTCAATGTGATAAGCTGTCAGTATGTCTAGTGTTTTATGTGAATGTTGCAGTAATAAATGTCTTTTCTTGTTCTTCTTCTTCTTCCGTTCATTTAGGACAAATTTTGTAGACCAAACAACAATGTCATCATTCAACAAAACCAACCACTTGACGGAATGCCATTGAAATTAGGGGAAACTCTGTAAATTAATAATCTGTGAAGAGATTATTCTAAATTATCAAAAGTTTTCTTAGCACGTGTAAAGAGTCAAATGTCAAATTTAAAGCTTGCGAAAAAACTCAACTTACAAAAAGTCACAAACACGTTGCGAAAACTCTTTTTACAAGTCTTAAAAGATGAAATGTAAGAAACATATTTGTATTAAAATAACATATAACATTAAAAAAATTGTAATAATAAAATTTTACATAAATAAAACGAGGTAAATTAGTTACAGAAAATATATATATATACCACAATTATTTATCTTGGCCTCATGAACAACCTACAAAATTTGTCATTTTCCAATGTCTTGCATAGTTTAAAGAGAATGTAGGCCTTTTCCTCGTAATCGCATCCATCTCCCGTCACCGAAACTTTGCGTTATAAAACCGACGTTGCTAACAAATGATCCCCGAACTAAGTGATAGATGTCGTACTTTAATTGGCAGGTAATTAATGATCGATTGTTATTACGCGGCGTCCGCCCGTGGCGTAGTTTAATTAATTTAATCTTAAAGGTGCCTGCCTATTACCTAGCAATCTTTATAGCACGAATGCTCGTCGACTAAAAGACGTGAGTATACAATACATATTAGCCGATCTTTGGAATACTATAAGTATTGGTCTTTAGATTGATTTGGTATACACGAACACGAGTGTATTTATGGTACACAACATAGAACAGTAAAGAACGTTTAAAGAACTAGAGCATAAGAAATACTTCCGCAAGAAATACTTTTTGTTTTATCTTAATTTTGTTTACTTCCGTACCTGGAGAGTGCCAATAGTACCTTATTGGTATACAACGTCCGTCTGTCTCTCCGACCTAAAAACGGTTTTTTCTCGTGAACTTTAGTTTCTATTCAGTTGAAATTTTCACCTAATATTTATTATAGTATAGTGCGACTCTAGCCTCGTACAAGATACCAAATTTTTTCACTTAACTTTTTTTGTGTTTTTTTCCATCTTAAAGAATATAGGGCAATTCCTATAGTATAAAAACAATTAATAAAGATCAACCAAAACATTGTAAGTCGACCTCTTACGTAAGATAGCAGAATGAATGAAAGAATATATATTTTTAAAGACGTAATATTATTATGACGGGGAGAAACCTGGGTGTGCAAGTGCAACTCGTACTTGGCGGTAATTTATTAGTCAGCGAATGCTCGCGCATTGCTCGCAAGGCAGTTCAATTTCTAGCACAGTGGACATACACCCCTAAACAATTCTGTTACACATTGGTGTTGAGCCAAGTCGAGCGTTGACGAAACAGAAGCCCCTGTTCGCCGGCCGTGTTTTGTTTTACTTGAAATGCTTTCTGGCTCAAGGCGGCGCGTATCGGCTTTGGCGCAGCTCATGTACGCCGGAAGAATTAGGCAAGGGAACAATTTAATTTGTTCTTTGTTGCCGCTAGGTCCCACTGTTTCTTCCCCTTTGGGTGAGAACAAATACTTTTTTTCAAGTTATATCGTGCATGTGCCAAGCTGACTCACTCCTCTTTGTTCGCAGTCAAATGTTACTAGCTCCTCTTCTGAGGTGACAACGTCTGGTCGTCAGGTCGTCCGACCATGTCCGTTTTGGTCTACGTCTGACCGCCGCCACTTAAAGAAATCGTAAACGTGGTCGCGTTTGCAATTTCTAGAATATTTCGCGATTTCGCCCTCCTATATCGACCTATACGGGGCAAATATGCATAAGAAAAAAAATTATAAAGGGACATTTCCTATTCCCAACACTAAGCATTGAGTAACACAAACATAACGCCATTACTAGTTAGCCCGTGAGTCAGGTTCAAGATCAATATAATCACAAGGAAAGTGTTAATTTTTAAAATAACACAGAAATTACGACTTGTTGAACGTTACAAGTCAAACTAAGCGTCAATTTCGAAATCTAGATTGTTGAGTCACAAGAGACATCCCAAAAATTTATAATTAATTGAAATGACTTTTCTATTTTCTTCATCACAACTCACTCTACACAAACGCCAAAAAAAGGTTTGGGGAATTACACATTGGAATCAAATCGTAGAGTCAAGCTGTAACAATTCATTCGAGCCGAGATGTTTGCTTTGTGAAGGTTAGACGTGTTTAACAGATTGTTACATTTTGTTTTAGAGGATAATTTGTCTGTGAAATGCCGGTCTCTTTCCAAGTGTAGGCGTTCATGACGTCAGGAATTTAGGGTAAACCTTGGCTGAGTTGGAACTTGCGAAATTCGCCAAGTAAAAATGAATCTATTATAAATATTTCCACGTAAATCATTACTTAAAGTATATACAGGGCATCCCAAGACTACGCCTCATGGAGGAAAAGTACCTATACTACATTATTTTAATTAAAAAAAAACTGGTTGAACCGGGAATCGTACCCGCTACACGAGAAAAAATTACCCTGTAGCTTTATAATACCTATCGAGAGGCTTCATCGTAGGGATTACTTTTTGCTAAATGACATAGTGTCAGAAACATATTATTATTATAAACCTATTTAGAGGCTAAAAATTCCACCCATGCCGGGATTCGAACCCGCGACCTCTGGCTATCCGTGCTAGCGCTCTTTCCAACTGAGCTAATGGGCGACTCACCGGCATCAGTGAAATTTCGAACCTCTTTACACTATTCTCTGTATTACGTTTTAAAATTGTCCTTAGCACGGGTTAATACACTAAAAATGATTCACAATATTAATCAATTTAATCTATGAAATGCTCAAAATAAGTCCCATAATGTTGAATACAAGGTCGCACTCTTTTGATTATTTCGTGGCCTCGCCCTGTCCCTTCTGTGTGGGCTTCGTCCCAACCCTTCAATATATTTACAGTAAAAGTGAATTGCAAGGACGACGCGTCTTTTCCACGACCTGACCTCATGCCCCTTTTCATGTGACCCACGCCTAATACACCACAAGCAGTGCTGGCGCAGCGTTACAAATCCGGCCTCCATTCCAGAGGACGACCTCTGGAATGGAGGCCGGATTGAATTGATTGCCGGCTAACCCACGAGGGTTGTAATGCCGGCTAATAATGATTTTGTTTTCTAAACCACTTACATTAAAGAAATTCAATACCACTTATAACTAACTTAACTGTGGAGGAAAACATCGTGAGGAAACTTGAGTGTTTGAGGTTTCGCGTAACTCGGTGCTTGAAATTGCCAAGCAGTGGGCACGCGTGGTATTTAGTATGAGCATACTATATCCCTCTGAGAGACGGCCTAGTGCCCTGCAGTGGGACGAAGGCTACATAAAAAATGTACTGCAAATACATATAATAATATTGGCCTTTTTGCATCTACTTAATGAGATGATTTATACAGCGTCCAGTGGTATCTTCACTCACACTAGATGGGTGAAGGGACCACTCCGACGCTGTAGTGCCTGGGTCATGGTTTTTATAGATGGTGTAGGCTTGCCCAGCACCTATACGATCCTGACAGCTTAGTCGGCCTAGCCCACAGGAAAGACTAGTCAATACGAGCGGAGCCAACCAAGCCGCGGGTTTCCTCACGATGTTTTCCTTCACGGTTAGCGTGTGGTATTGCGACTGCAAATTCGCAAATGTACGTAACTTTGAAATTAAACAAAGTCATTGGTACATGCCCGCACTTGGGATCGAACCTGGGGCTCTCGCTTGCCAGTCTATGGTTCTACCCACTGAGCTACCACCGCTGTCATACGTATGTGCAAATACATAGTTATATATTAAACGGGTCAAATCGCGATTATTTATTAGGTAATACGTAATTACCTTATTTGCCGACGTTTCGGCAGCGTTACAGTTGCCGTGGTCTCGGGTAGACCACGTTTTGACCACGATTTGACCCGTTTAAATAGATAGATAGAGAACACTTTATTGCACAACCAGAAAAATATTGCAACCATGATTCTTAAATCTAAGTAAAGTCATACAATTGGTGGTCTTATCGCTTAATATATAACTATGTATGAGTATCACGAATTCATTAAGAAATACTACTGCAAATACACCCTGTGTAATTTACTTAGATAGAACTTAGACTAGAATCGTATTACAGGCTATCATCAGCGATGACGTTTTTTATAAGACGCTGTTAAAGGATAAACTTGTAACAATCGATCAATGTGACAACAATTACAATATTTTTTACCTATACCGGCACGTACGTGAATAATTTTTTACTATACATTAAGGCTTGTACCATTTATTAAATGTCACTTGACCAGCTATTTCAATTTCGATATCAACCCTTGTATGTCCCCACTACTGGGGCACGGGTCTCATCGCAGAAAGGTTAGGCCATACTCCACCACGGGGCCAAGTCCGGGTTGGTGGAGGGTTGTAAGACAGTGGCGGGCCTTACTGTCAGAAGTTGTCAAGCCGCCCATAAGAACTCTGGCATAGCGTAACGACTGCCATTACATGACAGCTGCCACTAACGGCTTAACGTGCCTTGCGAAGCACGGGTTAAATTCACTTTCGTGTGAAAGCATTATTTAAGAAATTGGTGCAAGTCAGCCTAAGACATTTTTGTAATACATTTTTGATAATTGGTTTCAAAGTTATTTAAAAAAACTGTATTTAATATTGAATAGCCCAGAAGTCTACAAAGCACTATCCTGATAGCTTAGTTGACGGCCACAGAAAAGACTAGTCAATAGATCCGGAGCTAACTGCGGGTTTCATCACGATGTTTTCTTCACCGTTAGCGTATGGTATTGCTACGCAAATTTGCAGGTGTACATAATACAATATAAAAAAAAAAAAAATGAAAAACGTTTATTAGGTACCAAAACTTACAGTTTTTGTCCTGGCTCCCAAACTAGGATACCCTGTGCTATGGGTAGCCAGGCACTTTCGTAGTTGTATGTACAATGTGCATAATTGCAGATTTCTTAGATCTAGTTAGGTTACGTTTATTGTACATAATTTATACATACACATAATACATAATTGCAGATTGTTATACCTTAAGTTCAACACAGTCACGTTAAAATCAATGTAAAATATAAAAAAAAAAAGCAGAAAAGTTTGCTTAGCTTATAATTCGAGTGAGAGGGTAACTTATAATATAAAGAATTAGTTCGGTTATCCCGCTGGCAGAAGCCGAATCGCCATGCTACCTGGGCACTCAACCCACCACGGCATTATGTGAGCGCACGGGGTCACCAGAGAGACACGCGCTGTGCATCTGCTATCACCTATCATTTCTGTGTAGTGAGGCAGCCATCGTGCGCGAGAGTACGTTCGGATAGGTGATGATGAGATAGGTATGGTGTGCGGTGTGCGTGAAATGTACAGTAAACGTATGCATTGTAGATGTTGCGTGTGGCTATTGAACCAATTCTTATCGAGTTATTTTTTGTAAGGCGTGTAAGCGTTAGTGAATGTGTGTAAATGAATATGATCATATAGTGGGTATATTACATTATACCTTACATATATATATATATATATATATGTAAGGTATAATGTAATATACCCACTATATGATCATATTCATTTACACACATATATATCGTTTTGCGTGTGGTTTATATGGGGTGAATAATGTAGAGTTGTCGTGTGTACAGGGCTATAATTTTAATATTGAGCGTTGGGTATTGGGATGTGTTATTTATGTAGTTTAGGTGTTTTTTTTTAATTTTTTGTGAAATATTGAGGGTAATATATTATAGTGAAGTTTTGATATGTGTTGTTTATGCAGGGTGAAAAAGTAAAGTGAATGTGTTTGCAGGGTGAGAAATGAGAGTTGTGTAAGTATTTGGTTGAGTCGGGTAAAAGAATGGGATATGTGAAGTACAGGTATATATATATTTTGTATAACATTTGCGGTGTTCCTGATTATTTTTTGTTGTGTGCATTTATTTCCTTATATATTTAATTGTAGAAATGTATTTTCAAAAGTTTTTATTTTGTCTTTTTTATTATTCACTAAAAGTCTTTTGTTATACTTTTATTCACTCTTTTACTATTAACTAACTAAATTAAATGTTTTAATATTAATTCGGTCTCTTCATAGTTTTTTGGGAGTAGCCAGTTTTCTAGGGTTTTTTTGCATTTTGAAGAGGTGTAATTAACAATATCTAGGTCTTTATTAATTTTCGTGTATAGTGATGGACTCATGTAGAAGTAGAAGCGCGATGCAAAAGTGGTTTTAATTTTTGGAGTCTTCCAGTTTGTGAAACGGTTCGATCTCGTGGGGACTAGACTGGTATACAGAGAAGTTTTGTGAAATTTTAAAAGTGTTGTGCGAATAAATAACTGTCTGACTGTGAGAATTTTGGTCTCCTGATAGAGTGTGTAAGTTGGGAAACGGAAGGGTTTACTGAAAAGAACTTTTAGGGAAGCCCGTTGAACTCTTTCGAGATTTATTATAGATGATTTTGCTGATCCACCCCAAGCAATTATACAGTAACTGATAATACTTTGGCATAAAGCATAGTAAACGGATTTCATAAGTGAAGGATTAGCTATGACTCGCAACTTTTTAAATATGTATAATAGTTTTCTTACTCTTGGAATCAATCCCCTTATGTGATTCTTCCAGTTGAGATTTTCGTCAACTTCAACTCCTAAATAGCGAATACTTTGAGTGTGTTGTATATGTTCACAGTCACATAATTGGTTGAGATGTAACGTGTTGCAGGTATGTATTTTAAGAGGGAAATTGGTAGGTCTAGTTCTTGCCGTCATGTGGAAGCACATGAATTTTGTCTTTGACGTGTTGAGTGTGAGTAGATTGCATTGCAACCATTTCGCAACACAAGCCAGGCCTTTCTCAGCATTAATTCTAGCTCCTACCCAAGTTTTGCCTCGGAAAAGCAGCGCAGTGTCATCTGCAAATGCCGTGGTTTTGGCCGACGTTCCTTCTAGCTCACACAAATCATTTATGTAGGCCAGAAAGAGCGTCGGCCCAAGTACACTGCCCTGTGGAATTCCATAGGAAGTGCATTCACTATTGCTGTGCGCGCGTTCAAGCTTTACACTTTGCTTTCTGCCAGACCACTCTAAGGGCAGACCAGTTATGCCAAGAGCTTCAAGTTTCTTTAGTAAAATAGGTATTGAAACAGTATCGAAGGCTTTCTTGAGGTCTAAGAAGACTCCGATACACTTATCCCCTTTGTCTAAAGCTTGAGCAACATTATCTGTTAGGTGTGCTACAGCATCCTCTGTGGATCTCTGTGACCTAAACCCGAATTGGTAGTCAGAAAGAAGGTTATTTGTTTCGAGAAATTTGGTAAGCCTGAAGTTTACAACCTTTTCTAGAATCTTTGCAGTGACAGTTAGCCATGAAATCGGACGGTAGTTGCTCGGATTCATTGAATCACCAGATTTGTAGATTGGACAGACCTCTGATAATTTTAAGCAATCGGGTACAACGCCACTAGATATGCTCAGGTTTATCACATGACTGAGAGGTTCCGCAATTAGGTATTTAATCTCTTTGAAAATTTTCGGTGGTATTTCGTCCCATCCCGGGGATCCATCCGTTTTAAGGTTCATGATTATTTTAGAGATTTCAAATGGATCAGTTGGTGTTAGGTATAGAGAAAATGAGCTATTTTTGGGGGATGTTTTTACTAAGGATGCAAGTTGTTCTTCCGACATTTTTATAGAGGTTAAAATTTTGTTTGCTAGCTCTTTCCCTATTGAAGTAAAATATTGATTTACCAAGTTCAACGAGGCTGATGGAGAATCTGTGATGTGTAGTAAATCCGTGCAGTTTGTTTTTTCTTTCCCTATATTGCAAATTCTTTTAAGTGCTCTCCATGTCGTCTTAGGATTACCCAAATTATTTTCCCAAATTATTTTCATATAAACATAAAGAAAAGATTTATTAAGTCTACACAAATGATTACACCAAAAAACATCTAATACGTTTTATACAATTACAGAAAAAAACAATTTTGCTTACGTAACTTGATTTATCTTTGGAAATAAATAAAATCATATAGGTAGTCATAGGTGCTGGGTAAGCCTACTCCACCTAAAACAATGTCCCAGCCACTGCAGCGTCCAAGTGGGCTATGGTCCATGGTCTACTCATCTAGTATGACTGAAGGTGCCACTTTAAAATAAATCATTTATACTTGTGCTTTGGACGAATAAACTTTATCTTATCTATCTCATTACTTAGAAGCAAGTGCGGTGGTAGCGGAGCGTTGTAGAGCGCCTGCTTCTTAATCGTGAAGTCGTGGGTTCGAACCCCGGCGTGTACCAATGACTTTGTTTTCTAAGTCATGTACATTTGTGAAATTATAGTAGCAATGCCACTCGCCACGGTGCGGGAAAACATTGTAAGGGAACCCTAGCGTCTGAAGTATTAACGTATGCCGGCCCAACTATGAGGCTAACCCCCAGTTTCTCGTACACTAACAATCTGTTAATCTACTGTTAATAGGTGTCAAATGTTTTTTTCTGTAAGCTCTTTGGCCACTTGACAGCTGTTAATAGTAGTTTAACGGCTTGTTAGTGTACCACAAACCAGGGGTAAGTGCGGAAATCTCAGGTCTAACTAACTACGTAGATGCAAAGGCGAAAGTTACTAAGCACACTGCACGTGGCCCGACACATCGTCATCGTTAGGCTATACTAGTCCACTGCTGGACATAGCCCTCCCCTAAAGAGCGCCACGTTATGCTATAATAGGGGGTAATGCCCATAATCCCCACGCTGGGCATGCGAGTTGGGGATCGCAGTTCGGTGGAATTGTACTGCAGGAGGCGCTGCTGCCCACCCCCCGGTTTGTGTCCCTTAGTCGCCTTTTACGACACCCGCGGGAAGAATTGGGTTGGTGCTATTCTCTAGGCCGACACCACACAACAGCCCGACACGCACTTGGCCAATTTAGTTATACGGCTTTAAACGTATTTGGAATGTAAAACTCAGGTTGGTGATCAATTATTTTTAATTTAAACTGTGAGTAATACCTAATTGGTTGTTTGACAACTCAATAAACGCAAAAACGTGAGCATTAGTCCCACTCGCGCTAGTTTTTGTCGCCGTGCTATGCTCTATGGATAGTATAGTCATAAAGCTAAAGTAATTTAATTAATTACATATCGCTACACCATTTGCATTAACTGTTGACAGCAATTTATTTGGTCTGGTGTTAATTTGTCTCATGGCAAAGTCGGTTTAGAGATGAATTCACTTTTCTTGGAGTAAACTCCAAGACAGTCGTCAGCAAGTCAACCTTAACATGTTTATTTCCGTTGACTAGTATTTGACCTGCGTTTTACATGTTATTTTGAATTATTTTTTCTTTTTTTAGACCAAATATGTATTAGCAAAGGGTAAGATAAAAAGTACCCAGAACCGGCGTGCGTGCATGCAACGAATTATGAACGTTGATGAAGCGAAGGTGATCTGTGGGGATCGTGGCAAGTGGCAGTCCCTGGTCTCTTTCTACCCCTGTGGGATACAGGCGTGAGGTTATGTATGCATGTTTTACTTTTTTTATGTAGCCTATAAACAACCCAGTGCTGTGCACAGGTCTTCTCTCAGAAAGAGAGAGAGTACGGGCTTAATTACCATGCGTACTCGCTGCGGATTGGCAATTTCAAACCTTGAGGTATTTGAACACCTCAAACACACAGGTTTCTTCACGATGTTTTCCCGCGACCTTTGCGAGTGGTATTGTTACTGTAACTTCACAAATATACATAACTTAGAAGACAAACAATGTTTACTTATATTCGATGAATGAATCCTGAATAACATATGTAACGTTTTTTTTTTTTCATTCCAAACCCCTCCCTTACAAACACAATTACGGCAAAATCTGACAAGATATTGGACTTAAAAAGCCATAGGAATGGAATCGGTCTGGACTTTTATGATTTTTTGGACGCCATATTTTATGAGGCATTTGAAGCATAATAAAGAGTAAAATCTATCCACCTACTTGAGTTCTCGACGACCACAAAACCACGAAACAAAAAGTATGGAGCAATATCCATTGCTGCAAAAAAATATGAAGTGGACAGTAACAGTCGACAGCAGGTCGACCGCAAGTTTTCGTCGCAAAGTCGCCCGTAACGTAACTGTGCACAGTACACGCCTGTAAAGATTGACTTGCTGCCCACTGTACTCTCTTCCCTGACGGCTTATCTCGTCAACCGAGTGGACAAGTCCAATGCGATCGTCAATTAAGTTTACGGCCATCAACGCCATTATCCGGCCCCGCTGAATTACTGGCCCTCGTAAACTCCGCTGCGGAGGAACAGAGAAGGACGTCTATATTGATATCTGTCCAACCAGAAAATTATTGAAAAGTTTTAATGAAAAACTGTCTTCAACACCCATTTAACTTTTTTCTTTCATCAACGCTTTCATTATTGATTAATCAACATTCATTTAATGCCAAACTGTTTTTATTTACTAAGAACGCGTGTAGGAAATCCCGGTGGAGAATGAAAAACAACATTAATGCTAAGGGCTCCGACTATTTCAAAAGTGTAAACTAAATTATGTATTCGTATCATAAGCACATTTGTTACTTTTGAAGAAAGTTCTTTTTATTTATTTAATTTTTTTAAATAGACACGAATTGCTGGATGTAAATTTTGTTCATGGCCTTCATTAGAGAACCTTTGCACTCAATGGACCATCAGTCATTAAGCATAATGTGCCTAGGCTACTGTCACTGCAGCTTGCTAACTGGCAAACGCAGAGTAGCACCTCCACTAGGACGATTTCAGGCAGTTTGGTCGCAGTGCCTAGATGAGAATGGCCGAGGTCCGAAAGAAGTGAAGTGACTGGTTGGAGGCCTATATCCAGCAGTTACGGGTACTGGTTGATTAAATAATTGATTGCGCTTCTACGAAGCATTGACGCTCACTGTGGAGACCGTAAACAGGCTAAAAGTCGCACAAAGAACAACGGAAAGGTCGATTCTCGGAATATCCCTTCGCGACAGAGTAAGGAACGAAACCATTCGCTAACGCAGCAAAGTTACTGATATCAGAAAACTGATGGTAGCACAACTCAAATGGCAGTAGGCCGAACCCGAATGTCATCGAGAGAATGGAAGGCAGAACTGTAAAGTCTTATCATGGGGTATTGCGCACAGGAGCACAAAATGTACGCAGGTCACCCGCACGATGGTCGGATGACTACAAAAGCCACAGACCGATCGCGATGGAGGACCCATGAAGAGGCTTACATCTAATAGTGGACAAACAAATGCTGAAGAAGAAGAAAGTACTATCTAAGAGAAAATAATATCTATTATTAAGCTCGCCTTTGTACAAATTATGTTTTTAGTGCAATAAAGGAATTGTTTCATTCATTTATTCATTCAAGAAGAACAATTAATTGATTTATGTATATCGATTATTATTATGTCGATCTAAGGCAGTTTGCTGAGAGTGGCTAGATGAGGATGGCCGAGGACTGAAGAAAGTGGCGGAACTTGGTGGAGGCCTATATCCAGCAGTTACGTACTGGCTGATTTATTAATGGGCATTTTAGGTCCTCTTAGGAATGAGTTAAAATTCTGATGTATTTATTTTATGCTGGCCAGCGTCTCCAGTGTTCACTTTTATGTTTTGATTTAACGACCCCATTGGCGGTGGGATGACATTGTAAGGACTTGAAAGGCCTGTTGAAGGAGTACCTAAACCAAAGTAATGGTTAAACTATTGATGGCTATCCTTCTCCCATCTTTGTGCACTTAACACCAAGAGATGTCTCATCGATCTCAAAGTATGTGAAGGAAAGGTAAGATAAAATAAGAATATTGTTTATTGTACACACCAGAAAATAATTACAGGTGTCTAAAGGCGAAACATGGTAAAATGGTCTTTGCCTACCCTTTCAGCCAATGTGATGTCCACTTATGAAATACCATCTATGTGTATGTAAAAAGTTACAGATGTAGATACATCTGTAACTTTACACATTTGCGCAAATAAACTTTTTACTATGATATATAATTTTTCCACCCTACACAGTTATTATAAGTACCAATCGTTGGTGGTACACCGATCATTTATTTATTTTTACGCATCTGCATACTCGTAGGTACCAAGTGTTGTAACATACTTTTTATCTTATGTCACTTATCCTTATTCAAGTCGTAAATCAGATATCGGCACAAACCCTCTGCGACGTGTAAACAAAAAAAATGTATTATTCGAAAACAGCTTCTAAATTAACCAAAAGTTTCTTTCTACTTTTAAGCGGTGGTAGCGGAGGGTTGAACGCCAGCCTCTCATTCAGGAGGTCCTGGGTCCGACAGAGGGCTCCGAAATGGGACGTACCTCAAGTACGTTTTTCGTACGTCACATTTTTCAGAAAGCGCTTCTGGTCTGACTTCCACACAACACAATCTCTTGACCTGGTCCCAAACTAGGATAACCTACTATGGTAACCAAGCATGGACGTCACAAATATGAAATCACGCCCAGACTGAGGCCACTTCTATAAATGTACGGCGGCCCCCAGTGAGAATCGAACCCACGACCTCTGTCTTGGTAACCAAGTGCCATAACGGCTAGACCAACGAGGCAGTCCCACAAAACAGCCTGATACTAGAGCGCCACCATAAGCTGGAAAAACTGATAGCCTTTCGGAAAGACATAGGCTGGCTGGAGTAATCTCACAGCTTTGCTACGTATTGTAGCGATGTACTTATTAAAACGCTTATTTAAAGCAATAATAATATCTTCTTATTATCTTTTTTTAACGAAACCCTAGCCTATCTCTTGGTCTCAACTCAACTGACACCTAAACAAAACGTAACGATTTCCTTTAAAATAATTCAAACTCGACGGCTGCGCCAGCCAGCTATTATACAGATGTATCGATCAACCATGAGGCTAACACCCGGTTTCTCCTACACTAACAAACTGTTAATCTACTGTTAACGGTTGACAGTTTTTTTTTCGTACGCTCTTTGACCAACTGACAGCTGTCAACAGTAAATTAACAGCTTGTTAGTGTGCGATAAACCGGGGGTAAGTGCGGAAATCTCGGTTCTATCTAACTAACTATACCTCATGTGGACACTATAACTTTACAAGTGTACAGTTAGTGTACATAACTTAGAAAAGAAAGTCATTGATACATGCCGGGATTCAAACCCACGGCCTCCCGCGATTGACAGGCTGGCGTTCTACAACTCCGCTACCAGCCCTACATTTTTCTTTGTTTCAGTTAAAACGTTAGAGTATAAAGTTATACTCTAAAGGTTATATTCTTTTTAATGCACTAACACGTGCTAAGGACAATTTCAAAAACATACTCTAAGCAATATAGTTATACTAATAAGCACCGTATGAGCCTGGTATAGTTACAGAGTGTTTTGTTCACGACATTTGAATGTAATTTTCAGTTGGAAAAAAAGAGACAAAACACTGCATAGTTATACAATACTTACACCAAGTTTATTAGTAAGGCTGTTCGGTTTCAACAAAATATATGAACCTCTAAAAGTGTAGTGTGACCAATACTGGTAGAAAGTTAATCGGCTAAGCCCATGGTTGCGTAGCGTTGTAAAAAACTTAGATTGTACTTTGCGCGTGATAATATTTCAAGTACAAATCGATTAGGCCAATCAATATTGGCCATTTCGAATTGGCACACGATAGTTTTTGTACGGAAATTGCAAGTTATCGCGAAAAATGTCAATAAAAAATATTACACAAAAACCGAAAACAGTTGAATGCAATTCCTTAACCGATAGTTACTGAATTGAAAATTTTACAAAGTAATTACTTAAGTATCTCTTCAGATTTGTCAAAAACGAAAGAGGCAGGCTGTAAATTCAATCACTTGTCGTGGTCCTAAGATACCCTTTATTTTATATTATTTTACTAGCGGCCGCCCGCGAATTCGTCCGCGTGGATTTCGATTTCCGCGGTAAGAGTTTGGATAATTCACGCCAAATCTTTATAAATTCTAGCCTATATGTTATTCGGATGTATCAGCTACATTATTGTAAAGGTTCATTAAAAATATTAAAATCCATACAGAAGTTTTTGCGTGAAAGAGTAACAAACATCCATAGAAACTTTCACATTTATAATATTAGTAGGAAAAAATATAAAATAATAGCTGGTACCCGCGACTTCGTCTGCGTACTTTTAATTTGAATATTAAGGATTATATTAAAGGAACGGTATAGATTTGGGTATAGCATATTTGGTTAAAAGAGAGTAGGTATATTTAAAAAAATTAAAAAATATCTGTTTACAGTAGGTATAAGGTACCTATGTATTCCATTGAATGGCAGAAAGTACCTAGGAAAATTTATTGGTCCTTATGTCCAAGAGACACTTACAGGGGCCAGCGTCACGTTGTGTACAAAAATATAACATTCTTTGAATTTTTAAAACAATTTCCCTCTCAACTCCTTCAATATTTTGACATCTGCGGTCAATCTCGCTGTTTTCGTCTCCCATAAAATAAATCTGTAGAAATCATTATTTGTGGGAAGCAAAGAGCCAATCCTATGATAAACTTGCCCCTGTACCGTAAATGTAGGTGAAATTCCAGGCATGATGACCTCATTACCCACACCAAATGATGTCATTTGAAAGCAAGAATTGTACTTTCTTATTCTATTTAAAAATCGCCGAGATTTATTGCCGTCATATAGAAGTAAGGATTTGAGTGGCTCGTCGGGGTCACCAAGCGTTGGTACTGATACTTTGCCTCCAGAACAGCACATACCTGGGGTGTCTTCCTTCCACTTGAGGGCCTCACAGTGTCTGCATTTATTGGCCATTCTACCTATGAGGACTAATCGATGATTAAAGTAATCAATTTACGGATCATAATCAAAAGCAGCATCGGCAAATGTCTCCCACGTATTCATCGTAAACGTACGTCTCCTTTCTGCTTGCTTGCTTAATTAAACGTCGTCTACATGTTTCTTCGGAGGTCTCTGCGGCTACGTACGAAGCTTGACGCTCAGCATATAAGATTTGGCGAGCTTGGGTCTGCTGAGAGGTCTCAGCAGCTCTTTGAGCCGCGTGACGCTCAGCATCCAGGACTTGCGACCTTGGGTCTGCTGAGAGGTCTCTGCAGCCCTTTGTGCAGCATGACAATCAGCGTGTAAATTATGACGGGTCTGCGTTTGCTCAAAAGTTTTAGCAGCCCATTGAGCTGCGTGACGCTCGCCATCTAAAGTCCGACGGATCTGTGAATCTTCTTCCGATTCCAGTGATCTAGCAAGTTTAGCAGCCCGAGCTTTGCTAGAGCTATAAGCTAAATTGGACTTTCGTTTGCGAGGCATCGTAGAAAAAACAAAATAAAATGAATCGAACAAAACAGATGTACAAATTGAGATTTATTATCATAAAAAAAACGTAGTAAAAATGATGCGCTCACCGCACGGCGATGTGTTTAAGTCACGTTTGAATGGAAAAAAAGAAACTAAGAAATTAAATTATCAATACTTATTTACTACCAATGCATAAAAAGAGTAGGAGGTAAGTAGGTTAGGTTAGTTTTACACCTACTACGAACTATTAGATTAAGATTAATTCAAAAAAGGAAATAAAAGCAAATCGGATTTTTACGGAATACCGGAAACTATCTTACCTACTATTAACTAAAAGATCCCGAAATATTAAGTATGTACAAAATTTACTCGTATTTACAGGACCTAACTAATAAAAAATACTTAAAAAATTATACAAAACAATAAAATAATTTTACTGGATCAAAAAATGTAATTATCTGTAGCCCAAATTTCTCTAATCGCATGCGTCCGACAACGATGTCTGCCTGCCCTCACGTGTCTGCCCGTTCGGGTAGGCATAGTTAGATTCGTGCGCTCCCCCACCACACGACAGCGCCGTTGCCTGCCGCCCGCCACACTTCGGCGAATGTGCGCGACGACGACTGATGACCGACGGCAGCGGCGGCGATGTAGAGTATTCGTTTAAAGGAACTTTAACTTCGAAAGCCAATTTTTTTTTTAACTTGATTCATTTTATCTTCAAAAATGACGAACTTCATACAAACTTTCAACCCCTATGTCATCCCCTCACAGGTCAAAATTTCAAAAACGATAGAACAAATTGTTTTTTATTTCTTATCAAGTTCCTAAATATAAAGTTTCATGGTTTTATCCCCAAAAATGACGAACTCCCTTACAAACTTTCAACCCTTATTTCACCCCCTCACTGGTCGAAATTTCAAAAACGCTAGAACAAATATTTAATTATTTCTTATAAAGTGCTTAAATATAAAGTTTCATGGTTTTATCTTTTAAAATTAATAAATCCCATACAAACTTTCAACCTCTATTTCAACCTCTTCATCCCTTTTTTTCGTAATAAAAGGTAGCCTATGTCCTTTCTCAGGGTCTAAAGATTGTCTGTGCCAAATTTCATCAAAATCGGTTGAGAGGTTTAAGCGGGAAAGCGTAACAGACAGACAGAGTTACTTTCGCATTTATAATATTAAGTAGGGAGTAGGGATTGATGAAGTGAGTAATAATAATAATAGTAATAATAACAGGTGACAATCAATAAAACCAACAACGACAACCACCTTGACTAAGGTAAACAGACGAGGTCCCCACCAACATCGAAATGCACTTAGAATAGGGTTATTTGTACAAATGAAATACGGCGGCCTCTAATAGTCGAACTCACCACTCTGTTTTGGTTGTGCACATGAAACTAGTATTTAACTCTTTAAAAAGACCACTCACGAAGTAACTCCCGAAAAATATAGTTTGATCATGTTTAGAATTGGAAACCCCTTATCAAAAAATATCTACATAGGTATTAGAAAAAAAAAATATTACTCATTGAGGGAACCTCGTAAAGGGGTCCATCAAAAAGCATTTCATTTAAAGACGTAACTTGGTTTTAATTCACAAACTAGGGGCCGGTTTCTGAATTGAGAATTTCACTAAGTGAATACTGAAGTAACGTTCTAAAACGCTCTTTTCTTAGAAATTCGAAAAGACAGCACTGCAGTCAATTATTTCATATGTGACACAGTACCAATTGTTTTGAAGACAAATCCAGTTTCGCTCATGCTTACAACTGAGAATAAGAGATTAAAAAAGAAATTGGAGCCTCATAAGGCTGTATTTTAATAGCTTTATTCATTAAAACACGATTGTACTAAAACATTCCTAGAGGCGTTTTATCCAATCTGTCGTTACTGATTACGTCCTAGGCCCACTTGGTTAGCTTATTTAACTCGAGTTAAATGAGCTAACCCGGGCTGACGCAAGTCGGCCTTATTGTTGTAAAATTTTCACCATATACTACTTTAGGAAGCGGTGGTAGCTCAGTGGGTAGAACCATGGACTGGCAAGCGAGAGCCCCTGGTTCGATCCCGAGTGCGGGTATGTACCAATGACTTTGTTTAATTTCAAAGTTACGTACATTTGCGAATTTGTAGTCGTAATACCACACGCTGAGGTATTTCCTCACCATCGTGAGGAAACCCGCGGCTTGGTTGGTTCCGCACGTACTGACTAGTATTTCCTGTGGGCTAGGCCGACTAAGCTGTCAGGATGGTATAGGTGCTGGGAAGGCTACACCATCTATTAAACCATGTCCCAGGCACTACAGCGTCGGAGTGGTCCCGTCACCCATCTAGTGTGAGTGAAGATACCACTCGACGCTGTAAAAATCATCTCATTAAGTAGATGCAAAAAGGCCAATATCAGTATTATTACTAGTCAGCCATTTTGGAGTCCTTTAAGAATTTGCGTTTTTATCAATAAAGCACGTAAGACTTTACATTGTGTTTAATCGTAGAGTATTCTATTGGCGCTACTATACATTATTGTATGGCCGTTAGAAAGAAACAGGAAAGGTGAGGCGGGACCCGAATGTGAAGGTTACTTAGGTTCTTGCGGCAGAACCTAAGTAACCTTCACATTCGGGTCCCGCCTCACCTTTCCTGTTTCTTGATTTATTAGTTGCACTTTTCATCCTTCACTCATTTTCAAGACACTAAACCAACAATGAGGAAACGTTGAAGGCTCCTTTCAAACATGCACAATTTATAACTCAACGTTGTAGCCAAAGCTGGCTGTTCGTCTATTGCTAAAGGCCGTTATAGACGTGAGCTATTTATTTTGCCTAAAACTCGTCATTTATCAACTTAGCGTCCATTGTTTGGCCGCCATCGGTTCCGTAATGTGTTGGTGATTAATTTCACATTACGTGTTAGTCAAAGGGTAGATTCAGAGTCGTGATAGGAAGCTCTGATAGGTCCGGGTAGTCGAGAAAATCGGCTGTACTTTGCGACAGCATCCGCAATCCGCATGTGCATATGAGAGGGATGTATGGGCACGTATGCTTTTTGGCCCATGTCCAGCTGGGGTCGAAAACGGGCTGATTGATTAATTTATCCTTTTTTTATCCTTCAAGGCTGTACAGTCTTCAGTACATCAACCTTTATTCGCAAGCATTCTACTCAGTTACGTTACCAGAGACTTTGCAACTAACATTTAGATAGAAATGTAAAAAATCGCGATTACATACATACATAACCTCACGCCTGTATCCCCGAGTGGTAGGCAGAGACCACGATAACGTGAGCGTTCACTACTAGCAGCGCAGTATTGCAGACATGGCTATCATTTTATCCTCTTTGGTGCCTGTAAGAAAACCAAATATCGGGAACTCAAATAAATTCGTGATAGTGGTAGGAATGCCGGTTCTTTTAAAAGGGTGTAATGTTTCTTTATAGGTAATAACTTTAGATCCTTAATTAACTTAATTTCGCAATTACTTGATTTATGTCGGAAGAGTCTGACCAGGTATCGCTTTTTTCAAAGGGCCTTCATGTGAGTAGAGGCGGAGCTCAAGTTGTCTTCGGTAGCAATCTGTAATACTTACAAAGTTCTAGTTCCAAAATGATACATTTTAATCGACCTCATGACCCTTGACCATGACCATAAAGATCCTGATAAACCTAGCACTTCCAACAAGCATTTTAGCGAGTGTTATAATTATAATACATACATGTCTATCTAATATCGATAATCAACCACATCAACCCACTGCTGGGCATAGGCCTCCTTTTTACTGCGCCATTTCTCCTTTTTACCGACATCACAAACATGTAAACATTCAAGACAAGGGTTTTTTTACTGTCCCAAGCCGAGGTTCGAACCCGGGACCTCTCGCATGGGAGGCGCGCTTCCGCTACGCCACAGGGGTCGTCTGAGTCAATGTGTTATTGAGTTTAACATAGTAAAACTATACTAAAATTCTCTTACAACAGAATACTCAGCACTCTATGCATCTAAATTATTTTGGCAGCATATTCGTTACACAGGGAAAATCCTCGGCAATAACTCCGAATTCCCACTGGTTAAAAGATCCCCCGGGCATCTTGCCAAACCTAACGCGCTTACCGAGGAAAAACAACAATCAAGACAATCCAATACCCCGCAACCTCCAACAAACAACCTCGACTCAAGTGTTATTTCACGTTGATATCTTCAAATGCGTTTCAGATAGCTTTAACCATAAGTGGCCTTTCAACTGTCGGTCGAGCGGCGTTATGGGAGTGCAACAAAGCAAATGTATGGTCATCGCGCAGATCGGTAAGCGTCATGCGTTCACGATCTCATCGGCATCGATGTTTGACCGTTTGGGTGTTTGGTCCAAGCTTGAAATCGGCGCTCGCGCAATTGGGGCAAATTAAATTATGGGCCAATTTCTGAATTGAGAATTTCGCGTAGTAAATAGTTAACTGTTGTGCTGTCTCTTCGAATTTCTCAGGAACAAGCGTGACAGAACGTTACTTAAGTATTTACTTTGTAAAATTCTCAATTAAGAAATCAGCCCTATGACATTTTATTTCAATTCCAACAATGCCATAAAAATATCGAGTTAAAACCGAAAATAAAACTAAAAATGTAGTATTAAAACTTTTGGAAAGTTACATTATATGATTTTTATGAAAGCTGAAATCCAAATAAAACCTGTAAGTAACCCAGGTAAAAACATACACATATTAGTAAATAGGTGCTTCAAAATAATTTATGAAAAAATAAGTTTAGACTTTGTTTTAATTGTAACTATGTAAGTATAGTAATCAGCCGTAGAATAACGCTCACTCTATTGCAATTTCTTGTTATTAAAATTTAAAGAAACAGAAAGCGAATAAGTAACAAATCGCTCTGAATTTGTGTAGTTACTTACATAGAAATTTCATTCAGCATAGGTAGTACGAAGACGCAAGTCACGCGTTTTTGTGACGATGAAATGTCAGAAGTCGCGACTTTTGACGATAAAAGGCGCGACTAGCGTCGTCGTACCACCCAGGCATGTTTATTTGTCCAACGTAAAGCGGAATGCACAGCTTATGAAATAAGAGACCGTACCGAGACCGTGAAAAGATAAGAGAACCGTTAACATTACCTCAAGGGTAGCGTTAACGACTTTGTTATCTTTTCTCGAACACCTTAGACAAGAAACCAATTACCCTATACCAATTTATTGAAACCACGCCCCCGCTTGTGCTTGCACCACACGTGCACAGATAAGTAACTCACGATTAGGGTCAAGCACCAAGGTCTAGCATTACATAAGAATAAACATTTTGATCCTAATTGATACGGCGCTGATCGGCCCGCTATTGTCTACTGACACCTTTGATAGATCACCCTTATCACCAATGATCGGAATAGGTAGAATATAAACACTTACAGTTGGCGAGATAGGTGTGTTAAGTTATTTCTGTCGAAACCCGAAATTGGTCATCGGAGTAATTAGAGCAATATTAGTTATATTTATGTGTATGGGTAACCTTAATAAAATAATTCGGCCTTATTTACGGCCTTATTAACAGAGTTCATTAAAATACTCCAAAAACGCTGACCAAAATAGTCTGTGGTGGTGAGTTTACATGGAAAAAAGTAACTACAGACAAACAAAATTACTCAAAAGACCGTTCTTCTGCGGGATCGTATAATTTTAGAACTATCCAAAAATCAACTTTATGAACAAACTTTGGCATTACCCCCTATGATAGCACAACGTGCGCTCTTTAGGGGAGGGCTATGTCCAGCAGTGGACTAAAGAAGAAGAAGAAGAAGCCATTTCAATCCACTTGTGACCACGGCAAATGCAACGTTACTACGAAACGTCGCGAATTAAGGTAACAAGGTTTTATCTAATATATAATCGTGACGAGACCCGTTTAATAATAACTATGTATAAGCATCGCGTGTCATTAAGACATTACTATCACACGTCAGTATAGCCTGACGACGACGACGACGACGAACAAACTGTAAAATTTGATTTACCTTCCTTGGCGGACAGCCTTTATTAATTTAATTAAGCACTACTAGGGCACCTGGTTCAATAAAAAATATTTAAGATACCTAATAAAATTTTGCGGTTTTAATAGGTCCGTTTTATGTATGTGGCCTCGCCAACTGTAGGCATTTATACTTTGTCTATTCCGATCACTGTAGATCACCGACAGTTTTAGTCTCTTTACGCATGGCTTATGATTGTAGGCTTAAGTGTAGGCTTAGCTTGCCGTTTGAAATGACTTGTGACGGGTCAATGGCTTAAATGGTCAATTGCGAGTGCGTGGAGATTAGTGGCGAGGTGTTTGGGCGCAACAGCGTTAGACATAGGTACGTAAGAGATTTATTTCGCACAAAAATATCTAAGACCTAAGTTTGATGAAGCAAAAGATCTGAATCAGATTAGGTCAAGAAATTAAACAAAGTCATTGGTACATGCCCGCACTCGGGATCGAACCTGGGGCTCTCGCTTACCAGTCCATGGTTCTACTCACTGAGCTACCACCGCTTCAACTTAGTATACTGCCTTTATATATACGAATTTCTTGAAATCTTAAAGAATATTTCATTTAGGCCGGGCACATAAAATTACTCCCCGTAAGTATATCCTCACGTCATAGACACAAAGTTGTTTTAGATAGATAGTTAGAATATTCTATTTTAGATATTTTTTAAGGTATCGTGACTGTTTCGTAAATAAGGTTTCATTTTTATTAAACCTGCGGTTAATCCAGAGCGGAGTAAAAGCCTCCCCCAACTCGGATCAGCCACCTAATACGGTAACAGCTAAACACATTACTCTGCACTGTACAGGAAAATCCATTTTGACGTTTCCGACGTGTCAAATTATGTATTTATTTGACTGTTCGGAGTTGGTTGAGAAGTTATGGTAAGAAGGGACGATTAAGTCTAGTGTAGTATTGACTATTCTTTCCTGTGGGGTAGGCCGACTAAGTTTTCAGGATTGTATAGTGTGCTGGGCAAGCCTACACCATGTAAAACAATGCCCCAGGCACTGCAGCATCCGAGTGGTCCCTTCACCCATCGAGTGTGAGTGAAGATACCCCTGAACGCTATAAATCATCTCATTCCGTAGATGCAGAGTGTACTCTGTTAATTAAGTTATAACCTGTATTCAAAAGAATAAATATTGAGTTTCTTTGTTAGGTTCTTCTCCACATAATGTACTAACTAAAATTAGTACTAATTAAAATCTACTAATAACATTTTTGACGTTGACTTTACGTGTGTAAAGATATTGCTTTCCTAGGCCACCAAAAAACGCTCCGGCGTGTATCGGTTTTTGTATTCTTATTTTACACACGCAATAAAGTAAAGTTGTAAACTTTAGGTCCGTTGGCAATTTTGATTGGACATTTTACGCACAAGTTGGTAATACAGAGCTAACTATATCTTTATGCGATGATGTCACCGTCGTACCAATATAATATTTAGCTGCAATAAAGCAATGCACCAAAATGGTTTTGAGTTTACAACTTGATTATTTAATTGTACCGGACTAATGACGTTATTTCCTAAGGATACAGAGGCGTGAAAAACCTCGGAGACCTATTTATTACGCGCACCCAATGAGTGCTTCTCTATTAAGATGGTTGGCTGCCTCGTTGGACTAGCGGTTAAAACGCTTGACTATAGAAACAGAGATCGTGGGTTTGATTCCCACTGCAGGCCACCGTACTAGACCAGTTCAAATGGGGTCAGTATGGATGTATTTTCATGCTTGTGATGTCCTTGCATGGTTACTATAGCACAGTGTACCCTAGTTGGGGACCAAGACAATTGATTGTGTTGTAAGCAAGTTAGTATTATTGTTATTTTGGATTGGAGGCTTTTTGTATATTTTTTCTCCATGCCTTTCTCTAGAATTGAGAAAGGAATGAAATAATGAAATGAAATGAAAAGTTTTTATTCAAAGTAGCGCAGAAACTGCGGCTTAATGTACGTTACAATTCAAACTAGGTGTCCATTTCAAAATCTGGATAATTTTGGAGAAAAAAATTGACAAAAATACTCCAAAATGTTGTGTGCAAAGGTTGCGTTGGTTTGGACATTTGGAGAGGATGAAGGAAGACAGATTGACGAAACAGATATTGCGAATGTGAGTGGAAGGGCTGGTAAGGGACGTCCTAGACGGACATGCAGCGACCAAATAGGGGATGTATTAGCAAAGGGGAAGATAAAAAGGTCCCGGAACCGGCGTGCGTGCATGCATCGTCTTATGAACGTTGATGAAGCGAAGGTGATCTGTCAGGATCGTGGCAAGTGCCAGTCCCTGGTCTCTGCCTACCCCTCTGGGATACAGGCGTGAGGTATATATGTATGTCTTTCTCGAAAATGATCTAGATTTTCAAAAATGGACACCTAGTTCAACGCGTAACGTGCATCAAGTCGCAACTTAAATCTAAATAAATCTTATTTAGAATTAGAATTTGAACTTGGAATTGCCTTACCGCGGTGGTTTTGAATTTGAATTTGGTACTCGTGCTAATTAAGCCCATATTTCTTAATGATTCGCGATACTTCTATATATCAAACGGGTCTAATCGCGATTATTTATTAAGTAAAACGATTATTCAGTCTACCCGTGACCACGGCAACTGTAACGCTGCCAAAACCTCGGTACCTATATAAGGTAATTGCGTTTTACCTAAAAT
The DNA here is from genome assembly GCA_934045075.1 of Yponomeuta sedellus. NCBI lineage: Eukaryota > Metazoa > Arthropoda > Insecta > Lepidoptera > Yponomeutidae > Yponomeuta > Yponomeuta sedellus. The sequence continues at coordinate 17,914,412 of OW203722.1, read as the reverse complement.
AAATAATGGCGATTAGACCCGTTTAATATAAAACTAAGCCCATATTCTCTCTCTGAGAGAAGGCATGTTCCCTGAAGTAGGACGATTATAGGCTACATAAAAAAATATTATAATGCGCGTAATCACACATTCACTCAACACAACTCCTTGGAAATAATCCGTAATAATGTCTATCCTTCCTCACTGCAACCTTTGAATATCGCAGCTATTATTAAAACATCACACAAGCTTGACTTAGCAAAAAATGTTCACAATGCGATTGAATACTTATTCGTGACTGGCTCTTGACGCTGACTTCTCCTTCAATATTTCTATTTGATTTGTACGATAATGATCAGTCCTACACAATCAATGCTGGGTGTATATATAGATTTCAAAAGAAACTCAAACTCAAAAACTCACAATTTTTTATTCTCTATAAAAACAAAATGTTTACTTAATCAACGTATAAGTTTTGAGTTTTACAATTAACAATTTATTCTTTTATTCTTTTCAAAACAGATTTAAACTTAAGTAACCGAGTTTTCAACTTAGAGTTACACTAGACAGCCATAATTCATAATCTGGTATTGAAATAATGTCACCGTTAACATTATTTAAATACCAGACATCATAGTCTTACAAATAATCCTAATGTTATGATAGGAATTTTTGTATATCCTCGACACATTTTTAAACCGCGTCGGTGATAGATAACTCAAATATAATATCTTGAGGAATCTTATTTTAGAACCGTATACATTGCCCCATAAAGGATGTATTCACTTTTGTAAGACAAAATCGTGGAATTGACAATTTATGTTTTTCCTAGTTAACATTATGATGGCTATTTTTATTAATAATATTAATACTTTATTGCACCATAAAATCGTACAATGCGGCGAACTTAATGCCATAAGCTGTCAATATTTTCGAAGATAAATGATAAAACTTATTTGCTGTTATAATTTAAAGAGAAACGAGATTCTCACCATGATTTTCAATAGGAATATTAAATAAACGTGTTAAGAATACTTTTCTTTAGCGTTATGTGTATATACATCTACAAAAGTTAAAAATATATAATGGGTATAAACAGTCTTACTCTATGGGATGACATGAACCATGCATGACGAGATGTAATTAGTAGGTAATCGTGTCTCTCGAAGCGTTCAATTATGTATAAGTTTCTCCTGCTGGTACAAATTACCGTTAAATCTTATATTTTTGGAGTTTTTTTGTCGATTTTTTCTCCAAAATGATCTAGATTTTGAAATGGACATCTAGTTTGAATTGTAACGTTCAATAAGCCGTAGTTTCTGCGCTACTTTGTATAAAACCATTTCATTTCATTTATTACCCGACTGCAGCGAAGCCCAAAAGGAGGGTAATGTGTTTATTACCCGACTGCAGCGAAGCCCAAAAGGAGGGTAATGTGTTTAGTGCGTATGTATGTATGTATGTAAGTATGTCCGATTCTATGTTCCCTCATAACTCCTTAACCAATGGTCAGATTTTGTTAAACAAGGTGTCATTCGATTCGGCATCCTTGCGCGGGTGTCATAGGCTATATAAAATCATAATTATGCGATCAGAACCGTGACGAAAAATAAAATTCGTTAAGAAGCTTCGTTAAAGTACAGCTAGGAGCCACTAGATGGCGCTGTTATATTTAGTTTATTGAATTCGAATACTAATTTTATTGAACTACCCCTAACAGGTGTGAAATATTTAAAACAGAATTTTGCGGATGACGTAGGTTACATTAAATCAGCATTAATAGAGAACCAACGGAACAAAAAATAACATTTACTTCTAAGCAATTAAAGTACCACTTTTAGCCACTTGATGGCGCTGCTATATTTTATTTATTCTAATACATGTGTATACATAACTTCGGCTTTGGTCTACATGTAAACAAACCATTTATAGAATCGGTACAAATGCGGAAAGAAATAATTCCTAAAAAGTGGTTTCTTCCTTCTAGATCATTCATTTAATTAAAAAATATAATTTTGTTTAACTACGCCTAACACGTGCAAAGTATTTAAAAGAGAATTTTGCGGGTGTCGTTGATTACATTAAATCAGCATTAATAGAGAACAAACGCAACACAAATAATATTCACTTCTAAGTAATTAAAGTACTGTAGCATTAGTTCCTCTACCCAACCACAGATGGCGCTGTTTGTGTTCTAAATTGCGGTATGGTTTTGTCCGAAGGTCCTACATAATATTAAACAAAATTGGATAGTATTTGAGCGCTTGCGAATCACTTCACCAATACTGACTGTCCACTAATAATTGGCACGACTAGTGACGTAGGTAATATACCTCGCTTTGCGCTGTGGTGCGAGTAGTACAGTTACTAATCCATAATCCTTAGTAAGTTTCATATTGCTTCAATAAATAGATCCCTAAGTACGTGCTGTCGTGCTGAAACAACGTTTCTCTTCTTGTCTGCTGAAACCCTGTCCTACAGTACCACTTTTAGCCACTAGATGGCGCTGGCATATATTTATTCTAGTACATGTATAAATTTACATAATATCAGCTTTGCTCTACATGTAAACAAACCGTCTATAGAAACGGTATAAGTGCTGAAAGAAATAATGCCTATAAAGTGTTTATTTCTTTCTACGCCATTCGTTTATCTCATTAATTTAAGAAATATCAACCTCATAGGGGGTAATAATAATAATACATTACTGCAGAGGCCGAGAAGTAAGGGATTGCTGGACGAGTTTGGGATAGACGGCCGAGTCGTAGACGAAGCCGTCTAGAACGAGTCCTGCAATCCCTGTTCCGGCCGAGGATTGTATAATGCTTTTCTCAAACAATGCGAGGAAATATTAATATTAAAATAATTACTAGGTAATTAAGAAATAATAGTTTAGTTTGCAGCCTTTTTTATTTTTTTAAATACACTAACATATTTGAGCACCATGTTTAACCGCACAAAAACCAATACCATAGATTGTTTTTTTTGTTAATCTAAGTATGCTAACATAATTTTTTTAAATACACTAACATATTTGAGCACCATGTTTAACCGCACAAAAACCAATACCATAGATTGTTTTTTTTACCCGACTGCAGCGAAGCCCAAAAGGAGGGTAATGTGTTTAGTGCGTATGTATGTATGTATGTATGTAAGTATGTCCGATTCTATGTTCCCTCATAACTCCTTAACCAATGGTCAGATTTTGTTAAACAAGGTGTCATTCGATTCGGCATCCTTGCGCGGGTGTCATAGGCTATATAAAATCATAATTATGCGATCAGAACCGTGACGAAAAATAAAATTCGTTAAGAAGCTTCGTTAAAGTACAGCTAGGAGCCACTAGATGGCGCTGTTATATTTAGTTTATTGAATTCGAATACTAATTTTATTGAACTACCCCTAACAGGTGTGAAATATTTAAAACAGAATTTTGCGGATGACGTAGGTTACATTAAATCAGCATTAATAGAGAACCAACGGAACAAAAAATAACATTTACTTCTAAGCAATTAAAGTACCACTTTTAGCCACTTGATGGCGCTGCTATATTTTATTTATTCTAATACATGTGTATACATAACTTCGGCTTTGGTCTACATGTAAACAAACCATTTATAGAATCGGTACAAATGCGGAAAGAAATAATTCCTATAAAGTGGTTTCTTCCTTCTAGATCATTCATTTAATTAAAAAATATAATTTGGTTTAACTACGCCTAACACGTGCAAAGTATTTAAAAGAGAATTTTAACTTTATAAGCATTATTTGCTCAAACTGTCGCATTTATTATTTTATATAAAATGATGCAGTCGGGACCCATTACTTAATGGGTCCCGACTGCAACATTTTATATAAAATAATAAATGCAACAGTTTGAGCAAATAATGCTTTTAAAGTTATATTATTTGGTCCCTCAAGTAAAGCAGCATGAACTCTTCTGATTCGACATTAGCATTTGAAAATAAAGTTATCTTATTTTTTCCCTTTCAGTTGATTTATCACTGCAGTCGGGTTCTTTTATTTTTTTAAATATTTTTTTTTTTGTCCTTAACATAATATATTGCTTGTGTAGATGCCCAAAATTTTCTCTGCCTAATGGAATTTTGAGGTGTAATAAGTTTATCTTCATAAATTTGATTAATGGCGGACACTCTACATATCCATAGTTGCCCGTTTTTTCTGAACCTTAAAAAATATAGAAGTATCATTAGCTAATGATACTTCTATATTGTTTAAGGTTAGCTAACCTTTAGCTGAATTCAATGATTCCACGAGAAACAATGAAGTATAAATCTTCCCAAGCAGACGATAACAAAGCGTTGTCGAAACGCGTCTGAGCGTACAATGTTCCGTCTATCAACAATAACATTTCTGTGCACCCAATCAATGCGCAACTTATCATTAGACAGTTTGAGTTCATTGCCAGAGTGACCTAGCAATGAATGGAAACAACAGAAGTACGAATCGTGAGCGAGATTTGCATTGGTGTAGAATTGTATTTCTTAATAAAAATAATAAATAATAAATGTTTTGTTTTGGAATTATGAGAGAACGTGGAATAATGCGACAGTAATGTCTTAATGACACGCGATGCTCATACGTGTAAATCACGATTATTTATTAGGTAAAACATTATTACCTTAACTCCCGATGTTTCGGCAACGTTGCTTTTGCCGTTGTCATAAGTGGATTGAATAATGGCTTCTTCTTCTTCTTCAGGCTGTATTAGTCCACTGCTGGACATAGCCCTCCCCTAATGAGCGCCATAGCGCAGGGTTGTGCCATCATTGGGGAGTAATGCCCATTGAAATGGCTAGTATGTCGGGAATTAGGGCTACGTTTTACCTAATAAATAATCACGATTATACCTTGAAAAAAGATGATTGAAATAGATGATGACCAATGATTTTCAGTGTTGTTTTGAAGATCAAGACTTTGGAAGTTAAGGAGAGTTCATTAAATATTGGCTAAGGCCAGCCAATAATGATATAGGTCTCGTCCTATCCACACTATCTATTTCAGTCTTGGACTTTTCCTATCCAGTCCTTTTCTTCCACTTTAGATAAGTTGTAGAACCATGTCGCGGGTTCTTAGCCTACATTACTGCACACATGTCTAGGCTTCCAGACCAGTAACTTTGCAGCCCATATTTAGTCTGGTCTACAGAATATATGACGATGCTTGAAAATGACTGATCTTTAGAGTAATAAACTACACATCAGCCCTACCCTAGCATACTAATAATAGTAATACGGCGCCGTCTTAAAAACAAAATATTTAAAAGGGTATATAACTTACCTTGAACGAACAATCACTATTAGCTGATAATTGTGATTTGTAATGAGATATACCACAATGACGTACCATTTAATATTAACTAAATTAATTATATGCGTTAAAGGCAGCGTAGGATAAAAGAGGCTGCCGAATGTCCTACGCTGCGTTCAAGGCAGCGTAAGACATCCACAAGCTCACTGGACCGACGATCTGAGGCAAATTGCTCTGAGTAGCTGGATGAGGAAGGTCGAGGACAGAAGGGGTCGAATATGGGTGGATTGACTGATTTAACTTTTTTTATGTTGCACAACGATTTTTTCGAACTTTTTTTACGATTCTAACCTAGTAGCAAAGCTGGCATTCTGCGATAATTTTCGTCTATGGCCCGACCCCTAGAATGTAGAAAGTATGTAGGCCATGTTTGTTGTTAACTTATTATCTTGATAACGGTTCGATATCGAACACAACCATTTGTGTGCACGCAAATGGCCTGTCATAGGAACAATTGATAGTTCATTATTTAATTATTGCACATTGCCCAACGGTAGCTGTCTGCCATTAATTTAGTATTGCACCCGTTTGATTAATAATGCCTCTCGTTTATATTAGAGAACATCGATCTTGGACACGGCACATCAAATACAAATACAAACACAAAATTGTAGACTTTTAGTCCGGATTTACTTACGGGTGTTGTTATATTGATTTTCCGATATAACAACACCCGTAAGTAAATCCGGACTAAAAGTCTACAATGTGTTGTGCTTACGAAAGTTTTAGTTCAAACACAAAATGTTTATTTTAACCACAAAAACACAGCATTATCTTTATGTTACATTGAGTAAATTATAAGTGTGTTAGGAACGACCAAAATTTAAGGATTGTAAATGACAAACTGTTGACATCTGTGCATCCCAAAGAGTTTATGTATGTGGGCTGAAAGAACTGAAACTGAATGTGTTTATTTTATATACCCTTTTAACGTCCCACTGCAAGGCACAGGCCTTCTCTCAGAGAGAGAGTGTGGGCTTAATTACTACGTGTGCCCACCGCGGATTGGCAATTTCAAGCGCTGAAGTATTTGAACGTCAGACACGACTATGTATAAAAAGTAATAACGGGTTTAAATTGTATATTGCTGGAATAAAGTGCACTAATTAAGATTTTCATAAGATTTGAATTTGCAACCGGATATTCCTTTGACATCTTAAGGAGGCTTGAACCTAAAGTTACATCATTTTAAAACGTTTCCGCGAAAAGGTGTGTTGATCAGTTTTAAAATTAATTACGCTCAAAATGTGAACTTTAGCTGCAATCCATTACTTTTAACTTTACCTGTTAGGTAGTGAGGTAGTGTAGCGGCATTAATAACGCAAGTGTTAAAATGCAACTTGTACTTTTCTTATAAAAAATGTAATGGTTCTTTCTCACGCTCTTGCAATGCCTTTAGCTATGAATCAACGTAGCCTAGGTGTAGGCATAGTTCAGCGTAAACTACAAAGAAAAACTTTAGCACCTAAACATTTCACCACGTGATTAAAAATGTTTAATTTTGTTATTCTACAACAAAAACTTAGAAAAACGACGTGGTAGCTGTGTAAGTCTGCAGCTTAGTGGACTTTAAGATGTATTCCGTCTTATTTGTAAACAATTTCATAGTTCCTAAAAGCACTGCTGAGAGTCAGTATCATCTGAGAGATACATAACCACAAAATGTTGAAACTACCTCTAAGAGGTGTTAGAGGAATCGTGTTTTTATAATATAAGCGACACTGTTTGGCTTTTTCTGTGGATAAGCCCATCAATCTGAAACGTTATTTTAGTAGTGTATTTAAGAATAAAACGCAAGGACTACAAGAATCATCTAGCTCCTTGGCTCTCCTATCCAGGGCCTAGCTTCTGTTGGTAAATTATTGTAGAATACCATTTAAAATGAAGAATACCAACTAAAATTAAGCAACAGAGTCTAGGCCATATTACTATTAGTAGATTCGTAATTCTTCCTACCACAGACGTACACCGCAATCATATTCGGTACATTTCAACCATATTTTATTTCACAGTTATCAAGTGGTATGATTGCTACGAATTCGCAAAGAAAACAAAGTCATTTTGTTAGAGTCGCTGTTTGAACCCACGGTCACTGGAATGTGTGGCCAACAATCTACCGCTACCACCGCAGTTAAATTTTATTTTCTCCGAAAGCTTGAACACACAGACAGTGGGTGTCATTGGGTCTCCGTGATCACGCCGCGCACGGGTCACCCCCCGCCGAGCTGACATGACATTTGACACGACCTTGCTGGATTAGCCCGGAGAAGGTCGGCCCTAGTCTGTATCATTCTTTCATTGTCGTTGTTCTACATTCCGCGCTCTGCATTTGTCCTTTGTTTCGTGCGAAAACCATGCGATGTTATTTTATTTCGATTGCTGTTTTAGACAGCAGATTAGTAACAGTACATGTTTTATGTAATATTATGGTAAAGGTCTATTCGCACAACTTTTAAAAAATTATAATAGCGTGCTAAAGTATGGACGAGAATCGGAACTTATCAATTCCTATTCAAATCCATATTAAGGCAGGTGAAAACCTATTACTGGAAAGTCATAATATCAAATGCAACGCGAAACCTTATACTCAAATCCACAACCATTTAGCATGTTTATTTTATGTATTTTATTGAAGAGAAGCGGAATACATCGAGACACATATAATCCATGTGTAACATATCCTCACGCCTGTGTCCTAGAGGGGTGAAAGAGACCGTGGTTTCTGCCTACTCCTCTGGGACACAGACGTAAGGACTCCCTGGAGTGCCACTTGCCACAATCCTGACAGATCACCTTCGCTTCGTCAACGTTCATTAGTCTTTGCATGTACGCACGCCAGTTCCGGGTACTTTTTATCTTCCCTTTGTTAATACATTCCCTATTTGCTTCAAGTATGTCCGCCAGAGACGTCCCTTACTGGCTCCTCCACCCACATTTGCTATGTATATTTGTCTCGGCAATCTTTCTTCCTTAATCCTCTCCACAAGTCCACCTACGTTTATTTTGGGCATATTCTAAAAACTACTAGTAAACTCTAGTTTTAAAAATGGTGAGTCAAGCACAAACGGTAATAAAACAAAAAAAACACGGTTTTAGTGCCCTATGGTCGGCACTTGCCAACATCAGATATAATTCCTTTCTATTTAGTTATCTATTTGTCCTGGCCGAGTTCATCCATTGATTTCATACATTTCTACTTCTTATACTCAAATCTGGTACACTTTACATGATCGAAATCCCATTAGAAGTAACTATAACTCCATTGAACCGACTTAAAGCTCGCTTCTCGGCAAACGACGTTTGGCATTACGCTCTGGCAAATGTAGAGCATTAGTAAACTTTGAAGTCATTTAGTTTGTTTCCTGTAATTTTCTCACTACATCAGTGTTGTTAATTAAGTTGCATAGTGTGCACGTCGATATACTTATTGCAAACTAATTTAACCTCCGTTTCCAGCGGATATAACACCGGTAAATACCGCTGGTTTTTTTGTCCAATATGTAAGTGTATATAAAATACTATTCTGTTTTGAAGCGCTCGTGGCCTAGTCATACCGAGTGATTGCAATCACTTGAGTTAAGCAACAACAGGCGCGGTCAGAGATGCATGATGGGTCAGAGATGCACTAGCGGTAGTCACGGGTAGTCACCTACCCGTGACTAACGCTAGTGGCATTTTTCAAACAATCCAATAATCCTGACTAAAATAGTCTGTTTTGGTAATTTTACAAGGAAACTACGTAATCAAAGATTAAATAAATAGATTGTAAAAAATGCTTCAAAGGTATCGTATTTTGTATAATTAAGACCATTGGTACCGTGATGTCCATATATACCTCCAATAGCTTTTATTACATGCTCTACAACACCGAGTATAAAACAACAGTATTCGTGGGCCGTGTTTCATAAAACAATTCATAGATTACGTTCTACGTTAATCGACAATTAGTATAAACTTTAATTGCTCACTTCAAAGTATTTTCCATTTTGTGGCACAGTTAACCAATTAAGCTGATATTACTAATGTAATGCATAGCGATATAGTTTCACTTAACCTCGAATCAAAATTTCTGCCATAAAATAGTCAACGATGTGATCAAAATTATCTTACAGCATAATTAAACAATAATGCGAAACACGATTCTCTAAGTGGCAAATGGAATACCACTAAATGGTGCTGTAAAATTTTACAATCAAGTTAATAGTTGTGGTAGTAAATAAGAAAAAAGTATCACTCTATATTAGTTTCGATCGAGAACCGGATCCTGCACTTTCATCATAATCATAACCATGGTGGTGGCTTCGAATCCCGCTCGAGGCCTCCGTACGTGATTTGTGTAAATGATGTCGAGTTTAAGATGTTTAAATACCTTAGCGCCTGTTATTAAGCCCATATTCTCTCTCTCTCACTTGAAGCTCGAAGCGCTCGTGGCCTAGTCGAACCAAGTGATTGGAATCAATCACTTGAGTTAAGTCACAACAGGCGCGGTCAGGTGCAGGATGAGTGACTGTCCCTTGACTACCGCTAGTGGTATTTTTCCGAGCGTTTCCGTGCTTCGCAAGGCACGTTAAGCCGTTGGTGCCGGCTGTCATGTAATGGCAGTCGTTAAGCCATGTCAGAAGCCTTATGGGCGGTTTGATAACTTGTGACATTAAAGCCCGCCACTGCCTTACAATCCGTAACCAACCCGGACTTGGCCCCTGTGGTGGAGTATGGCTAACCTTCCTGTACTAACCTAACCTTCCTGTGACGCAGGAAGAGACCCGTGCCCCAACAGTGGGGGCATACAAGGGTTGATATCGATCGATCGATCTCTCTCTCTGTCTCTCTCTCTGTGAGAGAAGGCCTAAGAAGGTCTTGTAATGGGACGTTTACAGGCTCAATAAAAATTAGTGTATTTCTGTTTTTATAATATCTTTGCCTGGGTACTATAGTTTGGAACCAGGATAGGTGATGTAGTCACAATACCGTATTTTAAATACAAGAAAAACAACGTAAAAAGTTTCTTTCTGTCAAATAAATATAATTTTATTTCATTTCAAGTACATTAGAGGGAAGACAAAATAAATTCCATTTTATTTCTACCTTCCCGTACCTTTGATTAATAAAGCAACTCCCCGTGCGTTGCTTAATTCCAAGAATCTGCTCCAACTAAAATTAATAAGCGCTCCAGATACTACAAAATGAAATGTCAGAAACTCTATTAAACTCACGGCGAGTGGAATGTGAGCACACAACAAAATGCACTCTGTGTGGGTTGCACAATCGACCCCCTGTCTGGATCTAATTTTAAATTACGCATGCGATTCGTCTCGTCACTCGTCCATTCAAAGCGCATGAAATTCCCGAGCTCGCATTATACTCGTATGTGTATGTGTGTGATTGAGTGCGAAGTTGCGAACCGTTTTGGGACTCCCATTTATTCATGCTCAGACGGCCTATTTGCTAACGACGTTTCAAGTAGTGGGAATAAGGCTAAAAGCCCGTCAGTTTCTTATAAAATAGAACTTAAATAGTAAATATTAATAAATATTCATGGACATATTACACAGATCTCGTTAGCCCTATACTAAGTACAACTAAATGACTTGTGTTATAGGTGCCAACTCGACTATAGATTTAATACAATAAATACATAGATAACATCCAAGACCCGAGACAAACTAGAAAAGTTCGTTTCCTAGTTTGACCCGGCCGGGTATCGAACCCGAGACCTTCGGTTTTACAGTCAGCGTGCCAAACCGCTGCGCCACCGAGGCCGTCAGTTTGTTTGATATTTCCGCACATTGATGCTTATAGATGCTTACAGTTGCTGGAAAACTATGAGGGAGTCCTGCAGTGGCCGTAAAATGGCTGATGATAGGTGCTGGGCACGTCCACTCCATCGAAAATGATGTCCCTGGCACTGCATCGTCCGAGTGGTACCTTCATCCATCTAGCGTGAGTAAAGGTGCCACTGGACGCTGTATAAATCATCTCACTACGTAGATGCTCTGTCATGTAACTGTCCATCGCTGGTAATAAATAAATAATTGTCTTTTGATAATTTCAAGTTATTAAACTTGTTTCACATAAAAGTTTTTTGGTGAATAAAGAGCACTATCCAATCCCATCCGTCAGGACACATTCGTCTACTGATGGACTAACGGCTCCCCCAAGACAAGCCACTTTTCTCTATCCTCGGCCATCATCATCCAGCTGCAACGGGCAATATGATTCAGATCGTTGGTCTAAAGAGTATCCGGGCTTTTTTTAAACTAAAAGTTTCGTAACGAAGGTCGGACTCTTACGACAAAAAATTTAAAAAGTTAATCCTGATTCAAATCAATAAAATACTGCTCCACACACGACCAACACTTTACAGAAATTGAACTAAGTTTCTTGAGTTCCCTCAAGTTCAATAAAAAAGAATAGAACAGAAAAGGTTTTATTCGCAAATTAATTTAACACAGTACAATGAAACTGAGCACTAAGTACTATCCCAAATACATCAAACTTTACATATAAGTTACCCGTAACGTAAGGGTTGATGTCCTACTGACCTAGTTTTCAGACAGCATGTATGCATGATATTGACAAAATAACGTTGCATGATGAATGTTATGAATGTACGATTTACTGTACTTGACCTTGATCGTGATTTAACCACGCAGCCATGAATGCGACCACAGCCTATACTATTGTGGTCTCGTTATAAAACATAGAGGATATGACTATTAAGAATCGCATCCCAAAAATCTTACGACCTTCTGTAACCAACGACGGAGACGAAACTAAATTGCGACCGCAAACTACACTGTGGTTTTGAAATCGTTAGTAATATTTTGACGGAATATTCTTTTCACTATGAGAAAACTTATTTTATTCTACTTATTCGAGGAGAAAAACAACTATAAGATAATAAATAAAAAAATAATAGAGTCCCTACAATACATTGAAACCACTTCCTCACTTCACTTCCCAACTAACGATTTCGCAGTATAATGGTAAAAAATATTTGCAATTAGGTGTTTTTTCACCTTCATAACGGCAAATCCAAATTCAAATTTGGGAAATTCCGTAAGGTCAAAAAATGTTTTCTATTATGCTAAATGTTTGAGAGTTTACCGTACTATAGACGTAAACCAGTGGAGGATAAATTAGTTGGCCGGCGCCGACCATAAGACGCCCGAACCAAAGGTATTTTTTCCATTTTTAGTATTTTCCGTCCTGATATTGTTTTTTATGGTAAATTTAATTTCGGGTAAGACCCCAGATACTATTTTTCCGGATGTTAGTTTGATAGGTTTATCGTATCCTAAATCATCTAAGTCCTAAATGTGAGTAGAAAAGAAAGGAAATAGTCTAAGTTACGAAAATGACAATAAATTGAAATACAACTTGCAATTTAGTGTAATTGTCGTCACAATTTATAAATTTTAATAGTTATAATATTTTAATAGGGGAGGCCATTGCACAGCAGTGGGACACTAAATCGACAATTTTTTTTTTTAAATAAATATAAATAAATTTTGCTCATGGTGACATATAGAACGAAGCTCCGTACTATATATGTTTTATGGATTGGTTTACAATTAACTGAAAATATTATCAGTGAATTGATTCCTTTTGAAACTCATAACGTAAATGGTAAATGCCTATCATTGTGATACCACATGCCATATTATGTAATATTTTTCTGTCTATCTTGCCTGGTCGCAAATTAGACAGAAAAAAAACGCTTTAACTACTATATTCAGTTACGTTTTACCTAATAAATAATCGTGATTTGACCCGTTTAATATATAACTATATATTCAGTTAATGTAGATCAATCGACTATCGAAATACCTACGCAATTGAAATCAAGTATTTTCATAGTATAAGTATATTGATAATGATATCAACCCTTTGTAAGTCCCCACTACTAGAGCACGGGTCACTTCCTTCACCGCAGGAAGGGTTGGCCATACTCCACCAGCAACACATAAGTATATCGTTAAATATTAAAAATACAACTGTTAACAATAGCAAGAGAATCCAATGAAAATGATTAATTAACATCTAAACCAATCAAGGCGAATGTTGGCCAACTTTCAGCCGTACGACTGCAAAGTTTCAGTTTCAAATTATCCACCAAATTAATCTGGCGTCCCTACACTCTAATTAACAAGCAATAAAGGCCAGTTTTGCTTGTAAAACTGCGGGTAAGTTGGGATGGTCGCGCTCATTGGCAAAGTTGGGCCGGATTCGGAAGGTAAAGGTAGTTGCAGGCTAGTTCCACAGAGTCAGCTCCGCAAAATGGGCTAACATAGAGGGTCAACTCTTGGAATTTAAAGTCATAGAAATGCAGCTTATATTTTACTAGTCGTTGTGAGCGCCGCTAACTTTAAGAAAGTTGGTTCCTGAAGTTCTAGTTCTAGAATCCGTACAACAACAAACGAAATTTCTCTATAGTAACCAGGGGCCCAAATTCTAAGCGATTCCAGACATCTGTCAAATTCGTATGGAATTTGACAGTCAGACGATTGGAATCACTCAGGATTTGGTTTGCGTAATATAAGTGGCATAACTGTACAGTTTTTGAAGCGAAAACTTCTTTAATAGATACACTTTTTCTAAACAGCAAACGTAACTGAACTGTCACTCTCCAGTGACGCTAAATTGAATATACTCGGCTCCAGTCGTCATCTAAATGCAGAGAATCATAACCGCCTGTTTAATCAAAACACCAATGCACTGAAACACTGCTAAAGGCGTTTTATTTAATCTCTCATGATGTCTTTTCCTCGTAAAATCGTAAAGAGTGTTTCAAGGAACTGTGTTTTTATAAATAATCAATATAAGTTTTCATTTGTTGATCATAGGCACATAAAACTTTGATCTTTGCATGTACGTAATGAAATGATTTATACAGCGTCCAATGGAAACTTCATTTACACTAGATAGGTGAAGGGACCACTTGGACTGCCTACCTAGGACAAGACTACTCCATAAAATCAAGTCAAATCGAATCAGTTTATTTCAACATAAAGAATTTACATTCTATTTGCTGAATGTCAATGTAAAATGTAAGCCGCTGCCTTCAGGCCGTATTGTAGGTGAAAAAAGGCAGCGTGAAAAGAAACTCCTCCACTCCGACCATCTTTTCTCAAGTCATCTTAAGCCAAATATACATCAGAGACGATATCTTTGGATGAAATGTGTGTCCGTAATATCCAAAACCGACAACATATTTCTCCTCAAAACTAGCTGCCGATATCTGTCTCGACGGCGGGCGAACTTGAGCAGCCTCTGCTGCCTTGCGAAGAGCAAAAAATACACGCAAAGACATCATTTTGATGCCAAAACGAAGATTAATTTTTCAATTCACAATAAAAAAATTGGTGAGAAAGGAAACTATTAGTTTGACACTTTTCGTTAAGTTTTTCTATGCGTCAACTGTCAAACTCGTAACTCATACTGCCGAATTGTATGGATCATCGAGTTGACACTCGAAAAGTTCCGTTCGAACTCGAACAGTTTAAGACAAAAAAACTCATACTACCAATTTTAGTTCATAATAGTTACCGCTAGAGGCGCTGATGGTAAATGTATGGAAGTAAACTGCCAATTTCATCGAGACGATAAACTATCAAAACTCATACTAAGCATACAGTACGTACACCACCTAAACGTGTGATAAGATTTCATGATTGCTATCATCTAAAATAATGTCCCCTTAGTACATACCCTCTTATGAAAACCGCTAAATTAGTCGAATAAAACGGACCTTCTGCTGTAATCCATTTCGTGCCCGCAGCGCTAAAATGTTGATACTGCACATAAAGTTTGCTCCCTCGGTATCTCCGGCTACTGGACGACTTTTATTACAATTCTGGGAGTTTCTAAATCAACAGGTACACTAAACAGCAAGATAGGTTGTGCACTTTTTTCCGTTAAAAAAGTAAGTTTTTCTGTCTGAGCAGGGAAATAATTTTATCAAAAGGAATTTATTTCAAGCCTCGAAAGTTTTTTGCGCAATTGTGTCTAGATATTTGTTGCCAACTTAGTTCGTCTTGCGCCAACGCTATCTGGCAGGAATCAGTGAAAAAGTCCAAACTTGTGTTGCAGCATGACATTTGCAGAACTATCCATAGAAAAATTGTGTGATTGTTAACCCTGTCAACAGATAAGTATCAGTTGACCCCTGGATAATTATTTATTTATTTACCCAGTAATTTGGCGTAAGTAATCTCTACTCACTAAATGTAAAGGAAATCATCGTGAGGAAACCTGAGTGGCTGTGATGTTCAACTACCTCGGCGCGCTTCAAATTGCCAACCCGCGGTGAGCTGGGCCCGCGTGACAATTATGCCCATAATCTCTCTTTCTGGGAGAAGGTCTGTGCCCTGCATTGGGACGTATTATAGGCTGCATAAAAGTAAATACCTACTGTAATCTTGTTAACATTTAACGAGTCTGCTTACACCGCTTAATGAGGTGGGCGTGTACGCCCGCACCTGCAAAATCAATATTGCCCACATTAAGAAAAAGTTACGAAAAACCAAATTAAAATTTCGAACATGCACCACGCCTTAACCTTGAGTTTCAACCTACTTGGAGTAACCTTTAAGAAAAGTAGTTCAGCCAGTGTTCTAGAGACATTTCGTTCAGCCAATGAAGCAGGAGTCGTCAGAGTTTTGCATAATAATGGCACAATGGATCGGAATTGTTCGGGCATGTCGTTGTTACAAAATAAACGCAAAAGAGTAACACCTCCTCGCAATCGACGGAGAGAGTCCGCCCTCTCGCGGCAAGCTCATGAATTATTCCAAATTGTGACACGATCGACAAACTTAACCCTGTCGCTCCAACCATACAATAATAACCCTTATTACGTGGGATTAGGGTGTAGAAATCTGGTATAATTTATGTTGGCGAAGTGGTATCCCGTCAGCCCTAGAAGACGTGCGTCACAGCAAACGCGGTGTTACTCAATTTGCGCACATTAGGACCTGTCCATACGTAATAACGGAAAAAACCTTTCTAGAATACTATCCAGCATTGACTGGATTTGAATAAAAATGTTTTTTTCGCCGTTTTCACTAAAACCCACAGAGGTAAAATTGGGTCTTGCAGAGTAAATTTTTTTATACTCGAATTTGGTGATTCTTTATTTTAAATCATTGTTTTCATACAGTAGCCGTGACTCATAGGACCAAGCAGCATACACAACAATGCAGCAAATGTACTGCGTTCATTGCTATCTTTGTCAACTGTATGGTGATAAATACTCACAGGAGATCTGACTTAAGAGTAATTCGCTTAATGCGGTCCCTCGAGGAGCAATTGCTCCAATTGCCATACAAAAGTAGTTTGGTTTTTATTTACAAAAGACATGATATGATAACACAACGAAACCAATAGTTTTAAGGAAATCCAGGTTTGATGCTTCATTCAATCATGGTTAGATTGAAAATAAACAATTTTTCATGTAGCTTAAGTAAATTTTTTTTTAAGTAGATTCGGCAACTTTATGTGAAGAAAAGTGGTAATTTAAGTCAAGGTATAAAATACTATTACAAGGTATTACAATACTATTTTGTTCGGAAGCCTCCAAAATTTTAGTATCATCAATCATATATATCTGGGTGCCCGTAGCGTATACCGCTAATAGCGTAGGTACTAGCTTAGCATAAAGTTTTTTATGTAGCCTATGAACGGCCCACGCAGGGCACAGGCGTTCTCTCAGAGAGAGAGAGAGAGAGAGTACTGGCTTAGTTACCACGCGAGCCCACCGCGGATTGGCATTTTCAGGTTTCCTCGCGATGTTTTCCTTCACACTTAAGTTCCATTGCACTACAGACACCCCTTGTTACATAAGTATCCACTCTATTGGATTACCCATTTTGACGATTCCAAGTGTATTTGACAGTTCCGACAACTCCGCTGCAGAACTTACATAGTAGCGCCCCTGACCCCGGATATTCTTCTTCTTCAGGCTATATTAGTCCACTGCTGGACATAGCCCTCCCCTAATGAGCGCCATAGCGCAAGGTTGTGCCATCATTGGGTACCCCCGATATTACGGACACTAAATTCTAAACGATTCTAATTGTCTAGCCCAGATATCTAATGGATATCGCTAACGTCAGAATTCCTACAGGATTTGATGCGTATAATCAGGCCCCAGCTTAATATCACCAAATCATTGTATTGTCATCCGAATTCAATAGTTTATTAAACTACAATTACGTTAAACCTGCAACACTTTATACGACAAATCTATACGACCGACAAATAATAAGATTGGAAGTGATATATGTTTACTTAGTGAACAAAAGCATTTAAAAACCTATTTAGAGGCTAAAAATTTCACCCATGCCGGGATTCGAACCCGCAACCTCTGGCTATCCGTGCCAGCGCTCTACTAATTGAGCCAATGGGCGACTCACGGGCATCAGTGAAATTTCGAACCTCTTTACACTATTATCTGTATTACGTACATTAGTGCATTAAAAATAAAAATAGTATGAACAAAAGCATGTTAAGATAAGACAAGAATATTCTTTATTGCAGACTGATAGAAAACAAAGAACACAAAATATCCAATAGAATCAAAATGTGTGTTAGCTATTAAATTTTGCAAAGTAAAGCACACACGCAATCCCACTAATTATAATAGGGTCGAAAATTTCGCGGAGTTTCATGCCACCTACACGATGGCCCCTTATCGCGATAATAAAATGTCTCATCGTCACACACAACTTGGCTTGTATCTACACCTACGTATCCATTACATCTCCGTCTACCCTACTCAACGTTGAGGGCGCTTTAACCCTAGTCACGGATCATAAAATTCATTTTACCCAGCCCGACATTTATATTGTAATTCGCAGTTCACGTTCTGTGTGCGACGCATTGCTCATCTGGGTTTTTTTTCTTTTTTCAGATTTTTCCGGCTAGTTTTACAACGTTTCTTGACGGCCAGTCTCGATTCAAAAGGTATGTTTGAATATACAAATTTCAAAGGTATTATATTTTTTAATACAGTTGCTCAAAAAGTGGCGTATTACAGGGACGTATAGCGTGCGGGATGTGGGCTATTACACACTCGTGCCTTTACCGCACTCGTGCGTTTTCTTTCCCAACTGTCAAAATAATGTCTATTAAAAAGAAAAACCAACCACGAAGTTTTTACAGAAAAAAATCATAGAAGTTCGGAACCGTCATTGCAACTTGTTCCGACTGTCAACCCTCGCCTTCGGCTGCGCCTCGGCTCGGGTAGACATTTGTCGGAACTCTTTGCAATGACAGCCTTTCCGCACTTGTAATGAAATATACTATTATCTACTCGGATACAATAATACAAAGATTATAAAACTGAAAACAAGACTCTTATGACAAACATTACGCATAGGCCAAAAATAAAAATAAGTTTTATTACGATACAGGTCTTGTATGGACACCAGTATCATAATATAACTTTTTAATCATAACGATACACCTATACCATCTCCATCTGGACCAGAAGGTTGAACCTCTACTTTAATAAAAAGGTTTCAATAAACGAGTCCGCGGCGACGCAACACGCATGCACAATCGATGTTTGCACCTTGACGCCAACATTTTACGTTCAAAAAAACTTTTCAATATTTATTAAAGTTTGGTTCTGTTTAATATTATTTTGTGTATTATAGTATGAGAGTAGATAAATTAGTGTATGACACTGTACATAACTTGGTCTTATAACACTCGTGTGATACTATAAAAAACTCACTCATGTTATCAGAACCCTTATTATGCAACAATATCATAAACTACTATTATACGTGCGCTTTGATAACGCACGTATGTATATAGCCTCTCCTTCTTGTAGCAATATCGCCTCGGCTGTAATTTTCAACTTACGGCACTTATAACATAATGTACTATAGTAAAACTTTTTTTTGCGTTTGATGATTACAAATAACAGATTACACCCAATCTGTATTTTGATATAATAATATTGGCCTTTTGCATCTACTTAATGAGATGATTTGTACAGCGTCCAGTGGTATCTTCACATGGGTGACTTGACCACTCCGGCGCTGTAGTGCCTGGGACATGGTTTTATAGATGGTGTAGGCTTGCCCAGCACCTATACCATCCTGACAGCTTAGTCGGCCTAGCCTGTGGGCTAGGCCGACTAAGCTGTCAGGAAAGACTAGTCAACACGTGCGGAGCCAACCAAGCCGCGGGTTGCCTCACGATGTTTTCCTTCACCGTTAGCGTGTGGTATTGCGACTACAAATTCGCAAATGTACGTAACTTTGAAATTAAACAAAGTCATTGGTACATGCCCGCACTCGGGATCGAACCTGGGGTCTCGCTTGCCAGTCCATGGTTCTACCCACTGAGCTACCACCGCTTCATATTTTTTCCGCTTCGTATTTTGATACGACAGTGTAAATTCTATCAAACCGAACAAGAATTTGAGGTCGTGATCCCATTAATTGTTCACACCATAATTGCGTGCAATTACCAATTTTCTGCCGTGTGAATTTGCTTGTAACACCAAACCGTTTACATCACGCATTAGCATTATTTTAGGTGTACCACAGTTGCCACAGTGAGTGGCGACGTGGTTATAACAGACACTTAACCGATAGTGTTCATTCAGGCTACTGTAAATAAATCTTTCCACTATTTAGTTTATAGGCTCCGATATGCTGACATAATACTCATAATGGACTAGTTTGGGGCCGCGATTATGTAACTTTTAACGGGTAACGGTCTTTGTGCAAAACTGAAATATCTAATAGACCTTGCCGTACAATTATGTGTCTCTATATCACGTCGTGACTCAAATAGCTGCTGAAATGCAGTTTTCATTTTATGTGTGATACATAATACGCTTCATACCTCATCACCTTCATACCTAAGCGGCAGAGATGAGTAACAATTCCGCTATCCCACACAGATTAAGACGTTGAAAGTTACATAATCAAGGCGTAGGATCAAGTGATTGTGTTGTGTGGAAGTTATTATTAGTTATTATTATTATTATAAGACGTAAAAACAGACATACCCACACTACACGTACCTAAAAGGCTGGCAAAACTTAAGAGCTATTTATACAACTCGAGCTCAAGCGAAACATTTTGGCACACTTCAACGTCGCTAAATCCCGGTTTAATACAATTAATGATCGGCATTATACCGCGAGCCGACTGCCAATATCATCGAGCCGCTAAATAGATTAGGGTAAACAGCTTTGAAGGGCTTTTGTATCTGTAATTGAACGTCAGCGCGCGTCATTATTCAGAGAGCGGCGACGCCTCTCTCATTGACAACAGGGAATATCAACCAGGCGCCTTTTAGTCCTTTCGACACGGTTACTGCTTGCTGTAAATAAGTTTGAGTTTCTACAGAGGTGGCAACTGATGTATTAGGTTTAAGATGACTTAAGAGAAGATCGTTCGAGACGAGTTTTTTTTCCGCAGCCTTTTTCTCGGCAGTGGCTTACATTTTATATTGACATTCAGCAAACAGAATGTATAATCTTTACGTTGACATAAATTGATTTGATTTCGTATACCTTTTTGTAGTTTTACTTCAATGCATAATTGAAGTGAAGAACTAACATTTACGAAGGTTCAGGAAATAATTACTGTCTTATAATTTGCTGGTTATCAAAACGAAGGCAAACAAACACAATAGAATTCGTTAAAGAATTTCATTAGCGCACTTTTAATGATAATAAAAGACCCAATTGGTACAAGTACCCACATAGCATTAGACCAAGTCGTAGCCCGTCGAACTGAAGGGAAAGATGGGAACATATATATTCGCCAGAGCTAAGTATACATTCCGCTTTGGCATATAGTTGCATGCGTTAAAAGTTACATAATTAAGGCGCAGTGCCTAAATTCTGCTAATGCAGGAACATGGCGATTTAATTTCGTCTGCATTAAGTATAGGCACACACATAAATCAAACCTTTTAGAAATCATGGTCGTATTATTTTGTTTAGTTGTGCAAAAAAGTGTTCTCTATCTATCTGTAATTATGTCCTGGAGCAAAAAAAAATTGATAGTAATGCACTGCGAAAATCTATCAAAATAATCTTTCGGGTACATGTCAATTCAATTCCATTTTATTTTAACGTAAAGAATTTACAATGAAACGCTGAATGTCAATGTATTTCGTAAAATGTAAGCCGTATAATACAAATCAGTCGTCGAGTGTAACTGTGTTTTCATCGACAATCATTAATTTTACGCAACGCTCCTGTCAAACTCCTGGCTCGAAATTTGGGGGTAACTTTGTACCTTGCGACTCGGTTGTCAAAGGCCATTAGATACATACGACATAATATCTGTGTAAATTGCCATGCCAGTTACCTACTGGGAATCACCCTATTTAATAGTAACTTCAACAAAACACTATCAATTGTTCTAGTCCCAAATTAATATACCCTATGCTATGGTGCTATGGACAGGTAAATACACGCAGCCTAAGGCTTTGTATATACATATACGGCGATCCCAAGTTTAAACACATTTTATATAGAATAAAAAAGCTGGGCCAGATAAACCAAGATTAGATAATCTAGGGCCGCTTGCACTGTTCCCTTAGATCTAGGTTTAGTACAATTTGGATAGCTTTTTGTACTGAGAATCCGGTTTAAATCGTTTTAAACCCGGATTTACAGACTTGTGCAAGTGGCTTCTAGAGTATTATTTTCAACAGAATACCTCGCTCACTGCATTATTTCATATTAATTTAAAAACCTATTTAGAGGCTAAAAATTTCACCCATGCCGGGATTCGAACCCGCAACCTCTGGCTATTTATATTATTATTATTTCATATTATTTTCAATCTAATTCAGTGTTGGTCAAAAACACCGAATAAAGTTAGTGTCATAACATAAGACTGCCATTTGATATTAGACGCAATCACTGAGACGAATTTCCTTCCTTTACAAACCCGATAATAGCATATAATGGCTGTCTCCATAAAATTCGGAAAATTTTCATCTGAAAATTCAATTACTTTTCGATAACTCATTATTACAATGACAATGCATCTTTATTAAGGTTTAATTTTGCTGTAATGGAACTACGTGGACGTAGGGACATGCCGTAAATTGCACATTACTGGCGAAATAACAAAGTAAAGTACGGTTTTAATAATATAGTGATAATTTCGAATTATTATCGAAACAGTGGCTTAATTGACAGTGTAACGCTGTTATGTTCTAAATGGATATCCTGGAGCGTTGGTCTTGCCATTCAATAAAACCTAACACTCATTATCTTACTTTGAAACTCAATCTCATATATAATGTTATCTCGTATACATCTCATATACATATTATCCACTGACCCCTTCACAAAAACTTTATGAACTTCCAAATAGAATCACAAAGTCAGTTTCAATAACTAATAAAGTTAAGCCTTAAGTGTTTTCATTACAAATATCATGGACAAAAAGAAAATGTAAGAAAACATTTGAAAATAAAAGTAAAAAGAAAATAAATCTGTGAAATAAAAATCCTTCAGGATAATGGAATAATAAATGAGTAACTCGCTGGAATCATGTAAATCATACTGTCAATCTTCCTTAATCGAATGTAAATAATTTTTTTCGGTGTATTGCAGCTAATAAATTAAACATGAGAATACAAAATCACAATATTCCACACTGAAGCGCGTTTTCTAATTTAGAGGTATATTAGTTCTAGCCATGCACGTATTTCCACTAGCTCGCTCGTCCCACACCAAATCCCAGATTGGCACTTGTCTATTTCATTAATGCTACTGACTATCTATTCCATTACAGGCTGCTGAAAGGGATTTAATTACAAATTCAAATAATTATTTGAGAGGCCGCTTTGTGCTACCTATCAAAGCTAAAATGCTACACGGATTTAGCTCTTGTCATTATACCGTGTATTTGAGCTTATTTTCAAAAGCTCGTCGAGGAGTTGCATCGCTAAACACAATTATCCCATTCAACAAATGCAATTGTGAATTCCTCGCAGGCCTTAAACAGAACTCGTTTACGCGTCTGACGACGAAAATTGCCCTCGAACTGCGAGGCGGAGTTGTAAACAATACTTGCAATTGCGGACTGTTGTTCTTCGTCAAAAGCAGCGGCCCGTGTACAGTAATAAGGAGGAATGTAGCTGTCGGGCGCTTTATGTTTTGCGCCGGACTTTGCGGCGTATGCGGGCGTCCCCGCTTCCTGATTAAACTGTAGGAGAGCTGCAACAAAACTCCGGGATGTTTGTGAGGCACAAAGAAACATGACAATGCCCGGCTCCGTTTCATTAGACGTGACTCACGCGCGATATTCCTCCTACCTTTTTCTTTCGTCCCTTTTTGCTCACACAGTTAAGCTACCTTTGAGAGGTGGAAACGGCTTAACCGCCGTCTGCTTTCAAGCACAATGCACTGTAATTAAGGACACTTATTCAGCAGAAACAGAAGGGCACATTGTCTGCGATTGAGGTATCCATTTCGCAAGGCGGTGCTTAGTAATTGCGCGAATCCTTCGTCCCTAAAGGTATAAATAAAGTGATCGTGCATGCCCGGTGTTCAAATGGCGTTGTTTCGCAATAGCCTCCATTGTTTGCTGTGCGATGCACGCTGCGCGTTCGGTATTCGATCGGTGTATAAACACGAACAGTTGTGACTAGTCTCCTATGTCAATTTCGACTTGAACACTATTATAATAGAGGCTGAAGGATCCTTGACTTACTTGAAGTTACTTTTGATTTTGCGCACGTAGCGGAGATAACTACTCTGAATTTAGGTAAGGAATTTAGGTGAAACTACTCTGAGACTTACCTGTGAAATACTGGCGGTAAGGATAAGCTGTACCTTACGTGTCGAGTCTATTAAATCAGCTTAGTCTTTGGCAGGCTATCTCACCCTTATAATACCAAAAGCTACGCCCATGTATGCAGCGGTATGCAGGCCTGAATACCTTCAATAGTCTAGCGTTTAATATCGGCCCCATCTTTGTTAGCGGGGGCATAATAACTTTATTTATCATCTAGGGTGGGGAATTTGCCGCTTAAGTTTAATCTCCTGGGTTTGTAAAAGAATATTTGTACTGCTAATACAAAAATGTTGACGTTAAGCAATTAATATTCAACAAAGTTATGCACGATGCAACTTACAAAACGCTCCATTAAAGTAACCCGTGTTTTTACGCAAAATCCAACTACAAGATAATCTCGTAATTAATCAACGCTAATCTCTTACAATCTGCGCTAAAACGAAAGTGAACTCGCTTTTGTTTGCCATTTTTTATTCCCATCAGAAAGCGTTTGGGCAACCGCTCCGCAATTAGGTATGGGGTTTGCAAAATGCGCGAGCACTCGCAGCGTTATCAGCAAAAAGTGCACCCGATCGGCCAACGCTCGCCGCAATGAACACCGCGTGGGATTATCCCACGGGCCGTGGGACTCTTAGATAATTAGTCATTTACAAACAAACGGCGCTTTGTGACAGCTGGAGCTAAACAACGTAACGCACTGAGTAACCTTTGAGTAGGATGATTGTTTTTAAAGAGTTAAGAAATCTAAGAGGCTATTTATCACCATTAAATGGTTTTTTTCCGACGGTGAACCATCCATTTCCCAACTACTTTATTAGATATATCTTCGATAGCGGAAATACAATAGGATTTCCGAGAGACTGTAGGAAAATTAATAACTGAGTAGAGCATTTACACTTTGAATTTCAGTACCTACTGTAATGTGATACATCACAATTCGACCAGGTGACATCTAGTGTGGCAAAAAACTATGGTTTACCAACCAGTAAACGAACGATCGAGTTACATTATAATACGTGATTTCAATAACATCGTGAATCCCTTTATTTTTCGACGGTATCTGGGACAGATTCAAGGCCCTCCCATCAATATCAACCTTTGTATGTCCCCACATCGATGATGCCTGACGATGATGTCCCCACTGCTGGGGCAAGGGTTTCTTCCTGCTTCACAGGAAGGTTAGTCCATACTCCACCACCGGGGGCCAAGTCGGGTTTGGTGGATTGGTTGGAGGATTGTAAGACTGTGGTCGGCCTTACTGTCAGAAGTTATCAAGCCACGCATAAGGCCTCTGACATGGCTTATAAAGACTGTCATTACTTGACAGCCGGCACCAACGGCTTAGCTTGCCTTGCAAAGCATGGAAGCGCTTGGAAAAAATGCATCCAGCGGCAATCACGAGACGGTCACCCATCCTGCACGGCCATTGATTCCAATAACTCGATTATACTATTTTTATTTTAATGCACTAACCCGTGCTAAGGAACAAATTTAAAAACCTATTTAGAGGCTAAAAATTTCACCCATGCCGGGATTCGAACCCGCAACCTCTGGTTGCGGGTTCGAATTTTTAGCCTCTAAATAGGTTTCCAATAACTCGGTTCGACTAGTCCACGAGCGCTATACTATTAACTTGCCAAAGTGTAACTAAACCGGCAATAACAAGGTATCAAGCGTCTCAATTTGTCACTGTAATTCGCAACATATCATATTATCCTAATGAATAATCATTCATACAGTACTCTACATTGTTGTCTCCAGCGAACAGATGCTAATAATCTCATTGTCTGAAAGCGGTGTGCATTTAGGCCGTCGTTTGTGTGTTAATAAATGTGTATCAATTACAACAAGACTTGTTCTCAACAATTATCCTTATTCAATGGCGATACGAGACGCTTTCCTAATGCAACAACATCTAGTAGGCCTTTAAGCATTTTTGTAGCCGATGCTTGCTCGTAAGCAAGCATCGGCTACAAAAATGTGACCGCCTCAATACTACAAAATTAGATGCCATAATTTGGAAATGAGCTGATTACAATTATCCAACTAACAACGAGTTATGAGCTTTGTATTTCCATACACTTTGCATACATAGCTAATAATTTGTGTCGTGATTAATTTCGCTCACGATTTTAATTTCAAATGCGTTGCAACATTTCATTTCAAACTGTGACTCTTACGGCCGTCAGTGGCATAATAATCGAATTTCTCGTTACGAAGAATTATTGGATAGTGCGCAATCCAATCGTGTCCCTCGACTCCGCTCTGCATACGTCCGTACAGTGACATGATAAAGTCAAAGAGACGAGATCTCTCCATCGTCGTCGGTCTATCAACAATCTCGGGACGACAACACCGTCAACAATATCGGCGTAGAACTTTCCAATGTCTTTTGGCGACGACTGTACTTTGAACATTGTTATTTGAAACGTTGAAAACATTGTATCCAAATCTTGTTCCTTTTTCGTCTTCAGAATATGCGAAATGGATGGCTCCATTTGTCGGTCGGACGAAACTATCGATATCTGAATAGAACCATTCGTCTTTCTGCGCCGCCACGCTTACGGTGTTTGCTGACATGATTTCGCAAGCGTATTCTCTTCGTGGCCGCGTATTTCTTTCTGTGCATAATGTTATTCCTTTGCGTTGAGTTTAGCGGCAATTTGTATTCCGCGAGCACGCCAGACAAACAAATTGTCTAAGAATATTTGAAGTTTAATGGGAAACTAACGTAATTTCGGTGTTATCTATCTGGCTGTTAACCGCAAAAGTGTACTTTTGCGAGTACGGAAAAGCTGAGGCTAAATATTATGCCGGGCCTTAGGGGAGGCTTAATCTTGGTAGCTGGGGACCAATGCAGGATTACCGTCAGCTGCATTTTCACATTCGCAGTGCTGAGCTAGATTTACATATTTTTTTGCTGGGAGACGAGATCCCACGATGAATACGCTTGATTGTATAATTCAGTTAAGGTAATCCCACAACACGTAGTGAGTGAGCTATGAGAGAACCTCCACTCTACAATTTCGCATTATGCTTCGATAAGTGCTGCATTCAGGGATTTTCACTTTATTGCTAACGAAATGAATGTAGGTACATATTGTAATTTGACTCGATTGCTCTTTTCATACGCGTGATAAATATTACATTTGTGTGGACAAAAGGGCGGGCGGTGCGAATAAGTTGATTTCACATTTTCAGTGCTTCAAAATTAATTTTACTGTTATGATTGTAAAACAGTTACTACTATGTACCAGGAATGGCTTCAGTAAAGGGGTATTTCCATGTTTGTGGTGTTCTTGCCTGGTTACTACCGCACAGGGTATCCTAGTTTAAGACCAGGAGTATATTATGTGGAAGCTATTGTTATTACTTATTAATTCTTCTAGTACATATTTATTAATTTTGTCGGTATGAATAATAATGTAACTATAAGCATATAATATTATTAAGAAAGTATCATTAGAAGTAGCTTGATCTACTCCAATCATTTTCTTTGCATAATTTAACCTTTATACTTTTTACTAAATATTTTCCATTATTATATATTTACTTCCTACTTACTGCCTGTATATTTATTGCCATCTACTCCATTTAAAGGTTGTAAATGACATTTCTCAACTCTATATAAATATACCGTGAACACAGAAAAATCCTATGTAAAATATTTCTACTTGTACAGTAAACATTACTCGATATATTATCTTTCTTTACAGCTAATAATCGAATGAGCAAACGTTGATTTCAAATGCAAACTAAAAAAATTGTAACTGAATATATTAAGATAGAATTTTTTACTGGAAGATAAGATAAGAATATTCTTTATTGTACACCAGAGCACATATTAGAAAACATGTAAAGATACAAAGTACAATTGGCGGCCTTATTGCTAAAAGCAATTTCTTCCAGACAACCTTAAGGTGTTGGAAAAGAAGAAAAATCAAAATAATTCAGCCCCCAGAATGATGGCGTCCCATTTACCGCTGCATTAATCAACGTATTTATCGATGGCGAAATGCATACATATAACGCATAGTATGCAAGTAGGCCAGAGTAGTTCTGAGGAAATTACTTTGTGAGGTGTTAGAAGCTCCTTTTGATCAGCGACTCCCGCCGGCGCTGCGCTGGAGAAGCAATCAAGCCGGCCTTAATGCTGAAAGTAATTTCTTCGGTCGCGATCGGATCGTGCTCCCCTTTGTGCGGTGCTGATTCGACACTAATTACGACATCCATTTTACACTTGATTGTTGATGCGAACGCGTATCTGCGGAACGCTGGCGATCGGTGGTTTTGGGAAAATGCAGGCTCTGTAAAGTTTTCAGTACAACTTGTAGATGTAAAAAAGAAAGAAAGTAGAGGGTCTACATGCAGTGGTTTGGAGTTTAATACTTTTTTTTAAATATTACTCTTAAAACTAGCATGTCAGCTCCATCGTCAGCTAACCATAAAGTTATCAAAGATAAGTAATACTGGCGTTTCCGTTTTTTTTTTATCATCATTATTTATTCAAGACATTTACAGAATACAATTACTAGTTAAATACAAAAAAAACCTTCACTGAAACCTGTACAGGTTTATCTGTGAGGTGAGTTACTCTTTTTGTAACTCAAGAAGTGTTGGTTTAGGGCATGTCGGCACTTATTTGGTTCACACAAAACTTTTTCTACAAGTTCGGTGGGTACCTAGATCGTATAAAGTCATTGGAAGAAGCGAAACCGAAGAAACGGTTATAAGCTCTCAGGCTTAAAAAGTATCTTTAAGAAGACGAAACGGACAGAATAGTCTGAAATATTGCCACACCCATCAAATTCAGTCGTAGCCGCGACACTACAGTGGCTCTCTTAGCTTCGTTCCGGAGTTTTATTCCATTATCAGTATTTCGATTTTTATTTAGACAAATAGCTATCCATCTATAAGTCTGATAGTCTGATGAAATGAATGGAATGAAAATAAATTTATTAACACACACGTTTAGCTATAACTAAGACATTTGCAGTAGCCACCACACAAGGTCGGGCCTGAATCGTGGTGGCCTATCATGATGACGTCTTGGGTCTCTTTTCATTGAGTTTGAACCGCTAGACTGACGAAGCAGTAGTTTATGCAGAATATACGGAGACTCCTTTCTGTATTATGCGCACAGGCATAAGAATTGTTGTACAAAAATGGATACTTATATAAGGATAGTTTTTAACACAGATACTTTTTAAGCCTGAGATTTTTTTGTAAGTGTCTGAGGTGTTCACATTATCTCAGCGCTTGAAATTGCCCATCTGTGATGGGCACGTGTGGTGATCAAGCCCATACTCTCCCTCCAAGTGTCGGACATACGGCATTAATATTTATAATAAAGTTTTTGTGTTTGTTCTAAGTTATAAAAACAGAATACCTTTTTTTTATGAACCCTATAAACGTCCCACTGCAGGTGACATGCATTCTCTTAGAGAGAGAGTATGGGCTTTATTGCCACGCGTGTACACAGCAGATTGGCAATTTCAAGAGCTGAATTTTTTCCGACGCTTAGGCTTCCTCACGATGTTTTCCTTCATGGTTATCGAGTGAGATTGCTACTATAACTTCTTGGCTTAAAAAAAAACCAAGTAATTGATGCCCGTACTAGGAATCGAACCTGGGTCTCTCGCTTCCGAGTCCGTGTTTCTACCCACGCGGCTACCAATCATTGTAATAATCTTTAGAAAAACAACCATGTTTAATTAAAATTAAATCGCGTGAAGCAAGAAAGAGTGGGGGCGTCGGACTCGCGTTAATGAAGAGCAAGAAGAGTATAGATACTCTGAGACTGTTGTGCGTGCATGCAGCGAGCGACTAATAAATGTCCACGAAGCGAAAAAGTTATACTCGTAGTTAGTTCTGTGACTTTTTAAGCGCGAAGATATTGCCTTTCTTCACGTTTTTATCACGAGGCACTTCAGAGACAAATTGAATAAGTACTAGGTATTATACATCTATAGTTCGAACTGACCAGAGGGCAAAACAATGGACTCGGAAGCAAGGGAGCCAGGTTCTATCCTACTGACTTTGTTTTCTAAGTTATGCACATTTGTGAAGTTATAGCAGTAATACCACTCGCTGACCGTAAAGGAAAACATCGTAAGGAAAGCCTAGTGTTTGAAGTGTTAACGTAGCTTAGCGCTTGCTACGTACAGTGGCTT
Organism: Yponomeuta sedellus; assembly: GCA_934045075.1. Classification (NCBI taxonomy): domain Eukaryota; kingdom Metazoa; phylum Arthropoda; class Insecta; order Lepidoptera; family Yponomeutidae; genus Yponomeuta; species Yponomeuta sedellus. The sequence goes on along the minus strand of OW203722.1, from coordinate 17,884,135 downwards.
AGCTAACTATGAGGCTAAGTGCGAAAATCTCAGGTCCAACTAGCTAACTTAGTCGCATTCTTTGGGTTGGAAGTTTGTTGCTATCGCCGTGGCGTTACTTAACTATACATTACGAAAATAAACGGTTACATGAAATCGACACCAGCCTCGTGTGTTTGTATAAAAACTGCAATAAATAACGTTAGATAATAATTTACTTAACAATCTTTGTTCCGGGATTAAGGTTATGGTAATAAATAGGCTTTTTGTAATCGAATGAAATTAGCATTTAAATGTTCAATTTGTTTTGAAATAAGCCGACCAGCGACTATGTGAATGGTAACATTTGACCATTGTCCCACGTAAGCGGCATAGTAACAATAACTCTTTTTATTTAAAAAATATCTTCGAATTAGTAGGTGTATTATCTGCATCATTTAAATTCTCATTTTTTGAGTTCCATACCAGAAGGTTGCCCACAGGACTAAATTTCCCAACAAAATACAATTAATAAAGAAGTTGAAAAAAAATACATTTTATTTTTAAGAAATTACAGTTGCTTTTCTTTTTGTGCAATAAATATCTATCTATCTAATTAAAGGTGCCACAAGACTGATATTTAAGTCGAAGCCGGCCTAGAAGACGGTAGAGAGATGATATCGACCAACATCTGCCGGAGTGATGGCCAGCTCCGAGAACTCGACTGAATTATGGGAGGCCTTTTTGAGAAACAGAGCTCTCTGCCTCTTATTTTAAGAATAATGATGAAATTGTTTAAGTGTAAGAATAATGAAATTGTCTTGCGGAAAATCACACTAATATTTATGGGAGGCTTTTTTGAGAAACAGAGCTCTCTGCCTCTTATTTTAACAATAATGATGAAATTGTTTAAGTGTAAGAATAATGAAATTGTCTTGCGGAAAATCACACTAATATTTATGGGAGGCCTTTTTGAGAAACAGAGCTCTCTGCCTTTTATTTTAAGAATAATGATGAAATTGTTTAAGTGTAAGAATAATGAAATTGTCTTGCGGAAAATCACACTAATATTTATGGGAGGCCTTTTTGAGAAACAGAGCTCTCTGCCTCTTATTTTAAGAAAAATTATGAAATTGTTTAAGTGTAAGAATAATGAAATTGTCTTGCGGAAAATCACACTAATATTTATGGGACGCCTTTTTGAGAAACAGAGCTCTCTGCCTCTTATTTTAAGAAAAATGATGAAATTGTTTAAGTGTAAGAATAATGAAATTGTCTTGCGGAAAATCACACTAATATTTATGGGAGGCCTTTTTGAGAAACAGAGCTCTCTGCCTCTTATTTTAAGAATAATGATGAAATTGTTTAAGTGTAAGAATAATGAAATTGTCTTGCGGAAAATCACACTAATATTTATGGGAGGCCTTTTTGAGAAACAGAGCTCTCTGCCTCTTATTTTAAGAAAAATGATGAAATTGTTTAAGTGTAAGAATAATGAAATTGTCTTGCGGAAAATCACACTAATATTTATGGGAGGCTTTTTTGAGAAACAGAGCTCTCTGCCTCTTATTTTAACAATAATGATGAAATTGTTTAAGTGTAAGAATAATGAAATTGTCTTGCGGATAATCACACTAATATTTATGGGAGGCCTTTTTGAGAAACAGAGCTCTCTGCCTCTTATTTTAAGAATAATGATGAAATTGTTTAAGTGTAAGAATAATGAAATTGTCTTGCGGAAAATCAGACTAATATTTATGGGAGGCCTTTTTGAGAAACAGAGCTCTCTGCCTCTTATTTGAAGAAAAATGATGAAATTGTTTAAGTGTAAGAATAATGAAATTGTCTTGCGGAAAATCACACTAATATTTATGGGACGCCTTTTTGAGAAACAGAGCTCTCTGCCTCTTATTTTAAGAAAAATGATGAAATTGTTTAAGTGTAAGAATAATGAAATTGTCTTGCGGAAAATCACACTAATATTTATGGGACGCCTTTTTGAGAAACAGAGCTCTCTGCCTCTTATTTTAAGAAAAATGATGAAATTGTTTAAGTGTAAGAATAATGAAATTGTCTTGCGGAAAATCACACTAATATTTATGGGAGGCCTTTTTGAAAAACAGAGCTCTCTGCCTCTTATTTTAAGAAAAATGATGAAATTGTTTAAGTGTAAGAATAATGAAATTGTCTTGCGGAAAATCACACTAATATTTATGGGAGGCCTTTTTGAGAAACAGAGCTCTCTGCCTCTTATTTTAAAAAAAATGATGAAATTGTTTAAGTTTAAGAATAATGAAATTGTCTTGCGGAAAATCAGACTAATATTATAAAGGCGGAAGTTTCTGAGTATGTATGTTTGTTACTTCTTGACGTCGAAACGGCTGGAGCGATTTTAGTCAAATTTGGTGTGGAGTTAGCTGACACCCTGAATTAACACATAAGCTACTTTACTGCTAGAAAATATCTTATTCCCATGTGTAAATCGATTAACCGCGCGGGACGGGATAGTCATAAAATAAAAAAGCCTTCTGGAAAAAAGTTGGCACTATAGTTCCGATAAAATAAACAACAGATAAATATCCCAATATAAATTGCTTCTTAACTAACCACTGTTATGTATGGCGAAGGTTATTAGTTAGCAACCGAAGGTAATTTTGATGTTATCGCCCCCAGTATCTGGGGTAGTTTTTCACAATTATCAGTCGGCGATCGGGGCGTGGTGGGATTTATAAGCGCATAAAATTTCCACTTCAAAGGTTACAGGGTATTTCCTGCTAAGGCTAATTTTAGATTGGGTGTACAAGCGGATTTGTTTGCTTTTGTCTTGGTAAGAATGATTAAAATGCGTTGTTTCTGTTATGGTAGTAAAACTTTATTAATAACGGCTAGAATATGTTGGATAATGTTGTGCTAAATAGCCTCAAATTTCTCCCTCACAAAAAAATATAAAAAAGAAAATGCTTGTTTACCTATAAGAAATCGAATGTAGGTGTGGTATCGGCCTAGAGAATAGCACCAACCCAAATTAATTCCGCGGGTGTCGTAAAAAGCGACTAAGGGACACAAACCGGGGGGTGAGCAGCAGCGCCCCCTGCAGTACAATTCCACCAAACTGCGCTCCCCAACCCGCATGCCCAGCGTGGGAATTATGGGCACTACCCCCCAATGATGGCACAACATTGCGCTATGGCGCTCATTAGGGGAGGGCTATGTCCAGCAGTGGACTAATATAGCCTGAAGAAGAAGAAATCGAATGAGAAGTTCCGCCTCGTAAGGTTAAAAAGTCAACAACCACTTCTAGACCTTGTTTAAGACATTTCTGCTGTTGAAATTTTTGTGTTTTACTTATTTTTCGTTTCTGTTTTATGTTTTTAAAACCTTAGCCAACGTTAGTATTTTTTATCTGACACTTTCCAGTAAAATTTTACTAATAATATAACAGCTGGCGTCCATCAATTTATTTTTGTGGTAACACGGGGATCACGATATCAGTCGTAACGTCCTCGCCAGTAGTACGCTACGTTTATTGGACTCTCATTTGTAAAAGTCATTGAAGACGTTTAGTCTCTGGGTTGTCAGAGAGGAACATTTGTACATACTTCGTTACATATGCACGAAAAACTTAATCCTCCTTTACTTTCACAGCGTTCAGGTTAAAAAGAAACTTACACCGAAAAGAAGAAAGTGACCACTTAGAACCAAAGATAGGACGAACTTAGTCTAATACGGCCTTAACTTGATGCTTACAGACTTAGAGGGCAAAGTATGTACTTCGTTGCAAAGGTCCATAAATTGTTGCGCTTAGTCTCATTTATTACTTAGGTGCACGCGTTTGCAACTGAATTTAAGTCTAATGTTTTGCTTCCCTCGTACTACAAGCTGTAAATGACCTGAAAGATTGTTTAGTAATTCAAATCCTAATAATATCGCTGTGCAGCCGAGAGCATTTCCACCTTTACACGCATGCAAAAAGAAAATTAAAGGTTCGTAAGCGCTCGATTGTCTTATGGCTTATAGGAAATCAGATATATATTTCAACGTTATGAATTTACATTACATTTATACTCTTTTTAATGCACTAACCCGTGCTAAGGACAATTTTAAAAACCTATTTAAAGGCTAAAAATTTCACCCGTGCTGAGATTCGAACCCGTGACCTCTGGATATCCGTGCCAGCGCTCTTTCCAACTAAGCTAATGGGCGACTCACCGGCACCAGTGAAATTTCGAACCTCTTTACATTAAATTTGTTAAATATCCTTAGAATATCATAGGTATTAAAATTATATCCAAATATGCTTGAACATTGTAAAACTCAATATCAAGTATTGACTTAATATTTCAGTGATTACGCTATGCACTATTTGAATAAAATGAATGCTTGTTTCCAACAAACGCATAGTATTCCGTGTTTACAGAAAGTACCGGGCATCAATCCAATTAGAAATCAATTTATTGTGCATCCGATGAGACGAATTTACAAGACTGTATCACAGTAAAAATAAAGACTGTATTGTGATTATGATCGGAAAGTGAAGAAGGTGTGTTGGAAGAGGAAGGAAGTCGTGACTCAGAAATATCAGGGAATGGACGGATGTACAGTCTATTTATTCTTACTTGTCCAATTTAGTAAACAAGATTCAATTGAGATTAGATGCCTAAACTAGACATTTTCTCGCAAATTCATGAACTATCATGAACTATGTTTATAAAATTGGTAGTGTGTTATCCAAAAGAGTGTTCCAAGTTACCTTATTTATGGAAATATGGCAGTTTTGGACTAAAAAGTCACAGTTTAAGGGTTGAATCTTGTTTACTAAATTGGACAAGTAAGAATAAATAGACTGTAGTCAGCGTCTAAGATTTGTTTTACTTTGCAAGAAGCGAAGGAGAATTTGTGGAGCTGACGGCCAAACTCTATCAGTTTAGAGAAGAGAGCAAGAAGAAGCAGAAGAAGAAGATTGTTTTTAACGAGGTTTTTCAATTCTGTATAAACATAACATAACATAACATAACATTTACATACTGGCACATACATTGCTTCTGGCCCCACACTAGGATACCCTGTGTCGTGGGAACCAGAAACAACGACATCACAAACATGTAAACATCCAAGACCTGGTATAGTAAGTAACGTTTTTTTTTTTTCTTCAATTTCAGTTGTGTTGCAGAAGTCTCACGTATTCTTGCCCTTGCCGACGCTTCGATTCAACTCCCATTAACTAGGCGCAAGCCGCACATACACCAAAAAGACCAATGGTTTTGCTAAATTTTCACTGCTGCTTATGTCCAGTTGAATATCCGAAAATTCAGTTTTAGAAGGGCAATGCACGGGGTTGAAGTATTAGTGTCGCTTTGATTGGATACCACAATGAAGGTCGAGGATTAGTGTGTTCGCTGGCGACAAACGATTCACTATTATACACGTGGATAGGATTGTGTTTATTCTCAGGGCGGCTTCATCAGGTACTCGTGGTAAAATAAATTCCTGCCCTGTTTGTAGATAATATACTGATTTCTGAATAATACGCGGAGGGTGCTCAAAAACCTTTAAAAATATAGGAGCCTGATGGCTGTATAAATAAAATTACAGCATTTTATTTAAAATAACATAGAAACTACAATTTATTGAACGATACAAGTAAAACTAAGTTTCCATTTCCAAATCTGGATCATTTTGGAGCAAAAACTGCAACTGCAAACTGCACTCTTTTCAGAGTATTTTGATACTTAATTACCAGTTTTCATTAATCTAACGCATTAAACTGTCTTTAATTTCCGAAATCTTTGTCATCATAGATCGTAAACCAATTACAGTAGGTCCCACCGTGGGACACGGGTCTTCGGGATTAGATTAGATTGGAACTCTTTGTTGTGCAGACCAGAAAATAAAATACTTAATAAGGCTTACACACCTAAGTATTGCCGTACCCAATTACGAGTGCACGAGCTTAATCTCCACGCGTGCCCACCGTAGACTGTCAATTTGGAGCGATGAGGTATGTGAGCATCTCGGGCACTCGGGTTCCTCACGATGTTTGTCACAGCGATTGCTACCAGAAATTTACTAACGTACGTTTACTGAAATAAAATACGGAACTTGTACAAATGTCAATGGAACATCTGTCCCTCGTATCAAGCTACAATAACCTGCAAAACTAAGCATAGTCTGTTAGCTTTTAGAATACACCTCGGCTACTATCGGACAGAATCGGATATATTAATGTAATAAAAATATCGGAACTAATATGACACTTAATTTCTTAATCAGAACTCGACCACCAGTACAAATACCGGCGAAAATTGTCAAAAACCGAAGCCTACTCTAGAGCCCGAGGTATATTCTAAAAGCTAATATACTATACTACAGTTTAAATTTCGTTTCAACCTAAACTATTTAAAAAAAAATCAAGACAGTTTTGGTCCACCAGTTCAAAGTCGCTCAGCGAGCTATGGAGAGAGCTATACTTGGAGTTTCTCTGAAGGATAGGATTCGTAACGAATGCATCCGACAGAGAACCAAAGTTATCGACGTAGCTCAGAGAATTACCAGGTGCGGGTGCAGCAACCTGATGTGGAGTAGAATAACCTGAAGACGACGACTCAAAAAAATTACTTTTTTTTCTGCCATGTCTTAAAATATGGTTACCTTGTATGCAGATTTAATACATAAAATTAAACTGTTCAAGTCCTCTTTATTTCGAAAGTCTTATCTTGTGCACTTAAAAAACTTATTGCAATTTCAAAAGTGTGATACTTTTTTTGCAGGTCTGTCTATTTCTTACATTTTTTTTATAAGGGATGGGCTCACAATTGTCCTCTATCTAGCCCGATGGTGAAGAGGAGGTCTAAGATGGACTGAGTTTGTCTAGAATAAACCTGTTCACACACATCTTAAAGAGGTTTATGTTATAAGCGTTCGGAAAAACTGACGCCGGCACTGTGTTTCACACTTTGGCTGTGGAGCATTATGAAGGATGTTGAAAAGCGCTTAGTGCGGAGGTTCGGAACAAGTTCGGAATGTCAACCAAGTGCGGATGTTAACCCGAAGTACGTATCGTGTTTGGATTGCGGATCCATTATATTTTCAGAAAATCTGTTTTGCCGTTCTAGCCACATACGAACGAATCGCAAAACAAATATGGAGCGTGGAATTCCATTTTCAAATTTGATGTTTTTTTAACTAAATCCTAGGATAATGCCTCACGCAGCCACTGCCAGCCAGCCAGCTTAAAACTTTGCCTAGTCGGCACACGTATCTGGCTGGAGCTAATAAGCCGAATGCTAACAAACAGCATTAGCCGCTCCGTGCCAGCTAGGGGCCTCACTCTCAAGCTCCTACATAATTATGGGAATAACAGTATTTAGCACTTATAAAGTAGTAGAAATGTAGAAATATTAGTAAGTAAATAGTAATGCAAAAAAATCTTGGCACAACAATATTATCGTGTGTAGCTAATCTCACAGTTCAAATTAAACGTAATTTAGCACCAAATAATAACTTCCACGCGATACAGTAACTTGTCCTGGTCCCAAACTAGGATACCCTGTGCTATGGTAACCAGCTATAATGCTGTTTTGTACATCTTTTAGTAATAAATAAATAAACCAGGCAAGGACATCACAAAAGTGGAAAACACCCCGACCATGGCGCCCCCTACTGGGAATCGAACCCACAACTTCCGGTATGGTAACCAGACGTGATACCGCTGGTGTGACGAGGCAGTTTTATGTAAAATAAAGGAAAAAGTGATACTTTAAGACAAGGAATTATAATTTTATTTTGTTCGGCGGCCTCCAAAATTTCAGTATCAGCAGCATAGCTGGGTGCCCTTAGCGTATACAGCGTAGCATAAAGTTTTTTCTTGTGTAGCCTATAAACGTCTCACTGCATGGCAGACTCCTTCTCGCAGAGAGAAAGAGAGAGAGAGAGTATGCGCTTAATTACCACGCGTGTCTACCGTGGATTAGCATATTCAAGCGCTGAGGTATTTGAACATACTCCGGTTTTAAAAACCTATTTAGAGGCTAAAAATTCCACCCATGCCGGACCCATTCGAACCCGCGACCTCTGGCTATCCGTGCTAGCGCTCTTTCCAACTGAGCTAATGGGCGACTCACCGGCATCAGTAAAATTTCCAACCTCTTTACAATATTCTCTGTACTTATTACGTACAGCCTCGTTTTAGCCTCTAAATAGGTTTTTAAAATTGTCCTTAGCACGGGTTAGTGCATAAAAGAAATACTGCGGTTTGAGAAATGTAGATAACTTAGACAACAAAGTCATTGGTACCTACATGCCTGCACCAGGAATCGAACACCTCAGACACTCAGGCTTCCTCACGATGTTTTCCTTAGTTAGCGAGTGGTGTTGCTACTATAAATTCACAAATGTACATAACTTAGAAAACAAAGTCATTGGTAATCGTACGTGGCTGGAAAAGAAAGTCATTGGTAATCTCGCTTCAGAGTCCATTGTTCTACCCCCTGGGCTACCTGCGCTCAAAACTATAGAGTTTATATACCACCAAATACTTCTTCAATTTGCCTTTGACAACATGCTTCGTAATAAATACGTAAAGAAAGCCAATAGCTTGGCGCTAAAAAACCACAGCTAGTCAAGAACTACTTCCGTGAAGACGATAGAATAGTAATTTCCACAAATTTTCTTCAGGGCAAGCCCCCTGTATCTGGGTCATCGCGATCGCGGCATGTGACGCGCGTCATTTCGGAAGCACCCTGTTGGATTAGAACTGTCATTTCACGTTCGAAATTTAAACGAGAGATCGCGTTTACTGTTTATTTTAGGCGAATACGTAGTCTCTACGTTGATTGGATTCCGTGAGTGTAACTTGATTAAAGATTCACTGTGCGTTATTGCATTGCAGCGTTGCAGTGTGTCTCTTTGATACCGACGAAGAGTATATTCAATTATGTGATTAAAATGTGTTCATCTTCATTAATTTACTGCTTTATACTCAGATTGCTTTATACAGAGACTAGCGCGAGACCGTGCTGGCTGGCATGGAAATGAAGAGGCCTATACCCAGCAGTGGGGTTTACCGGGCTGATGATGATGACTCCATTACTCTGGCTTTAAATAAAGCCGGAGAAGGGGATTTATTTATTTATTTGTTTATCTTATATTATTTTTAGGCGGCAAATGTCTAAGCCTTCGAATGTTTTGCGTCTATGCTTTCAATTCGTATGGGCAAGATTCGGCTCCGTGGCGCTGATTCACCGCACGCATGCAATGTGCCCTGTCAATCCGCGATTCGTGTCGTGATGCCAGCTGTCCGACGCCACTCATGGTAATCTCCTCCGAGAGCGGGCTTAGCACGTAATGGGTACTTAAACGCAATGCATAACTAAATAATTATTACCAGTAGCTCAGTTGGAAGAGCGCCAGCACGGATAGTCAGAGGTCGCGGGTTCGAATCCCGGCATGGGTGGAATTTTTAACCTCTAAATAGGTTTTTAAATTTTTTCTTAGCACGGGTTAGTGCATTGAAAAAAATATAATAAATAATTATAAAATAAATAACTAAATAAATAACTTGAAACCTAGGCAAGGTCATCTTAAATATGGAAAAACACTTAAACCGGCCATTTGCTTCGTTAGGCTGCCTCGTTGGTCTAAGGTGAATACGCTTGACTACCAAATTAGGGGTTAAATTGCCACGGGACGCCGACATAATTGTGATTTGATATACGTTGGCTTCCAGTGGGATACGAAGCCGCGACCTCCAAGCTTCGCGTCTTAACCCTGATAAACAGTAGACCAACGAGAAAGCTTAATTTAGTACTTAAATCCTGAAAGGGAACTATCAAATTATCAGTAAAATAATATCCATCGTACGAAAAAACAGCGACTAAAATCATTATACCTTATTATACTATTTTTATTTTTAATGCTCTAACCCGTGCTAAGGACAAATTTAAAAACCTATTGGGCTCAATTGGTAGAGCACTGGCACGGATAGACAGAGGTTGCGGGTTCGAATCCCGGCATGGGTGAAATTTTTAGCCTCTAAATAGGTTTTTATATCATTATACCTGCTGAAAACTCTAGTTTAGTCTTTCGCAGCGGGCCAACGCACCACTCACTACGCCCACTGCAACTATCGCGATTAGACCCGTTCAATATATAACGATGTATGAGCATCGCGAAACATTAAGAAACAAAACAGGCGATTATTGCCAATAAGTTTATTTATTAGGTTAATTAGCTTAATTTCCGACGTTATATAAGGGCGATTAAGCTTCGAATATATTCTAACTATGTTATGTAAGGGGTCTTTAAGAAATACTGTACCCAATGACCTCACGCAAACACGATAAATCGATTGAGATATTATTTGTCAAAATCGAACGCATAGTTACGGAGTTGTAAGGGAACATAAAACTGCACATACTCGTACATACATACGAGCCAAACACTTTCTCGCCCTTTTGGGCTCCACAGCAGTCAAGTAGGAATGAAAAGCCACAAGCAAAGTAGCCGATCCCACAGTAACCCTGCTGGCCTATGGAAATGAACGTTGGGGTATTAGAAATAGTGGCTACGCTGATTGCGAATTGTTGCACTGTGAGTCAGAGACACAGAATAATTAGAACAAAAGTATCTAATCTTATAACATCATATAGACTAGGACAAGTGATTGTATTAGACGTATTACATCTTAAGTTAAAAAAATACTTATATACCGAACAATAATTAGGAGACATACCGAATTGATAACATACACACTAAATGTATGATGACGGCCTCGGTGGCGCAGCGGTTTGGCACGCTTCTGTAAAACCGAAGGTGTCGGGTTCGATCCCCGGCCGGGTCAAACTAGGAAACGAACTTTTCTAGTTTGTCTCGGGTCTTGGATGTTATCTATGTATTGATTGTATTATATCGTCTAGTTAGCACCTATAACACAAGTCCTTTAGTTGTACTTAGTTTAGGGCTAACGAGATCTGTGTAATATGTCCATGAATATTTATTTATTTATGTACTATACGAGTTATTGTTATCATATAGACGCATGACTGTGTCTTAAAGGGGTGTGCAGAGACCAGGAACCATTAATATCATCTAAATTCTACATCCATGTACTTCTGAGCGGAAGTCTGGTTACCCATAATACAGAGTATTCTAGTTTGGGGACCAGGCACTATTTTTGTACACTTTTATAACAATAAAGTTTTTTTTTATTTGTATTGATGTAGACTATGTTCTACGATTTCTAGCATTGATTTTTTTCCATGAAAACGTTAATCTATAGGACTTTTGGTGTAACATGAAAAAAACCAAAATCATTAAAACACGGGAATCTATAGTAAATAAAATAAATAAATAACTTCCATAATACACATTCACTTGTCCTGATCACAAACTGGGATACTATTTAATTGTATTAGAAATGTATCAATATGTTATCTCGTCTTCATCTATTCATGTTATCAATTTAAGAAAAATCAATATCTGAAAACAATTTAACGATTTTGATAACATTTCAATAAAACGATTACGAAAAAACGAATAGTTACGTTACTTTTATCACTTTTTTAATGCTACATTAGCGGTTTAGTTAATTAAGTTTTTTAGGCTTTCACGATTTTTAATTTGTTCTAGTCAAGATAGCTTATAAATCATACAAATATATCCCAGAGAGGTAGGTAGACCAGGGACTGACATTTGCCACGATCTTGACAGATCACCTTCGATTCATCAACGTTCATAAGTTGTTGCATGCAACCACGCCGGTTCCGGGTACTTTTTATCTTCCCCTTTGCTAAAACATCGACATAAAATCCAAATTTGTTATAAAACATTAATATTAATTGTCGTATAATCTAATATTATTCCTATAATCAACCCCCAACGTATTGTTCAGACTTGTATTAATAATACTTAATAATAATGGTATTTATTTCCAGAACCAGTCCAATACATTTCAAATACAAACACACACACACACAATAATAAAGTAATTTAACGTAAGTTTCACAGTGGCATGGTAGCACCGCCAGGTATTAAAGAGACGTGTCTTGCCTAATTCCTTTAGTCTCAAAAGCGAGAAAACTGTAATGGGTCACTTACTCATATGCGATTGCAACCCTGCATGTCCCGACTGCTGGGGCACGGGTCTCTTCCTGCATTGCACCATACTCCACCACGGGGGCCAAGTCCGGGTTGGTGGAGGATTGTAAGACAGTGGCGGGCCTTACTGTCAGAAGTTATCAAGCCGCCCATAAGGCCTCTGACATGGCTTAACGACTGCCATTACATGGCACCCACGGCTTAACGTGCCTTGCGAAGCACGGAAGCGCTCAGAAAAATGCCACTAGCGGTAGTAACGGGACGGTCACCCATGCAGCACCTGACCGCGCCTGTTGTTGCTTAACTCGAGTGATTGATTCCAATCACTCGGTTCGACTAGGCCACGAGCGCTTCCTCATATCACTTAGTCATATAATTTGTACAAATTGCTGAAGTTCACCTGTAGACGCGTTTATGACGCGTTTATAACGCTCAAAGCCTCTCTGTTCACTCTTGTAATAGTCTTTCTGGTTGTATAATATTGAATTTACAGTTTCGATTGGCATTAAAACGTATGCGGGTTATTAATAGGTCATTCCTATTCCTTTGTTGCTAAGCAACCGCCTGGGGGCTATGCAGAGACCAGTTTATGCTTTATTGTGATAACAAGAGTTTACAGCCTAAGTTCTCTGTATTATAACAAATACTCATAATTCAAAATGTTCTAAATTAAATATAGTAAAAGACAAGGATTTTTTAAGGTGTTGAAATTTAGTCGCAGTCGTAGATCTATAATATACCTATATTGCCCATACAGAAATCATAAATTTAGTTCTATGTAAAGAATTTACTTTTTGTTCGTTAATTGTCAATGAACAATGTTAACATTGCAGGCTTTAGGTCGGATATGTAGTGGATATAATTCCACTCAGACAATACTTTATCATATAATATTAAGTAAAACACATTCTTCAGTAGCACCTGGCTACCTAACAAGATCCCTTGAGTGCTATCGACAAAATGCAACGGTAAAACATTAGTCTAAAGAAAGAATATACTAATGCTGCGGCCAGACATACGTACAGCACCCGTTCAAATATAATTTAGGGGTCAGCCATAGCCAGTCCTATAGAGGGAGATAGACGACCCGACCATCCATTGAAAAACTGCTTAATCCGAATGGATATTAGATGAAAAGGTATTGGTAAAAGTTCCTGCTAAAAGTATTCATGAATCATCAATAATAGATTTGAAGCTAAGCTGGTTCTCTGTTCAAAAAAGTCACCGTAGTAGTTTTGTGCATCCTTCCGTTCGTCTGAATATCAGATAACACGGATATCTTGGCCTTTCTTTCCAGACTATTAGTACCGTGTGCCGTGAAACTGATATTCTGTGGGGACAAGTGTACGGTATGTGAAGTTTTATTAACCAAGTTAAGGTTAGAACTCTATGGTTGCAGCGGTTGTAAGCGGCTGAACTCTACACCCACATCTCAAAGTTAATTAAAATCGAAACAATTGAAATGAAAAAGAAATCCGCTGGACAGAGGTCACAAGCAAATTACAGACACACATCATCGAGTCGTGTAATATTGAGTTAAGACTGCAATATGTACTAGATGGGGTCTACTCTCGTAAGTTTTAAGTAATTAAAAGAAACTAACCCACAAACACAAAAGTATATTTTCTTGGCTTAATGCAAGTACAAATGCTTTATTTAGCAAATAATAAGTGTTACTTCATCTAATGAGGTTACACTAAAATTAATAGCACTTGCAAAGTACGCTTTAGTAGCGATACAAGTTTGCATAGTGCGGAGTAGACTCCGCACTACGCAAACTTGTATCGCGACAAACGACAAACTCTTTCTTCTGTGGTTCTACGAATGGAACGCAAAATGTATCGCATTTACCCTTTCGGTACGAGGGCTGATACAGCCAACAAAATTAGATCGTAGTTACTCAGTCTGCAAACGTGTAACCAAAACTGTGTTTAATTTTGTATTTTTCTTGTTTCAGGTAATTCAACAATCAATCATCCGGAATGACTTCGACACAATACCATTCAAATTTGACTCCTTGTGAACATGTTTCCCAAAAATTGCTCAAGACGCTTCCAATTTCGAACTTCAATTTTAAATGTATGAACATAACTTAAAAATAAAATCACAGGCATTAGTCAATAATATAAGTTAATTTACCGGGTCGGATGCGTGACTTCATGTATGTGTGTAATTTGCCGCTTGCGTGTCAATGTCTCAAGTAGACCTCCTAATTCGGGTTGTCATCGGGCATCGTGCGAACAATGATGACCTTTCGCGCGGGCTTCACGCCTCACGTGAATGACATGATGGATTATAAATCAAACGCGCACGAACCGAAGCGAACTGCTACACAACACGTAGGCACATTTGACGTTGATATGAAGGGGTTATGGACTATTTATGGGAAAGTCGATTGCATTGGTCTCGAAATAAGGTTAGTATATATCCCTATGTAGCCTTATGGGTGCATTAGTGACGGTGAATTGTCAATCGTAGGTATGTCGTTAGATATATTACGTCTACAGTTACTAGCTGTGCTAAGAAATTATATTTTGGGGTTTAGACACTACTATCAGCTATTTAATCAGGTAAGTCGTTCGCTATCACGTTGACATGTTCAAATATTTGTTGACAGATTTCCCGTAACGTAACCAAGAAAAGTGCAACTATGTAAAGGTTATGTGCAGTCCATTGTACAACTGTAAGGTAGATGCAAATCTGAATAATAACTGAGGATTATTTCTGATCGGACGTGCATTTCTCATTCAACTGTGTTTCAAACGCTTGTCTAAACAATTTGTAGCAAAAAGAAAAGTAGAGGTTGAGGGCGACATTCTACTATTTAATACAATTTATTTTTAATAAAATCAATTCTGAAAGCAGGAAAAAAGTATTAGCTGTTTAATAAGATAGCTAAAACAAGTATATCTTGTGTAACAGACGATATTTTTTTGCGAGTTTCGTAGTTTTCAAGGTAATAAAAATTGTTTAAATTTGTGTGTAGAATAATCCCTTTAACTTGTACCAGATCTTTTCACAGCACTCCGTATAGTTTCAAAACTTCGAGTTTCACTGCATAAGAAGAAGAACGATTTCATAAGGATTAAGTGCAAACAAAGGATTGTAAGAAGCGAAATAGTAATGGTACCGTATAATATAACCATCAATACGCTTAGCCTCGAGTAAAACCAACGAAAAAGTCAAGGCTATATTTATTGTTTACCAAACAACGCAAGCATTTGGAATACAATGAAGTTAGTTTATTGCATTCACCTTATATGAAAATCATTGCAGAGCCGTAAGATAATTAATTTTGTTTATTTATCAATTGTTTTAGTAGTGCTAATTGGTATCTTCTGAGGAGTTTTTAGGTCAAACGTTGTAGGTTGAGTGTAGGTTTACAATATGCGTTGCAATTTGTAAAGAGAGGTCGTCAATTTAACGGTGTGAGCCTTATTTATGAAGACCTTTTCGTTATTTACTAGAGTTGATTTATGAATTATCTAAATATTAAATTGACTAACTTTTGTTACAACAAAAGCACTAAATATTGGCTTTTAATAATACACATAACTCAATGAATGTTACATAATTGCACATGAAACATTTAACCCTTTTACGGGCAGCGCTAGTATAAATTTTTCGTTGGTTTTGGACCTAATTTTAAAGCGATAAGGTTAAATTTATAGTGGGAACCATTACCATAATGCCTGGTTAAGGGTTAACTGGACATTCATTAGATAAGAAATAATTCTTCCAGCAAACCTTGGAGAGTCGGAGAAGCAATAAAAAGGGGTCTGTATACGAGTAAAAAACAAAATACAACTAGCAGAAAAAAATAAAACCCATCAACCTTTAAAGTCTTGACTAATAGCCTTTTTCTCCAGTTAAAGGACAGGAATGAAAGATTTTCAGCGAGAAAATTAACATTGGCACAAAGGAGTTTCTATTTAAAAAAGAAACATGGTTAAGATGGAACCAAAGAAAGTTTTGTATTCATTTGAGTAAGCTCCATCGTGAGCGTTGTCTTGAAGCTGCACCAAAATGACGCCTTGAGTTTTAGTCAGCATAGCTTGGCTTTGCCACTACTAGCTGTAACTTCAAATCTATTACAATGATCTCAATAAAATGCTGCTGCTGATATATGTCCTACTGGTAGGGCACGGCCCTTCTCTTAGAGAGAGTGAATAAATAGGCTTAAGCACCACGGTTGGTTCAAAGAAACCTAAGAAAAAACTCATGAAACATAGATACATAGATCTAACTATAAGGAAAAAATCAAACAGATTCTCAAATCAAGAGTGCCAAGGTAAACTAATCATATATATATATATACGTTTTTAATTTTTAATTTAAATTTGTTTGCAGATTAATTGTAGATTTATTAAACTACAAAAAATGTTAACTTAAACACTAGCAAAGGTGCATGCTGTGGCAACCTTAATAGGCTAGGCACTTACCTTAAAACCCTTTATGTTCTATAATTAAGATGTATTAGTGTACTAGCTACTGGTTGTCCTAAGTAAATAAAATAAAATAAATAAAAATATACGGAATAAGGATAGATAGATATCTATCTATATAATAGATATAACAAAGATAGATATAACTATCTATTTATCTTTGTTCCGTGAGTTTTTTCTTATCCCTTACAGAGAAGCACGCCTTTGTACATGTTATTTGTTTTGTGAATATCCTGTGCAATGTTCTGTGTACTATAAAGTATATTATAATATATATAGAACAAAAATAAAACAGAAACACTAGTTGGGGATGTTTCAGGAATTGCGCGTTAGAGGAATAACCCATTGTTTTTTAAGTTTTAAATAAAGTAGTTCCATTAAATAGTCTAATCTTATCATGCTGCTTCAATCGTACTCCTAAATGGAACTTGAAGTGGTTCACGTTGTAAATTTAAAAATGCCGACGAATTCTACTTTCCTTACATTTTCCCAGGTCGAATTTCCATGTAATTATTCGCGGTTGGTACCTATCACTTGACCGCATTTCCTGTGGAGTCTTATCTCGACCCGTCTGTCAGTGGGGGCGCATGCAAATAGAGCTTCTACGTATCGCACAAACCTACCTACTATACTGAAAGTACAGCACTCTTAAAAATAGCACTACTATTTTGTTAAGTTCTAGCTGGTGCCCGCGACTTCGTTTACGCAGGATTATCGGTAGATTTTTTTGTACGTAGTTGACAGTTATCGTTGTTTTTTATTTGACTAGAATTATTGTTTAATGCCAGCTCACTGTTAATGCCAATAACTTATAACTTAAAGCTAATGGCATTTTCTACCAGTTTCTTTAAATATTATGGTTGTGTAGAAGTGTGGAAATCAATACCGAACCTTAAGGTGTTATTAATAAAATAAGAAATATTTCAATCACTCCAGAATGCCGTATAAATAATCTGTTAGAGACTTTACAATGTCGAAAACCTTTTTAGAGGCTAAAAATTCCACACATGCCGGGATTCGAACCCGCGACCTCTGGCTATCCGTGCTAGCGCTCTTCCAACTGAGCTAATGAGCGAATCAGTGAAATTTCGAACCTCTTTACAATATTCTCTGTATTACGTACGATAATACATCGTTGCATAGTTGGAAGGTTAGGCCATACTCCACCACGGGGGCCAAGTTCGGATTGGTGGAGGATTGTAAGACAGTGGCGGGCCTTACTGTCAGAAGTTACAGTGGAATAGTAAAAAAAACTAAAAAAACTTTATTGTAAAACGGTTACAAACAGAAGGTTTCTGGCTCCTAAATCAGGATTCTTTGTGCTATGGGTAGCCAGGGTACTTCCAAATTACATAATAATACGTTTTACAAAAACAACTAGTAACTAAATGTGATTACACTATTTTTATTTTTAATGCACTAACCCGTGCTAAGGAACAAATTTAAAAACCTATTTAGAGGCTAAAAATTTCACCCATGCCGGGATTCGAACCCGCAACCTCTGGCTATCCGTACCAGCGCTCTACCAATTGAGCCAATGGGCGACTCACGGCATCAGTGAAATTTCGAACCTCTTTACAATATTCTCTGTATTACGTAAAGTAAAGAGGTTCGAAATTTCACTGATGCCGTGAGTCGCCCATTGGCTCAATTGGTAGAGCGCTGGTACGGATAGCCAGAGGTTGCGGGTTCGAATCCCGGCATGGGTGAAATTTTTAGCCTCTAAATAGGTTTTTAAACTAAATGTGCTTTGTGCTTATTCCTAAGTAAGAAAGTAATAAATAAATAAACAGTTCTTATCTTAAGACTGCAGGATAATCAATCAATAATCCTATAGAAAAAAATAAAGAACAACATTTATTGCAACAACAGATACACGCAATTTAAAATTATATACAAAGACAATATGGACAGTTAAAATACTTAAAAACACATTACAAACTTTGTCGCGGTGTGTCTCTCATGGCCAGTGACTCAGCATAGTACTGGGGGCGTGAATCCTCAGCGCTGATTTTCAGTCAGTACCGAAAAGCCCTAAGTGCTCTAAAGTGCGGCGTGGCCTGTTACAAAGTAATAAATAAAACAATATAATAAATACATACAGCATAACAATAAATACAGTCAACATAACTATAAACGTAGCTGAGCTACTGTAACCCCACACGCGTGTGATATAAGCCAGGTGGTGGTGCAGCTAACAAGAGAGATCCGCCACCGTTTCCGCGACTCAGACTGCTAGGGGAGCCTTTCTGAAAGACGCGACTGAAGGCAAACTCGTACACTGAGTTTTCCAGCAGAAAAGGGCGCTCTTTGGTAGTAATAGACATGATTTTAATGAGAAAGCAGACTTTTCGCACAACACAATGTACAATGAGTACTTTGACATAATTCTTACAACAAAATCCTTTAGCACCTCGAACATTTACTCCGCCTAAATTATATCGATAGGTATTAACCCTTGTATGTCCCCACTACTGGGGCACGGGTTTCTTTCTACAGCGCAGTGTTTCTATCTACATTTTTTGGGACAACTGTCCCATTTTATGGGACAGTTGTCCCAAAAAATGTACGCAACGTCTCGAATTTGCTAGTTGTTAAATAGATATAAGTACGGTATTCGTAGTTTCTGTTGATAGTTACCAAACGCATTCCAACGGAATAGCCAGTGCGACTTTATTATTTAAATTAATATATAAAATAGTTATAATTAGTAAATTTTATATTGATTAATATTGCACTACCTGCTAATCTTGTCTCCAAAACTTAGGTTAGCTGGTAGATATATGCAATAAAGAATTTTTATGCAATAAAGAATTTTAATAATAATAACATTCTTTCCAGTTTAATTCAATTATTCTATGTAACACGCCAGGATTTTATTCTATATGTATTGCTATTGCTCACGGTTGTAACACACAGAAGTTTGTGACTCTCGGCACAAAGGGTAGCTCTTGGCTCAGACTGAAAATAAGAGCTGAAGACTTGCCCCGTAGCATATTGCCGAGTCAGTTACCGTATAGCAACAGTGACACAGCGCCACTTTTTGTACTCCTGTCCTTTTTATAAAGATAGATAGAGATCACTTTATTGCACAACCAGAAAAAAGAATACAGAATTTTATGCAGTAATATTTTTTTGGTTTGTTTGGTATGGTGGCGTGTGTATTGTTTTATAATAATAGACAATTTATTTAATACTCTAGAGTAAAATGCACATGGAGTTTATCAGTCTCAGATTCTAAATAGATTAGAGTTTAATACACACATACTTTCTCAATTGAATAATATAAGCACGATAAAACATAACATAAACTTACGCCTGTATCCCAGAGGGGTAGGCAGAGACCAGGGACTGCCACTTGCCACGATCGTGACAGATCACCTTCGCTTCACCAACGTTCTTAAATAGTTGCATGCACGCACGCCGTTTCCGGGTACTTTTTATCTTTGCCTTTACTAAGACATCCCCTATTCGGTCGACGTATGTCCGCCTGGGACGTCCCTTACCGGCCCTTCTACACACATTCGCAATATAAATTTATTTTGTTAATCTTTCTTCCTTCATCCTCTCCACATGTCCAAACCAACGCAACATCCCTTTCTCAATTCTAGTCACTACATCCTCTTTCAGTCCACAATGTTCTCTAATCTAATCACGTTAATACCTGTTATTCGCCTCTATTCGATAGTATTCAAAGCAATATAAGTACAGTGTCATTCCAGTGCTTTTTATATGCTTTTGCTTGATCCAGATGCCGACTGTACCACAAGCACAATGCCCATTGAATCGCGCGCGATGTTTGCCGTACTGTGCAAACTGGCTGGTGTTGCCTTGCTGTGTGCTGAGCTCTCCTATCTCTCACGTCACTCACTACGGTGCTATAGTTATACACCATCCACGCTGCAACTCATTACTTGCATCCCAAACTAAGTCCACAAGCAGTTGGCGGCTTTACATTTTTGTCTGCAGGTATTACTAAAAGACATTCCGCAAAGCAGCCTACTTAAAAGCGGCAGCAAAAAAATGATATTAACAATGAGCATTACTACACAAGTTTCAAACTAGTAAAATTTTTAGTACATTACCAACAAAGACACGCCTTTGTGTCCTTTTTTTATACGCACAAGTGTGTTTATTTAACTATAAATTTAGTTGTTGACTAGACACCTCAGAGGTCAGAGGCAGCAAATGACCGATTTTTTTTTTCGAAAGGCCTAGTCTTGCATTGAAACAAATATATTATATGATATATTTTATGTAGCTTATCTACGACTCAATGCATGGCACGGGCCTTCTTTCCAAGAGAGATTGTAGGTTTAATTTCCATGCGTGCCCTCCGCGTATTAGCAATATCAAGCGCTAAGGTATGTCCCATATTATGGAGGCTACATGAAAAATGTAATTGGATCCATTCGAGTGTAAGACTTGCTATGGATGAGTGAACCACCGTGCTAGCTTGACAAAGTTGTGGTGCGCTAACGAAGGCGATACAACTTTTCATATAGGGTCGCGAAACTCAACGTCGAAGCCTAAACCGTCTATCACCAAACAAATAATCGACTTGGGCGAAAACGGATTATTTTGAAGGTCGCCCGACATGAATATATTTCGTGATATTTACTGTAAAAGCATATCCTTTCATGAATTATTTATTTCGATGTCCCATCTCGGTTTATCGGATAGACTTGCGTTTCTTGGCACCTCCGCCGCAACTTATACTCGTGAAACAGTGCCACAACTGAAATAAAAAGATTGTTTGCATTCCACAGTTTTATTAAATATATTTCGCTTTCTCTTTAATTCAGTTCAATGCAAATAACTACTGAATTTACTTAATTTACATAGATAAGCAGTCCTGTTGCGTCCCACTACAGGGACAGACTTTCTTCAGGCACGATTACAATCAAAAATAATTCTCACTACTTATGAAGTTCGAAAAGTTCAAAAAAAGTACGAGTATATTCCCGTGTCGTGCTCGTCGGTCAAACGTCATCGACCGCCCGTGGCCGGGATTATCTTGCGCTAGTATTGTAGTCTTTAATTTAACAGTATCAATGGTTTATTTAAGCTTGTATCGTTTCGCCCGCCCGTCGCCGGCCCGTTGTAATGGGATTAGTTAACCAAGCATCCCCACCGCGAATGTGGAATTATATTTAAAAAGGTGAGGTATTTAAACACCTTATACGCTCAGATTTTCTCATCATGGTTCCCATCAAATGTGGTGAGGTATGTGAATACCATACAATCTCAGACTTCCACACGAAGTTTTCCGTCATAACTCGCGAATGGTCTAGCAACTTTCCAAATGCACCCTTGGATACGACGAGATTATGCTCTTTTGATGAGCTTCTACTGTTTTTAGGGTTCCGTACCCCAACACTAAACCGAGACCCTATTTTTAAGATTCCCTAGTCCGTATGTCTAACATCTGGCTGTATCCCAGGAACCGTGATGACTAGACAGTTGAAATTCATTGTCACTTTAATAACAAGGAC
This sequence comes from Yponomeuta sedellus, assembly GCA_934045075.1. Classification (NCBI taxonomy): domain Eukaryota; kingdom Metazoa; phylum Arthropoda; class Insecta; order Lepidoptera; family Yponomeutidae; genus Yponomeuta; species Yponomeuta sedellus. The sequence goes on along the minus strand of OW203722.1, from coordinate 17,862,144 downwards.
TAAAAAAAAAATAAGATTTTTAAGAGGGGCTCCCATACAACAAATCTGATTTTTTTGCCGTATTTTTGATCAATATTAATAAAACGGAAACAACAAGGTGTATAATGGTTCGTAATTCAAGTATTTTTAAGCCAATTTTACTTTTATTTCTTCAGTCATTCACCCTATACATGCGGCGCATTCATTCACCCCTTCCCTTCATTGTCCACACACTCACTTCTACATCCACATAACTAACTACGCTAGTGTGTAATTACAGGGTGTATACAGTTTACCCGGTCCGTTTCGGCGTCGGCGACGGGATATTTGATATTGTGCCGGGAAAACATGCAAATGAAAGGATCTCGGGTTTTAGTGCCGCTAAGTATTGACGGGAAGTCACAGGCGCCTTTATGGCTCTGCATAAATCAGGAGCGACGTTGGGCCTTATCGTATACGTTGTTATTATATTTTGCGTGTAATAGTTCTGACTGACAACCGTTGGAGTAAACGTGTTCTTGAGAGGAGACCGCGACTCGTCAAGCGTAGAGTAGGACGCCCTCCGACCAGGGGGATGACGATCTGAGAAAAACTGCCAGCAGATGCTGGATGCGGCAAGCTGAAGACAGGGCGCTATGGCGCTCATTAGGGGAGTGCTATGTCCAGCAGTAGACTACATAATATAGCCTGAAGAAGAAGAAGTCTTTGTGACTTAAGCAGCTTTGTGTAGTAATATACACAATGCTGATATTGATACTATTTTGATATTGATATTGATAAGGGGAATGGCGTATGATTGAAACGACCGATTCCAACGAGTACGTTAGCGTAACTAATTTATTGTAAAGTAATGAGTAAATATAGTGTAAACTAAGCAATTTCAATACATTGTACGTCCGCTCGTACATTTTTTTACCTGTTGCTTTGATGATAAAAGTGAGTCTTTATTTTATGTATTGATGCTCTTTTTTATGTACGCTATAAACGTCCCACTGCCGCCACAAGCCTTCTTCCAGCCTTCTGCCCACAGCGGATTGGCAATTTCTAAAGCTGCGATATTTGATATTTATAACACCTCAAACCGTTAGGTTTCCTCACGGTGTTTTCCTCCAATAGCGAGTGGTATTACTACTAGGTATTGGTTCTTTTATTGCACTTAAATTTGTGTGCCTTAAAATAAAATATCAACCCTTAAAATATCCTTCTAAGTTCTGGCCTTGAAAATAACATAAGAAAACCATTGGTATTTTCAAGGTCAGGTTTAGGAGGAGGAGGAAAGGGGCTGGATATATAACTATTTACTTATATACTTGACGGGTCTAATCGTGATTATTTATTAGACGACTTTTTACTTCTCTATTTTACAAACTATTTTTACTTCTCTAACAAATAGTTGTTCAGTGCATCCTTTATATAACAGTGTTAAATAGGAGCTGTTCGTATAAATGTACACATACATTTGTGAATTTGTAGTAGCAATTTAATTAGATAACAAAATTATTGTCATTGTACATGTCGCGATTCGAACCCACGACCTCTCGAATATGATACTGTTTCTACCGTTCCTAATGTTGTTGCGACCTTTACATGTTATATTTTTTTAGTCGCTTCGTGGGAACAGTAGAGTTTTACAATTGCACAAGTAATGTATAACTATTTTATAAAACTGAGTCACAATTTTTGTTATCAAACTGCTCTGAAACTACATCACCGATTTTTATTTAAAAAAATTGTGTTTATATGGTAGGTCTGACCATCTTGTAGGCTAATTAATATGGCAAAGAAACATTTACGGGGCATATTAGTTTATTACGAAATTATACAATTTATAAAAGGGCATAAAGGGGTCTTTATCGATTGATCGATATCAACTGGTGTTGTCCCCACTGCTGAGGCACGGGTCTCTTCCTGCATTGCGGGAAGGTTAGGCCATACTCACCACGGGGGCCAAGTCCGGGTTGGTTGAGGATCTTAAAAAGTGGCGGGCCTTACTAGCCGCCTTAATAATTATTTAAATACAAAAGGACGTTTTAACTTAAATATAAAGTAGTTTCATTCTTTTACTCCCGTTGATAATTCAAATTGACGCACAGGAAAAGCCACAGCAACACCCGCTGCAAATAATAGAAGCTTCGCTGATCATACTTCAGCCACGGGCGGGTATTCTAAAGGGGCTCGAGGGATTTGCGCCCGCAATATTGTCGATATTTCAATGGATGCTAAGTTTGTGACGTTAAATAATGGATTTTCTACTTGGAAGCGGCGTTATTCCAGGTGAACTGCTAAATGAAAATACCGCTCGCTGATTGTGAAGAAATACAACGTTAGGGATCTTGGGACCTTGGCTTTATTGATCAATATCACTGAAACTTATGCTCAATATCACCGAAACATAACAATAGTTAACATAATAGTGAATATTTTTTCCAAAAGCACCTTGCCCGGGAAATTAACTATGTAGCAAATATTAATGTAGAAAATCGTGATTTTTTGCCGAAATTAATTTAATATCGTATACGAGGACATTTACTTCCAAGAAATCTTAATAATCAAGTTTCCTTTTGACATGAAACATTGAATCATAATTTGGCGTTTAAACGGGCAACGATTTATATCGGAGGCTTTTTAAACTTGTAATGTTTTTTTACGTATAACATTGAAAACAAATTTGACGTTTCAACGGGCAATATAATGGCAAGCATAGTGATGACTCAAACTTTATGCTGAAGAATACTAAAACAATACGCGTACATTGCCCGCTAACATCTTTGTAGTATTTTAAAAAAAACCTATTTATTTTAGTTATCTATTTTTTTAGTAGTAACGTATTAAATATCCCAGCAATATTTTATGGATATAGAAGTTTGTATTGATGTCCTATATGCGTAGTTTTCGAGTCGTAACAGTATTTTACCACGCTTTAGGCGATAAAAGTATTTCCCAGTCACTAGAGTCTGAGTGGTCGCTTGTAGATTAGTGCTTTTTCCATTCAAATGCTATAACGTTCGCAGTGCGTCAAATCCGGTAGTTTACCCGGCGGTTATTCCGCGTCACGCCCTGTCGGCATTAATATTCCTAGACATGAGGTTTGGAGTGTCAACAAGGGACGAGTGGCATGCAGGTTGCACCAACTCTGTGTACACACCCAGAAGGTTTATCCACATTACGACGGGCCGTGGCAAGACCGAGCTTCAGCGTACAAGGCAAGGTATACTCCGTGCGTGCTATGGTACTTCTATTGCTTGGACGAGGTTCAAAGATTTAGAAGCAAAGCGGGCGACCGACGACATGGAATTTGCTCAGACGGGTCTTAGTGAATTCTTGACGTGACGAACTTTTGTCATCGGGCAGGAAGTTCTGGGAGGCGCGTAACTTAAGTGCTCAATAGATATTATAGTTCCTTTTCGATATCATTTGTGACATTATTAGTACGCAATGTGTGGTTTTATTTGTAAATAAAACTTATAAATATAAACGGGTTAGTGCATTAAAAATAGTATAAGAGTGTACTCTTATACTATTTATAATGCACTAACCCGTGCCAAGGACAATTTTAAAAACCTATTTAGAGGCTAAAAATGCTACCCATGCCGGGTACAGCGATATTATTATCATGTAAAACCTTACTGCAAATTAGGTACTCGGGGCTACAAGTGATGCTAATTACTTCAGCCAGATGTCGCTGCCTGTACGTAATACAGAGAGTATTGTAACGAGGTTCGAAATTTCACTGATGCCGGTTAGTCGCCCATTAGCTCGGTTGGAAGAGCGCTGGCACGGATAGCAAGAAGTCGCGGGTTCGAGTCCCGGCAGGGGTGGAATTTTTAGTCACTAAATAGGGTTTTATTTACACTATTAATTGTACTTACTTAAGGCGGCGCGATTCGATTTATTCGCGTGATTGCCTACTTAATTCGCTCGGGTTATACCCCTGGAATAATATTCTACTACGATTGCTTAGCAGACTACGAAATATAGGCACCAAACACCGACTATCGTGATAATGTAATTGTATTAAATACATGAGTTGATTTATTTGCATCGCTGCAACCGCCCTTTGCAAGGTTGATGAAGCCGATGATAAAGAAATCGATCATTTTGGTTGGCGATATATTGCCCACCTCAGCTAGGGCGGTTGAGAGCACATCAACCTTTATACCTTCGTGCGCTCTGCTCGGTAACGGTATGGGCGACTCTTAATAATATTTAAAAGTTGATCAGTTGTCGGCTAGACACACAGAACATAAAAAAAGAGTAGAAGTAGCGACATGACACATTAGTACGAAAACCAGTGTAACCAAACTGATACTTATAAACCAAACGCACACTACGAATGCCGAGCTGCCATTGGTAAATAAATTCAATGCCGAAAAGGTGTACATCATAAAAGTTTCAATTACAATATGCACCTTTTTATAATGTCAACAATGATCAAAGTCAAATGACAATGATGAAATTAAGGTTGACATTTTGTAGTAACGCTACTCTACACTAGATGGAACTAGCGCCGTGTCGGACCGAAAAGAACTTTTACCTACTAAGACATAAAGGTCAAAATTGAGAAACAAGTACATTCTCAGTTTGGGATGGGACAATGCGAGTTCTAGATTGTCGATAGGGAGAACCTATCGACAAATTATACCCGTACAAACAGTTTAACACATTAATGGCCGAATACGAATACTGGTACTTAGAAGAATTTTTAGCTATTTCTTTTTTGCCTGCGGGTTGACTGGTAGAAAATGCATCTTTTTCATATTATCTTTTTGTGCAATAAAGATTCAACACTAATAGGGTAAATAGATGCACAAAGAAAACAATCTGGTAGATTTCATATTTTAAAATGTTCTCTTATTTAAAACTACCTTTAACCCGCTGCTTCGCGGGCGTTAGAAAATATAACACGGGAAATATCATGTATTCTACGACTCAATTCAGATCTTTGTCTATCTGTACGCCATGTTTCATACGTTATACTAATTGATTTGTTTCATACGTTATACTAATTGATTATTGATGATGGTACTAATATATTTATATTCTAATCTGGAAGTGAAGCACATTTTTTTCTGGTATTGCTGCATAAGTGCCACCTTCCGCCTTTTTTAGTTATTATGAAGTGTTCATGAAAATGCTCTGAATATATTGTGCTCATCGTCGTTTTGAACCATTTTTGCCTTCCTATCGCTGCCATCCATTTTACTTTCGTATTCGGTTTCTTAGGAAAACTAAACGAAAACTCACTTCCAAATTGTTTTGATTCCGAGAGGGTTGTTGTATCATTGCCACGGTTTTCTGTTGTATTTGATTAAAAGTACTTTGATAGTTTCTTAGATATTTCAGTCACTTATAAACTGGTGAAGAGAGAGAAAGAGAGAGACATTTATTTGAAGCCACAAAGATACAATACACATAACACACATAACGATATTAAAATAATACAGACAAATAAGAAAAGAAAGAACAAAGAAAAATATTATATAACAAAGAATACGATATAAAACAAACATTTACAATTTAGAAGGGCATTGTATCTCCGCAGCCACAAACAGGTAGCTGACTCAGCATTTGCTGCAGGCTGGGCCTGCAACACTGATTTTCAGTCAGCACAAGAAAAACTATATCGCGATCTAGCTGTGCTCCAATGACAGTTTTCACATGCACAACAACCAGCCGGCGACAAGAGCTCATACATTACTACTTTACCCGGCCCGGCGACCGGAAGCATTTGAAAAGGCACTTAGGAAGTAGGTATAAAATAACAATAATTATTTTATGCCACACCTGGCAATAAAGTGGCTTTTTCCGCACGCTGCGCGTACGGAACAAGCCGCTTTCTGGCCAAGTGTGGACATAAAAAGATGTACACAACACGGGAGGTAATAAAGAAAGCTCTCGATCGCATATTTACGTCCCTCGCTTACAGCTCGGGCCGCAAACTTCTGCGATCTCGGCCTTTCTTTGTATTACCACCCTAGTCGTGTATTTTACTATTACCTACTTAGACGAATTGGAATTTACAATACCTAAGTACCGTTAAGTATGTATGACTACTACGTCATAGACAATAAATTATCGATAGATTTTTATCATGTGTGCCCCCATCCGTAATTGAGTAGAATTCAAATTTTGACAGAAACTCCTAGAGAATGTCCACTTTCTTCGATGAAAATTAAACTTTATTAACCAGTGAATAAAGGTGGTTTCACTTTCTCATTTTCGGATTGGTTTCCGTGTTCATGTCATTACAAATTTAATTAAAAATATTATGAAATACATCTTACAGATGAAATGTTACGGCATGATCGGTATATTTTGGTCCCCAACTTTTATTTTTGCTCTCTAACACAGCATAACAAGGCATTTTAATCAAGTTTTCACCATTTTTTCTTTACTAGAAGCGCACGGCAACTGAAGTCAACAAAACTGTCACCGACTACGCATAGGCAATACATTGCTAATGTGAGGCACGCGGGCACCGCCCACTTACGACTTCTACTCTTTTTTTATGTTCTGTGGCTAGACACATCAAATCATATGCCATCATATCACAGCTATTGACAGACCAATCAACTTGGCAGTCTACAAAAAGATTAAAGGTTGATGAGCTTTCATATGTACACTTTACTAATTCTAAACGTATCTGATTTAATACAATTAATACAGCACTCACGTTGCCTGGTAGTCGAATAAATTTCCGTAACGCAAGTTGAAACTTCGCAATCGTAATTCATAGTATTTTCTAAGGTTAATACGAGCACTAGACATAATAAGAACTGTTTTCATACGGATTTTACTCGTTTATTACAATTTTCCGACGTTTCGGCACTTTGTCAGGTGCCGTGGTCTCGGATGACTAAGGTGACAGGCGTCTTTTCGAAAGCATTAACTGTTAGTTTACTACCTTCGGCAAAAATTACAAAAGTTAATTATGAAGTTATGTCCCAAAATAGGCAAACCAACTATTTTATATATAGTCAACAATATTGATTATTAGTAATTGAAGTTAAGATTAAATTTATAAACTAATTATTATACATGAACTTAAAAATATTGATTTTAATTAAAATTAAATCTACAGTCACACCTCGAGCAACGGGGTCTCATGCACTTAAGCACTGGTTAACATGCTGCCGGTATGTTCCAACCACGATCTCTATTGAAATTTAGATGCCGGCGGATCTATATTGCCTCGCGTATCATTCTAGGGAAGAAACGGTCTTCTCGGGCTAGAACATTAACTTTATCGAAATGTATAAAGTGGTTGGTACCGCTAAGTGTATGTTCGCTGACTGCAAATCTATCAGAGCGCTTATGTTTCACGTCCGCGATATGTTCCTTCACCCGTTCAGCTATGGTACGCTTTGTTTGACCAATGTACGTATCTTTCTTGGCGGCTTGTAGATTGTTCTGATTGAAGCGCATTTCGAAATTCTCCCAATTTCGTCAGTCACTCCTCTCACGAAAGGCAGGTAGGCTGGAACCCGCTCGACAGTGTCCAGTTTGACACATCCTCCACGATGGACACGCGAGACTTGCAGCTTGTTTGCACAAAGTACTCGTTTGACATGCTGGAGTTCCGCAGGTAGATGGTCCTTGTCGCAGATTCGGTGTGCCCTCTGTAACAGAGATTTCCCGACGGTAGACAACTGACACGGGTGATGGTGACTCACCGCTTAAGTACCTATCAGTATGGGTCTGAAAAAGTACCGAAACCTCGAAAAATTGTAAAAATATAAATTGAATTTTGATTAAAACTGTTTTATATGGATTTTACCCGTTTAGACTAAAATCCGTATAAAACAGTTTTAATCGAAATTCACTTTACAATATCAATCCAGTCACAAATTTCAAAGAATTCAATAGTAAAATAATCTATTTATCGAAAACAAGTGTACTTGATTAATTAGATACTTTGTAAGTCGCCTAAGGGCTCAATAGGATTCTCAATTTCAAATTTCATTACTAAACACAAACACGACTTACGCGAGACCTGTGGGGGCGTGGGCCCAATTTGTCTCATCAGTGCTCTACAGTTTCCTTAGACAAATTTTCATCTCCTCGAACTAAAATTGCAAAGATTTCCATAAAGTTAACTAGCAGTAAATTACCTGCGCTTCGAGAAGCGGGGCTGCCGTACACTCGTCGGCAAGTAGACATGATGTCACTTTATGACATTTCGACCTTTATGTCATACGTACTGTCAAAATCGTCTGCCTTTAGTACAGTTGGAGGAATAATACCCAAGTTACAATTGCAGAATGCTTATATATCAGAATGATATTATCCATGGATAATGTTAGGTATTACGAGTACATTAATTTAAATGCATGTTTATAAATACCAGACAAATGCAAGTTGGATTCGCACACTAAGAGTTTCGAATCTAATTAATTTCTCTGAGTGATTTGAGATGTAGTTTCTATATAATATTGTATAATAAATGCATGAAAAACTCCAAACTTAATCTTTTAAACAGAATTTACATATTTATTCTATCCAAGGTATCTATCACTTGGGTTAAGCAACAGCAGGCGCGATCAGGTGCTGGCTGGGTGCCCATCCAGTGACTACCATAAGTGGCATTTATTCTGTGCGCTTCCGTGCTTTGAAAGGCAAGTTAAGCCGTTGGTACCGGCTGTCATGTAATAGCAGTCGTTAAGCCATGTCAGAGGCCTCATGGGTGGCTTGATAACTTCTGGCAGTAAGGCCACCACTGTCTTTAAATCCTCCACCAACCCGGTCTTGGCCCCCGTAGTGGAGCATGGCCTAACTTCCCTGCGATGCAGGAAGAGACCCTTGCCCCAGCAGTGGGGAGATACAAAGGGATGATATCAACTTTGGTGATTTGATGGACGTTTCACGATCCTCTTTCTCGTTCCACTGAAAACTAATGAACAATACCCTACTGCTAAAACTTATTTAAATAACTTGTCATCACCCTCTTTCCAGCTCCACTGTACACTAATCAACGTCCCGCCAACTCTTGGGCGACGGCGGGCCGGATTGACAGCTCATATTATCCTGCCAGTCGTGAACGGGTTCGTGGAAATAAGACACTCGGTATGACATGAGACGTCGAGAGCAGTCAGCCTGCTATACTCGTAGAATGTGTTCTACTAAATACGCCCGCGACTTCACTTGCATGGGATTCGAAAAAAGAAATACGCACATACTCGTAGTTATATATGGAGCGGGTCTAATCGCGATTATTTATTAGGTAAAATGTAATTAGCTATTTTAACTCTGTATCCTTATCGCGAATCATTAAGAAGTACTAAGAAATCTGTAGTTTTTATTTTGGACCTAAACCTCCGTTCTGTTTTAAGGCTCCGTAGTTCAATTCAATTTATGTCAACGTAACATTCTAGTTGCTGAATTTCAATGTAGAATGTAAAATTAAAGCCGCTCAACACAGTTTCGCCATGTTCGTCCGTGATCTGTCTGTCTTTAACTATCTGTTCGTCTATCCGCGGCTTAGCACGGAGACGTTGAGTACTAGAGAGCTGAGTTTATACTCTTTTTAATGCACTAACCCGTGCTAAGGAGAATTTTAAAAACCTATTTAGAAGCTAAAAATTCCACCCATGCCTGGATTCGAACCCGCGACCTCTGTCTATCCATGCCAGCGCTCTTTCCAACTGAGCTAATGGGCGACTCACCGGAATCAGTGAAATTTCGAACGTAATACAGAGAATATTGTAAAGAGGTTCGAAATTTCACTATTGGTATTGTTACTATTAACGTCACAAAGTGGTAATAATAGCGAATTCAAAGGAGCAAAAAAATATATAGGTACCACATATTGCATATATATTACACATACTATAAGATAGGTCCTCAGTAATATTTGTGAACTTAATAGTATCATGTCATTATGACAACTCTTGGAAGTAAAAGAAACCTGAGAGATAGATCTGAAAAAAGGAAGATCTTTATGATTCAGTCGTCAAATGCCTTATTTTATAATCCGAATTTCGGTTCTCATTAGTCGTTTCAACGTCTAGATCCATAATATTAAGCAAAACCCAGACGGAGTCTAAGGAGTCGAATCGTAAAAACGAAATATCTCAACTGCCTATTTTCGGCGAAACAAATACTTAATTAGCCTGAAAATTATTCAATTTTATTCAGTTTCATAAATAATTTATTTCGCCTTTGAGACACTGTATAATTTGTGATTCGGATACTGATAAGACTCGTACTAGGGAGTGGGTACAGTCACTCTTTCAGGGAGAAGGCCATGAAGGCCTGTGCCATACAGTAGGGCGTTTAGAAGGTACAACAAATGGAATAGAAACTACTTGAAAACTTTTGAAAGGTAAACATTTTATTTCGGTTCTTAGGTTTTTAAATTTTTTAAAGTTTTTATAATATAAAAAATTACTGAAATTGCCCTAACAATATACACGCTTAATTTTATACGCTCTTTTCATTTAAAGTGCTGTGCAAAAGTTCGAAGTTTTGCTATAAATCAATTAAAGTAACCCGTAATCAAGTCGCGTCATAAATAGACACGCCTCGATTACAGTGCGGCAAAAACTCAACGGACTTTCAGTACCGGACTCAGGTGGACACTTCACATACATAAACTAAACGGAAATACGTGTTCAACATAATAAACCGCCGCTACCGACACGGCAGCGTTTTATTAATGGGCAATTCATCTAAAACCTAATTAACTCGGCGGGGCGCGTCGCGAATGTTGACAGCAGATTAAGTTCGGCTTTAATTACAGCTCGCACTGTGTCTATGAACCTGCTGCTTCTGCATATATTCCCAATACACTGCATCACGTAGATAAATGGAGATGCAATATATTGCATCATGCAGATAAGCGGAGATGCAACCCACTCCATCATGCAGATAAGTGGAGATACGATACACTGCATCACGTAGATAAGTGCAGATGCAATATACTGCATAGCGCAGATAAGTGAAAATGCAATAAACTGCATTACGCCAATAAATGGAGATGCAACCCACTGCATCACGCAGATAGGTAAAGATGAAATACAATACACCACGCAGATAAGTGTAGATGCAATACACTGCACTACGCAGATAAGTGGAGATGCAATACACTGCATTACGTAGATACGTGGAGATGAAATACACTGCTTTACGCAGATAAGTGGAGATGCAATACACTGCATTACAGAGATAAGTGGAAATGAAATGAAATTAAATGAAATGAGATATATTTCTCTCCCAAAATTCTTTAACAGGTATTCCTACAATTAGGGTATTTTATTATGCTAATGTAAAGTTAAATAGTTTTTTTTTAAAGACTTATAATTAGGCAGTGGTCCCCACGCTAGGCCGAGCCTGTACTGTGGGCGCCGCGGTTGCAAATCAAACAAATGGAAATGCAATACACTGCATTACGCAGATAAGTGGAGATGCAATACACTGCATTACGCAGATTAGTGGAGATGCAATACACTGCATTACAGAGATAAGTGGAGATGCCATACACTGCATCACGTATGTAAGTGGAAATACAATACACTACATTACGCCGATAAGTGGATGTGCAAAAGACTGCAGATAAGTGGGTATTCAATACACCGCATCACGTATATAAGTGGAAATACAATACACTACAACACGCCGATAAGTAGACGTGCATCATGCAGATAAGTGGAGATGCAATATACTACCACTGGTCGATCTCATACAGTAAATAGATATTTTTGTGATTGTTATCTCTATATACCTTAATTACACGAAACTAAGTATTTTTTGAAACTTGCTACCGCAAAAAAACTTAACGCTAACATTACAGGGAGCCTTGTAATGTTAGGGTTAAGTTTTTTGATATAAATAAATTAAAATAATATGCGACCAGTTTTTTGACACGTCCCCAGTTGCTAAATGTTTGCGTTTCGCTAACATCAAAATTAATGCAAACACAAATGTTACGGTTTGTTTTCACTCAACGGTTACGCTACTTAGCTGACAACTTTGCTATCGAGATACAGAGAAAGCTCTGCGCCTAACCAAGCGATTAATGCAGGAAAACTGCGTTCCTCTCTCAGTTTCAACGTGGATTTAGAATAAATCTGCGCATCTACTTTGTCGAAAATGTAGAGGAGTAGTGAAACAACCTATAAAATGATAACCCAGTGTGAAATAAGTCATCGGAAGACATCAAGTCTATGTCTTCCGATGACTTATTTTTAAGTTGATGAATAAGTTAATACTTTTTCATACAATTACTCCGATAACTCCGGAATACTATTAAATACCATTTTAAGGTATACCCTGTTTTATTTAAGTATTTGCTATTAAGCAACTAAACACACACTATAAAGACTAAGACACAGGTGTAGCACAGTTTGAGAACTACCGTTAAACGTAAAACACTTGTAACGGTGCAAACCTCTTTACACCATTTTTATTTCTTTTTCCATCTATCATTTTCAAATATTTAAATTATGTATGTCACTCATTCTTCGATTTCCCTCATTTTTCACACTACTACTTTACGCTTTGACCAGATCTGACTTTTTTACCTGCTTCTCCGTTTATCCGTTTTTATCCAGTTTTCTGTTAATATTACTACAATTCTACAAATAAAACCACACCTAAAGTCGTTCCAGAGTTTATTTACTATTATAAAATTATATACAACGTTCCACTGGCGCCCAACGATAATAACGAAACCCAACGTCACCCCACGGTTTGATACGCCGAGGCGACAAAGCCCACCCACCGCGACTACGCTGCGAGTGCAAAGGCAAATACGAGTACGATTACCACGATTAATACGTGTGCACAATCGTCGAACTGCTGCTGCTGTTTCATACCCACGACCTCATACATCACAGACGCATCCCTTGGAGCTCCCCAGCCTTGCTCAAGGGTTCTGTCGGACTTCTTCGCCGCCCCCAACTTTACCCACCAACCTCTTCCAGTTCTGAAGACCTGCAAGATTTTTTTTTTTTTTTGTTAAGTGTTTTATAAATAAAATATTAAATTAATTTTAAAGTGCGACTTTACTTCTGGACCACAAGGTAATTCATCATAACTACTTCACTAATTGACCATTCTTCACTAACTAGATTCACCCATAGTAACAAATTTTTTCGGCCCTAATAAAAGTCCTATTCTATCTATCTGCACCCCACCTAACCGAAACATACCACAGTTAGTATACACCAACAGTATACAATCAATAACTTCTACACGCATTTATCAGACAGTTACACAACCACAGGCTGCTCACTAGCAGTTCCATAGACCTCGGTAACCTGGAATTTATAATTCCAGGTGGGACTGGTTACTAACTTACGTTGCCTCAGGAGAGTATCCTGGGTAATTACACGTAGACAGCCTAACTTTACCCTCTAGGTCTTCGAGGCCGACTCGAAGGTAAGGCGAAGCTGCACTCATACAGTCTATTGATAACAATATTATATTATTAAAATTTAAATTATAATTATTTACAAAATCTTTGCAAACCAAATTTCTAGACGTCAGTAATTCTGACACCATTCATTGTCATAAAATTTTTCAAAATTCAAAACAAAACCTCCACAGGTTAAACTACAAGGAACTCTTTGGCAATAAAATAAAACTTCACCCTCACCCCATCCTTACCTCATTACTAAAATAATTTCCTAACCTCTTTTTTTATAGTATCCGTATTCTTTTAAATATTATAATTTTCAACTTGTACAATCGAGTATAAAAGTTTATCCACGATGGACGTTTCCCTCTTGAATAAACCCGAAGTCCTTTATGAACTGCGAATTCGAGGAGTCACAATCCCTTCAACTGAAACAGCAGATAACCTACGCGTTATCCTAATAGATGCGTTAAATAATTCAGAAGCCCACCCGATTCTAGAGTCGTCACCATACCAGCTAGAAACTGATTTTGAGGAAATAAATAAATCTCTAACCCTAGTGAGTACTCTACTAACTGCATATCCGAGTAGGAAACAAAAAATTCAACCTTATTTACAACATATTAAGGGAAGGTTATCCCACATATCTATCTCAACCGAAAACACTACACAAGAACTCGATACATACAAAGCACTATGGGAACAATTCAAAACTCACGAAACACACTTCACAACATTAGAATACACCCCAGGCCCATCACAATACCACTCAACAATAACCACACCAACCACTAACAACCAATTACAAGCAAATGTGTATTTCGAAACATTAACCCAAAAATTAATTAACATTTCGGACAACAGAACAGGAAACGAATTTAAAAAATATGTATTTAAAGGAGACAGCTGCCCAAAAGAATTTATAAAAAAAATTGAAGAACTTGCAGAAATCAAAAATATACCTCACACCAAACTATACACTAACCTTTTCGATATTTTACAACATACAGCTTTAGACTGGTTTACATCAAAAAAAGATCAATTACGTGATTGGCAATCTTTCAAAACAGCACTAGTAACTGATTTTGAAATAGTCGACCACGACTACAAGTTAAAGAAGATTATTGATGAACGCATACAAAAACCAAATGAACGTGTGATTCAATACTTCACAGCTATACAATCACTATTTTCAAAATTATACGACCCCCCGTCAGAGAAAGAAAAAATTAATACCATTCGCCGAAATTTAAGACACGAATACGCACAACGCTTATCACCCAGTGACTTAAACTCTATAAATTCTTTGCTAGAAGCATGCAAATGGACAGAAAGTTGCTTGGAAATATCCAATCCAGCTACTCAAACAGCTGAGTCCACCCATGCTAAGCCACAACCAAATAGGTACATTCCAAACATTCCCGAATACCCATTTAACAATAAAAACTTACCCGTACATACTATTAAAAAACCTTCTGACTCGCGGCATACTATATTTACTTGCCCAAGATGTCGAGTCGATACACATTTACTACGCGACTGTACTAGTACACGCTTAGTCTGTTACCGTTGTGGCAGACCTGACGTAAAATTTACTCATTGCCCTAATTGTAATGTTCCAAAAAACTAATTAACGAGGATCGTATTTACCCTACTAATAATTTTAACGAAACGGATTGGAAAGAATGGCTACAGACCATTACCATATTCTTCAAATCCTATAATATTTCTACTTTATTCTCTAACAAAGTAGATACGGAACGCCCGTATGTTCAAGTTCAGGTAAACCAATTAACCTTAAACGGCCTGTTAGATAGCGGTAGCTCACTAACAATACTTGGCGACAACTCCCATAAAACTCTCCTAAACTTAGGCTATACTATTGACAAGCAACAAATAATTAAGGCCAGTGTAGGAAACGGCCAATCCATTACCTCCATCGGCACGATAACACTACCAATTAATTTCAACAACAAGTTTTCACTTATAACAGCACATGTTATTCCAGCTATCACCGAATCATTTATTCTAGGGATAGACTTCTGGAAACAATTTAACCTAGGACCAGATATCCTTTCCAAAATAAGAATCTTTAATTCTTCTACTAACAAATCATTTAATATCACTACCGATAACAAACATATCCATTCCTACAATAACCTTTCAGAATGTCAACAAATTACCGCAGACGCAATCATGGCAAAATTCAAAAACATATCCACTGAAGTATTACCACTAGGCAAAACCCATATGGCAGAGCACCAAATAGATACAGGCGATCACCCCCCTCTTCGTCAACGCTGCTATCGACTCTCACCAGAAAAACAGAAAGCTCTCTGCAAAGAAGTTGACGATATGTTGAAACTAGATGTGATCGAACCTTGCGAAAGCCCTTGGCTTAGTCCAGTCATAATTACTCCAAAAAAAGATGGCAAATGGCGCTTTTGCGTGGACAGCCGAAAATTAAATTCAATTACCAAAAAAGATGCTTATAAACTTCCCTTTATTTCGGATATACTTGACAACCTTCGTGATGCCAAATATTTATCATCCATTGATATCGCTAAAGCCTTCTGGGAGATTCCCCTCAAGCTTGATGACAGACCTAAAACTGCTTTTCACGTTCCAGGTCGTGGAATGTACCAATTTAAAGTTATGCCCTTTGGTCTCACTAACGCCCCCGCTACCCAACAAAGATTTATTGATAATCTTTTCTCGGCCGATTTCGATAACTCTGTATTCTGCTACTTAGACGATATTGTCATAGCCACTACCACATTCGAACATCATGTAGAATTACTCAACAAAATCCATAAAAAACTAATACAGGCAAATATTACTATAAATTATCCCAAATGCGCTTTCTTCCGTAAAGAATTAAAATATCTGGGTTATATTATTGATGAAAAAGGTCTCCATACTGACCCTGAAAAAGTGAAAGCAATATTAGATATTAAAACACCTGTAACTGCTAAACAAGTTAAACAATTTCTAGGTACAGTGAGCTGGTATAGACGCTTTGTACCAAACCTCAGCAACTTAACAGCTCCACTAAACAAACTTACTTCTACTAGCAAAAAAGCTCCTCCTTTCAAATGGACACAAGAAGCTGATAAGGCTTTTAACAAAATAAAAGAAGCTCTTGTTTCCACACCTATTTTATCTTGCCCAGATTTCAATAAACCATTCCAGGTACACTGTGATGCATCAAGCTTTGGCCTTGGAGCCATGCTTACCCAAAACTACGACGGAGTCGAAAAGCCTATAGCTTATATGAGCAAATCTTTATCGAGCGCAGAGAGAAACTATTCTATCACTGAACGCGAACTGCTAAGTGTAATAACAGCCTTAGAACACTGGCGTTGCTACCTTGATAATGGCAAAAAATTTACCATTTACACTGATCACGCAGCTCTCCAGTGGTTCCTAAAATTGGATAATCCCACAGGTAGACTAGCCCGTTGGAGTATCCGCCTTTCAATGTTCAATTTCGACATCAAACATAAACAAGGCAAAGACCATGTAGTACCCGACATTTTATCCCGTTCCATACCTGTTAACATTATTAACTTTAACCCTACAGAAACCACTGACAAATGGTTTACCGATATCTTCACTAAATGTAAAACTAATCCAACCTCCACACCTGACTACATGATTAAAGACGATAAACTCTATAGATATACACGCTCTAATACACCATATAACTCAAAATTTACTTGGAAACAAGTGATTCCCAAAGATCTTATCCATACGATTATAACAGAAAACCACTCCACACCCGTGGCCGCTCATTTCGGTACCCTTAAAACTCATCACCGTATTAAACAGTCCTATTTCTGGCCAGGCATGTATAAAGACATCGCCTCCTTCGTTTCTAAATGCGATACGTGCCTTGCATACAAACATCAAAACCAAAAAACTATTGGCCTTATGGGCAAGCCTAAAACTTGCTCTCGACCTTTTCAATGCATATCTATCGATCTCATTGGCCCTTTACCTATAACCCGTAAACTTAACAGATTCATATTTGTCGTAACATGTTGCTTTTCCAAATATTGTTTAATCTTCCCAATTAAACGAGCAACTTCAGGTATCATCAGGCACATATTAGAGAACCTTGTCTTTATGGTCTACGGCATACCAGAAACCATAATATTAGACAACGGCCCTCAGATGATAAGCCAGGAACTACACGACCTATTCACACTTTACAACATACCTAAAATTCACTACACACCACGCTATTGCCCCCAGGTCAATACGGTCGAAAGATACAATAAAACGATAATTACAGCAATCGCATGTTTTGTCGACGAAGACCACCGCACATGGGACGTTAATTTAAACAAAATACAATTCGCTATCAATACAGCAGTAAATGAAACCACTAAATTTACTCCAGCATACTTAGTCTTCGGTCGCGAGTTGCCAGCCTGCGGAACAACATACGATTCCAAAGACCTGTCAGACGACCTAATCTTTGCCCCTCGCGACGAGTACGCTGAAAACATTGGTCATTTAAGACCCCTATTCTCGAAAGTACAACATCGCATTTTTAAAGCGCATCAAGCTAATACAAAATACTATAATAAACACCATCTAGACCTCAAATTTAATACTGGAGATGTCGTCTGGAAGCGTAACTACCCCTTGAGCTCCTCAGACAAGCATTTCACTGCCAAATTAGCTCCGAAATTTACAAAATGTATTATACAAAATAAAATATCACCCCTTATTTACGACTTAATCGACCTTTCTAATAAACCTCTAGGTCGATGGCATATTAAAGACATCAAGCCTATACCCCACTAAGACTTAGAGAATAAACCCCTATACGACCCTTAAATACGATTCCTCGTTTATATTAAATTGTAAATACTTGTAAAATATATACACCTTCATTTATTTATTTTATTAACTACCTTAACGGCTATAAACGCTACCTTTTTAGTTTTAATTTTTTTATATACACTACATCACCTATTCGGACTCATTTGCATACCAAAGTCTATTTATTTATTCAATCTTCTATTTAATTTTACTTACCAGGTGTATCTCTAACATAAACTTAGAGCACCTTTTTAACTTACCTATCCTTTAGTGCGTACTAAGCACACTTACACCACTATCCTCCAGGACATTTACTAACCATTTTTTTAGAACATCCAAACTTTCAATCAGGTGCGGCGACAACACGTTAAATAAGCCTAGGTCAACTAATTTATTTATCAATCGCGTTATCTAATTAAACGCGTTACGGTGTTTACCCCACCATAGCTCTTGAGAGCACTTCTACGACGGATTCTACCCCGTCGGGTACTATGTACCCAATATTATAAATATTGTTAAAATGTAAATAACTTTCATAGAGCGGATTGTGACTCAATAAATAAGCCTTACCACTACCGAATACCAGCGGGTGGTAACTGGCTAAATAAGCCTATTACTAATTTAGGCCAGTTTCTGGATAAATCTAATTAATAAAAATAGATTTTGTCTATAATGAGTGAAAGTCTTCACCTTTACTGTAGTTGAAGACAATGACAGATGATGCATGCTAGGGATGAGTGGTAGATGATGAATAGAAGTGGAACTGCCTAATGTAAATATTCATTGTAGATATCACCCCACACCTTCTAAATTTTTTTTTTTTCATCGCCCATCTTTTATATTTTATTTTATTTTAATATTTAAGAATAACTAAATTTATTTACTTACCATCCCACATCCCCGACCTTCATCGACCTTACTTTGGATTCTCGACTTTAAATTTTAAATTAAATAATTTTACTTGACAATTTTTTTATAAAAAAAAATTTTTTTTTAAATATATTTTTTTTAAATAAATATATTTAAAAAAAATATTTTTTTTTACCGGTTGCCCCCGGGTAGTGTAACGGTGCAAACCTCTTTACACCATTTTTATTTCTTTTTCCATCTATCATTTTCAAATATTTAAATTATGTATGTCACTCATTCTTCGATTTCCCTCATTTTTCACACTACTACTTTACGCTTTGACCAGATCTGACTTTTTTACCTGCTTCTCCGTTTATCCGTTTTTATCCAGTTTTCTGTTAATATTACTACAATTCTACAAATAAAACCACACCTAAAGTCGTTCCAGAGTTTATTTATTAATTATTAAAGTTATAAAACGTTCCACACTTTTGTAATACCTTTACTTGTAATACTTGTTCGATTCGACCGTGACACCATCGGTATTTGATGCAACCCGAAATGTTCTAAGAACTAGGGCGGGCCATTCAGTATCTCGAATATCCGTAACTGCATGACTAACGTGACGTGAAGTATTTAGCTACTTTACTCTTGGTTCACCAACTGCACTTCAATAAAGACAAGATAAGAATATTCTTATTCTTTAATTAAGCACGTATTTACAAAAAAATCCATACATACATACATACATACATAACCTCACGCCTGTATCCCAGAGGGGTAGGCAGGACCAGTGACTGCCACTTGCCACGATCCTGACAGATCACCTTGGCTTCATCAACGTGCATAAGTCGTTGCATGCGCTTTTTATCTTCCCCTTTGCTAATACATTCTATTTACTCCATATATATCCCCCAGTGATGGCACAACCTTGCGCTATGACGCTCATTAGGGGAGGGCTATGTCCAGCAGTGGACTAATATAGCCTGAAGAAGAAGATATCCGCCAAAAAATAAACATGAACAATCCTATTTATAAAACCAGCCAAGTGCGTGTTTGGCCACGCGCAGTGTAGGGTTCCGAAGAAGGAGGGGTTTGTTTACCTGCTCTAGAGAACTAAAAATTTCTACAAAGTGATTTTCAATATAATTTTTACAAAGTTACCCTTATTTCAGTTGCTCGCCTATTACCAAGAACGTGGCTAAAACATCCTTGCCTATTACTCGTTAACTCATAAATCCTACTTAGCCGTGATAGTTTTCCTTGTAAGTTCACTAAATGTGCTACTACCCTGATGTTTATCTTTTTTCTACAATCAACTTCGTACTACCCAGACTGAACAACTCCTTTGCAATTATGATTACCAAAGATTTACAATCCAAGGGAAGTTTTGCAAGTTATCATTACGTCACAATTCCGTCTGATGTATTTTGACAAGGCTACGAAAAACTTTTCATCATCATCATTCAGCCATCCAATGACTGGTCGTCTTACGCTGCGCTTGCCGACATACGGTCTCCATTCGAGAACTTCGAATCAGAAATGATGTGATCCGTAAACAAACGAAAGTCGTTGACATAACCCAGCGGACTAGTAAGTTAAAATAGGAGTGGGCGGGGCACATACTACGCAGAACTGATGACTGATGGGGCCAAAACATTTCTAATGGAGACCATATATCGACAAAAGCTATATTACTATGAAATTGTTTATCTACGATGCGTCGACCGAAGAAAATAATACAGGGCTCCATGTCATGTAACTACAATAAATTTTTACCATGAAAATTTAACGTACCTACATTGTAGAAGCATACTCAACAAAGATAAGAGATGGTAAGAATAATCATTAATATATACCGGTAAAATTGTATCAGAAACAGTAGTTACAAAAAAATCAGATACAACTAACCCACAGATTAACAAGCAGGAAGGCAAATTTAACTAATCGGCTCCGCTAAAGTATATCGAATTGTTCCTATAGGACTGAAGTACAGCCGCAAGTGCTGATAAAATATTCCTTGGGTGAGAAAGAGAGAAATACGGAGCTGGGCTCGTTTTCATAGAACTCAACTCATGGTTTATTGACGATTCGATGTACATTGCAAAGTCGAATAACCCGCAGATTAACAAGTAGGAAATCTCGAAGCAAGATAGCCGAATTGGTTGCAAGCCTCCGATAAGAGACGGCACTTGAAGAAGAAGAAGACTCGAAGCCTGCGGTTGACTGGTAGAAAATGCTTAGGGCATGAACTCCGCTGCATTGTGTGACTTTATTTGTAAAATTTTAGTGCAATAAAAGTATTAATAATAATAATAACTCTGCTAAGCAATGTACATCAAATAGTCATAATAAATTATTAATTGTGGTTGTATGAAATGCGGCCCTGAACGCGAACGTGCCTACCTAAGTGGAATAACTGAATAGAAGAGAACTTTATCGGTACAATACTGTAATATTAGCGCAAGTGTTTATGAGAACTCGTGGTTGCCCTCAAAGACCTCTAGCCCAATAATATTGTGATTGCTTTACACTTTGACAAGGTCGTGATCGTCTTAGGCTTACAATCGTTTGCATTGTTATTGAAATGTTTCAATGATTTTTATTGTCAAGTGTCAGAGTATAATTTTGGTGGCCGCGGAGATGGTAAGCTATTGAAATATTGAGGGTTACATAATGAGGAGGTATTGTTAGAAATCAAATTTGTTATAAATATCATAAATGTGTAATCAAACCAACTAGTACAAGGTTACTTTGCAGGTACATAAGTTACAAGTGAGTAATAACAACATGCACACAACATAATGGATTTAGGACCAGGACAAGCCTGGTCCTAAACTCTCATAAAATTTCATTGACAGTAAATATATATATTGGCCTTTTTTGCATCTACTAAATGAGATGATTTATACAGCGTCCAGTGGCATCTTTACTCACACTAGATGGGTGAAGAGACCACTCCAACGCTGTAGTGCCTGGGACATGGTTTTTTATAGATGGTGTAGGCTTGCCCCGCACCTATACCACCCTGACAGCTTAGTCGGCCTAGCCCACCGGAAAGACTAGTCAATACGTGCGGAGCCAACCAAGCCGCGAGTTTCCTCACTATGTTTTCCTTCACCGTTAGCGTGTGGTATTGCGACCACAAATTGACCCGAGACAAAGTAAAAAAGTTCGTTTCCTAGCTTGACTCGGTCGGGGATCGAACCCGAAACCTTCGGTTTTACAGTCAGCATGCCAAGCCGCTGCGCCATCGAGGCCGTCAAATGGTACATCGTACTCAAAGGTGACAACGGTAGACCAACGAAGCTGTCAAACAAATATTGAGAAGGCAATGTTGTAAACAAACGTACCTCATACGCTTCCTACGCCTATGCTGTTAGAAGATGGCTCAGGAGCATTTGTTGTGGACTGTAGATTGAAGTCGCAGCACTATATGAATTATTTAGCTGACCCAGCGAACTTCGTGCCGCCTGACAGTCGATTCTTTATATTATTTTTTCACCTCCGTAAGAACCATCCTCGTACTTCAAGGAATATTCTAAAAAACGAATTAGCGAATCGGTTCAACTGCTCTCGACATTTGCGCTTACCAACACATTGAGCGATTCATTTTTATATTATAGACTGGCTGACCCAGCGAACTTCGTACCGCCTAACAGTCGATAATTTTTTTTTCTCCGTAAGTACTATCCTCGTCCTTCAAGGAATATTTTAAAAAAAGAATTAGAAAAATTGGCTTAGCGGCTCTCCAAATTTACGCTTACCAACACATTCAGCGTTCCATTTTTATATTATAGATAATTCACAACGAACACAACACACCATGGTAATTCGGTGACACAGAGAGAGAGGAAGCAATTTAGCCAGCTTACCTAAAAACCAGGAAATATGACAATAATTGCCATTATTTCACTTGTGTTGCCATAAACAATTCAATTCACTCATATGATCCGAGACTATCGAGTATGCTTGTTTCCAGATAGATAGGCACTGAAAGCTGAAAGGGTATTTTCTAACGATGCCGACCTCATTGGGCAACCAAGCTCCAAAACTCAAGAGCGTAGATAGAGCCTTTCAGCCCAAAAGCCTACGCCCAATATACGCTAAGCTTTGCAAAGTGCTTGTCCTGAAAATAACCGAGCTTTTTACACGCTCCAGTGGCCGTGACCCCAATTTAGATACTATCATCAAATGAATAAGGCTCTAGTAGATACGGGATGATCGTAATTGTGTCGATCATACTTACGTGGGTGTTCGAGTAATAATTTTAAAAGTAGAAAATTCTTTACTTACGGTAGTGAAAAATAATAAAAAAAAACTTTTTTTGTTTATTAGAAACATATACGGACTCGTATAATGTACATATGTAATATTGACAGTATTCTTAAATTAGTATTACAATTAGTATGTGCACCAATTGTGTAACCTAAATTGAAAAATCAAAGCTTAGTTAATATTTAGTTTCTGGCGTCTTCGTTAAAATATATTAGTAAGAAAACAAGTAACTTGACATCGATGAAGAGTTATTCATCTAAGTAGACAGATAACTACAAGAAGTAATGTAAGTAAGTAAGTAAGTAATTGTATAGAACAACAAAAACTTACCGAAAATAAAAATGACACCTGATATCTCATAATCCGCTACTTGACTCGTATCAAATTTAACGCGATAAATGAAAATTTCCTGTAGTATTTAACTTAAGAAACTAAAATATATTGACTTTGCTAAGTAAGTATGTAGGATGGCTGCAAAATTTGCAAAGTAAAAAAAATTTTTCCTCGTTTAATTCGTAACGGCGAAAACGCTATCCGCCATCTTGAAACCATCTAAAGTATGTAAACAAACATCTTTCAGCCAGAGCCAGTGACCATTGATTATTATAGGACTTAAATCCAAGTGATCTTCACGTAAATACACCTTAATTTCAGTCAATAAAGTATCGGGGTCTCTTTTGGCAAGATTGAGCCAATTTTTTCGTGTGTTTATTTCACTGGGTACACGGATCCACAACTTCCGGGGGTCCTTTATTGACATGTTTTTGCATTCTCGAACAATGCAATAATGATCATTGCTATATTTTGCATGTAAACTCGATGAAATCATGGTTTTGTCGTTGTTATTTCACTATGCTCACAAATCACTCACAGTTGTTGAATGTCATACTTTGTTTACAAGACTTGAGGTCTTCAAACCATAGACAAAAATGGCTGACCGCGTTTTTGGCTGTTTAGCAAAGCAAAGTTTTAAAATATATTTTTTGGTTGCTTTTAGGTCGTCCAAAAATATACTAAAATATTTTTTGGTCTAATAGAACATTTATTTACCATTTAAGACATACGAGTACTTGCAACAAAGAGAGTCCAATAGCGGATTGCCTTTTGTCCATTATAAAATACAAAACAAAATACAAATAACAACATAACAACAACATTTACATACAGGCACATACATTGCTTCTGGACCCACACTAGGATACCTTGTATCGTGGGAACCAGAAACAACGACATCATAAACATGTAAACATCCAAGACCTGGACGGGTTAGATAGGTTAGACGGCCTAGGATTGCTATTTACCCCTTTTTTTTCTTTTTTTTTCACCCAGAAGAAACCCCAATTACGGGTACCACCGGCTCGGGGGAGCACAGTGGTTATGTCGGACTCCCCGCCCTGAAAAGGGTGGTATACCGACTAAAACTCCTGGGGTGTTCCTCCGCACCGCAAAGGACGGGGCCACGGGGACGCTTGCGCACACTTCCGCGACCCCGTCTGCGGGCGCCCTTTCGGGCACTCCTTCGGCGGCGCCCCCTGCACCGTCGGTGCTCGACGACGGGGCTAGAAAGCGCCGCATCTCTTCGTTGGAGCGCATAGTGGCCGAGTGCAAAAGGCCTCGGCCACCACACGCCCCAACGCGCCACCCCCTCCACCCCATCGCGACCCGGTCGATGAGGCGAGGAGGGCGGCGCACCTCCTCGTTGAGGCGCGTGGGTGCCAAGGCATCACGGTCCCCACACGCCCCACACGCGAGGCCCGTCGGGTCGCCCACCCGCGCCTCTCTGAAAGCAGAGAAGGCGGTGAGCGACCGCGCGGGCCCCCTCCGTGCCAGAAGGCACCCTCGGAACATGCAAGGGAACCTTCCGGCCCGCCGTGATGGACGCGGAGAGTCCCCCGACCCTCCGCGTCCCGGCGCCCACTCTGGTCCGACTGGTACGAGGCGCGCGCGCTTCCGCGCAGCGGCGCCCCCCCCCAGTCGGTCCTTCATTCGGTTGGTCGCCTGGGTCCCGCTCCACAAAGTGCAACAGGGCCCACGCAACCCCTCCCGCCAGATTTTTCGCCGCTGGCCAGCAAGATCCCATAAAGAGAAGTTACTGACCAGCGCCCAGGGTGCACCAGCCCTTGCCACTTACCCTTCCCACTGGTTCAAGATGAATCAGTAGGAACGGAAGCGGAAGGGCACACGGGAAGGTAATCTGGCATCGCACCCCTTGCCATTTACCCCTATCCTAACATATACTTCTCTAATTTATTTGATACAATTTGCTATAGTAACCAGACAATAGAACAAATATAAAAAAACACCTAAATTAGGGTCATTTACACACATCGATTACGGGCTTCAAGCGGTAATCGAACCCACGACCTCTATCTTGGCATCCAAGTGTGTTACCGCTAGAGCAACTATGCAGTTAGAGCTAGATTCCAGAATTGCCTCTATAGTCTTGCGTGATTCTTATAGCTGCAAATAAACGTGTAGATGCCGTTCGAGACCAACCTCTCGGATTCGTGTATAAATTAACACAGCTAATATACGATAGCTGAAAAACGCTCGTCCTCTTTCCCCTTTCCCATCATCCTGTACCTGTAGGTTGGCCTGACGAGCATAGTATACCCGCTCACCGTCGAGCCAGCCTGCCGGGCGTGTCGCCCGTAATAACTCCCCGGCTTAATTAAAACGTTCATCCGCGGATTAATATCCCATTATTCTGATGAGACATATTTACCGGGGCCGCCTCATTAAAGTTGCTCATGGCTACGCTACCTGCGATAGAGCAGAGTTTTGATAGCTAAGCGCCAATTACACTGTTCGAACTAAACCCCGGTTTTCGCTAATCTGAGCTATAAGGTAAAGTACCGAGACGGCCGCCTTTTACTTGGACGGATGCCTCGGTCGGTGAATTCTGCGTGAAAATCTGCGTTTAGTTCAAGCAGTGTAATTTTTCACGAATCTGAATTCGAAGGTAATTTACCAAACGAGACGCTCGCCCAGGTAAAGGGTTGGCTCCGCGGTCGTTAAATTACCTTCGATTGAACTTAGTTTTTATAGCTTAGGACCAGTTACAATGTTCGAACTAAACCCAGGTTTTAGTTAATCTGAGTTCGAAGCTAATTTATCGACCAAGATTGCCGCTCAGCTACACGGGCGCCACGGTCGGTAGATTAGATTCGATCGAACTCTGTTCTGATGACCCAGTGCCAAACTGTTTGAACTATAGTCAGGATTTCGTTAATCTGAGTTCAAACGTGATTTACCAACCTTGGCGTCCGCTCTATAAGCACTAGCTACATAAAACCCCTTATCTTTATGAACAGACGGCATCTAATCTAATCAAAAAATGTTATTATTATTCACAGAAACAGATTACAGCTGTGTGAAATATAGTAACTATATTACCTTATAAGCATTGGTAGCTTAGATGTAGACATTAAAATATTTAATTAATTGTTTCAGCAGCAGATACTACTACCCTATGTAGGTAGCCACTAGTAAAACGTGTATGACCATGATCTTCGCGTTAATACAAAAAATACTGTTTGCGATCATACATCGGGACAAGTTCGAGATAACAAAACAATAATCAGCTGTCCCATTAGTTATATTTAGTTTAGTGCGGTATTGACAACCATACGTTGTTCATATTAACTATATGAACCTCTCTTGCTTGGAAAAAGGGGGGATTTCGTTATATCCTGAATTTGTAATATTTCTGTGGTGTAAAGCTGAGCTTACTTTAGATTGTGAAACTGCATTACGATAATGGGTTAGTTCATGATAGATTCATTAAAATAAGAAATACGGCGATGTTTTGAGTCTAAACCGCTTAACCCTTAGTTGGCATGGGTAGTTTGAAGTTTTCCTTGGTTTTGGACTTAATTTTAAGTTAAAAGGGTCAATTTAATGTGGGCACTATTATGCCATTACCTAGTTAAGCGTTAAAACAGTTTTACCGTGTATGTTAAATATTACGCGTAGTAGTTTTTTTTCTCAATAAAAAACACAAGAATAAGAATAAAAATAATTTTATTCTGTTTATTCACAAGCACTTAATTTTTCTTTAATATCTTCAATTTGAGCACCAGAAACAAATAAAACGAATAGATTCCTTTCATATCCAAATCGTGGTCCCCTGTCGTCATCGTTTGAAGTTCAGTCGTTACCGACGTTAAAAAGCAGTGACAATGCTCCGCCCCCAATCACTTGCAAACGTTTCGCCTCAAGCATTAGAACTCCCACCACGAAGGAAGGGGAGATAATTTCCAAATTGGAATATTTACAAAGACATCAGGAGAAAAAGAACAAACGGATTTAAAATGCCTTCAGGAGCTCAGAATGATTTGCGCGCGAGTGTAGAGCGTAAGAGAAATTTATGGACAACAATGTTCACATTATTAACTTAATTCCGGATTCACATATTTTTTGTCCAAAAACACCGACCAGGTTTCGCTCTGAGAAGCTTATAAAAATTTATTTTTTTTTTGTGTAAAAAGGTTGAACTTCATGAATGTAACAACAAGTTATTAAAAAAAAGATTCATCTCAGACACTTCTCAAATACAATTTAAATAGCAGTATGTAGTTAACTCTTTCCCTTTAAAACACACACAGTTTAAGTTACATTTGTGCGGTGTATAAAGGTAATTTTTTTAAATAACCCTGTTAGTTTCTAACCCCCTTAATTCACAATAGTCTGCTAACTTAAAGCATTGCTAATTCTCACTCTGTCTTCTTCTATTGACCTAAGTCAGAATGAAAAAGAACACTCTTTAGTTAGCGGACCATTATGAATAAGGGGGAAAGGCACTACGATCACATGTTCAGTGTATTTATTTGATGCCACCGTTGTTTCTTTGAAGATACAAGCAATTGCTGCTACGAGTATATCAAAGAGATGTCTTGAAAACAAGTCAATGATGAAACTAATAATAAAAAAATTATACATTTTTATTACAAAGAAAAAACGTATAACCTATAGAAATTTACAGTTTTACCTTTGATGATGAAACAAAGTCTAGTTTAACCCCTCTTTGTTAACACTCTATGAAGACTAGGGTAAACGTAATTATCTAACACTACGCTATAAGAGCTAGATCTTGCTAGTAATCTCAAACTCGAAACAAAGATACCGCAACGTGAATAAACCAAACAGACGTTACGGGAATGTTAATCGGGCTCGATTAGTATTCCTGGCCCAACGGGAACTAGCTAATAAAAAAGCTTCGCCGGCGGGCGAATTGAAAATTTCCCCAACCGTCAGGAAAATGAGAAGGTCTTCGTCACAACATTGAGACACGAGGAATAAGTGACTAAACCAGAAGTACAGTCTAAACTGTAGGGAAAAGGCAATCATGCTTTACACAGGTGCTCTCTAACCGGCTAAGTAACGGAACTCCTGACTTTACCTCATATATAATTAAAAAGTCAACGCCACCAACACACAAGCTTGACATACTACTGGTAGTACCACTGGAAGTACTACGGGCAAGAAACGGACCTAACCACCAAACGGTGCAAACCATTCTGAAAACGACAGAATTAAATGGACTGTATGAATGCTAATGAAAACGTAGAAGTCCTCGTAATATTATGATTTAATGAACTAGAAAACAAGGACAGAACCGCTAACTACTTGACAAATTTAACACAACAACCAACATATTAAAGAATTCATGCTTTTTTAAAAACGATATAAAAAAACCAAACAGGAGTTCGCCACACATTCGGTTTGTGACTTTTTTATACCTAATGGCTGCCTTACGAAAGAAGTATTGTTCTGTTGATTCAGAAAGAGAACCAACCAACATTTAACTAAATAAAACAATACTCCAAAGAACTATTGTGACTGAAATAGCCTATGGGACTACCAAACTGAAGTGGCAGTGTGCTGGTCATATATGCGGAAGAACTGATGGTTGATGGGGTCCAAAGGTTTTCGAGTGGAAACCACAAACTTGCAACGCAGCGTAGGATGCCCACCGACTCGCTGGACCGACGATCTGAGGCAGATGGCTGGATAAGGATGGCCGAGAACAGAGAGAAGTGGCGTGCTTGGAGGAAGCCTGCATCCAGCAGTGGACGAGTACAGGCTGATTGATTGAATAGCAACATTTTGGAATGAACTTATTTTAAAAAGTATAAAGGGATATTAAGATGCATCCGGATTAATATTTATGACTATTATATTATTTTTGTTGCACTAACCCGTGCCAATTTAAAAAAAACTATTTAGAGGCTAAAAAAATCCACCCATGCCGGGACTCGAACCTTTGGCTAACTGTGCCAGCGCTCTCCCAACTGAGCTAATGTGCAAATACCGGCATCAGTGAAATTTCGAACCTCTTTAACCTCCTAACTGCAAAGTAGGTACTCGGGGCTGCAAGTGATGCAAATTACTTCAGCCAGATGTCGCTGCCTGTAAATAATACAGAAAATATTGTAAAGAGGCTCTAAATTTCACTGATATCGGTACTTGCCCATTAGCTCAGTTGGGAGAACGCTGGCACGGTTAGCCAGAGGTCGCGGGTTCGAGTCCCGGCATGGGTGGATTTTTTTTAGCCTCTAAATAGGTTTTTAATAATTTATGACTATAATAGTCAGAGTAGAGAAGAATGGACAGAGGTCTGCTTATAAGGCTCCTTCTTTACAATCAGAGCTGTGTCCATTCTTCTGAGTCATTTTAATACGAAAGGCGAACTCGGAATGCCAATCACGTGGTGACTACATTTTGTTTACCGTACTTTGTGTTTTGCTTAAAAAATCCGCGAAGGAATTATGAACGAGAGCCGGGAAATTGGCAAACTTCGGCCGCGGGAGAAGCAAAGTTTCCGCTTCATTTAGCAAAGTCATCTCGAAGGGCGTGAAAATACTGCTGCAGACGGACGTAAATAAACGCAAAACAGAAGGGAAGCTTCGTGAACCAGGTGGATAGTCTCCGTTCAAAAGTTAGCACTTGAATCGTACAGCCAACTAGCCCGTCAACATAGCTGATGATACAGTTTTTTTCTTTCGTCAGCCATGGGCAAGGACTTTCCCACGATCTTCCACTCCTATCTGTCTTGGGTAATCCTTTCCTACAATCTATTTATTCTTACTTGTCCAATTTAGTAAACAAGATTCTACCCTTAAACTGCGACTTTTTAGTCCAAAACTGCCATATTTCCATAAATGAAGTAACCTGGGACACTCTTTTAGATAACAAGCTGCTAATTTTATAAACATAGTTCATGAATTTGCGAGAAAATGTCTAGTTTAGGCATCTAATCTCAATTTTAAGGTTAGAATCTT
Source organism: Yponomeuta sedellus (assembly GCA_934045075.1). Classification (NCBI taxonomy): domain Eukaryota; kingdom Metazoa; phylum Arthropoda; class Insecta; order Lepidoptera; family Yponomeutidae; genus Yponomeuta; species Yponomeuta sedellus. The sequence continues at coordinate 17,831,568 of OW203722.1, read as the reverse complement.
GTTTACTAAATTGGACAAGTAAGAATAAATAGACTGTAAATCATATTATCGTTATCAAACCTTGTATGTCCCCACTGCTGGGGCACGGGTCTCTCCCTGCATAGTAGGAAGGCTAGGCCATACTCCACCACGGGGGCCAAGTCCGGGTTGATGGAGGATTGTAAGACAGTGGCGGGCCTTACTGTCGGAAGTTATCAGGGCTCCCATAAGGCCTCTGACATGACTTAACGACTACCATTACATGACAGCCGGCACCAACGGCTTAATGTGCCTTGCGAAGCACTGAAGCGCTCGGAGAAATGCCACTAGCGGTAGTCACGGGACAGTCACCCATCCTGCGCCTGACCGCGCCTTTTGTTGCTTAACTCAAGATTGATTCCAATCACTCGGTTTGCTTAGGCCACGTGCGCTTCATATATCATATTAAGTTTAAGTAAGTTTTGTATTATTTTTATTAATGCACTAACCCGTGCTAAGGACAATTTTAAAAAACGTACCTCTGTACGTAATACAGAGAATATTGTAAAGAGGTTCGAAATTTCAATGATATCGGTACTTGCCCATTAGCTCAGTTGGGAGAGCGCTGGCACGGTTAGCCAGAGGTCGCGGGTTCGAGTCCCGGCATGGGTAGAATTTTTAGCCTCTAAATAGGTTTTTAAGTTTTGTCTACATAAAAAAACTCACGCCTGTATCCCCGCGTGGTAGACGGAGACCAAGATTTGTTTTGTTAGGTTTAGACCTGTTAAATAACTAAATATATCCAGTCCCTTTATTACGCTAACAGTACCACCTCATTCTTAAGTTTCTTAAGTTGTGCATGTAAAATAAATTAAAAACTAAGAACGACCGCCGCTAACAGATAAACCGAACAGGTTTCCGAGAGCGGATAGATTATAAGAAACACTTGTTATTATTTCACAAATAAAAAAAAATAAATATTGTGGATTACAAAATAATTGTTTTATATTTTTTCCGATTTTTCTTTTCTGTTCTAGGCTTTAGGTGAATTATTGTATCAAATTAGCGTTTGTAAAGTACCAATATTGCAGCCTCCCGTAAGAAAGTTATTCTCCTACCTAGATAATATATAGAGTGTACATCACCGTATACATCCGAAAATGTTCCACTCGTCAATACGAAGAACTTTTAATACGGGTAAAGCATTAAAATCACGATTGCGATAACTTTAATGAGGAACAGAGAATAATGTTTACGCCATTTTAAAGTTCGTAAAACTATAGAGACTGTCTAGTGAGTTTTGAGGGTACAGGGGGATGAAGGGGTGAGAGAAGGGGTGAAAAATTCCCCCTTAAAGCCTGTCTAGGAAGTGCACAGAGAGTATTTGAGTTACGATTATTCTTATAATATCATAGCCTCAAGTAAACATAGTAATCTAACAGCAACAAATATATCTTTTACAATCGTTACCTATCAGTAACAAATTTTATTTTGACAAAAGAATATAACAGTAACAAAACCTGGGCAGTAAAAAAAAATCGGCTACCTTGCTTCTTGAGGCTGGCAATACAACAACTATAAATAAATAACAAAGGTTCCAAATCCCGATTTTACGAATATCGAAATATCGAACGCCTTAAATGATTTCAACAATCTGGCTGTATTTCTTTCATGCTTGTGATGTCCTTGCCTAGGTAACTAGCACAGGGAATCCTAGTTTGGGATCAGGACAAGTTGTTGCGTTGCGTGGAAGTGTTTTATATCACTATAAATACCTATATTTCTCATGGTTTACTTAAAAGAATAACTGATTCAATTGTACTGTAACGATATACTTATTGAAACGCTTAATTATTTCTATTTACTACCTCTTTTTTATCGGAACCTTAGCCTACCTGCCTAGCTGGGTCTCGACTCGACTGACAGCTAAAAAAAACGTAAGGATTTCCTGTAAAATAATTCAAACTTGACTGGACGGCTGCGCGCCGACCAGCTATTATAAAGAAGAATCGTTACAGTACCGATATAGACAGCTTCCTATTCACCCCAGCCCCTCGGCAGTTTTTCACCACATTTGGCCATTTCAATCAACGATTCCAGGGCTATTCAAATCCGACCAAAATAGCAACTAAAAACGCGATCGGTGGAAGCACTCGAGCTAGTAAGCGAACAAACTAGCTTATTTGACGGAGGGCCCTCCAGCTGCAAAATGCTGAGCGGATAACGAGAACACTCGTTCGGGACTTGGAGCTGCAGCACAGATTAAGCGCAACGGATGGTCAGGGCCGGCCCTGTTTTGATTTAAGATTTAGATTTTGGTCGTCATCGTCGTCGTCAGGCTATACTAGTCCGCTGCTGGACATGGACATAGCCCTCCCCTAAAGAGCGCCACGTTGTGCTATCATATGGGTAATGCCCACAATCCCCACGCTGGGCATGCGGGTATGGCATCGCAGTTCGGTGGATTTGTACTGCAGGGGGCGTTGCTGCCCACCCCCCGGTTTGTGTCCCTTAGTCGCCTTTTACGACACCCGCGGGAAGAATTGGGTTGGTGCTATTCTCTAGGCCGACACCACACAGCAGATTAGATTTTGGTGGAGCGACGAAATTCGCAAAGCGGTGGGCAGTGACTGGAAGAGGAGAGCCGAAGGGCTCAGTGGCGTGTCTCGGGAGAGGCCTTTGTCTAGCAGTGGACTGACACCGGCTGACTATGATGATGATTAAGATTTAGATTTTCCAATACCCTCAGTCTGGGTGTATTTATGATGTCTTATGTCTATGATGTCTTTGCTTGGTAATTACAGCACAGGGTAGGTATCCTTGTTGAAGCGCTCGTGGCCTAGCCGAACCGAGTGATTGAAATCAATCACTTGAGTTAAGCAACAACTGGCGCGGTCAGGTGCAGAATGGGTGACCGTCCCGTGACTACCGCTAGTGGCAATTTTTTCTGAGCGCTTCCGTGCTTCGCAAGGCACGTTAAGTCGTTGGTGCCGGCTGTCATGTAATGGCAGTCGTTAAGCCATGTTGGAGGCCTTATGGGCGGCTTGATAACTCCTGACAGTAAGGCTCGCCACTGTCTTACAATCCTCCACCAACCCGGACTTGGCCCCCGTGGTGGAGTATGGTGGAATAACATTTTCTGCGATGCAGGAAAAGACCCCGTGCCCCAGCATTGGGGACGTTCAAGGGTTGATATCGTAGGTATCCTTGTTAGTATTATTAAAGTCCTTTACTTCAACATATAAACGTGATGTCACTGATTAAAAGTAGACGTTTATTATTTTATTTTATTAGGGTAAACAAACAATTTTACAATAAGTGGTAACAGCATCTATAGTAATATTAAAGTATTAAGTAATTGTACAACCAGCATCGCTTAAGACAAATTAGAGAAAAAGAAAGGAGAGTTATTAAAAAAAAAGCTAACTTCTGAATTAGGCAACATAACTAACCAGATTAATATCATATTATTTTAAACAATGTATACTTTCAGTGCATTTCAGTTTAACATGAAATGCACTAAAAGTACACTTAAACTTTTTACTATTTAGAAGGGCATATAATCTTCCTCATATCGAGACCCTTATTATAAAGGCCCGACACCCATCAAGGATAATACACCCTGCCTGAACAACCCCGCAGAGAGGGCAAATATATCAAGCGAGTGAAAGTTGGTATTATAGTTTTTAACAATTCTATTTAGTGGTGCCCTCTCACCAGCGTTGGTCCTGCAGGGCGAAGTCATAAACAAATAATGTGGATAAGTATCCCGAATTCTGTGAGAAAGACTAGGGATACGATAGCTTATTCTATTAGTTAGCTCAGTGCAATCAAATTTATTGTGACATAACTTGAACAGATATAATTGATCTAGCATGATCCTCCTACTTTTTAATGAAAAAAGAGAGAACTTATTAAGTAAGTTTTCGTATGAAGATTTCGAGTGAAAACATCTGTAGTTAACTGAACGAAGGAATTTTTTTTGGACGTTTTCGATTTTGTCACAGTATTTACCGTAATAAGGGTTCTAGACCACCGACGCATATTCCAATTGAGACCTAACTAAGGAACAATAAAGAAGAATGTATGATGATGGACGTTTAAAGTCGGTACAAGTTCGCATCACAAACCCATACATTTTGATGGCTTTGTTAACAATGTGTTCTATATGAGTGTCGAGATGTAGTTTGGAGTCTAGGTAAATGCCTAAATCCCTTATCACTGAAACTTTATCCAATGGGGTATCACAAAGAGAATAAGTAAAGTGTACAGTATTAATTTTTTTGTAAATGTAATGGATTTACACTTATATAAGCCAAGTTTAAGCTTGTTTATTTGGCAAACTAGCCATTTACATTAACATTTACTAGCCAAACTAAAAATAAATATCTTGTAAATTGCTCAAAACGTCGACAAGTTTCAACACTGTATGAAAAAAAAGACTATTGCTATTTTGAAGTGGTTGACCACCGATCTTAACGAACGGTTTCCTGCTTCTCCGACTTACCGACGTTAGTTGGAAGAAGTTTCTTACAAAGATAAGCTTGCAGTTGTTCCTGTTATTTCGTTACATACGTAATTTATGTTTCGTATCCAAAAACATTTATTGTTTTATATTGTTTCAATAACTTTTAGTAGCAATACCACTCGCTTGCTAAGGAAAACATTGTCGTGAGGAAATTTGAGTTCCTGAGGTGGTCACATACCTTGATTGCGCTTGATTGCCAATCCCTCGCTCTCTCTGAATGAAGGCTCGAACTAGCCTAAAATTGGATGTATTATGAATATTTGGTTGATAAAATGAATACTCGATCTTTAACCTCAGAGCTTCGAAAGATAGTCGCAATTGGACTTGGTAGGGGCCTTTAGGAGCCTGGCTTTGGCTCTGTTTACGTAGACGTAAGATAGATCTTAGAAACTTAATGAGATATTATTTTCATCCTTTTGGGTGGTTTTAGCGTATTGCCATGTCCCAATGTCTACACTTCGTATAATTTCTTAATAATTCGAATTATTAATAGTTCTTTTTCCAAAAAAGAATAATCTTACAAGTTTATCTGTAGTCATGGAATAATTTATTAAAATCCGCATACTCTTTTGTAAAGTAATGGGATAAAAGTTTTTTTTAAAGAATTATTTTTTCACAGCTCCCTTTTATTTCTGATTCAAGCGTAGACTAGTTCAAAAACTAATATAATAAAAGATAACACGTATCTTAGATCATTTAAGCTGCTTCTGAGGTAGAGGAACCGTGTTTTCATGAATAAGATCTTATTTACGAAAAATAGGTACTGTTTTTTATTTTCGTCGTATTTATTCAGTGACGAGTACTCATAACGGGGTCCGATAGAGGAGATCTGCGCAATTGCAAGTGCTGTACAGTCGACAGCAGGTTTATTATACTGGTATTTCACTCACGAAGTGGCCTAAAACGGAACTAAGTGCAGGGATGATAATAATAACTTTTACTTTTAGCAATAAGGCCGTCAATAGGCGTGACGACAGTATCAAATAATTAAAGATTGAACTATATATATTACGGGAAAGTATATATTGAAAGGATGTAAAACGTTGATTTAGTTAAAAAAAAAATTACCAATATTGTCAATAAAATAAAAGATTATAAGACTGCTTTCAGCCATTTTGACTGAAACAGCAATCACACCGCGTGACGTCATGCTTGGGTAACATTGGTAAACTTCACCCGTGATTTGTTTTACGTTTGATGTTTGTTTAGCTAGGCGTGACGTCAGATTCGACGCCATGACACTGCGAGCGCCATGACAGCGAGTTTGAAAACATTCGATCAGATTTAAAATAATTTTAGAAAAATGGCTGTAACCTTCGTTAAACTTTAGCTTACTACTGAAATATAGGTTTTTACTCGTATGTAAATAATAAATGTGTCCCTACATTATAGAAGAGGATTTGAAAATCTTTCGTCATGCCTATTGTATCTCATCTTTTTAACTGTTTCCGTAACTATTTCTCCGATATACAATAAAGAAGAGGAACCGTGGTCTTGACAAACGCTCAGGGGCATTTCTGATGCAGAGGATCTCCCCTGGTAACGCCGCCAGCGTTATGAGGACCTTTGGGTCAGAGATGTCTTAGAGTGGTCTATGTAATTGACATTTTGTATTTTAAAAACCTATTTAGAGGCTAAAAATTCCACCCATGCCGGGATTCGAACCCGCGACCTCTAGCTATCCGTGCCAGCGCTCTATCCAACTGAGCTAATGGGCGACTCACCGGCATCAGTGAAATTTCGACCTCTTTACACTATTCTCTGTATTACGTACAGGCAGCGACATCTGGCTGAAGTAGAATGCATCACTTACAGCTCCGACTAGGGGAAAGTGGTCACCATTCGTACGCTTTTTATATTTTATTTTTTTAATTTATGATGGATTGTTGAATTTATCCAGTTTATATACCTAAGCGTAACAAATATATTGTAGTTTGTTACAAGAAAATCCGAAACTATTATGTCAAAAGGTTAAAGAGTTATAGTAATTTTTCTACGATAAGATATTTGTACGAACGTACCCCACGTACGGGGTACGTTCGTACAGTAGGTGGGGTACTTTCATACGCCATGGGGTAGATTCATACAGGGTAATTAAAAAGCCTATTAAAGTCGTTAAATTTTTATTAATTATTACAAAAATCTTTATTTCTTAAAGAAGTAACTTAAAATATTTGACTTGACTCATAGTCGGTAAATGTTTCTTTAGAAACATAACAAAAAATTAAATCGTTTATCCACAGTTTACTTATTGATAATTATTAGCTTAACAATCAGTCTTAATGATTTCTTTGCAATCATTTTTTATGAGTATGTTGCACAGTCTTTGACAATCTAAACTTAAAGTAAATAATCAAACATATTTGGTTGTTACTTAAGAAGTTATTGCACATTATAATTATTTAAATTAACTGCAAAAGTAAAAAGTCTAGCCATTCTAGCTGTACAGCCCGCTCGTGGTTGTGGATCAGGTAGGATCATGACGACATCGCTGATATACAGAGTGTGTATGTCTTCTATATCAGGAAAAAAGAATGACCATGATGATCCCGGTTTCTTCCGAAGATAAGATACTTTCAGCTCCGTACCCGAATAATGACTAAGAACTTTTCCGACGTAGTAAACAACAGAAGTCTTTTTTTCAAACTTTACCAAAACAAAACAATTGTCTTGGATTTCATTTGGTGTAACATTTAAATTATTATCGCTACTGCAATCATTAGTCTCTTCGTCCGTTTCGAAACCGATTGGAGATGTCGAACTCTCCCGCAAGCTAAATTCCGATCCTTCAGATGCCTCTGAATCTTCATCACTTTTTATTTGCTTAGCTTTCTTTTTCTTTTGTCTTGAGCTAAGTTCTTTTAAACTACGTTTCACTGCTTTGGCTCTGGCTTTCCTTTCCTGTTCTATTTTTTTCAATTCTTTCTGTCTATGTCTCTCTTCTAATTCAGTTTTTTCAGGTGTATCTGTATATATACGGGATTTACCCGGTTTTCTTCCTTTGTTGTTTTTTTTGTTTCTAACAACTTTAGGATAAGGTCTTATGACTTCTGGTGTTATGGGAAGATAAACACTCGGTTCAGATTGTGTCTCAGCTGCAGAGGTGGAAGCCGTGGAAGGTTCGTCAGTTCGACGTTCCTCATTTTGAAGCAAAGAAGGCGACTGCTCACGAATATCTGCCTCATTCATATCAGTCGAGGGCACGCTGGTGGAGGGGTGCGATTCTATTACGGCAGTGCTTCTTTCCGGATTAGGTGTCGCATTTTCCGAACTATTTGAAGCGTACACGTCAATGGCAGCGAAATCTTCATCACTGAATGCCATTTCATTAAACGGCCATATACCTGGCTTTTCAAATCCACTTGTAATATTTTTTGCTGTAAAAGATTCGAAATATGCAAGTTTTACCAGTTTAGGTATATTATAGATATTTATTGTTTTGCCAGGATTCGACATATGCCAATTATTGAATGCTATTTTCAACTTTGCCTTGAATGGGCCGAACACCGCAACGTCTAAGGGTTGCAATCGATGACTGGTGTGCGGGGGGAAAGACACAAAAATTATGCCATTATCTCGAGCATATGTTATAGCCTGTAAGCTGATATGGCTTTCGTGATTATCACATAATAGTAAAATCGGATGCTCTTTAGAGCTCAGTGTGTGTTTCTGAATGTGCTTTAACACTGAAACAAATATGTCAGCATTTATCCACCCACTTCTATTAGCAGCTCCGAGGCTTCCTTCAGGCGCACCTTCAAGAAAATGGTCCTTGTAGTGTACACGTGGAAATACAAATAACGGAGGAATAGTATTTCCGCTTGCAGAAATAATTGCACCAAATGTCACCAATTCGCCTCTTTCCGCTGACACGATTTGTCCTACTTGTTTCTGTGCTTTAGGAGCCAAAATTTTAGGAGTTTCTAAAACAGTAGTCACGCCGGACTCGTCAAAGTTAAATATCCTGTCGGCAGCAAAATTATGTCGCTGTAACACAGCAGTCAAATTATTATAGAACTCTTGGACTGCAGTCTTATTGAAAGCGAACGATCTAGCTGCGCTTGTATTTTCCGGTTTTCGCAGACTGAGGTTGGTGTTTCTTTCTCTATACTTACGCATCCACTCTAACCCGGCCATTTGGTGTTCATCCCATTTCGTTGGATATTTTAAATTTGACGCTTTCGCGTATTCGTAGGCAAGTTTGCGAATCTGTATTGTTGTTAGGCCATAATGCATTTTGCAGCAATTAATAATGTAGTCATTCAAGCGTGTCTCTTCTTCCAAGGAGAAGACCTGTAGACTAGTGAACTTGGAATGAAATGTTCGTGAGGGTTCATCGGTGTTAGAGCTATCTTTGAATTTCTTGACTCTGCTTTCCAACGTCGATGTCTTGATGTTATATTGCAACGCGGCTTTTCTATATGACAGCCGTCCTTGAATTACGTCATCAATTGCTAATTTCATGGACTCTTCATCCACCTCTTGGGTACGCGTACCCTTTTTTTTATATTTTCGTACCATGATTCTGCAATAAAATATTAGTTATAAGGCTTACTTTATAAAATATATTGATTTGTTAGAATTAGAATACTTCATAAAAAGACAAATGTTATAGTGATGTTCTGGTGGTTAATAAAATCTAAAGGGGAGCATTCGTACGCGTACGAATGTGCCCCCTGTTTTGCTGTCCGAATGCACCCCATGCCTTGCATAAAATTAAAATACTACTTTATACAAATTCTAATTTAATTTGAGAAATATAACAATTAAAGCTCAAAATAATCAATGTTAACATTGATATTAATCAACACTATTTTGTCAAAAACATAATAATTCTACTTACAATTGCGAATTGAATTTACGTAAAAAATTTACTCACCGCGCGCGAAAACACGTTAAGTCTTGTCAGCCGATGCACCGTGGTGCGACTGGCGCGACACTCTGCTTAGCAACTTGGCGGCCGGTATGTCTATGCACACAAGCAAAAGCGCGCTTGTGTGCCGTTTAGTTTGTCTGTTATACTAACTGTATGAATGTGCCCCGCGTACGAATGGTGACCACTCTCCCCTACCTACTTTGCAGTTAGGTTTTCACATCGGAATGATATCCCGGCATGGGTGGAATTTTTAGCCTCTAAATAGGTTTTTAAAATTGTCCTTAGAACGGGTTAGTGCATTAGAAATAAAAATAGTATAATTTTGTATTTTATTAAGGATATTTTTAATGTAATATTGTATAGTTATGACATAAAGAAGATTCTAGATATTATAATAAAGACTTTCATTATAACACTCAAACATTTTGTACTGTGGGTTCTGTCTCTTTAATGCATAGTCTTTGAATTACTGATATTAGTATGGTAATGGTTATTTCCTTGACACTAATGCTAGTCTACTAACCCATCGCATGACATTGGTGGAACCCGTGTCACTTAAAGCGCTACCGACGCTAACATTTGCCTATGGAAAACCAATCATAACTTGTTTTATAATATGAAAGAAAAATTAAAGCTATTTACTTATTAGTCAACCATGTAAGTATACACAGGAAAAGTTTAGGTAATAGTTACAGATAGGTAATGTGTGACAAAATGTATGTTTATTAATATGACAAATCGAAAAACAAACTAAATCACCCTGTACTATGAATTTCGACGCCACCTTTAAGATTAGTCTGGCAAATAAAGAATCATATATATAAAAAACCGGCCAAGTGCGAGTCAGACTCGCGCACCGAGGGTTCCGTACAAACCTGCAAGGTTTACAAAGTTCGTTCATTACGACATGTTACAGCTTAAAGGTATTATAGACCTGAGTATTTGGTATGAATTTCAATTTAATACCTCTACGCGTTTATGAGGAAATGGGTAGTAAGTTTAAAATTATAAAAAAAAATATATATTATGTGATGTAACTAAAAATTTATGGTTTTCGTAATTTTTTCTTTATCTATGCTATAAGACGTTGCTTCGTACCAAATTTCAAGATTCTGAGTTCACGGGAAGCACCCTGTAGGTTTTGATTCCCTTGCAAGTGTCGAAAATTTGCGTCATAAACGGCTGTATCTTTTGATTGCGTTGGCTTAGAAGTTTGATTTTTTCACAGCTTCAAGGGACAGTAGACTTGAGTAATTGATATGAATTTCAGCTTCATACCTCCACGCGTTCCTGAGAAAAAGGGTCTTGACAGACGGACGGACGGACAGACGGACAACAAAGTGATCCTATAAGGGTTCCGTTTTTTCCTTTTGAGGTACGGAACCCTAAAAACAATCCCACACAAACAATCTTTAGGTAGACTTATGGTGGTCTTAAGGCAGATCTTAACTTAAATAAGTTGTTTCTAAAAATAGAATAATTCCCTTCTCTCCCGGACCTTTCTGCAACACCTTGTACAGTATACGCGTGTAACTATATAGGGTTAAAAGGTCACTCGCAATCTTTTTGTTATGAAAATACAATAGACGGATGCCTACCTAACCTAAGAAAGCGGGCAAAGGTCATGGTTTTCAGAACAAGTCGCACGCAAATTGATTCACGGGCAGATTGTGAAACTGCTCGAAATTAATTGGTCTTTGAGCTGTCGGAGAAGTCAAAATTTAATATTAATACTACAGTCGCGGGCCTGCTAAACGCATCTTTGTTGAATTGAGTGATGCTAGTATGACAATGGCTGTTATTTTACGCTTTACTTTAGTCTACTCAGCAATAGCATTAAAATGTCATTGGAGCATTAAAATGGAAAAATCCAGCAAATAGACATTTCTCACGAAGAGGATCGAATCGCGCGAGATGCCGAGTTATGGGTTTTATCTGCCTGTTACTGTATCTGTGACTGTTACCGTACTGACTTTACTATGAAATGAAAAAAAAAAATATTTGAAATTATATTTATTTCGCCCGCTCGTAGCCTCGGCTGCCTGAGTGATCTTAAACGATGACGAAGGTTAAGCAACATAGGGCGCGTTCAGTGCATGGTAGGGTGACCGTCTATGACTAACGTTAGTGGCATTTTTCAAAGCAACTCCGTGCTTCGCAAATGACCTTAAGCAATTGGTGCTGGCTGCCGTCTATAGATGGTAGTGGTTAGGCCAAGTCAAAGGCCTTAGAGCAGTTTGAAAACTTCTGACAGTAAGACCAGCCACTAGTCATGCAAGCCTCCATCATTCCGGACTTGGCACCCGTGGTGGAGTATGGCCTATACCTTCCTTAGGAAAGGAAAGGAATGTATGTTGGCCTATACACATACATCTTACATTTAAAGTGTTGCCTCTGCCTGCCAAACTAGGTAGTACCTGTTCGTCGGTAAGCTGCTCCCGTCAAAGTACGTGAACACTAGTATTTAAATAGGTCTAGTATTTAAATAAACAAATATGTATTTAAGAGACTCGACCCCCGACACCCATTTATCATATGCTGTGATCTCTCTACTCTCGACAGCACATCAACCTTTACACGCGTGCAGGCTTCCTAGGTGCGTAGGAGCTATTTTGCGACATAAATGAAAAGTATGTATACATGCTAAAAACTGAAGATGGTGGTATGTTAAAATACCATTGATATGCAATACAGTGTTCTCTGAGGGTATAATAGTGACTCTACTGTTTGAGCGATTGAGAGTAGATACGTTGGTCTTTGAGAGGGGCTATTCCGTCCTTGCTACAGATTCGTAAATCTGTCATATATTCGTAATAGTATTTCTTGATGATTCCCGATACCCATTTAGGTACAGTCTGTTAGCTTATAGAATGTACCTCGGGCTCTAGTGTAATACTACTTCCTGCTCTGTATAAACTTTTTTTCACTATTTTGAAAAGTTATTTCGAAATTAAGTGTCATATTAGTTCCGATATTTCTATTACACGTATATATCCGTTAGTAACCGAGGTATATTCTAAAAGCTAACAGACTGTACTTCACTTCATTCATCTTTTGTGTGAGTAAAAACAATTTATTGTTTCAACACACGGTCAATATCGACAAAATGGGCTTTGATATTTCTTGAACTATCATTATTGGAGCCTGCTATACTCGTAAAACTAAACTATTAACGCCCCCATAGAAAGGCTATTCCACCATATTTTCGTCCCGAGCGCCATAGATCAAGGGTGTTATTCCCGAAAGCTGTCGAGTAATAACAGTAACTTTTTGTGCGATTGTGGCACTTTGTCATCGCGGCCGGGACATGGGGGATTTATTCCGACTACCATTATATAGCTCGCACCGCGCCGAGTGGATATTATTCATCCATTAACAGCGAACATCCCCGCATCTGAATTTCAAAATTCTATTCAAACAGATGATTGGAAAAACTGGACAAATTTTCAGTATTCTGCGTTAGACACATTGAGTGAACGTTTACTTTTAAAATGGGGAAATTGCATTTCAAGGTAAAGTATTTCGTACAAACTTACTTGGGTGCCTACATACCTGTCTTTCATGTGATCCAACTTATTCTTGAGTAAATTATAGAAACTTTTTTCTAAATACCTAGTGTCAAAGTCGATGATAAATCAACTTGATAGACATTAACGATTTCTGTCAATAGTTTGTTTACAAAAAGGGAAAATCTGAATGAAACTTAATGTAGGCATGCTTCAGATATTATAGATCTAGATGTAAAATGTGCTAGATTTAATTTATTTCACATTTCGCCCAATAGCTATGTTAAGACGCGTGTAAACTAAGTAAGACGTCCTCAATGCGGATGTGAATTTACATCCGGTGTCCTCGAATTCACAAACCTGAAACCGGGAGTGTTATCGTGTTCGGATGATTATAAAACTAATTTATGTACTTAATACGACAAAGATCGGGATCGGGATCAATCTGATCTCGATACACGTAGCACAGATTCATTTAAGACGCGACGAAGCGACACAGAGTCGCTTGCTGCGATACGAACACGTACTGGGACGCGCTAAAAACTGCAGGTCGGGTAAAAAAACACAGTCCCTTAAAACCAAGGCCGCATTTCAAAAAACTACGATTTATGTTTTATTATGTCAATTTGATGTATATTGCATAGGCTCACAGATGTAAATATGTAGTAAGACTCGGCTACGCAACATTCACCGAATCGTCATAATAGTGAATTAAAATTTTATGAAACAGGGCTCAGTTGGACTTGCTTGCAGCTCTAGCCCTGCCAATTTAAATGATAGCTAGGTAATGAATGATACAAAAATAGTGATGTACACATTTATGCTATAAAATCGCCGGTACCGTAACTTAGTGAACGTTTGTGTTGGTCGATAGGCCGACGAGCACGGAACATAAAAAAAGTTCTGTGCCGACGAGTGAACGCAGTGACACAACAGACAATTTTACTGATAATAAAATACTTTTTCATCCCCCCATCTTGAAATGATAGATCGTATGACAAGGGAATAAAACGATCCACTTTAGGCGACAAGTGCATATACCTACCCTAGCCGCAACGGTGAGGTTCGATAGGCACATTCGAAGTTAAAATGGGTTTTATTACCGAGTCATACACTATACTTTTCACATTGAATGAAAACACAACAGGTAGGTACTTATTTTATATTTAATGATTATAAAATAGGAACTATAAAACACCTTATGCATTGAGAAATGATAAACGTTTTCTGATTGGTGGATTTTAATATATCTGTATTCTAATTGGTCTCTCTTACAGACTTAAATAAGTAACGCAGTATAGGTACCAATAAAAAATCCAGCGTTCCGATTACCTGACGATGAGTGTTGTTATTGGCTGTTATAAAGTGTTTTAAATCAAAAATATGCATGTATACATTTTGCCTAGGGACAGAATACGATTTTTGCCCCTCTTTGCAGGTCTAGTGAAGCAATTTTGTGATATTCAAAGTTTTGTGAAAGTGAAAAGATTATTTGTGATATTCAATATTTGAGTGCAACAACCGTTTTATCTGCTAGAGGGTAAAGTAAATTGAATTTTGAACATATAAATATATGAGATTTGAGAATTGAAAACATCATTAAATCCATTTACTTCTACCGCCATGGTGCCAAATTTATCTTACAACCTTTTTAATTTGTTAAAAACTCAGACTCTGAACCTTCATGGTGTACTTATTTAATTTGCTTTACGCGTGCCATTTTCTTTTCACGTCATTTTGTTAAAACTTTTTTTTTGCGTTTAGTCATTTCCTACCAGAGGTGGGATGAAAAGTTGCACTTGAGTGCTAAGATTTTTCACCTTGTGCTCTTTTGACACCCTCACTAAACTCTGGATTCTTATAATTGAATAAAATTGGGCATCCGGTTAAAAACCAACTTGTATAACAAATAACTTGGTATTAAATTGATTCATCGGAAAACAAAACATGCAGGAAAATGGACTCTCTTTGCGATTATTCGCTGAGTTAACGGCCGTATCCGTCCACGTCGCACAACGGCACAACTCATAGAATAAGCGCAATTGTAAGTGGCGCATCCCCTCTGTAACCCGGCCACGTAAATATGTTTGTGTCGTCGGCGGAGGCTAGATAGCGTTACCTCAGCTGATATATTGGATATGTTATGCTCGGCCCCGCCTCGCCTGCTCCGTCTCCCGCTATAATAAATTTTGTGACAAACAATATTCCCGGGTCCTTTGTCCGACCGCGGACGGGCATCGATCTACAACGACAATACAGCGCTTCCAACCAAGCGAACTCTTCGAAACTACTCCGAGAACGTGTCACGCTGACGAAAAGGAATCAAACTGATTACTGAGCGTAAAAATTCTAATTTTGCACCCAAAATACCTCCTTTAGGTTTTTTCCGGTTGAATTGATCTCTATTTTAGGTCGTGTTTTGAAATGCTGCTCATCCGTCTTTGCACAAGTTACCTTACATGTTTCACAAAGTCATTCGCGCGTGAAACTTCGCTCGCATGTTTGCAAATAATATGTCGATATAAAATTGTAACAAGATCAGCCTACCTACATCCTATGTTGGCTCAGGCATCCTCTTCATGAAAGATTCGTATTCAAACCACCACGCTGGACAAACCATAGATCTGATGGCCAGCCATATTGACATTAGTGACACTTCTACTCATCTGCGACCTTTGGCTTCGCAAATGTTAATACAATCATCAGCTTGGTCGACAAAGCTTCACCAGCTATCGGTAGGGTACTCGCTCAGCTCCATGCCATATGTAAAATTACTGACTCCCTTGTCAAAATCCAGGGACCATGGGGCCATGTCTAGCAAATCAACATGTTAGAAGATATTGAACATCAAAGTCACAATTTTTAACATTCCTGTGGTACCATTATAGGTGTAAAAAAAAAATTCCCGGCAAAGGTTTGTGGATAAAGGATTTTGGTGTCCGCATAGTTGACACCAAAACCGTTCGGACTTTCGAGTCGGTGGTCAGTCTTTTAGCACCCTGTATATTTAGTCCACTTATAAAATTAAAGATAATTATAACACTAATTAGAGAAGTGCATTACCATCTTTCTCCGGCGAGTGGGAGGGCGTGAGTAAAGCAACCTTCGTGCCAGCGCGGATCTATTGTTACTATTTCGATGCCTAATGAGTGTTGGTGGCGCGCCCTCGAGCTACGTTGCATAATGACTCATTCAAGAAACTGCCACGAAGCTGCCACGCTTTTCATTTAAATTTCAAATACAATGAGAAATGTCAGTTGGTTTTTTAAAATGTTTTTCTTGAGTTTCGCGTTACAAAAACTTCTCGTGACTGCTGATGTGCAGTCCAGGGATTTTTCGGTACATTTCTAGTGTTCCGAAAATTGTTATTGTATCGGCAGCGCTAGTGTTGGAGTACTGTAGAATAGGTACCAACTCTAACTTGAGTTCAGACCACTGAGGAGCGCGCTGCAAGAAATGAGAATGGTTTGACTTAATTAATAGCGGTTAGCTGCATGCAACAGAGAAATCGGCGCTTATTGTTGGCGCGATGCAGATCGGCAGACATTACCGCCGCGAATTTGCCAAGAAGTAACATTTTAGCGCAAATCGTGCCGGGATGCAGCCGGAGTTCGCCTTGTTGGCCAATACAGCGGTTAGCGGATACATGGTAGGGCATTTCATTGTTGTTATTAAATGCCAAGCACTCGAGGGGCAAACTGCGATAAATTATTCTACGTTGAATGCAGGTTCTTTAACTTATTCCTGTATTGGGTCTTCAGAATACTTGGTTCACTCCACAGGCAACAGGACGACTCAAACGCGTGAGTCACGCCGTAATATTACCTACAGTCTATTTATTCTTACTTGTCCAAGTTAGTAAACAAGATTCTACCCGTAAACTGTAACTTTTTAGTCAAAAACTGCCATATTTCCATAAATGAAGTAACTTGGAACACTCTTTTAGATAACACGCTGCCAATTTTATAAACATAGTTCATGATAGTTTATGAATTTGCGAGAAAATGTCTAGTTTGAAATGAAATGAAATGAAATGAAATGAATATACTTTATTGCACACCAGGAATTACAATTTAGATAATAAGAAGATACAGATTAAGGTACAATTGGCGGTCTTATTACTAAAAGTAATTTCTTCCAGACAACCCTTGATGGAAAACACAAAAGAACTGAAAGACGGGTAGTTGGTGCAACTAATGACATAATTAGGAAAAGAAGGCAAATTTTAATAAACATCCATAGACAATACATAAATAAAATATAAAATAAACATACATAATATATACAAATAATATCATCCGGGAGAAGAATATAGATGAATATAATACACATACGCAACATTTGAAAGAGGTAATATTTATTGTACCAGTTTTGTACTCAAGTAGTAGTCTCTGACGCTTCCTTTAAAAATAGAGAGAGATGGCGAGCGTCTTATTGCAAGAGGAAGATCATTCCACAGTTGGACAGCTGTGATTGTAAAAGAGCTGCTGAAGAATTTAGTCGAGTGACTCGGTATCTTCAGCGTCATATTCTGTGATGATCGTAAGGTCCGACTGTGGGAATCACTTAAAAACTCCAGGCGCATCTTGAGGTACTGGGGAGTGGCGGGATTGAACAACACCGAATATAGAAGAGAAAGTATGTGAGCATTCCTGCGGAGGCGGATGGGGAGCCACTTGAGTTTGACGCGATATTCGGAAACATGGTCATATTTTCTCAATCCAAATATGAACCGGATGGAAAAGTTTTGTAGGCGCTCAAGCTTATTAAGTTGCTCCTCTGTGAGGTCAAGATAGCTGGCATCAGCATAGTCGAGGATAGGAAGTAAGAGTGTCTGTGCGAGTGCAATTTTGGTAGAAATTGGAAGGAAGTTCCGTAACCTTCTCAACGAGGCCGCTGAGGCGAACATTTTCCGGCTCACCTCCGCTAGCTGTGGCACCCAAGACAGACGCCTGTCCATGATGATTCCCAAGTTCCTCACCTTCTCACTATATGGAATTAGAATGCCTTCAAATTGAACTTGTGGAAGCTGCTGCCAGTCAATCCTAGATATCATTCGTGAACTCCCTATTATGATGACCTGAGTCTTATTTGGATTAACTTTTAGGCCATGCGACTGGCTCCATTGTGATATGTGCTGAAGATCACAGTTGGTTTTTCCAATTGCGAGGTGTAACTCATCTATAGGAGATTGCGTATAAATCTGGAGATCATCTGCGTAAAGGTGGTAGGAAGAAGTAATTTTTTGAGAAATACCGTTGATGAAGATAGCGAAGAGGAGAGGAGACAGCACACCACCTTGCGGGACGCCAGCAGTCGTATTACACCAATTAGAATAGGAATTCTCAATTCGTATACGCTGTCGACGCCCGTGTAGATAACTACGAAACCAGTCAATAACCGTCGGAGATATGTTGAGGGAGCACAGCATCCCCAAAAGGATATCAAAGTCCACCGTGTTAAAAGCATTACTGAAATCCAGCAGCGTGAGGACCGTGACGTGACCATTCTCCATCCCAAGTCTGATGTCATCAGTTATGTTGACGAGCGCCGTAACAGTACTGTGACCTGGACGGAAGCCTGATTGGAATGGATTAAGGAGATGATTTTTGGTTAGGAAAGTGGAGAGCTGGTGATGTACGAGTCGTTCTAGTACCTTTGATAGGAACGGCAGAATAGAAATAGGGCGGTAATCGGTAAAGGAAGAAGGATTGGACTTTTTAGGTAGTGGGGTTACTTGGGCTTCCTTCCAAGCGGTTGGAAAAACACCAGACACGGCCGATTCATTTAGGATTCCAGCAATAACGGGAACAATGACATCCATGATGGGTATGATCATTTTCCTAGTGATAGCATCAGTACCAACAGCGTTGGAAATGATCGACACTATGCTCTTCTCGACATCACGGTCGGAAAATTGACTAAGACAGAACGGAGAGAAAGTAGGAGTTGGAAGCGTAGAAAGATTATTTATAGCTTTGGCTTTAGTAGTTCCATCCAGGGTGGAAGCAGAAGAGAAATGAAGGTTGAGAGAGTTAATATCTAAGTCTTTGAGGGTGAGGTCTTGTCGTGCTTTGCCAACTCCTAGAGATCTAAGAAATTTCCAGACTTTGGCTGGATCACCGTTTTGAACTGATTCATGAATGTGGCGGCGTTGTGCGTCCCTACACACCTTGTTGCAGTGATTCCTTAGATTCACAAAACGAGCTCTGTTGTAGTCCGTTTGTCTAATTTTGTAAATCGATTTGGCTACTGCTTTTTTATGTATAGCTAGTCTGATATCGTCGGTAAG
Organism: Yponomeuta sedellus; assembly: GCA_934045075.1. Lineage (NCBI taxonomy): Eukaryota > Metazoa > Arthropoda > Insecta > Lepidoptera > Yponomeutidae > Yponomeuta > Yponomeuta sedellus. The sequence goes on along the minus strand of OW203722.1, from coordinate 17,812,408 downwards.
CCACGGCGCTGGCAAGTGCTTAACTTTCACAGCTCTGACGGGCGCATGTACGTCATAAAGGTTAGTGAGAAGGGTGTTAAAAATGAGAATCTGTTCGTCAACGGTGTCTGCATTAGCCACCACAGACCAGTCGGTACACGACGCGTCCTCCCTGAGTTGGTCAAGGTTCATGCCACCAAAACTACGCTGCATAAGAATCCTCGGCTTTGCCTTGGGCGGACGAATTTTATACGAGAGAAAAATCAAGTCATGATAAGAGAATACATCAGCAGGAAATTGGCCGTGTGAGGCAACATGTTGGGGTGAAGATACTAGTATAAGATCAAGAAGAGAGGGGGCACAATTGGGAAAGTGATGAGTAGCATCAAGGGGAAGAATTGAAACGTTACTCGCCCGTATGAGCGATTCTAAAGAACAAGTACGATGGTCATTTTTAATTAAACATGTATTAAAGTCACCCATAATTATATTGTGAGTGTATGAGGGTATAAGATTTTCTAGAAGATTTTCAAAAGAGGAAAAAAAGTTGACTCGAAGTGAGGGGCAGTAGTAGACACCCAGTAATACTTTGGTGTGGGATAGGAGAACTTCTATAAATAAATGCTCTCCAGCATTAGATGGTGGGGGCTGAACTGACGAGCTAATAATTGAAAAGGAAATATGAGCTCTCAGATAAATTGCCACGCCACCGCCACCACTGCCAATACGGTCGTTTCGAATGAGTTGGAAGCCTGGAAGGGAGTAAGATGTTGATGGAAGACAGGGCTTCAACCAGGACTCCGAAACAAGAATAGCATGTAAATTCTTAGTATCGAAAGTAGCCAGCATATCGGGAAAGTGTGCAGGAATGCTTTGGGCGTTGATGTGAATGACATTAAAGTCTTTGTGTGAGTCAGAAAATTGGGAAACGAGAGAGTCGGCTAGAGAGGGGATGCTATGGAAGCTACATTCACTGCTGCTCAATCCATCCGAAGAGGAGGTAATGGATGCGAATTCACTGACATCGCAAGCAACGTCAGGCATTTAAATATAATTGCAGGATGATGTGAAGTATATAGATAAGTACAATATAAATATTAAAATATATATATATATATATATTATAAAGGTACCTAACGGATAGGTAGGCACACGAAACAGTTGGACCAACCACCCGCCAGCCGTACAGCAAAGTTATACAAAAGAATGAAACCCGAAAAAACAAGGAAGCGATATCCACACGAAGAAGGAAACAAAATAACATATTGAAAGGTACCCAACTCAGTCGACTCCAATTTGCCACGCCATCGCCAATCCAACATTAGTAAAATCGAGTTTTGCAAATAAGACCGTTTTCCTTATTCTGTGGCTGTCGAAAAACAGAACGCAGCCTCACAAAAAAAATAAAGAACAACTTGACATAACAGCTGTCAGTTGAATTTGACGTTTAGACTACAATAACAAAACAATGATTTAGTGGGTTGAATACGAATTTTCGGGTACAAATATTATATGTTCGGGACGTCACACAGTATTTAGAAAAACAATTCAAAGATTTACTTTTTTACCACCGTTCTTTTCGGACGGCCGACATTGGGTTTTACAACCTGGGAATGCTTCGTGCCAGTAGCCGGCGCCGATGGACCCTTGTTGTCCGTCATGGCAAGTTTCTCTACCTCCGCCAAGGAAACCACTTTGTGCCGCGAGCCGTCAGGTGCCAGAATGTGTATAGTGCCCTCCCGAGTCCAGCAATTGGTGATACCAAACCGCTGTCGAGCTGCCATAAATGTTTCATGCCGAGACCGAGTGAGGAACTCCGACAGCGTGGTTCCGGTACCTTTAAGTCTGGTCTTGGCAAACCACACCTTATCTTTTGCCTCAGTGGAACCAAATTTTACCAAGATAGGCCTAGCACGACCTCCCCCGGCACGTCCCATTCGTTGACACTGTTTGATGTCACCCGCAGCGATGTCGACATTCAGTGAGGCAAACACTTGACGCACAGCTGAAGTTAAAGTTTCCTTGTCCGCTTCTTGCAATCCGTGGATAAGAATCATCTTTTTGCGGCTGCGCATCTCCATGCTATCCATCTCTCTGGCCAACAAGTCCAACTGTCGCTGCAACGTGTTGAGAGATAGGACAACAAACGACTTGAAGACAGAAAACTGGGATTGGAGACTGGACTCTGTCGATGGCGAAGCAGCGCCTGCACTCAGCTGGCTTTGGAAGGCCTGCATCTGGGCAGAGAAATGGGCCGAGAGCTCCGATACTGACTTTTTAACTTCCTCCATAGTGGTCATTTGTTTGTGATGTCAAAGTGTGGTGATTTGTGTTGCTACACAGCTGGCAGGTAATAAAGTTATTTACTAAACACTAAACATGTAATATTTGGCACTAAAACTTCCAAATTTAATTAATAAAATGGAGCAACAATCAAACTTGTGTGTTTAGTTCAACTACCCACATAACGTTTTTTAGTTTAGGCATCTAATCTCAATTTTAAGGTTAGAATCTTGTTTACTAAATTAGACAAGTAAGAATAAATAGACTATAGGTTTGTTTATTCAACAAACTTTGTTTATATCTCGCAATACATACCTACCTACATGAACCATTTTTGGTCACCCTTTATCTTTTTGAAACGAAACATTAATTTCATTTCCGCAGCACTCTACTCAACTGATTAAACACGCTATTTCACAGCCTTTTTGATTGGCTTTTATGTTCAGCGAAAAAACGTTTACTTTTTTTATTTATTATTCATTACTCATGTAAAGCATGCCCGCCAAATTGAACCTTTTCACCCTTGTCGTAGTAAATTTGCATTCAAACGAGATACGATCAAATAAACAAAATGAAAATCCGCGGACGTCACCAACTCTCGCTCTGCTTAAAATTCTTGGAGTCGTCCACGCGCGGTGTAGCGCCCTGAATGCAAATTCACCAATGTGTCCACTCAACAAACCCTAAAACACTTTCGGCAAATAAATACGGAGAATTCCATAGCCGCACTAAATTAAATATAAACTTCTTGTGTTTCACAAACTATCGTAGCAAAATTTACTTTTTGAAAATGTGGACGAATATAAGCTTATCAGTGTGTTGCGTACGGAGTCTTCTAATTCACTGCATTTTCCTTAACAAAATAAAGATTTCACCAATACAGCGTGATTTTCAGTCCAACGAAGCAAAATGTTGTCTTTTGCCAATACATAATGCACTTAGCAAAACTCCAACCGGATTGAATTCACGAACCACAGGCGATGCCAGTAAGACATTGTGAAAAATTTGAATAAGACATACGGCGGGCGACGTGTGACTCAGGTGCATTCCGGCCACGTCGCTGTAGTAAAATAATAAAACTTTATCCTTCAACTCAACGCGCTGAATAAAATGCAAAACGTGTCTGGGATGCATCCGAAACTATGCGCTGCGGCCTTCGGATCCCCATCTGTGAGAATGCTTGTTCCAATACAAATCACTTTACCCACAGATTTTAACCGCCATTACCTAAAATGTTGCTTCTGATCGGCGTTTAAGTTGAATCTTTTTGCGTAGTTACGTGCGGTCTCGGAATTTGAGAAAGGTCCCGCCACTAAGCAAAAGTAGCTCAAGACTTTTATTTTTCTTTTGGCACAATGAAAGAGTTCAGTGTTTTTTTCCGATTCGTTACAAAACAGTTTAGAGACAAATCACTAATAGACAAATTGTTCGGAGAACTCTTTGCCGGATAAACAGCGAAACTCATTCGCAAACAAAGAGTCAGCGGGCTTCAGGTTGTTTGCACTCATTTGTATCAATTCCGTTCTGGTAAGTTCTTTATCGGTTTCGGTCAGAAAGGGCATTTCTGCGTATATCTGCGGGTAGGCGTTATTCGAAACTTCGGTTATAAATTTCGGCACGCCAGCACCGGGTCGAGTTGTTTGTCTGACAATACTGCCGGTTGCCAACATAAATTACCGGACAACATTCGTCTCGGGTTCATAAACTACACTCCACCAATATTTACATAGCGGGAATGGTCCACATTGTAGCAATATTTGAGCATGTTCAGGGAGATGTAAGGAGTGACCGATCGTTTAAGAAAAATTTGGTAGTTAAACGTGAAAGGTTTCTGCGGCTGAAGACTCTTGAGGAAGGTCACCAAGATTTAAAACTATGCTGTAGATATATTATGTTGTAAAAGGAATAGTTTTATGTTTTATTTGAGCATATAAGGTGATCTTCGTTTTACTCAAAGAAATTGATCAAAGGATCAGTCGAAAATATTATCCGAACTCCATTTCGCAATCCTGTTCTATTTACTTACTTATTTACCTTAGAGTCTGTGATTTAAGATTACTTGATAAGTGCCCAAATATTCCTTAATCTCAAACGAAATCCTCTGAAATAGGACTTTTTGGGAACTTCAATAAAGATTTTATTCCCTTTTACCTGTTTCAATCTATAAATTTAATACGTTTCTTTGATGACTCAAGATTTTTACGTCAATAAAGGCGAAGGGAAAAACACAGATTTCACTCGAGACTGAAAGAAAAAAATAATGCAGCATCGACGATACTTGTTTTCTTTATCGCACTTTGATCGCACCATGGTTGTGTCCGTCACGTCATGATAGCTTTACAAATTGCAGTTTTATAATTTTCTCAAGGATTCTTAGAATAATAACAGAATAATTAGACCAAATTTACAATTTACCTTTTTAAAAAAAAAACAAAATAATTAAATCCGACAACACGGAAAGAAAATATCACTGAATGAATGCACAACTATATGTGATATATTTCACATTCACTATTTGTCAATAACTATTTGTGATTCAGTGATAAATTTTTTACACATATACATAAAAAATATGTGTAAACAAATTCGCAAAAAATTACACCATAGATCTCAATGCATAATTTATTTTAGAACCCAAAGTCTACATTTTTTCGATTCGATGGATTTTTTGCACAATTCTTTGACAATGCAAGATGATAATACACAAATTCTCGGTAAGCGTTTTTCTCGAAATTCAGAATTCGAATTTACTGTAAAGTAATAATTTGTTAATCTACTGTCTATTGTTAAAAGCTGTCCATCGCTTTATTTGTAAGAAATTCTTCTTATCATCTGACAGATGTAAACAGATTGTTAACGTGCGAGAAATCGGGGGAAAAAATCCAGCGTAAGACATAATATCGATGGTAAATTACAAAATAAAGGAGCAAAAGAACAAAAATTATCAGAGTAGCAAAGTAATCTAATATTTTTCTCAACAAATTCGATGCTTCCTATGGGAAGTGGCAATAGTCATTTTTCAAATGTAAATAATACTTCAAAAATGCTTAATAACTAACCAAATGTTGGTTCATTTTCAAACGGGTGCACATATAGACCCGTTTTTTACTGCTTTTCCTATTTTCTAAAGTTTGCTGGAACAAATCTCTTACTGAGACAAGTTCGCCTTTGTACGTGTTATTTCTTATATAAAGTATACGATATCAACCCTTATATGTCCCCATTGCTGGGGCACGGGTCTCTTCATAAATAATAAAGTATAAATGTAGGTTATACATAAACTCACGCCTGTATCCCGGAGGGGTAGGCAGAGATCCCCTGGAACCCTCCACCTCTTTGAAGAGGTTTGTTAGAATCGTGGCCAGCTGCCACTTTCAATATTTATCAATAAGTATTTTGGGTAACGTATGTAATAATAACGTAGGTAGGGACACTTGGCTAGAAGGGAAAACGGCCGGTGGACCAGGGCAGTATCGGAGTGGTGGCCAAGGGAGGGAAGAAGGTTGGTAGGCAGACCACCGACACGATGGTCAGACGACATCGTGAGGGTTGCGGGTCAGAGATGGATCAGATTAGCACAGGACCGTGAGGAATGGCGCAATAAAATGGAGGCCTATGCCCAGCAGTGGTTTGATGTGGGCTGATAGATAGATAGGTAATAATACTGACTTCCACCAAACACGATCACTTGTCCTATTCCTAAACGAGGATAACGTGTGCTGTGGTAATAAAGGCAAGGACGTCACAAACCAGATCGTGACCCTGCGTACGGCTGCCCCCAGTGGGAATCGACCCCACGACCTCCTGGTCGGGCTTAGTAAACAGACGTGATAACCCCGGACCAACCAGGCAGTCTTAGCTATAATGTGACATTCATCCAGGTGTCGCCTACCGCAAAAGCTTTGTACAAAAAATATGCTTGGGTTCTATCGTGCACACATGCATAGAACACATTCACAAACATAAATAAATAAATATTCATGGACATTTTACACAGATCTCGTTAGCACTATAAGTACAACTAAATGACTTGTGTTATAGGTGCTAACTCGACGATGAACATGGTACACGCCGGGACTCGGACCCACGACCTCACAAATGAGAAGCCGGTATTCTACCACTTCGCCACCACCGCAATTTTCATCTAAAATATTTCTTTAGGGAGCTGGGAATAGCAGGGCTTGAGATCCACTTGATTCTCTATGGGCGTATGTACGCACGGCTCATTAAATTTTGTTTGAAAAGAGGGATGAACGGGGGCGGGTTTCTGTGCTACGGTCAGCCTTAAATTATATGGCAGACCGTGAAGTTTATTTATAATAATAATACATATTTAAAATACTGAATATACCTTATAAGATTGATATATATTGTTTCCTTTCGTCTTCTTCTTCTTTGGTTTCTTTACTTCTCCGTGGAGTCTTTGTTATATTTAAATCAATCGAAAATGATATATTCAAAGTAGCACAGAAACTGCGACTTAATGAAAGTTACGAGTTAAACTCCATTTCAAAGTTTAGATAATTTTGGAGAACTTAGACTTTTCAAAGTCCTTAATTAAAAGAGTTTACATAATTATTATAAGCCATAGACCTCATGCATTGTACTGGCTTTAATATATATTTCCTATAATAATCCTTTATATTTCTTATCTTATGTATTTCGTGTTGCCCGACCGTCCCATAATGTTTATATTACGAAATTAATGATTAAAATTTCACTTAAATGTGGTTCCATGGTTCTTGACTAACTTGAACTTACACTGGTATTGTTTGTTGGTTTGTTCACCCAAGCTCATCTCTGTAGACCTCCCTTTTCGAAACTCAATTCTTCAGGTTTCCAAAATAGGTAACTAACTTTGTTAGTCAATTTGACATAACGTAATCGTAAACGTGCCAATGGCGTTTTAGGATATAATCTCGGTAGACCTCCCTTTTCGAAACTCAATTCTTTAAGGTTTCCAAGTAGATAGCTAACTTTGGTCGTCAATTTGACATAGCGTAATCGTAAACGTGCCAATGGCGTTTTAGGATATAATCTCGGTAGACCTCCCTTTTCGAAACTCAATTCTTTAAGGTTTCCAAGTAGATAGCTAACTTTGGTCGTCAATTTGACATAGCGTAATCGTAAACGTGCTATAAGATTTTAGGACATAATTAGAATAATATGTATGATTTCCGCTCAAGGGTCTCCAATGACTATAATTATGTCATAATAAAGATTGCCGCAGTCGCATTTGCTATCCGTACAAATACGGGAAACGCTTGAATAGTTCCAGGCCAGGCCTCTAGATAGGTATAGCCACAACTAAACATCCGACGGAGTCTTCATCATGACGAGCAAACACGCACACAGCCGTATACCGTTGAGCAGTATGTGTGTTCTGAAGCCATTTGGCGTCAAAGAGGAAGAGACAAAAGCCGCGTATGGCGCTCTTTTATAGCAGTAATGATGTCTCGCGGCGGTTTCCGAACGTCATTACTGTGGCAGTACGTACACCTGGCCCGAGAGATGCCTTGTTTGTATTTACCAGGTATATATAATCTGAGAATCAAACAAAATTTGTCGTAAGTGTATTGTTACAGTACTACACATCATAAAAGTCCCTTTGGGAATCTACGTTCGCGCAGACTAGGAAAAAGTGTAACGAAAGTACCCGAAGCTATAAGTACATTCAACATGATCTTTAACCGATACAGTTAAGGTGCAGAATTGATTGCTGCAGTAGCGCTACCTATTTCGCTCACGCTAATATTCCAAAACTAATAATCACCTGCATCGATGACGTTGAATCAACCAATAGCAACAAAGGCGCGCGGCCTGCCATAAAATGAAACTATCTGATTGGTCGATCAACTTGCCGCACATTCAAAATTTGGTCATCTGCGCAGGTACATCCGCGAGACTTATTTCTTGTGTAGCACTGTACCATTTCAATGCTGGTAATAAACACTACGAACAAACGAAGACTCTATTAAGGCGCTAGCTCTACTAAGGGGTTCCTCTGTAAAACTATCTAAGAATAAGTGACGCCCTCAAACTACTGGCTGCGCTATGTACTACGACCACCTGAATTTTATTCTATCTTAATTGAATCGTCCTTGTCTGGTTACCCTATGACAGAGAAACCTAGTTTATGACCAGCGCAAGTGATTGTGTTGTTAGGACGTTGTTATTATTATTAAAATCGCAAAATATACCAATCTCTCTGACCATCCTTTTGAGGGATAACAGGAAATGATGATGATGATGATAGCTCCAAGAACGTCGAGCAAAATTATTCGAGCTGAAACCAACCGCTATTCCATTATGCGGCATGTGCGTACAAAGTGCCACATAGCCGTGTATAGAGACGCAAATTCGGAGCTTACACGATAGCAATGCTCTTATGTGCAGCACAATCGGAACTTGGTAGCATTCAAATGCTTTCAATACAGTCCGCTAGCCTGACTGGGCAGACGGCACAATAGATGCCAATCTACACGGGAATTCGGCATGGATGCATTCATGTAAGGCCATCTGCACATTCGCACGTCAATCCATTAGGGAGTTGACGCTTGCTATGTACACAATTTGTTAGGATTTAAGGAATTTCAATGCAGCTTATAAACGGGCAACTAGCTAGTATTAAACGAAAATAACTCGAGAAATCTGACAAAAGTATATTGAACACAGGAGAGTTAGTTTTGTTTGCGAATCGAAAATTGCCCTAAATCATATGTTTTTATTTCATGCCTCTAAACTTCTTCTAAGCGCTCGTGGCTTAGTCGAACCGAGTGATTGGAATCAATCATTCGAGTTAAGCAACAACAGGCGCGGTCAGGTGCTGGATGGGTAACCGTCCCATTACTACCGCTAGTGGCATTTTTTCCGAGCGCTTCCGTGCTTCGCAAGGCTCGTCAATCAGTGGGTGCCGGCTGTCATGTAATGGCAGTCGTTAAGCCATGTCAGAGGCCTTATGGGCGGCTTTATAAGTTCCGACAGTAAGGCCCGCCACTGTCTTACAAAGCTCCACCACGTTGGTACTGCACCACGGGGTGCAGCATGGCCTAACCTTCCTGCAATTCAGGAAGAGACCCGTGCCCCAGCAGTGGGGATACACAGGGTTGCAATCGCATCGCAAACTTTTTTTAGACTAGTGGGTAGATAGCATCATGGAAATTACTTAAAAGATGAACAAATCTCAGGGCGAGACCGGTTACACAAAGGTTCTCTACCTTGGCACCGCAAAACTCGCTGTTTCATAAAATGTCAACGACCCTATCTGACTACGGAGGTTGCTGATCGTGATTTGCCAAAGCGACAGAGGGGTCAACACAAAATTGTACATAAACGGATGTTATTTCAAGTTTTCCGTTATTTATTACCCGCGTCTATAGTAGAGAAAATATGCTTTTGCTTTATGAACATGTTCACAATTTACGGGGAAATAACTATGAAAATGTAAAATAATTTTGTATTAAAAGTAGTGCAGAAAATATCAAATAAATTCAGGAAAAATAACTGTTAGATAACGAACATAAAAGTACAGATTTCAATTAGACATATCTCCAAAATAAATGAGAGTTTCACATAGCGACGTACAGCTTTTCGATTTACATGGCATGATAAACAAAAACCATAAATAATTAAGTAGCGGCCCATTCAAAATGCTTGCATGTCGCGTATCAATAAAATATGCATGCAAACAACTGATAGTCCGAGCGCTCTTATGCGAATTTAAAAGCAATATTGGTTTTGGTTTGGTCGATGAATCGGTTTGGTGAAATGAGAGTCGGCCGCGGACCCAGAGAACTGAATAACCAATACACAGAAAGCCTAAATTGTGAGGTAGGGTAATATTTCTTGTGTTCTTGTATAATGTATGTGTAGGGCTGAACATACCTATTTTCTGATCTAAAACTTTCGTAAGCACAACACATTGTAGACTTTTAGTCCAGATCTACTTACGGGTGTTGTTATATCGGAAGAGTCCGACCAGGTTTCGCTCCGATTCGCAGAGCAACCGACGACGCGAGCTCCGTCTCTGCTCACCATGATTAAGATCTGCGAATCGGAGCGAAACCTGGTCGGACTCTTCCGATATAACAACACCCGTAAGTAGATCTGGACTAAAAGTCTACAATACCTATTTTCTTTGTTCTGTGATGTATAATGCCAAGTTCGAAATTTAAACGATTGATGTTATCACTAAATTGAATTCAGAACTTCGAACTTAAGGTGTGTTGCTCCTTTTATTGAGCTTTTAACTCAGTTAAATGATAAACCGACGGTAAACATACATACGTACATACATAACCTCACGCCTGTATCACACAGGGGTAGGCAGAGACCAGAGACTGCCACTGGCCACGATCCTGACAGATCACCTTCGCTTCATCAACGTTCATAAGTTGTTGCATGCACGCACGCCGATTCCGGGTGCGGACGGTAAAATTGGGACTTAATATTATTCCAAATTTATTAGTGTGCCATATGTTCTCCTCCTTTGCAATTCGAAGAACTCATCATAAATAAATTTAACATCCGTATTCTTCTTCATATAACTCTCTGTCAGTTCATATTCTGCGTGCGCGGACCCACTGTTTTGCATATCGAACAATTATTTTGGTCGAACGCGAGTCCATCTGAATACCCAGCGCGGTGACGCGTAAATAGACAACTTTATGCACTCATGAATGCATTCATACACGTACGAGGCGATTTTAATTGTTATTTCGGCGTAGGCTGCGGGGCTACGCATATGTTTGAATGATAAGGTCTAATCATAGGGCTTTATTAATAATCATTGCTCTCTATCATTCGGTATCAAAGCGGTATTCTGAAGCGGATATAAGCTATAGTGACATGATTTAGTTCATTAGACTATTGTTTATTCTACACTTCTACAGTAGCGCCACTTAATTAACAGAATTTGAACTTTGTAAAGCTTGGATAGAGTTTTGATGAATTCCACTATTTACTCCTGATTCTATCACCCGATGCTAACAAATTGTTGTATTGTCATTGGAATTACACACCAAAGTTTCAAATCAATACGACAGTTACAAGTAGGTTAAAGCAGCAAAAATTGTAGGTCAGTTAGATACAAGTAAAGCTAATATAAAGCGTGTTAAAATATGCCGAGTAGGCATAACAAAGTACTCATATAAACTCTCTTTGTTGCAGGTTTCCTAAGGCACACCTTGACGTCGAGGATGCTTTGTAAACGACCTGGTGCTGCGTTCTGACACTTTGAGACTTGAGGACACCGTGACGTCATCAGCCATGGACCGTAGAGTTACCATACTGCTGCTGGCTTTGGCCGCCAATTTATGTGAGTGTTTAATTACATTCTCAAAAATAAATTTATTTAATAGTCTGGTTAAAACAATGTATCAAGAAAAGCAGATTTATTTTCTATCTATCACGGCGTCATACATTCCAACAAAGTTTGTATAGAAACTTTCTACAAGAGAGCCCGCAAAGTTATTCTGAATAATGTAATTGAAAAACATAGTTCGCGAGGGTGCGCTGCAAAGTCCTTGATCCATATCTTAGGTGGACTATCGCAACCCACTTGCTGGCAAATGGGCTGGAACTAACAGGGATATAGTAACACGGGCCGGGGTGAATTTGAAACGTACTTCTAAATGTGAAAATGCATTTTTATTCCTCCTTTGGCGCCAACGTTCTGAAGGGGATTTAAGAGAAAATAGGTGAATGTAACTGTCCTCGTTTTGATAGATGTCTGTCTACTGATATGGGGGCTTGAAATATAAAACGTGTCGTACGTTAAAGAAACCCATTGTAGTATGAACCCCCTTTGAAGCCATATAAAGAAGTGGAGTGGTCTGATACAAGTCATTTAACATTTAATGGTGCAGAAGTGATGTGCTTTTTATGAATATATTTTGTCTTTGCAAAACAACTCTTAAACAATCTTGTCTTTCGACTACATAAAGAGGCTTTTGATCAAAGGTTTTAAGTTAGTGATACACGAACCCTACTCAGTAAATTTTGTTTTACATATATTACAGATGTAGTAAATGCCGATGGGATCCCCTTCATCACTCAGACCGTCTATGGATTTCTTGACTTCACCACAACAATTGGCAACACTGTGATGGTCTTCTCACCCAACTCCGCACCGCCACCAGGTCGTATGAGATTTTTTAAAAATTTAAATATCAATAAAATACAGTAAACAACAGGTACTCAGTAATTTGTACATGCAGCTAATAACTGATTTAACTCTAGTTTTTTTTTCACATAGTAATAAATAAGATAAACATAAATTTGTGAATAGATAAATTACATACACGTTCTTACCTTATCTTAACAAAACTAGTGCGCAAGTATGTATAATATAATAACATGAAACTATCCATTCACTTTCCAGAACCACCTACAACGGAAAAACCAGTTCAAGAAAATATAATTGAAACGAAACCACCACCGACTATAGTGACGGAAGTAAACCCCGAAACAATAAAACCGAGCAAACTTTCCGATAGCAAAGATAATACCAATAAGCCTCTAAAACAAGAAGTCTTAGCTAGTGCTGTATCTGTTGTTACTTCACCACCAAAACCTAAGGAAATCAAACAAGTGGTCTCGAAAATTGAAGTGGTATCAGGTTCTTCTAAAATTCCAGAAAATAAACCACCTTCAAACAAATCAAGCAAGAAGCCAAAACAGCCTGCTACCGCCTCTGTGAAAGCTGCTACAAACAGCTCAAAAAAAGGAACGAACAACATTGTGAGCAGCAAAGTTGAAGTGAAACAGGGCCCACCAGCATCCGTCGTAAATACAAAACTCAGCAGTGTCGTTTCAGTCAAATCAAGTGATCCTGAAGAAGAACCAGCAATCTTAGTAAATAACAACAACATTGGTGAGCCTGAATATGACTTCTTGTCGCGACAACCTTCTGAGTTTGTAGAGGAAACATATAAAGTTATCAATCTAAGGCCATCCAAAGCACATGCACAGAAACCAAAGAAATCCAGACCAACTCCACCACCAGAAGACGATGATGAACATCCATTAGGTCTTGTTACTACTCTTGGTGGAACTATCGTTAGGGATGGACATACTACAATTCATGAAACTAGCGTCATTGGTACTTACATATCAGGAAAATATGCTCAGGTTTTAAACAGCAATTCTAGAGTAATAGGCCCATCAGGGCATAAGGCAAAAATCTCTCCAACACCAACGCATAGAATTCTGAAAACTCCAGCTCCAACTATAGCAAAGAGTCAAAGATATAATCTAGAACCAACACCATCAATCAGTGATGAAACAGGATTCGAGCATAACAGCAACAAGAATGCCCGAAGACATACTTCCAGCATTGGTTCCTTTAAAAATCGCCTTCGCAGTCAACACAACAACGAAAACGAACAAGAAAATGTCAACCAGAGCAAAAAGTTCAAAAACAGGCAGACACCTAGCAGCTCCCAGCGAACACAAAGGTACAAAAAGCAAATATTTTACTTAAAAGCTTTTTTATTACTTTATGCACTAAGTTCCGTTTTCCAATGCACAAAATACATTTTTATTTTCAGTACTCGCTATGGGCGACACACTCCTCTATTGGCAACCGTCTCTGTTTTCAGTGAATCCTCGGCTTCATTCTCGAACAGACGAAAAAGTAGCCGCAATGCTGGCCAAAAGTCTACCGTTACCCCTAGCAGTGACAGTCAATCCCGGCGCGGTTTCAAACCTCGCGTCCAACCAACGCCTGTTGAGCAAATCACCCCGAGCGTTTCCACGAGCATTTATAAGTTTAAACTTAACAGGACGCCAGGCACAGGACGTTGGCAATACAAGACAAGCCCGAAGCCCAAAGTAACAATCCGAAAGATGAACGATGATGAACCCACGACTCCAAACTCTAATCCTCTCCTCGATGATCCGCAATCGAATGACATTTCGCTGCAGTCGCGATCAGACAACGATCTAGAGTTGTCGGGCTCCCACAGTGGCCCGGGCTCCTTGCTCGATAGTGAGACAGACGACAATTCCATTGAAAAGCCTTCGCCCCCTATCGAAACTCTGAAAGTTGTAATCTCAACTCCAGCCGATTTTAAGGATGTGTACTATGAAATCGCAACCATCAAATCTCCTTATACATTCCAGGTAAGATCAAACGTTCGAATCAGAACGCAATTATTAAATTTCATTAGAGCGGTGGTAGTGTAGCAATAGAACTTCAAAAGGTCATTGAAAAGGTCTTTTATTTGAATCGCAGCATGTAGCAATGACTTTGTTTCCTGAGTTACGTGTATTTGTAAAGTTTTAGTAGCAACACGCTAATTGTGAAGAAAAACATCGTAGAAAACCTACGCGTCTGAGGTGTTCACATACGTGTGAAATTGACAATCGAAAATGCATTTTAATTAAGTCTATATTCTCACTCTTTCTCTAAGAGAAGACCTGTACCCTGCAGTGGGACGTACATAGGCTGTAATAAAAACATACCTTCAGTCTGAGTTGCACCAGATTATTGCCAAAATGTAATGCTTGTCCATGCTCTTGAAGCCAGTCATTTTAAGAATGTTTGTCAGTATTTAGTCCTAAATGGCCTAGAGTACACAAAAAAAACTCGAATTTATGATAGTAAAAGAAAGAGGATTTTTTTTCTTTCAAACCCGCTACTGGTTGCGTGACTCTTTGTACTACGACGCGAATATATCGTAAATAAATTGTAAGTAGTTATCATCATTGTTTTTTTTTCTACGTCGTCAGTTTTATAACTAAAACAAATCAAAAAAAATCTACGTATTTTTTTAGGACTATGATGCCCTTTGGCAACGCTTCTAAGTTAATTGTAAATAATATATCCAGAACAAGTCGTAGGTATATAAATTTAAAATAACGTTAAATTAATTTTTAATTAATTGTTAACGGTTTAAAGGTAAAGGTTTTTCATAATACCATAATTAGATTTAAATATGGTTCCGATTTGCGATCCAGCGCTGTATTATAGACTAGCCTCGGACACAAGACTAAAAAACGTTGCTTCTTTACCACGTCCAGTACACGTAAATTTATCAAATAAAACCTCCAGGCTATTTATGATAACTCGACTTCGTTCCAGTACCGGGCTACTTTTTAAATGTCTTGACTAACATATTTACAACATGACGTGTTCTTTTTCAAAATAATTCACTTTTACAACTTATCTATGCGATTGTGTAAATAAAATCAAACTCTTGCGATTAACCACAAAAAAATTATTATCATGTTTTTATTTAGTAAAGTTTCTTACTAAATAAATTCGTGATATTAAAAACCCGCGACCTCTGGCTAACCGTGCCAGCGCTCTCCCAACTGAGATAATGGGCGACTCACCGGAATCAGTGAAATTTCGAACCTCTTTACAATACTCTCTGTATTACGTACAGGCAGCAACATCTGGCTGAAGTAATCTGCATCACTTGCAGCCCCGAGTACCCACTTTGCAGTTAGGTTTTACATCGGAATGATATCGCTGTACCCACGTAATTATATTCTTTTTAATGCACTGACCCGTGCTAAGGACAATTTTAAAAACCTATTTAGAGGCTTAAAATTCCACCCATGCCGGGACTCGAACCCGCGACCTCTGGCTAACCGTGCCATTTTGTGAAATAATCGATTATATTTTTCTAGTCTTTTTTAAACTAAAATGACCAATTTTATTATGTTTTCAGGTTGGACGAGTCAAAAACACCCGCATCATCACAGTTACCACGACCATAGCAAAGAGTATCGAACCCACCTATTTGGCCACACCGCAAAGTTCTCTCAACGAGCCGCTCTCAGAGAATATCTTGGCGACCGCGTCTCCATATGGAAAAGATCAATATCTTTTAGACTCCAGCATCGCCACACTCCCAGCTCTCACACTGGCTTCAGACATGGAAACACCCCCATTAGAAACCCTAACTGAAACATTCAGTACCACACAACTCATGCTGAAAACACACATACTGCCCGTCGTAAGAGACGTCAACATAACATCTAGTTTAACCTTCATTCAAACATACCACGTTACTAGATTTGTAACAGCAACCAAAACGTTGCCACCAATGGACTTGTACCAGTTTATACCGAGTAAGACGCTCAAAGAATTCAACAGTAGACTTGATGAGGCTGGTTCTGAACTACACTTGGAATTAGACTTTGGCGACAGCAATGAAGACGAAGAAGGCGTACTAAAACGGGTATTCCCATCGGACTTAGATTTGGCTAATATCGGCTCTGACTTTGATCTTACTGAGGTTGATAAATACCGTATCCCGGATAATCATCTGAGGCTAAAGAAAGCACACGGTCAGAATAACAAGGCCAACCATGTGACAGAGCAGCCCACTCCCTCAACCCCCGCTCTGACTCCTGAACAGGCACAACAATTGGCCCTACTTAGGTTGCTGAACCCCGCGGCAGCCGCGCAAATCCCTAACGTAGTCACGACTTCGAAACCCGTTCTTAAGTACGAGACTATCTACGAATCCCATGTGATTCCATTCTTCGACGGCAAGAATACCGTCCACAGTACAATCTCCAGACCCGTCGCCACTGTAACTAAAACAGAATACGAAATCGGAACAAGCAGCTTACCCGCGCTGCCTTTACAGCAAGTAAATCCGCTGTTCCCTCAACAATTCCAGCTAACTTCAACACCAGTTGTGTTGAACACAGAAGTTACAGCCACCGAAAGTCAAGTTCTGAAATTAACTTTCGGCGCGAAGACAGTATTTACCACGTTGTATACCACTAAAGTTGTTCCAACGGTCTTGACGTCTTATGTAACATCGTCCGTGCCGGTGCAACCCAGTGCCGGGTATCCCGGCTACTTCCCCTCGCCCTTCGCCCCCTTCCCGTACGTGGGATAAGCGTCAAAATATTGTGATACCTGCGGACTTTTGTGAATCGCATAGAAACTTCTCTAGCGCTGTGAATTGTTGTGATGGAAACACAAAAGTTTCCTTCGGGAGTGAAACTTTGTAACACGAGTGCGTTGTGTTGTGTAGTGCACGTGATAAACTATATTGCTAGTGGCGAGCAGTAAACACTGCAACAACAGCATCTTGCGATTTATGGCCTTTGTGAAACTCGAAAACTCTAAACTTGTATTTCTTCTAAAGTTTTTCCGAGCTTAGGAGCGATTTGAGTTATGAATCCGCCAGTGAAGCGGTTGTCTCGCATCGCTTCTCGAGTATGAAATCTCATCTTGTATTCCTGTTATTCCACTGTAAATATTGTTATTTATACTTTTAAAAATTTATTTTGTACATATGTGTAATAAAATCGATGCTATAATAGTTGTAAGAAAATTGAGTTTAATTAGGTAGATGCTAAGGACACATAACTAGTAAAATTGTACTTAAATTGTAACATAACGTAAACAATACTCTTTTTATACATTTTGTACATCTACCATTGAGATTAAACTTTTATGTAATAAAGTAATGAGAAAAACACCGTCCACTCCATTTATTTTCGTAGAATGGGAGCCTGTCAAGTGCGCTGCTGCAAGCATCAACCCACTAGTTAGAGTTGTGCACTGCGCAGACATCTGAAATAGTAGTCACAATCTTGTTTCCTCTTTCATCCAGCAAATTGAATTAGGAATCCGCAGCGAACTTTCTAAACAGAAAATAGCTGTATTGTTATTTTTAAGACACAAAAGATGTCTGCGAGGCGTTGGGTATCTACGAGTATCAGTAGTAAGACATTTTGTGTATTTTATTGACTCTATAATTTTAGCTGTTTTAGAATGTAGTATAAGTAGGTCCCAAAAATCGTAAAATTCTTAATTTTAATACATTTTGATGCAGCTAACAACTCTGTTTAAAAATACGCGTATCATGCCGACTATTATTAACGAAGAATTGTTTATTTTTAAGTGGGATACTGCACTATTTAAAAAATAACCCCGCCTAGGATTTAAGCTGTAGGAAACTAGACGAATGGCTATCCTACTGTCAGAACATTTTATAATTAATTTTATGATTGATAAAATAGATAACTTTCACATTATACAATCACCTGTTTAGGTCTGGTCCCCTATGGAAATACACCCAGACTGAGGACATTTCTTCAAATCAAGTACGGTGGAATCCAGTGGGAATTGAACCCGCAAACTCCGTTTTGGTAGTCGAGCGTGTAAACCGCTAGACCAAAGTAAAGTAGACTCCTTAATGTAAGTACCTTTCTTTCACGCTGAACTGCGTTACCGATGTTAAAGAAAATATAGTCACCTTTGTAGCCGAATCCCAGGTATTGACAGAGAAGATAAACAAAGCTTGAGACGATTTACAGGATAAAGATAAATAAAACCGAGTACCTCGAGTAGTTCTAAATAGAGCCATATTTAGAACTACTCGAGGTACTCGGTTTTTCTATGGAAAGATGCGGAAAATATTGCTTACTGATATAATTGTATCATTTTATATGCTATTAAAAATAGTTTATTCAATTAACAACGATAAATAATTGTGCAGAGAGGCATTATATTTTCATAGCAAAGTTAATGCAACGCTACTCAGTATAGTAGAGTCGACAGCACATCAAACTTTAAATGCGCGTTTTATAATCAGTTACATTAAACTCGACTTCACAACAAAAATTTAAAGGTGGTCAACCTTTACATCTTTACAACCAACCTGGCTGTCTGACACATGTGGAAAGTTTGATGTGCTATAGAAAATTAACGTACATTCTTATCTCGAAGAGTTTATTTTCGCGCTGAGACGTTACGAATGTTTCGTAAAGTCTCAGCGCCAAAGTAAAAGTAATCAAATTATGTTTACGTTTACCATGAAAAATATCAAAATTATTCCGTCGAGTAATATTTCAGAGAGTCTGAAGGTTTATTTCCCATGATATCTTAATTAAAGCTGCTTCTCACTGAGCAGGGGCCGCGAGGAACAAAGAGGCCTGAAGTTATGAAACTAAGATTAATGTAAGCTGTTTTGCTGACTTAATAAATATACCTGCTCGAGACTTCGAAATTTTCTTTTCTTTACTTCTGAAAAAATACTTCTGATCTCTAGGAGCATTGTTATGTTATCCATTTTTTTGCTTGACGATGTCGTAACAAAGGGGTTAATGACTGACAGCCAAGCAAGATAAGCAAGCTAGTTGCTATCATCATCATCATCAGCCCGGTAAACCCCACTGCTGGGTATAGGCCTCTTCATTTCCACGCCAGCAAGCACGGTCTCGCGCTAGTCTCATCCACTGTTTGCCGGCCACTTTACTTAGGTCATCTGACCATCTGGCTCCTGGTCTGCCCACCGACCGTTCCCCCTCCCACGGCCGCCATTCTGTCACTGCCTTCGTCCATCTGCCATCATTCCGCCTGGGCAAGTGTCCCGCCCACTTCCACTTCAGAGTCGCAATCCGTTTGCCGACATCTACCAGCTTTGTTTGGCGTCTGATTTCGACATTCGGGATCCGGTCCAGAAGTGTGATTCCTAGCATAGCTCTTTCCATTGCTCTCTGTGCGACTTTGACTTTGTGCACTGCGTCCTTAGTCCCTAGTTGCTATAGGCTGGTCACATATGCCGAAGAACGAATAAGAAGATGGTTGATGGGGTCCAAGGTTCTTGAGATCAGGAACTGCCAAACGCAGCGTGGGACGCTTACCAGGTTGCTAGACCGACGACCTGAAGCAGACTGCAGATCCTCAGCCCACCTCTTCCAGCAGAGGTCAGATGAGGTAGGCTGAGGACAGAAGGTAGAGGAGTGCCTTGCAGGAAGCCTATGTCTAAGCCTATATCGCCTTTCTTCTGTATGTTTTTGCTATTTTTTCTCATGTTATTTGTCTCGACTATAATTATATAACTTGACTCATTCTACAGGGAGTCCTACGGCTATGCCACATGGATGGAAATATCTTGAGTATTGGATATGGAACGTTTTAGTGAAAGAACACATTATTTTAATTTAAAAAACAACATAAACTACATTCATAGATTTTTTAATAATTACATGGTTGAACCGGGAATCGAACCACATCCATCTGCAGATAGATTTACTGATCGAAAGGCTTCATCATAAGGATTATTATTTGCTAAATAATATATTGTCAGAAATAAAAGGAAGGTCATGAATTTAATTTCTCATTTCTCATTTCATTTCTCAGAAGCCAGGGGTTAGTTAGTTTAACGTTTGACGTTATAGTTACTATGCTATTTTGAATAGAATTGGTACTCAATTCAATGATTGATTCGATAAACAGGTAAGTGGCAGTACTGTCTATTATGTGTTTTGTGATATTTCTGCAAATCACATATAAAGTAATGTACGCTGGATGATGTCACGCTGTAAATTTTGCAGTGCCGAGTTTTTTTAAATATCTGGACTATTATATTTATAGCAGTTGAAAACATTCGGTCATTTAATAATATTTACCCACAGTTTCTCGTACTCTAGTACAAGATTGTATTAGAGTACGAGAAACTGTGGGTTAATATTATCAAATGACCGAATGTTTTTAACTTAATCTTTGGGGATACAACAGATTAGTAGTGCACGAGAAACTGGGGGTTAGTCTCTTCCCAATTACGTTCTTTATTTTTATCCGCGTAACTGAATTTTTAACCTCTATATTGCCTAACTCTTACCAACTTAGTACTTACTTATGTACCTTGGCTTGTCTATATAAATAAAAAACAAGACTTACTAATGACTAATGCTAAAAAGATAAGCTGAGAAAAAAAAACTTATACATCTTGACAATAACGTTATACAACACAAAAAAATAGACATCAACGTCCTTCCTTAATGCAAAACGGTGCCTCAAAGTTTTGCAAGGAATATGACAACGAACCAGAGTCTTTACGCTGCGGAGTAGCGTAGGCTTATATCAACAACAAAGCTAGCAAAGTGTGCCAAGGATCTCAGGCGTATCGTATTTCAGCAAACTTTACCTCAAGACGTTTGCCTAAGTAAACATTTTTCGATCCGACTACCGCAGACTGCTGCCAGCATCAATGTTTCTCTCTATACATACCTCATACATTCCAGTCATCGTAGATATAGCGAGGCTTTTTGGGGTGCTAACTTGCGCCACCAATGGAATAAAAATCATAATTTGTTTTATGATACGTTTTCTTCAAAAAGTATACATCATAAATCTTGACTATGACAACTAGTTTTGGATCCTACAGTCTAGAACCTAGCATCAACCAACGAAGGACTTTTTAGATTTCACCCAAAAACGGCCGTGTTTAGCGGAAATCGAATAAAGTTCTAAAAATAGTAGGATCACAGATGATTTTTGAAGTTTACTTTTTGAAACAAAAAAGGAATATATATTCTTTTTGTTGCACTAACCCGTGCTGAGGACAATTTTAAAAACCTATTTAGAGGTTAAAAATTTTGCCCATGCCGGGTCTCGAACCTGCAACCTCTGGCTAACCGTACCAGCGCTCTCCCAACTGAGCCAACGGGCAAGTGCCGGCATCTGCGAAATTTCGAACCTCTTTACTATATTCTCGGTATTATTTACAGGCAGCGACATCTGGCTGAAGTAATTTGCCCATTGGCTCAGTTGGGAGAGCACTGGTACGGTTAGCCAGAGGTCGCGGGTTCGAGTCTTGGCATGGGCGGGATTATTATATAGCCTCTAATAGGTTTTTAAAAAAGGAATATAAAACAAGTTACGACTTTTATTCCATTGGGTTTTATTAATCCAAAACCGGCGGCATACGTGCATGCGACGATTAATAAAATGTTAAGGAAGCGAAAGAGATCTGTCAGGAAAGTAGCAAGTGCCCCTCAGCCTGGGTAGTGCGATGACGCGAGTCACACGTTTTGTGGCGATGAAATGTCAGAATTTGACAATAAATGTACTGTAAAGTCGTGACTTTTGACGTTAAAAGGCGCAACTCGTGTCGTCGTACTAAACAGGCTGGGTATTACGACGACTCTAATCGCGCGTTTTAAATGTCAAATGTCGCGACTTTCCAATACATTAACTATCAAATACTGTACATTTTTGCGCCACAAAACGCGTGATTCGTGCCATCGTATGTACTACCCAGGCGGGTTTCGGCCTGCCTCTCTGGGATACAGGCAAAAGTATATAAATATTCATGGACATATTACACAGATCTCGCTAGCCCTATACTAAGTACAACTAAATGACTTAATAAATACTTAGATAACATCCAAGACCCGAGACAAACTAGAAAAACTTCGTTTCCTAGTTTGACCCGGCCGGGGATCGAACTATTATGGCATTTATTAAGGCATTTATTAATTATTATTCGAGGCAAAGTTCATATTTATATGTAATTTATTAAACAAAGCAACTGAACAGCTTATACTTACTATTTTTATTTTTAATGCACTAACCCGTGCTAAGGACAATTTTAAAAACCTATTTAGAGTCTAAAAATTCCACCCATGCCGGGATTCGAACCCGCGACCTCTGGCTATCCGTGCCAGCGCTCTATCCAACTGAGCTAATGGGCGACTCACCGGCATCAGTGAAATTTCGAACCTCTTTACACTATTCTCTGTATTACGTACAGGCAGCGACATCTGGCTGAAGTAGATTGCATCACTTACAGCCCCGACCACCTTCTTTGCAGTTAGGTTTTTACATTGGAATGATATCACTGTACGCACATGATTATACTATTTTTATTTTTTATGCACTAACCCGTGCTAAGGACAATTTTAAAAAACCTATTTAAACCTATTTAGCCCCGACTACCTACTTTGCAGTTAGGTTTTTACATCGGAATGATATCGCTGTACCCATATGGATAGAGCGCTGGCACGGATAGCCAGAGGTCGCGGGTTCGAATCCCGGCATGGGTGGAATTTTTAACCTCTAAATAGGTTTTTAAAATTGTCCTTAGCACGGGTTAGTGCATTAAAAATAAAAATAGTATAATCATGTGGGTACAGCGATATCATTCCGATGTAAAAACCTAACTGCAAAGTAGGTAGTCGGGGCTGTAAGTGATGCAATCTACTTCAGCCAGATGTCGCTGCCTGTACGTAATACAGAGAATAGTGTAAAGAGGTTCGAAATTTCACTGATGCCGGTGAGTCACCCATTAGCTCAGTTGGATAAAGCGCTGGCACGGATAGCCAGAGGTCGCGGGTTCGAATCCCGGCAAGGGTGGAATTTTTAGCCTCTAAATTGGTTTTTAAAACTGAACAGCTATTCACCTCTTGTTTATATGATACCTACTACCGTCTACATTGTGTGCCAGGTTTTCAATTACATTTTTAAGTAATCGTGTTATCTACTGATAAAAAGTAAGTATACATACGGTGATAAAGTATAGGTTTTTATTTTGTCTTTATTAATCAACAGTTTTGTTAAGTTTTAAATGCATGCATATGAGACATATATCATAATAATATATTATGTGAAGTAAGGCGCATACGCCAATGCCCAGATTTCCGTACATTTAGGTTTGTTTTCTTTGTTAGGCCAAGACTGGTAATCAACCAGCGTAATAACATAACATAACATTTACATTGCTTCTGGCCCCACACTAGGATACCCTGTGTCGTGGGAGCCAGAAACAACGCTCATTAAAGAAGCACTCTATAAGGCTATTGTTGCTTCAACATACTACTAAACAAATAAAAAATAAGCTCGAGAAATTGAAACAAGCTCGCCATGTACACTTTTCATTTTGTATATTTTATGCTTTTTGCTCCGGCCAGATGGACCGACGACCTCAAAAAGGTGGCTGGTGGTGACTGGATGGCGAAAACGGGAGATCGGGTCTTGTGGCGCACCCTGGGGGAGGCTTATCTCCAGCAGTGGACTGCAATAGGCTGAAATGATGTGCTTTTTGTATGATTTTTACGTGTGCAATAATGTATAAAGTAAGGTATAAACTGAGTTCGTAGGTACAACAGAGAATTATAAAAACTCGATCTGCAAAGTCCAGCAAAACTTGTGAAAAGCCTCATAAAATCATAACCAACTGGCAGAACCCGATATTCGTAAGCTAATCCAACTCTGCCCCGTCCGTAATCGCATTCCATTTGAATTTCATCTGGAGGGACTTTATAGATTCCCCCGATAGAGCTTTTCCATATTTCTTCGCTGAAAAATTGCAATCAGTTAGAGAAGCGATATGGCTTTCGTTAGAGATTGGAGTTGTAGAGTTAAGAAATCTTTTTACTTGCCGAAGTGATAACTAAAATACCAAGCTCCATACAAATGGCCAGTCGGGTGGTTTCTAAGACCTGCAGCGCACTGTAGATCAATTGTTAAATAGCGAGCTTTTTATTAGAGTTCCATAAAGTGGATAAAACCCCTCTTCACGGAACCCTTCACTGGGCGTGGCCCGTTTTAATTTGTACCAAATTTCGCAAATATGTTAAGTGCCTTACGGTAGTGTTAGGAAGTTTGTTAGAATCCTGACAAGTTATCTGCCTCCTCTTCCGGGCCTACCTTCCGCCTGTAGTTTTGAGTGAGAGATTTGAGTTTATACGTGTTAAGAAGGGTACACACTTTGATTTCTATTTAACTGAATCAATGTCGATTAATCGACTACTTGTTGACATTGAATGTAGCAGATAAGATAGATAACAATCGAATATATAGAAGGCGATTTTGAAAAAAAATTGTTTTGTGCTCGTGCTCCAGCAATGGGGGCATACAAAGGCGTCATACCAAGTTTTCTGGCACTTTTTCGTCATTAGATATTTTTTTGTAGACTTTTAGTCCGGATTTACTTACGGGTGTTGTTATATCGGAAAAGTCCGACCTAGTTTTGCTCCGATTCACAGAGCTTAATCATGGTGAGCAGAGACGGAGCTCGCGTCGTCGGTTGCTCGTCTCACATATTTTTTTTAATAAAAATAATAAATCAATATTCTCACACTCAACAAACACAACATAATCACTTGTCCTGGTCCCAAACTAGGATATCCTGATCTATGACAACCAGACAAGGACATCACCAAAATAAAATACATCCAAACTGAGGCCACTTGTATATATCAAGCCTCAAGTGGGAATCGAACCCACGACCTCTATATTGGTAGTCAAGCATGTTAACCGCTAGACAATCGCAGGATACAAACTTATTAAGACGTAAGTGACTTTGAGACTTCGGTTAAGTAAGGCTAAGGCAGTGTTGATACGGAACTAAGAGGGATTTGAGAACCGCAACTCTATCGATTTGTTGGTCTTTGTTAGCGGGCAGCATGCACATGCACAATGCTGATTGGATAAGGTTAGACAAAATCGGCTTATCGACCATCCCGGGGCGGGAATAACGTCAGTTTTCACCGCCTCCCGTATTCGTCTCTATTGCAATTCAATTCGATTTCAAACGAATAAAAAAACCATCAGCATCAATCGAACTGGACTTTATTCGAGGATCTAGTGAACGATAACTGTGTAGGCAGTGTTCATTGACTTATGATAACTGGATAAATAACTTTATTTAAGCTAGGTACCTCATACAAAAATATTCTACCCTACGTCCTAAAGTATACAGCCTACTAAACGAAACAAAATGACATTGACAATTAATCGATTTAAAAGATCAGGAAAACATTTAGGTTTGATCAGCAATAACCTCCTAACTGTGAAACTAATGACGTTCATGAAAGAAATATTTGCGGTGGGCACGCGTAGACATTAAGCCCATTCCCTCTCTTTGAGAGAAGGCATGTGTCCTCCAATGGGACGTATAAAAGCTGCATTATTATTATGGTAAGTACTCGTAATTAACCTTTTGTATTTAATAGCGATTTTTACTTTGATGTTAAATGTTTTCCGTTAGTAATAATTACGAGCATATAGAAGATGGGAGAAAATACTATTAGGACATTAAAAAAAACAAATTGCAAAAGACGTATGTCAGGCTCGTGGCAACCTTAGACCTTTCAAGTCTCTACCTACCCTTCCGGGATACAGTCGTGAGTTTATGTAATGTGTGAGTAATTAATGGAAAAAGTTAATTGAGCGTCTGAAATATGCTACATCGGACAGCTTTTAAATTGACATGTTAGCGATTGCTAACCAATCAATTTAACGGCTCTATATTTTAAAATATACCTGACTTATTTTTAAAAAAAATTGTCTACATTTTAGAAGTTACAAACAAAACTCGTACCTGCGCGTCCTTGTTCTATTAGTAAATTTTCTAGTCGATAAGCTTCTTTTAAAAGAAAAATTAGTCAGTTGTAAAACATAGTTCAGTGATCAGAAATATTATTACTTCAGTGTGCCCGTACACTTATTAACTATACAGCAAAAAGGAAATTACAAAAAATATTACGTGGGAAACTCAGAAAGTTTTGAGAAACTAAAAAACTAACTTCTATGAAAAAAATATTTTTATTACATCTTTTCAAAGAACTCTCCACCAGCCTCTATACAAAGTTTCATGCGTCTGAACCAATTTTCAAAACATTTTTTCCAGTCCTCCGCAGACACCTCTTCCACGGCCTTCTCAAACGCTGCTATCGCGTCTTCCGGCGATGAAAACTGTATACCTTTGAGCTGATTTTTAATGTTAGGGAATAAAAAGAAGTCACACGGAGCCAAATCAGGACTGTAAGGAGGGTGTCCTAAGACTCTGACCGGTGTGGAGTCCAGGAAGTCCCTCGTTTTGATCGCAGAGTGCGCGGGCGCATTGTCGTGGTGAAGAAGCCCTGTGTTCGGTCGCTTGTTGCTCAATTCAGAAAAAACTTCTGGCAGGCATTTTGTGCTATACCATTCAGCGTTGATGCTGCTTTGGTCTCGAAGTGGAATTGAAATTAGGTACCCCGTCAAAGTGAAGAAACTAGCGATCAAATTTTTCCTGCGCTCCTCGATCGCTTCACTTTCGTAGGCGTTGGTTCATTTTGAAACAGCCAAACTGTCGACTGACGCTTGGTTTCTGGATCATATTGATAAATCCAGGATTCGTCACCTGTAACAATGTCGTAAACGCGCCGTGACGAGCCAGCATCAAATTTTTGTAACATATCACGGCACCAACCCACACGGGCCTGCTTCTGAGCTTCGGTGAGGTTGTGCGGCACCCAGCGGGAAACTATTCTCCTTACGCGAAGGTGCTCGTGTAAAATTTTGTGAACACTTTCTGAACCAATCTGCAGTGTATGCTGAATCTCTTCGTACGTAATTCGTCTGTTTTCTTGAATTATTTTTTTTTACTGCCACCACACTTTCTTCGGTGACAGCCGTCGTAGGACGACCACTCCTTTGTTCATCCCCCAAAGTAAGATGACCGCGTTTGAACTCGCTATACCAGCGGTACATGGTTGTTCATGGTCGAAGGTCCTTCATCCATAAAAGCAATTCGAAGTCGATCAAATGACTCATCAGGTTTTAAGCCACATTTGAAATCGTAAAAAATCATAGCACGAAAATGTTCTCGATGCAGATCCATTTTTTAATGAGACAAGAAAATTTGAATTGGCTCTCAAAAAAATCGAACAGTAGTATTTTTACTTTTAAATAATCGACGTTTTCAAAACGATCACAAGTGGCCAGTGTCTTGTACATAAAAACTTTTTTTCGAAAAACTTTCTGAAGGGCCTGGTACACCAATGGAATAATAAATAAATTTTTAGAAGATTGAGTGGCCAACATATGTAGCTTAACATTTTAAAAAAAATATCAACTTTAAAACTAATTTTAGTTCTTTGAACCATTTTATACTATTATTTTCGAGTATTACCTACCTTTTGCTACAAATTCACCAATTTTCTTTACTTTTTGTTACTCATGAGTCAACGGACTAGGACAAATTATTATCACGTTTGTCGCCTAGTAAATCATGGTACGTTTAAAAGTAATTTATAAGGGGATTTTTTCTAACCTAACCCCCAGTGTTAGTGTAGATTAGCAAGGAACTCTACTCAGCTGACCACATCGACGTTTATCCGATAATAGAAGAAGTATTATATGCTATTTTATGCTGCTAACAGAAGATCAAGGTTGTTAAGTATACTATTAACTGTAGGTTAATGTGAGGATTTTAGTAAAACCCATACATTTCTAAGAACCGTCAATTAAGAACCTAGTTATTGCAACTACGTAACTATAATTTAAAGTAGGTAAGTGGGTAGGTAATACTGATAAATAAAACAAAATCACACACAACACAATGGACTATTTTGTTCCGATATCCGTTAAGATTATTCATCGGCTGATAGCACAAAGAGATAACAGCTCTATCAACGCTAGCATTAATTGCGAAATTGACGCTTCAAAGACGTTTTTTTCATCATAAATGTGGAAAAAATAATACTATGTCCGGAAAAAGTGTTATTATAGTGATTTGCATATCATGTGAGTGGGTGATTAATTTATTGTCACATTAATACGCCATAGTTTTCCTAAGTAGTTCTACCTAAACACATAAACATTGTAATGTTTTTCGCATTTTTTTTGGAATGGTGGAATCTTTTTGCTGGTATAAAACGATACCAGCTTTAAGCACTAACTTTTTTTCTTTTTAATGCACTAACCCGTGCTAAGGACAATTTTAAAAACCAATTTTATACGTAAAACAGAGAGTATTGTAAAGAGGTTCGAAATTTCACTGATGCTGGTGAGTCGCCCTATAGGGCCCTACTGAGCTATAGCTCAGTTGGAAGAACGCTGGCAGGGATCCCGGCATGGGTGGAATTTTTAGCCTCTATAAATAGGTTTTTATACTATTGCACAATATAAATAAATAGTAATAACAAGGTACCTATATAAATGTGTCGCTATCTCCATAGCACAAAGAATCCTAATTTGGCAGCCAGTGTTTGTAGCCGTTTTACAATAAAGTTTTTTTTACATTTCATTCCATTGTTTGGCGAGCCGCGTCGAAAATAATATTAGAAAGAATTATTTTTGTTTGTGTCAATTGTTTCAAACCGTTAGGCCTCAGTCACAATGTTTGCATGCTGTGATACTCTTGGCTAAACAATAAACAAATAATATGAATATTAACAAAAATATTATGTATATTAATTTTCTGAAGCAAATTATGTAGATGTTGACTTAAAAATGCTACGTATTAGCTAAATTAGGAATTAAAAATTATAAACATATATAATAATAACAATAAAAATAAACACTATTTTTATGAATAGAGACAGAATAGGTTCTGTCTCTCTCTGAGAGAAGGCCAGTGCCTTGTAGTGCGACGTTTATATATACAGGGCATCCCACGGCTATGCCACATGGAGGGAAAGTACCTTTAATATTGTAGATGTAACATTTTACTGAAAGAAGACATACTTAGTTTTAATTTCAAAAACAATGTAAACTGCATTCATAGATTTTTAAATAATTACATGGTTGAACCGGGAATCGCACCCGCTACACGAGAAAAAAAATTATCCTGTAGCTTTATCACACCGATCGGAAGGCTTCAACATAAGAATAATTTTTTGCTAAATAACATACTATCAGAAATAAAAGCAAGACCATGAATTTTAACATTTGATGTGAAATTTCGTTCAGAAAAATTATATATTTTTTTATGGGGTTATGTAAAAAGTTTAGTTTACAAGAACCAGTATGAAAGTGTCCACGAGCTACAAACAGAACTTAGACGTATTATTCGAGAGACTTAGGAGTACTAGTTCTACTCTATCTACGAGTACTGGCCATGTCCAAAGTACGACTATGGCAGCCGAGACTCGAGATAACCATTAGACTGCGACCTTGTCTACCTAAAAGTTGTTATTGCCATATTAAATAAAAGTGTTGTATTTTTATCAGACAACACTGGAAAAATTGTTATTGATAAATAGTTATATGCACTAAGCATGGGACAATTAAGAAACTAAAATAAAAAAGAAATAATAATACAGCAAGAACACAAAAAATATACAATAATATATAAAAATATACATATCGGGCTGAACAGAGAAATTGACAGTTTTGCATAAAGATAGGCCTTTCTCGGACGTAGCATGCTAAGCGAACAGGGTTCCATTTCATAAAATATCAATTTGATATTCCCACATAGCTGAGCCGATTAACCGACAGATTAACAAGAAGGAAGCCGTCTGAAGTAATTGCATATACGTCGTACAATGTAGGAAGATACATGGAACTGTCATAACAATGATTTATAGTTTTATGAAACGCGACTCTGAAATCCATCAGAATCCACAAACACCTTATTTAGTTTGTCCTGTGGTTTCCGCACTTAGCCCATAGTTGAGCCATTGTACGTAGCAGGGCTGTGAGATCACTCCAGCCATGCAATTTCTTTCCAGAAAGCCAGCAGTGCACCAATGTTACTGCTGCCCTCCCGAAGGGATCCCAGCTTTTCGATGGTGGCTGTCCGTTGCACTTCCACGCCTTCACACTCGATAGTCACGTGGGCTAGTGTTTCATCTTCCTTGAGGCCCACAAACACCATATCAACGTTACACTCAAAACTTTTGCAGGCGTCTTCTTCGTCGCAGCACAATCCCAGGTCTCTCGCTGCTTCCAGTTCACTTGGCTCGGGCCCCGCTACAACAATGAGAGTGTGTTTCTGAATGCGACCTGCAGCGATGCGACCAGGCTTGCCAACGGGGTACCTTGCATGGAACCTCTAGTAGCTTCTTGTGAGTACAACATCTGGGTACTGCAGGATAAAACTCATGGATGGATCCATGAGGATCATTGGTGTGGAAGAAATAAATTTATTTATTGTCACATAAATATTTATATTATTAGACAGAGTAAAACAAAACAAAGCAGATCACACGAGACAGAAAACAATAGGTAAGTAGGGTACATGAGCAGTCGCATTCTGTACGGACAATAGGTAATTTTTTTATCAAACTGAAATATTTGTTCTAAAATCACTTTAAATAGGCAACTTTACAGATTTAGTCAATTAAATTAAGGCTGCCAAGTCCAAGCAGTTTTCAAAAAAGCGTCAGCCCATTGACCACGGAGCCAGCGCAAGCGAAGTGCAACCTGTTTCCCTTCTTCCACTTTGGTAACCATAGTTTTGTAACCAGTTACCAAAGACGATTTATTTTCGCTGTTTTGTAACCAGTTATAAAAACCATGGTTTTTATAACTGGTTACAAAGAAGTAGCGGTAGAAGAACCGCCACTTCTTCCACTTCCACTAAAGCTTTTTGTCGCTCTCGGAGAGTTTTCCCGCCTGGACATCATTTGCCCTGGGCATTCTGGAAATCCCTGAACCAGCTACAAATCCATATCCGCACGAAGATCGTCATTAAATATTAAAAAAGCTTACAAATATTCATAACTCATCATCATCATAAACACATTATGTCCCCACCGAGGGGTACGGGACTCTTCTTTGAGGAAGGTATAGCCCATACTTCACCACGGGGGCCAAGTCCGGATTGGTGGAGTGGCGGATATTCATAGCTCCATAAATATAATTCACGCTTTTAAGGAAATATGTGTGTTTTTATTTCATCGGAGTCTAGCGTGTCTTGATAGCTTAGTGGTTTATGTGATCAGGATTATAGCATGCGGGTTCGGTCCCCATGCCCCATTTTAAAGTTAGTACCAAATCTAAAGTTAAAATTAGCTATTTCAAAGACGAGTTGATTATATTATATATAACGCAGCGTATGACGTCCACAGACTGCGGGTCCGGTCCCCATCTCGCATTTTAAAGTTAGTACCAAAAGTATAGTTAATAATTAGCCATTTCAAAGACGACTTGATTTTATCATAGCGCAGCCTGTGCCGTCAGCGACGATTGCTGGATGAGGATGGTTGAGAACAGAGGGGTGCGGCGTCCCTTGGGGAGGCCTATGTCCAGCAGTGGAAGAGTACATGCTGATGGATTGATTATCCTGGAGTAATTATAGTAAACATTTTAAGGCAAAAGGTGTTCGATGGATATTCTAAAGTAGATTCATTACAATTTAAAACCTATATTTTCGAGGAAACCTTTACATCTTAGTCTGAACGACGTAGATTTTGTCCAATTCAGCTTTGATCTGCCTGTAAACAATTTTTTTTAAATACTATCAAATTCTGAACTTGATAACAAGGGCTGTTATTTCTCGAATTAATAAGATGAATGTGTGATCTAGAACGAGCAAACAACTTGGCAGAAAATACAGTCTTTCTATGATCGTTTTGCTGAGCTGCGTGAAACGAAATAAAGGTAGGTAGATTCGTACCTCCGCACCAGCACAACCGTTTATTTGTAACAATTTCTTCACAGGCAGATGACTTAAAGATTTAAGGTCAATCAATAAGATAAAATCCTACGTTTTATTGTTTTTCAGATGACGGATCGTGGCCGGACGTGAACTATATTTGGAACCACCATTCTCTACAGGCCTCGTGCGTACTCGCAAGCAATGACGTGTGCGCTCAATACACGTACTACTTCAATGACATCCGTAAATATCAGGAATTATTGCCTCTGGCAAGTCTGTTTCTTACAATCCTCCACCAACCCAGACTTGGCCCCCGTGGTGGACTATGGCCTAACCTTCCTGCGATGCAAGATGAGGCCTATGCCCCCGCAGTAGGGCATACATAGGGTTGATAACATAACCGCCTCTGGAGCGCTGTGGTAGAGTCGCTTGCCCTTACATGTATTTTAGAGAGGCTGCCGTTCTTGGCCACTCTTGCGAATTCTTTGACTACATGATCATCCATCAGTTACTGGAATGGACGAATTTGTTGTGGAAATTCCACCAATTCGTATAAAACTCTTAGCGAAATCATGTAACTACATAGGGACAGGAAAGATTGAACCAGAGTATCCTTAAAACAAGAGTAAACTTGCATTAAATAGGCAAGCACAAATTTAACTTCTTAGACTACATTCTTTCCATCATTCATTCAGACCATCAGGTGACACTGGGTCAAGTATTAACCTTATAAAAAAAACATAAAATACATCCTTAAACCCCTATTTAGAGGCTAAAAATTCCACTCAACAATACCACTCACAATTTTAGCCTCTAAATAGGTTTTTAAAATTGTCCTTAGCACGGGTTAGTGCCTTAAAAAATAATATAATGCTCTACGACTAGAGCATTAGAGTCGTAGAGCATCCGAAAGTTCTTTGGCTAAGACCATGACTTTTAAAGTATTTTTCGGCCCGTGTATACTGGTACACCTCTGTTAAAAGAATGAAAAATATTAAGTTTGCTTAATAATAATACCTTTCTTCTTTTTTAGCGGAGAACTCTACTTATATGTGCACGCGGGCCGTGGACAACTCGGACGGCGCCATCACCAACGGCTGCTATCAACAAAGAAACGGCAGTTACATGACCCGCGTTTGCTTCTGCCGGTCCGTGCCGGGTGGGGTGCCTTGCAACGACGCGTCCATAGCCGTGCCGGCCGCCATTTTATTCTCCGTTGTCGCTGGAGTGGTCATGAATTTGATGAATAGAAGATAAAGTTATTTTGAACGTGAACTGTTTCATTTCTGAAACGTCTAGCGAATAATTACAGCCGCGAGTCTATTACCTCTACTGCAGTAGCTCGTAAGTGTGTTGACAGGTAAAAGAAGGGAAGCTTAGATTCTATGCGGGGGGATCAAAAAGTAGTGAGAATGAGATAGTATATAATGACTATTGATAACTTAAAATTTCTTTTTCTTGGGAAATAAAGCTGGAAAATATTGGTCAGTAATAGTGGTTCCACGCTCCAGGTAATCAATCAACAATATCCATTCTGAGTCCCAAAATATTGAGGCCATAACCTTGCCAGCCGATGCCACGGCACGAAACTTCTTCGGGGTCGGTGATGATGGCCGTTTCCATTGCGAAGATTGCTGTTCTGTCTCTGGATAAAAATGATGGACCCATGTTTCATCCATTGTTACGAAACGAGACAAAAAGTTTTCGTCAGGAAATAAGAGTGAAAGCGCTAAAGTTAACACTGTTTCTCAAAATGTTGGTGCAATGTTGAAAGTAGTTCCGTTAAAGGTTATTGGCCCTAAAGGCACATGCCAGACGTTTCCTTTGTTAGATGAGGGAGCCTCTATATCATTGGTAGATTCCAGCATTGTCAAAAAGGTTGGTGCTTGTCCTATAGGTAATCCTGAAAAATTAAATTTGCAAGGTATAGGTACCACATGCCAAACAATAGATAGTGTGACAGTAAGCTTAAAAATTGAAAATACTCAAGGCACAAAATTTTCAGTTAATTTTAGAACAATGAAAGAGCTAAGTTTACAAAGTCAATTTTTAAATAAAGAAAAAGTCCTCTCATACAGTCATGTCCAACCCGTAGAACATTTGATCGATTGGTACTCTGAGGCATCCCCACAGCTGTTGATAGGTCAGGATTATTGGAATCTTATTGTTTCTAGGCAACTTTATGCAGGACAGGTCAATGAACCTGTAGTATCCGAGACATTATTAGGTCATGTTGTCCATGGCAACATAAATTGCATGCGCAGTTCAGTACTATCATGCCATCACATATCAGTGAAAACAGCAGGCGATGAAGATTTACACACTCTAGTTAAGGAAAGCTTTCAGCTTGACACATTAGGTATCGAAGCCAAGGACCGTTCTAACCCACTCACGGAGAGGGCAGTTTCAATTTTGAACGATCATACGAAGAGGTGTTCTGACAATTCTTGGGAAACAAGTTTACTGTGGGCAAAGGATGATAATGATTTTCCACAGACTGATCGTTATGCTTTGAAAAGATTGTTTTCACTCGAGAAAAGTTTTTCTAAAGATGATGTTTTTGCAAAGGCTTACACAGCACAAATACAGCGGTTACTTGATTTAGGTTATGCCAAACTTTATAAAGAAAGGATTGACACGGAACAGTCTACACTAAGTGGTAGTCAAGGGTGGGTGCTCCCACATTTTGCCGTGGTAAATCCTAATAAGCCCGGGAAGGTGCGCGTTGTTTTTGATTGCGCTAGCAAAGTAGAAGGCAGATGCCTTAACGATTACTTTCTCACCGGGCCAGAACTGCTGCAGTCTCTATTGGGTGTGTTGTGGAGGTTCCGTCAGCGTGACGTAGCAATTGCTTCTGATTTAAAAGATATGTTTCTGAAAGTTAAGATAAGAAAAGAAGATCAGAAATTTCAAAAATTCTACTGGAGAGAGCCAGGGGATTCCGAAGATCCCAAATTGTATGTGATGACGTCGATGCTCTTTGGAGCCAAATGTTCTCCAAGCTCAGCCATATTTGTTAAGAACCGGAACGCGCAGGCGTTTCAAGATGTGCACCCTGAAGCTGTAAAAGCTATAGAAGAGAATTTTTACTGTGATGACTACCTGGACAGTTGCAGCACAGAGAAGCAAGCCGTTGAAATGGCAGCAAATATTATCAAGATCCATGAACAGGGAAATTTTGATATATGCAACTGGGCAAGTAACTCACTGGCAGTCATGCAGTCTATCCCGGAGAACAAAAGAGGTGCAGGCAATGTTAAAATTGGTTGGGAGGAGTCTAAGGAAAGAACATTAGGAATGATTTGGACAATGTCATCAGATACATTGAGTTATAATCTCTCCATGAATAAAGTACCAAAAGAGGTCGCCAGCGGCCAAACAAGGCCTACAAAGAGGCAGATGCTCGCGGTCATCGCCAGCATATTTGATCCCATCGGTCTCCTGTCACATTTTACTGTACGAGGCAAGATAATTTTGCAGGATTCATGGAGGAGTGGTATAACATGGGATCAAACATTGAAGGATTCAGAGTATCACAAATGGCAAGCTTGGCTCGAAGATTTGCAGACCATAAAGGATTGTTCCATTCCACGCTGTTATGCGCCTAATCCAGATAATGCGTCCATTCAGCTTCACACCTTCTGTGACGCCAGCAGCAAAGCGTATGCGGCTGCTTGTTATCTGAGATTGACATATGAGGATGGCACAGTGAAGACAGCGTTAGTAACAGCCAAGGCTTTGGTCACGCAACTGAAACCTTGCTCTATACCTCGCCTTGAACTTCAAGCTGCTCTACTAGGCGCAAAGTTGGCAGACTCTGTAATAAAGGAACATCAGTTGAACATAAAGGAAAAATATTATTGGTCAGATTCTGGTACAACGTTGGCTTGGATTCGTTCAGATCCAAGAAGTTATAAAGCTTTTGTAAGCCACAGACTAGCAGCTATTGATGATTTGACAGAAGTGTCACAATGGAGATGGGTACCCACAGAATTCAATAGTGCTGACATTGCTACCAGGGACACAACAAAGTTGGTCATGTCTCTCGAATTCCTTGGTTTAGCGGTCCTAGTTTTTTGAAGCTGAAAGAAGATAATTGGCCAGTAGAGAAGAGGAAGATGATGCCCGCAGTCGAAGCAACCTGTGAAGAAAAAGAAAAGGAAGTTAAGATACATGCTATTATACAAAAAGAATATAGCTTACCTGATGTTACTGCATTCTCCTCCTGGAAACGGCTTATT
The DNA here is from genome assembly GCA_934045075.1 of Yponomeuta sedellus. NCBI lineage: Eukaryota > Metazoa > Arthropoda > Insecta > Lepidoptera > Yponomeutidae > Yponomeuta > Yponomeuta sedellus. The sequence continues at coordinate 17,775,831 of OW203722.1, read as the reverse complement.
CGTGCGACAGCTTATGTGTTGATTTTCATCAATAGATGCAAGAAGAATGGAGAAACTACACTTACCGTGAAGATGCTGGAACAAGCGGAGAAGCTGTGGATTAAGAAAACTCAAGCAGATGATTTTAATAAAGAAATAGGTTGTTTAAAAGAAAAGAAAGACTTACCTGCAGATAGTAAACTAATTACCTTGACACCAATGCTAGATGAAGATGGAATAATGAGGCTCTGTGGCAGAATAAACAGAACGCCAGATGTATCTGCTGAAGTGAAGCGTCCTGTTATTTTAAATGGAAGCCACCCTTATACGAAGTTACTGCTTCATCATTTTCATAAGCTGCATAACCATTCTAGCACAGAAACCGTGGTGAATGAGGTCCGGCAAAGGTATTGGGTGTTGAAGATGCGCTCAACAATAAGATCAGTAGCTCACAACTGTCAGCATTGCAAGATCAAGCGTGCCAAAGCTGTACAGCCACATATGGGAGATCTGCCAATTGCAAGATTGCAGCACCACCAAAGACCGTTTTCATTCTGTGGTCTTGATTATTTTGGACCCGTAGAGGTTGCTATTGGTAGAAGGAGAGAAAAGAGATGGGGTGCTCTTTTTACATGTATGGTAACAAGGGCAGTCCATATGGAAGTGGCAGGGAGTTTAACAGCTGATTCTGTCATTATGGCTATTCGTCGCATGGCGGCTAGAAGAGGTTGGCCTACGGCTATCCATTCGGATAACGGCACAAATTTCAAAGGAGCGGACAATGAGCTTAAAAAAGCATTTGCTGATCTGGACAAGAACGCTATCGCAGATGAGATGTTATCAAAAGGCATAGAATGGCACTACATACCTGCGAACGCTCCACATATGGGGGGTGCGTGGGAGCGATTAGTTCAGGCGATAAAGAAAGCCTTAGCAGCTACGTTGCACGAAAGAGCTCCACGCGAAGAGGTGCTAGCGACGTTAATAACAGAAGCTGAACACTCTGTAAATAGCAGGCCACTCACATTTGTATCGGTAGATCCAAATGACCCGGAAGCATTAACGCCAAATCATTTTTTGATTAGTACTTCGTCGGGCATGCCTATACCAGGAACCTTTGATGACAAAGATTTGCTGCTCAGAAAACAATGGAAGGCTGCTCAAAGACTTGCAGATATTTTTTGGTCTAGATGGATCAAAGAATATTTACCGACTTTACTGGACAGGAAAATGAAGAATACTGCTGATCAAGTTATAAAGGAAGGTCACCCAGTTATTATTATGGATCATACCATGCCCAGAAATGTATGGCAGCGTGGTATTATTACCAAGACATTCCCAGGTGACGATGGTAAAATTCGTGTTGTCGAGGTGAAGACATCAGGGGGTTCACTTCGTCGACCGGTAAATAAGATTATTATGTTGCCTGTTGAACCAAACATTACTTCAGTGAATTGTCTGTGCGATGTGATGTCACGCTTAAGTAAGACGGCGCGTGACAAGGAGGGGAGGAGTGACAATCCACCTCGCGACAATGTAGGACACTTCCCTACATAAAGTTTAGTGTAGTGATAGGATAGGATAGCATAGGTTAAGTATTTGTGTTCTGATGTGGCAACAAGTAGTACAGACTATTGCCCTAATTTTCTGATTTCGTTCATAAACATACTCTAGTAATTACATTAGGTTTAATAAAGATCTGATTTAGATAGATTTCAGACCTGTGCAAGAGAAATAAGTTTTGAGTTAAACTGTAGCTTGTAAAACAGTCAAATTTCTTAGATTAGGAGCTTAGAGTTCAGTTTAGGTCTTAGATTCAGTATTTTAGTATTCTAGATTGCCTCGATAGGCAGAACTGAATAGAGTAGGTTTCCTAAATATTAGTAGGTATAAGTATATAACAAGACTGAAAGTCTGTGTTACTAAGTATAAACATGCTTAGACTGAGTTAGGCTTAGGTAGAATATAGGTTTAAGATTAAGTTTATGTTAACAGTTAGGGTTCTGACGGTCCTGAATCTGTTTACAGCTGCTTCAATGAGTAAAAAGTTGGCATATATTTCAATTTCTGCCAACAAGAGAAGTTAAATTTCTTGTTTTTATATTTTTTATTTAGTGGGACAAGCATGATCTATTGCTTAAAATTGATTTCAAGTTTCGGTTCTACTTTGAAGTTCCTATATTTCTAACACTTTGAGTTCAATATCAACTGATATGAAGGCTCGATAAAATTAAAAATTAAGTTAAGTATTTGCAAGATCTCACACTTTGTGTTTCAATTAAAATTTAAGAAAGTGCCTATAAAGTGAATGTTTGATAAAGTAATTAACTGTTTTTAAAATGCATAAATTCTACTTACTGTTACCTGTGAAATAGAGCATAAGATAACTTTTTAGGTATTGAGAAAATAATAACATTGTTTGTTTCTTAAAAGTTTATTACATAAAATGTAAATTAAAATTTAACACTGTTGATGTTCATTACAGTTTTTTGTTACCAGTTGCTGGTTTGTGGCACATAGTTGTACTTATGGATGTGCCAAGGAGGGGATATGTCGCCAACTGGCCTTATAAATGTCAAATAAGCGTGTGTGTAACTGGGCCCTAAATATAATTAATCTCTGCCCCACTCTATTATTGTCGATGGTTTTTTTTTGAAGAAAATGGCGGATGTTCAGTGTGTGAATTCCAACTTGACGTGCAAAATATAAGTTAAAAAAGTGAAATATCAGTTTCCATTCATAAATCCCCAAACACCAGTGCAGCGAGCTATCGAAGAAATAATACCCACCTTGCGACAGTGGAATACGGCGAAGCAGACTCTCCTAATTTTGCCTCCAACCTCCAAAATGAATGACAAATGAATCTCTTGCGTCATTATTTTTTTTTAACAGGAGTTAGGCGTGATCGTTGCAAAGTCGAACCGTTTTATAAGACCGTTTTGTGTTCCGCGACGATAGGACCGTTTTACGTTTCATTCTAAAGCAGTGCCAGCGTTTGTTCGTCGCGAGACCATCAGTCCTTAGATTATTTGACGCGGATAAGTCCTTTAATACTATATTAATAGAGCCTAGAACGTAATGAGATCATTGCGACGTCGTCGTCGGCTCCTTGCTCGTTCCGTTCGTTTTGGTCTGTGATACAATAAAGTAACCTTTATGTCTATGAGTATACAGTCGAATATCGTCTAAAACAACTTATTTTTCCAATGTTTCGTGATTTCGTCTCGTTCGCAAAGCGGAGTCATTGATGTGTATCTTAATGTCGTTGGTATAGCGTCTAAGGTCGTTTAGCAATAAATGGCAACGAGTCGCGACGCTCGCTCGACCGCTCGATCACGCAGCTCGTGGGTGACAGTTATTGTTTAGTTTGATTCAGTTTGAATTAATAATTCAATGCTACTTACTGATTGTGAATATTAGTTATGTAATTTTGTATTTATTTTTTACTCAAGTTAAAGTTTAGTTTTAATGTTGGACTACTAAGACTAATTCCATTAGTCTTCAAGTAGAACTTATCGAAATCGAACGAAAAACGTTAACTAGTCCTCAACCACTAGCACTAACGCACTAGCGGACGCAGTAATAAGTTATGGATTAAGCTGCTACGGACTTACATTTAAAACCTATTTGGACCAAATCAAGCAGCTACAATTAAGACTGATAAAATATGTAGTAGACAAAAAATTAAAAATTAAATATAAAAACGATTATAATAAGCTATTTGAAGCCTGTAAAATTATTCCAGTTCATACTAAAGTAAAATATTTAATAGCAATAGAGTCATATTATACAGAAAATCATAAATTCCCAATAATGCACAGTCACTTTACAAGAACAATTAGTAAACATATGTTAATACAACCGCCTGCAAATAATTACTATGGAGAACGAACAAGAGATTATTTGACACCTAGAATTTGTAATCCTCTTTTGCTTGATGAAACAAAATTATGTAAAGCCACACTTAAATATAAACTTAAAGAACTAATGATTGGAACGTTTTATAATAATAAATAAACTCTGGGACGACTTCAGATGTGATTTTATTTGTAGATTAAGTAACTTTAAAACAGAAAACTGATAAAAACGGAGAAGCAGGTAAAAAGTCAGATCTGGTCAAAGGGTAAAGTAGTAGTCGTGAAAAATGAGGGAAATCGAAGAATGTGTGACGTACATAATTTAAATATTTGAAAATGATAGATAAAAAAGAAATAAAAATGGTGTGAAGAGGTTTGCACCGTTACACTACCCGGGGGCAACCGGTAAAAAAAATATTTTTTAGATATATTTATTTAAAAAAATATATCTAAAAAATTTTTTTTTTATAAAAAATATAGTCAAGTAAAATTATTTAATTTAAAATTTAAAGTCGAGAATCCAAAGTAAGGTCGATGAAGGTCGGGGATGTGGGATGGTAAGTAAATGAATTTAGTTATTCTTAAATATTAAACTAAAATAAAATATAAAAGATGGGCGATGAAAAAAAAATTTAGAAGGTGTGGGGTGATATCTACAATGAATATTTACATTAGGCAGTTCCACTTCTATTCATCATCTACCACTCATCCCTAGCATGCATCACCTAGCATTGTCTTCATCTAAAGTGAAGGTGAAGACGTTCATTCAGTATAGACAAAATCTATTTTTATTAATTAGATTTATCCAGAAACTGGCCTAAATTAGTAATAGGCTTATTAAGCCAGTTACCACCCGCTGGTATTCGGTAGTGGTAAGGCTTATTCATTGAGTCACAATCCGCTCTATGAAAGTTATTTACATTTTAAAAATATTTATAATATTGGGTACATAGTACCCGACGGGGTAGAATCCGTCGTAGAAGTGCTCTCAAGAGCTATGGTGGGGTAAACACCGTAATGCGTTAGGTAAGTAACGATAAGTAAATTAATTGACCTAGGCTTATTTAACGTGTTGTCGCCGCACCTGATTGAATGTTTGGATTGTTATAAAAAAAAAATTGGTTAGCAAATGTCCTGGAGGATAGTGGTGTAAGTGTATAGTTAATAAATAAATAGACAAATAGTATGACGATGTGTCCGAAAAGGTAATGTGGTGATTATATATACAGAAAATTAGAACTATAAAAAGGTGGCATTGGTAGGTTTTGTACAAGTTGACAGTTAAAATATTTAAAAAGAATACGGACACTATAAAAAAAGAGGTTAAGAAATATTTTAGTAATGAGGTAAGGATGGGGTGAGGGTGAAGTTTTTATTTTATTGCCAAAGAGTTCCTTGTAGGTTTAACCTGTGGAGGTTTTGTTTTGAATTTTGAAAAATTTTATGACAATGAATGGTGTCAGAATTACTGACGTCTAGAAATTTGGTTTGCAAAGATTTTGTAAATAATTATAATTTAAATTTTAATAATATAATATTGTTATCGATAGACTGTATGAGTGCAGTTTCGCCTTACCTTCGAGTCGGCCTCGAAGACCTAGAGGGTAAAGCTAGGCTGTCTACGTGTAATTACCCAGGATACTCTCCTGAGGCAACGTAAGTTAGTAACCAGTCCCACCTGGAATTATAAATTCCAGGTTACCGAGGTCTATGGAACTGCTAGTGAGCAGCCTGTGGTTGTGTAACTGTCTGCTAAATGCGTGTAGAAGTTATTGATTGTATACTGTTGGTGTATACTAACTGTGGTATGTTTCGGTTAGGTGGGGTGCAGATAGATAGAATAGGACTTTTCTATCAGAATGGTCAATGAGTAGTTATGATGAATTACCTTGTGGTCCAGAAGTTAAGTCGCACTTTAAAATTAATTTAATATTTTACTTATAAAACACTTAACAACACTTAACAAAAAAAAATCTTGCAGGTCTTCAGAACTGGAAGAGGTTGGTGGGTAAAGTTGGGGGCGGCGGAGAAGTCCGACAGAACCCTTGAGCAAGGCTGGGGAGCTCCAAGGGATGCGTCTGTGATGTATGAGGTCGTGGGTCGTGGGTATGAAACAGCAGCAGCAGTTCGACGATTGTGCACACGTATAATCGTGGTAATCGTACTCGTATTTGCCTTCGCACTCGCAGCGTAGTCGCGGTGGGTGGGCTTTGTCGTCTCAGCGTATCAAGCCGTGGGGTGACTTTGGGTTTCGTTATTATCGTTGGGCGCCAGTGTAACGTTTTATAATAATAAATAAACTCTGGGACGACAAATATGAATCTGTTAAGTTTACGGGTTATAGGTAAAGGGCCAATGAGATCGATAGATATGCATTGAAAAGGTCGAGAGCAAGTTTTGTCGACGAAGACCACCGCACATGGGACGTTAATTTAAACAAAATACAATTCGCTATCAATACAGCAGTAAATGAAACCACTAAATTTACTCCAGCATACTTAGTCTTCGGTCGCGAGTTGCCAGCCTGCGGAACAACATACGATTCCAAAAACCTGTCAGACGACCTAATCTTTGCCCCACGTTGGGCGCCAGTGGAACGTTTTATAATAATAAATAAACTCTGGGACGACTTCAGATGTGATTTTATTTGTAGATTAAGTAACTTTAAAACAGAAAACTGATAAAAACGGAGAAGCAGGTAAAAAGTCAGATCTGGTCAAAGGGTAAAGTAGTAGTCGTGAAAAATGAGGGAAATCGAAGAATGTGTGACGTACATAATTTAAATATTTGAAAATGATAGATAAAAAGAAATAAAAATGGTGTGAAGAGGTTTGCACCGTTACATGATAAAATAAAACTAGGTACACCTGTGTAAGATAAGATAAGAATATTCTTTATTGTGCCAGGAAAACACATAGAAAACATAATGATGTACTTGAGAAGAATCATTAATATGTATTATGTTGTTTATGTATACAAATAATATACGTATAAAATAAGTTAGCTATATACAGAGATAGAGCGCTTCGCCAACAAACTGCTTTGCAGTTTGGCGTAATTGTGTAATTGGATAAGGATTTTTTGTTTTTGTAAAAAAAAATAAAAAAAAAACCTTATTCCGCAACCATTTCTTTTACTAGTCTTCGAGACGAAACGAGAGTTTCTCTCGTTTGACCGTCCTCTGCGCCTTGCTCCTTCGCATACAATGAAACCAGTTGTGAACGAGGACCGTTTCGAGGACCTGTTTTCGTTCCAGAAAAAACGGTTGCGTTTCGTCGTCGAAAAATCGGACAACGACCCACTCTTAACAGGAGTATTTAATAACGGCCGGCTCGCACTTCGGTTTTCACCATTTTCGAGAACATATTCCGACAAAAGCAACGTAGTGGTTAATACTCTTTGCAAATAACTACATCCAGAAAAAAACAAAAGAGAATCAAAGATCTTTTCTTTATTAATATTACAAATATGTATCCGAGCTATGCCTGCCAGTATTTATTTTTTAGTATGTCGTTCTCACAAATTTTTAAACTCCCCTAGGAATTAGGTAGGTAGGTACCTCAGTGTCCAGTAGGAATGCTCCCGATCCAAGTTGTTACTGGTTTAGCCGATCAGTAAAGTAGGTAAGCTAGTGCTTTGGTCTCCAGGGTCCCCTAGGGTGAGAAAGAGGAAAAGGTCTGGCTCCATTATGGAGATGATCTTGCTTAAATGACCTCCGAGTATCATGTTGATTTTAACCTGAAGCACAAATTAGCGGGTGAAACAGATCAGTACCATCTTGCTTTTTTTGGTAAGTAAGACCGAGATGGCGCGAAGTTTGATTGCATTGTCGCGCTCGCTACTGTAGTAGCCCCTCAGAGGGAATACGAAGGGTTGCGCATCGCAATGCACTCGCTACACCCTTTGTAAAGTAAGAAAGCTTCTATTTCGTGAGAAAAACCAGGAAGGTGTCCTTCACCAAGCATACGCACGGCACAGGCAATTCGTTTTGTTTTTCCTTTTTTAAAAGAAAAAGCCACGATGTATGAACCGTTTTCAGCACAAATTCTCAAAGCAATACATAGATGGCGCTTACAGGCGTGGCCATCAAAGAACCGAAATTCGGCTCTCAAAAATAATTTGCTAAACAAGTACCTACACAGACATGTCCCCACCACAGAACAATTAGTCCCCACTGTGTCCCTGTTCTTGTATGTGCACGCCACGCCTATAAGCGCCATCTATGAAGTGCTTAGTGAACTTGTGCTGAAAACGGCTCACTTTAAACGCACAATGATAAGTGTTGTGATAAGTGTCAATTTATCTTCACGCGACGAGCACCGACCGACGGAGTGCCAATCTAATCTGTGGAACATTTTTTCTAGGAAACCCTTTGAAACCCTTTACCTTCACCCTGCATCAAAAGGAACCTCAGGTTACAATAATGTGAGAACGAACTTTTACCGAACGATAAGTTATTGTTCTGAAAGTGGTATATTATAATTATTCTGTGGGTTTATTGTATTCTCAGAACAATATTTTGTTCTGAGATTGTATTACTCTGTGTGAAACAACAAAACGTTTTGACATGACAGTTGACGTGTGTGCCTATTCGCATCGCAGCAGCGTTGCCAGAAGGTTACTTTTGTAACCTTTTAGGTGATTTTTAACTAAGTCAGGTTACTTTGAGGTTACATGACACAAAAGGTTACTTTTGGTTACTTTTATGTGAAGGTTTTTTTTTACTTATTTTGAAAAAACGGAACGCAAAGATCTTTTGCTTGTTGGCAGCATTGTTTCGTTTCTTCGTTCGTGAGGTGACTTTTTACACCAAAACGTTACTTTTTACCTATTACCGGTGACTTTTCACAAGGCTTGTCTGGCAACACTGCATCGCAGATTCGTTTTCTACGTTTGTGACGTGTACCGTGTACGCTACTGTCACCGACAAGCCGAAAAATCTTTTTCTGTTTTCCGTTGTGTTATCGAGTTAGTAGACTTTAGGGATAAATAATAAAACTAAAAATGCACTCAGTACTAACGAGAGGCAATGCCATTCTGACCTACACTTTGAGTGTATTGGCTTGCCTAACGTTCCTGTGCTTCCTTTCCACACTGACCGTGGACTACAGGACCACATCACAAATGAATACTGTGAAAGTAGTTGTGTAAGTAAACTGCACCTTACCAAGATACCTTGCTAATATCCAGAGTTTCTAACCTAAAACAACCAATCTGTTTCAGTAAGAATGTCCCAGACTATGGGGCTTCAAGAGAAAGAAACGATCTTGGTTTCCTCACCTTCGACCTGAAGACAGATCTGACGCATTTGTTCAACTGGAATGTTAAACAGTTGTTCCTATATCTCACAGCTGAGTATGTCACTCCTACCAATGAATTGAACCAGGTGGTCCTTTGGGACAAAATCATCCTGAGAGGCGAAAATGCTCTGCTCGACTTCAAGAACATGAACACTAAATACTACTTTTGGGATGACGGCAATGGTCTCAAGTGAGTATTAGTTCTTCTTACTTAGTTCCACTGGACTGTTATGAATGCATTTCACTGATTTATTTGACCAGCATTGAACTCCATTTAAAATTCCGCTGTTGTGATTGTTAAAAGATGAGTCTATTATTGTATGTGCATACTGATTATGCATTCTAGCTTACACATTATTACAGTTTCTTTAGTGTCAGTACATTTAGTAGCAGGGGATCTACAAGCTGTTGAAAATTGTTTGACGAAAAGCAATGAAAGTGCAGCATGGACTTGCAAATTCAAACATATGAACCAATTGTAGTTGTACCAGTCTGGACTGAAACAAACTTCTGCTCTACACAACTTGTCTGCCAGAATCCCAAAATTCGACTACAATCACTACTATGGTTCACAATTTCCAACAATGTTGATCATTGATTGAGGTTGATCTGTACTTGTTTTTATTATTCACTTTTATTTAATTATTCTCTTTACATTCTAGGGCTCACAACAATGTCACACTCACTCTGTCATGGAACATAATTCCCAATGCCGGACTCCTGCCCAACGTGGGAGCTATTGGTCATCACTCATTCAAGTTTCCCTCGGAGTACACCCAGACAAGAGTATGATCCATTGGTTTCTTCCAATAGATCTCACTTGTGTAGAAATTAATTTATTATATTCTCTCTACAGCTTGTAAAGTGTTCATTTGTGGGTACTCAAAAATATAAATAACATCTAAATCTACTGATTTTTTAATAACCCATCCTTAAAACTTCTATCCACACTGACCCAATCACCAAAGGCCAGAATTGCATACTGTAAGTTCCAATTTTCACAGGTGTTTCTCATTTTGTACTATTATTGGGTCCCCAAGGGACTATGTAGTCCCATTGTTCATCAGTTGATAAAGTAAATAATTAATCCTGATTCAAGGTACTTTAATACTTTATTAATTAAGTTTTACAGATACACATTCTTTATTGGTTTTGCGCTACTCACATATTGTGTTATTCTACTACACTAAAGTCTAATCTGTCCATGGCTTGCAAAGATGTCATCTATTTATATATTACATTATGAGAAAAAAAAACAATGTGTTTTACCTGAAAATAATGTAGAATTTGTAATAAATGAAGGGTATAAGTGAAAGAAAAGTAATATGAGGAAAAATATAAAAATTACACTACATAATTGATTATCATATTTTTAAATTTATCTAAAACCTACTTCTTGCAAAGTGGTATTACTTTTTTTACTACAATGTTGTAAACTTGCGCGATAAGTAGGTATGCTCAACATTTAATTTAAATAGTACTAAAATACTTCATTGAAGCATTTTTATTTAAAAGCGCGAATAAAAAATCGTCAAAGCACGATTTTACATGCTTTAAATGAACATAATTTTTACTGGAAACCATTTCTTTTCTACATTAAAATTTTAACAGGATATATATATATTTTTTTATTCTAACTGAAGATGTGCGAGCTGTCATACTTTGAGATTACACTTCTGTAATTTTAGGACGGTTATATTCACAATTTTGTTTTATTATGTAAAATTACAAAAAGGACTCTATGGGAGTGCAGTTAATGTATCCTGATTTGATAATAAGCTAGCTGTCTACTAGAACTTATTTATCTATAACTCGTAAGTATCTAACATTCAAAGCCAATATCACCATATTCCATGGAAAAATATTGCTATATTATCTTTGTAATCTTTTATTAATGTCCGTAATGTGGGAATAACAGTTTCAAAGAAATAATATTTCAGTGGCATATGTTCATAAATTCTTCGACTTATGTTACAATATTGGAGAACAATGGAATTAGGCTTAACACTCATTGCGAATAAAATCGCCGCGATTTTTTTTCTGACGGATTTTAAATCGTGTACTGGGAACCTTCACACATATTGCATGTCACAGATTTTTTGCGGAAAAATCGCGCGGTGAAAAATCGTAATGTGTGCTAAGCCTTGGTGCATAGGAGCGTTTCTGCAAATAATTAAACTGATGTTATCTTAAGAAATAATATTCTTTACTCTGCAAGCTTTAATCAGCATACTTTGATGACAATTAGTTAGAATTTAATTTCAGTGTGCTTCGAATACCACACAATTTGTGCGATAACGCGTAACTATACTATTATGGTAATGTGTAAGAGTATACAAATACTAACAGGTCATTCTTTATCTTTATCCCAATTAATATCTCGAAAGTGTTCATCTTTTCCATTGTCCATCAGGCTATTCGATGAAGATATTAAATTACCTGATAGACCACTCATATTCACAGCATGTAACAAATAATGGGAGGTTCTACTTGTCAATATGAACAACTTTTACTATGGGTAAAACATTGTGTTGGTGTTTAATATGTATTTGATATCTTTGTCCCTACTGTAAACAGTAATATTGTTACTATTGCAAATCAAACCTCCCCATTCCTGGGATGTTTATGACAATTTTGTTACACCTTGCATTAGAGAGAGATAGAGGTCACTCTTCTAAGATTTTTTTTCCATGAATCATTGTAAGAAGTGGCCCTATCAATGCTCCAACATAGATCAAAAACGTAAAACTAAAACTATAATACACGGCCATTCTTGGACCAATATCTAAATACAGTAAGAGTTCTGCTGAGAAGTCTAGATACCCTAACTAACTAAAAATAAACCTAAGAAAAAGTAAAAGGGAATCCGTTTGTGATGCCCACAATATTATGCCCAAGTTTACATGAAGGATGTGATCAATGTAAGTTAAGCCCAATCATTCTACAAATTAACAGTAATCACTACAGATCACAGATTTTGCCACAAATTGTGATTTTGTCTCACCTGGTGACATGTCATTGTCTATTAGGTACTCTTCAAGATGATTTTGGATACTAAAATGAGAAATAAGTTTCACAACTACGTAAGTATAGTACGAGTGCTAAATTTATTTCTTTATTTCTTTATTTATTTGTTTATTATAACCCTTTTAACTATTTAACATCAAATACAACCAAAGAAGAAACAAAGCATTTGCTTTTACTACATTGTAGTTATTCGCTGTATGTTCGTTACTCCCCCAGATATTTTTACAAAATTTATTTGGCAACCACCAGTGAATCCACACCATCTCTGCATATCCGCCATGGATGTGGAACTTTTAAAAATCAAGATGATTTGGTTTCACTTTCTGATACAGCCATCAAAATGTCACAATATTATGAAAGTCATACAGTATTAAAAAAGATGTATCCAAAACCTGCAGTAACAATAGTACAAATTGTAAATTGGAGCAATGAGTATCATCAGCAAACCCTAATCCTGCCAGCAGTGTCATGGTAACAAATTATTAATGTACTTCATAAATTACAAGATCAAGAATTATTAAGATTCTTCAAGTTAAATTTACTGATGTCAAAATGCACAGAGTTGATTGATTGTACTGTAGTCAAAACTGGCCATACGACACTGCAAGAAATACAGTAAAGTGTTCACAATTAAGTGGTCAGTGGCAAAGTAATTCTGTTGTATGTTGTCCATAGTGGACCGTCCCAATACATAAACTTGTTGTGCTGGCAGGAGTGTGTATGGTCTCTACCTAAGAGAAGGGCGGTGGGGCAGGGCCGAGTCGCCGCGGGGTGGGGGCGGCGGCGCGCCCACTCAGAGGGTGCAGGGGTCCCTTGCTGGCCGTCACGCACTGGACAATGGTGGCCCATCTGTCTGAACATCCTTATCTTCAGTGGGCGGTGAATAGGCTTTATCCGAGCCGTACCGCCTTGACAGATCCAGCATTTCTCTCAGACCCTAGAATGGTAAGTAAATATTTTTGCTATCAAATGAATCCATATTTATTTGAACGGTGATCACATATAGATCATAACTTGTTAGGTTTTGAATTTAGCGCCAAGTAGGGCCTTCAATATTTTTCCCTCCCACCCCCAAATCCCGATCCTATTGGAAACGCGAGTGCATGAAGAAACCCACCAGTGACAAGTTGTCAAACCAGAGTCTAAAAGAAATCGTGGTGTTGCACAGACTGTTCGGGCGACCAGCTTCGAATACTGGCCCAGTCAACCGCATAACCGTGATCACGAACGTCGCAACCGCGCCAATTCCATCCGGAACTAACGGCCATCATCAAGGAAAACACACGTAGTGGAAAGTTTGAAGGGAAGACCGTCGCCAAGGCATGCCACCTACCACCACAGGCACGCCACGCTACAAGTGAACTAGGTACGCGTTTCCATCCCTCTCTTTAAACCATCCATAACTCTAAGAAAAGACTTCAGCACAGCACCAGCAGTGACATAACATTCTGATTGTGTATTTGGACCAAGAATACGAAACAGAAGCAAAAACGATTTAAAATGAATGAAATTTAAAGAGAATGGCCGAAGACAAAAATTAATTTGACATGCCTTAGAGCGGTAATATATCTGTAAATTTCCTAGTGTGTGCTCATAAATTGGATTAGATGATGAGGATGAAAAATAAGTCCATATGCCTCTATTCTCAAACAACTAGGGATACAATGAGTAAAATACACAAAGGGTAAGAAGAATTAAATAATTATTATTATAACTAAATTTCGAAGATTTCTATTGTATTTGCAGCACAGATAAACTATATCCTAGATTAAAACGTGGGATATGTGTTTTCCTAATCCATGCAAACAAAAGCATTACTATTAAATTAGTGATTGGATGAGATTTACCTTATTCTCAGTGACAAGTCTGTGGAATAACTCATCCTCTTTTCGAGCTTCATTATTCTCATCCAGAGCCACAGCCTTGTACATGACACTTGTCATCTCATTGATCCTCTCCGCTTGCTGTCGGATCAGCTGGAATTAATATAAAACAATTGTTATTAGATTGGGCCTGATAGTTTTGACGATAGTGTGTTAGGCTGTAAATGCCACTATAGCTGCTAACTACTTCAAGACTTCAACCTTTTCACAACCAAGGAAACACCATAACCATGTATGGTGTGAAATAGAGCCTAACAAAATCAAAATACATATTATATGACATGTTACATTTTTTTAAATTAATTTTTCATTGTAGATGTAGACCACCAATTTTATAATGGCACCAGTACAACCATAGGGACACCCCTATGGTTGTACTGGTGCCATCTATAAAATTGAGTTAGTGTTCAATATAAAAAATAATAAAAAAGATATTGTAAAACATTTACAATATTTATTTTCGTGTATTCCCACTCTCCACCAGTGTTCACAATTATAAGGTCAATATTAACCATGAGTTTAAGTAGATACAAATATAATACATTATTTGAGTAAAATAATCTATCACAAAATGTCCATATTACAAGTAACTATACAATAATAATAATGCAGCCTATATACGTCCCACTGCAGAGCACAGGCCTTCTCTAGGAAAAGGTGTATTAATCAGCACGCATGCGATTTCAAGTGCTGGTGTATGTGAACACCTTGGACCCTCAGGTTTCTTCACAATATTTTCCTTCATGTTCAACGAGTGGCATTGCTACTAGAACTTCACAAATTAACGCAACTTAGAAAACAAAGTTATTGGTACATGCCAGGATGCACCCACAACACCCGACTGAGCAACTGGTGCTCTAGCACTCCGCTACCACTGCTTTAACATATAAAAATTTAAAAAAGATTGTACCTCTTGCTGTTTCTCATTTAGAGCTGAAGTGAAATCTATCCTCGACTCCCATATTCTCTTCTCTGTGTGTTGACGATACTTGGACATAATGAGTTCCAGTGCCCGTCTGTGGTCCTCAAGTGCTGCCCGGAGCTCCCCATTTTCTCGTTGAACGTCTCGCATAAGGCGGGACTCCCGCTCGATACTCGCGATTAGCGCTCCGCGCGGACGTTCCCGAGTAGCCTCGTTCAGCGTATCCACCTCCTCTTTGTACTTAAAAAAAATTGCTTCATTTACACTAAGTGAAAGGATGGACTACTGTGTATTAATTCAAGGTCGTGTCTATTTACTAACGAACAAATTCACGTTGGCGTGACAAATTCTCATAAACTTTGAGGTACGTATAGGGAAATGCGTGTTGTATCGACACAAAACACTGGGTGAGCTTTTTTAGTCAAGTGAAGCGAAAAATATCATGTGGAAAGCGACGGTAAAGTTTATATTGACACACACGAGTCCTACCTGTTTCATTGTATGTATTTGCCTGTATGCAGTCTGGGTCTCCGTCAACAAGGCATCAGCCTCGGTTTCCCTCTCCTTGAGGCGGCCTGCCAGCCTTTTTGCATCCAAAATTATTTGCTGAATAGTCAGTGACATCTGAAAAAATGCGAGCAGAGCACTATTGTGAGAGTCCTCGGTCGTCCAAAACAATAAAAACTAACTCGTTTATTCACACAAACCCTGAAATCCACAGAGCGTTGAGATCTAAAATGACACTCATCTAAGCAAATTCACAATTTCTCAACATTCAAATGAAAATTTTATTTTTATTGTAAAGTAACAAATCGAACGTCGCACATCAGCTGTTGGCGGCCATTAGCATTGTTTTTAATTTCGGTGTTGACATACTAACGCAAAGAAAACTTGTCTTTGGTCAAAATGTGTTCCGCACGCATGTTCGGTTTAATCACATTACAACAAGCCGGCGACGTCAATAACAAAGTTAAAGACTGCAATACGAGAGCAAAAAAGCCCGTTCACATCGTGCTCGGAGGCCGCACGTGGACGGGTTTTTTGCGCGAATTGTACCTACCTAAAAACTACATCAAAATTCTAAAGTATTTAACATACCTAGTTTAATTAATTTGTAAAGTTGCAACCACACACATGGGAACGTGCGTTATAATGTGCACAGTCCTGTACGCTGCGGCGCCACCTGCGTTGAGGTGATTGAGGCCTCAGGTTGAGGCTGCTGTGATGCTCAGAGCTCAGAACTGTGCTGTTAAGTCTAGCATGTGGTCTCGGTTGCACATTCTTTTACGCACATACGTTTACAGTAATTCAGAACACAGAGCATATAAACACATTCAGAACAATAACTAAAGCAAAAATCAGTAGATAATTATGTGTATACATTACTGTTAATAAATGTGTTCTGATGAGGGTTTTATACCTCAAATTTATAAAACTCGCCCCAAAGTGTGCCTAAGCTATGCGAGGTGTCTGGGGCGGATTGGAAAGTGTTTCAGATGCATAAAACTTTGTAGGTGTAGAGCCAGGTGGCGAGTACTTTGAAAAGATTTAATAAAAACGTATTTACATAATTATATAGAACACTTGTTTTTATTTTCGTAAAACATTCTGAGAGTCCACGTATAATAGAGAGAAAATTTACAGATTTATAATCACTTACAAAGGTTTATTTTACCTAGGCTTCCGACGAATAACTTTTAAAAATCAAGCGGTTTTATGTAGAGAAACAAGATTCTTCGATAGCACTCATTAGCGTCAATTTATTTTATCTGTGGATAATTTTTATTCTCAGAACAATAACTACCTAGGTAGTGAGTTTTTAGTTTTATTTAAAAGGTTACTAGGTAGATACATAATATGTGTTTTATTAACCACAAAAAAACACTATTTCAATATGAGCACTAAAAAGGTTTATTCAGTTTTATTTTTAATAAATAAAATAAAAACACGGTAATCGTAGAATTACAAAATATCTATTCTTTTTATCGTATCGATCACCCTGCTAAAATAATTAGTCACTAAAAAATAAATTAAACTTCATTTTTAGCGAGGAACTGCCTAATAAGCGCATTCACTCTATCGGGATCCTCCTGCTGCATGAAATGTGCACATCCATCGAGTACTGTCGTTTCTATGGTCGCGTACTGTTTCTTCATGCCTTCGATAAGATTCTTAGAGAGGTAAAGATCCTTTTCCGCCAACGCGTAGAGAAACGGCACCGGTTTGGTACACTGGGGTGTTTCTGGTAGTTGGTAACAGAAGTTGGCTCGGTAGTAGTTCACTGGTGGTGTTAAAGCCGCTGAAAATAAGAAAAATGTGCAGGGTGAGGTTTCGAAGCAATTATAAATGACAGAAACTGTTAAAACAGCCGTAACTATGTAACTTTCAACGTGTACATCTGTGTGCAAAAACGCCATATATATCCTAGACTTAGTCGTACAATTATATGGATCAATATCACTGTCACGTATCAGATACCTATCCACAGAAATGCGGTAATCACTATGTGTGATAAATATTATATTATACGGCGCCAAAGTACGTTAACATCCCGCATTCGCACACATAACACATTCGTGAAAAGTTACGTAATCACTCTGACACTAATAAATTGGTAAAATAATACAATAAACAGCAGAACTCGAAAAGTACGCAAAATGTTGATGATTTGGATCTCTGTCTCTCTATCTCTGGCCTTTTAATTACCTAACCTTACTTTTTGGGATAGCCTGTATAGTTTATGTAGATATGTACTCGTATGTCCCACATAGCACTTCAATCAGAGAGAAAGCGAGTTGTTTATATGTTGTGCACATTTAATAAATAACTAAATTACTATATTTACTTATT
Organism: Yponomeuta sedellus; assembly: GCA_934045075.1. NCBI lineage: Eukaryota > Metazoa > Arthropoda > Insecta > Lepidoptera > Yponomeutidae > Yponomeuta > Yponomeuta sedellus. The sequence continues at coordinate 17,758,013 of OW203722.1, read as the reverse complement.
TATTAAATAAGCCGTTAATCCGAGGAACTTGACTAGGTTTTTTGTTTTGTGATTGAAATAAAAACTTACTTGGTTTTCCAAACCAGTACTTGTAACATTCCAAATCTTGTTGGTCGACGGTCGTCTTGTCTTTGTTTAGCATTGCCATGTCGAAGACACGTAGATCGTGCATTCGAAGCAACTTCTCGGGTAAAGCAGGACAACGGTACAGGAAAACGTACCTGCAATATTATTATTTTACTTCATAAGTCGCTGGCTTGAGAACTAGCGATGTTATTTATATAATAAGAATAACTTCCCCACAAAGTTATATATTAAACGGGTCTAATCGCGATTATGTACTCGCCACTTCAGTCTACCCGAGACCATGGCAACTGTAACGCTGCCGAAATGTCGGGAAATAAGGTAATTAAGTATTACCTAATAAATAATCGCGATTTGACCCGTTTAATATATAACTAGAATATTTTCGGGGCTTAATCGCGTAGTACTACGCGATTAAGCCCCGAAAATATTCTAACTATATGACAAGTCGCGAAAGTTTAAAATATGTAATGTATAACTATGTATGAGTATCGCGAATCATTAACACTTTCGCGGACGTTTTTAAAATCTATTGTTCTTTTAATTGTTATGTATGCTATAGCATCCGCGCGTCCGCGAAAGGGTTAAGAAATACAACTTCCCCACAATACAATCACTTGTCGTGGCTCCCACACTAGAATACCCTGAGCTATGGTAACCAGGCAAGGACATCAAAAACATGAAATACACACAGACTGATACATCATACATTTGTACAAATGTATGTAATATGATGTCGTTATAAGGTACATTATTAACTATTAAATTATTAGCATTCACATAAGATACGATAATAATATTCTTTATTGTGTACCGGAAAAATAGTCACAGAAACAACAGATACAAAATATAAGATACAATTGGCGGCCTTAATGCTAGTAGGCATTTCTTCCAAGCAACCTCAAAGTGGATATATTTAGAATACCTACGTGGAATATATTATTTGTGGGAACACTATGACCAGGAGCGCTACAATGTCACTTCTTCACTGCGCGACCTCTCAAATGCACAGTTACGGAATAGCTGGGCTTGGGTACCTTAATAGGACAATTTTCGCGTTTTGTGACACGCTGAAATGTCAGAATTTATCAATTCATGTACTGCAAAGCTGCAATTTTGACATTTAAAATGCGCGACTAGAGTCGTCCGTAGTACACCTATGCTATGCCGGTTGCGTTGTTATAAGATAACGTTCGGTGCATTGCCCTCTAACTAAGTACTAACATACATCGTAGCATCTAACGTTATGCATGGTGAACGTATTGTTTTCGACGTCCAATTTTGGCTACTTAACAAGACAAGATCATTTCGGTACCTTTCCTCACAGATTATTTTAGAAAGTTCACTAAAACGCAACGTGTCTGTAAACTATCACGTACGCCGTGCTTCCTAAAAACAAGATTCTTCTACGGCACTCCTCAAATGCAGTTTAAATTGTCTCAGTTTTATTTATAAAAATAAGATTCCTCTTAAGTACTTCCTTTTTCCTCTCAAAGTTAGAGTCAGTACCTATATTTAATATGTGGCTACGTTTTCTCTTTGTAAAATTTTTACAACCGACAATTTTAATCAGAGTTTCTAAAGTGTTTTAAGGAATCGTGTTATAAATAAGACCCTATTTACGTCTTTATACGGTGGATCAGGCAGGGTTCGGTAAGATTGTCCAGTCGTAATATCCGCATACTAACCACGACATCCTCCTCTGCTCCGGGTTGCTCCACAACTGCTCAAACCATGCCTCCCTGGAGGTACTGGCTAGTACCACAACGGCTTGCAGCACTTCAGGGTAGGTATTGCGGAAGCGGCAGGCAATCAGACCGCCCCAATCGTGGGACACGAGGATGCATTTCTCACGGCCTGTGTGAGATAGAAAAAGAGACATCGTAGGAAAGCTAATAATTGGCAGCCCATCACAACGAAATTTTTAAGCTTATTCTACCTACTAGCAGTGCTCTAAATACGCAACAAAAATTGTTATGACATACACAATCTAAAATTGATATGAACTCCTAGTACACTTATTACCAGACTGACATTGCACTACTTCAGTTATAAAACGATATTCGTAATTTTGTTACTTATTATCAGCCTCGGCCTCTTGAAATTTCTGAAAGCAGGCATGATGACAATGATTTACTTTAGATAGTTTGGGCATTATTAGATATTATCGTATTGGCGCAGCACGTATCTAAGACGATTGTATCTTATCAAAGTCTAGACAAAAGATGACGCAAGATATTTGAATGAGCTCTACAGGTTCGTCTAGAGTAGTGCCTTGCTATCGATATAACACGTTATTCCCTTGAAGATGATTACCGTGCACCAAGTATGTAATTATTGACAAGCAAGTAGTCATCATCGGAGTGGCGGCGCTCAGTGGGCATCCGGATGTGGTCAAGTCCGCAGAGGACCTTTGGAAGCGGAATGGCGTGATACCGCGAATGATGGTGCAATGAGGAAGAATCCGGCAATGGACAGAGGAGGACAGATGATGATGAAGTATCGCCTGGCATTAAACTAATTGCTAAAGGCTCAGTTTCTAAATAAACACATACTTAAGTAAAGTTCTGTCACGCTTTTTGCTGAGAAATACGAAGAGACAGCACTACAGTTACTCGTACCTAAGTATTTACTTAAATGTAGTGAGAGCTCTTTGAAATTCTCAATTCAAAACTGGCCCAAAGTTAGGTAGGTAATAAGATGAAGGGTTATATAGAATTCCTTGTCTCATGAGAGGATCTTGAATTTAATTCTATACCTATCTCATAGTATGGATTTTATTTCTTTCATTCATTCATATATCGGTCGGTATCCAGTCGCGATTTTTCTTGAACTCCGAGCTGGTACAGTTTTAGGTAAGTTTGCACTCTTAGCAATGTGATATAGACAAATTTTTCAGAAGGCGTTGCTGTCTAACATACAGTTTTCCAACAACATCGTTCTAATCATATCATTACTTAAACATAATTACATTTTCTTCATATTATTAAGTATACCAAAACCGGATATGTAAATTGTTTGTTTGTAGTAACACATGTTTGTAGTAATTAAAACTGTTTTTACACGGATTTATGCTCGTTTATTACATTTTTACAATTTTCCAACGTTTCGGCACTTTTTCAGGTGCCGTGGTCCCGGATGACTGAGGTGACAGGCGTCTTTTAGAAAGCATTAACGGTTAGTTTACTACCCTCGGCAAATATTACAAAAGTTAATTATGAAGTTACGTTCCAAAATAGGCAAACCAATTATTTTTATATAAAGTCAACAATATTGATTACCTATTAGTAACTCAAGTTAATATTAAATTTATAAACTAATTTCTTTACATGACCTTAAAAATACTGATTATTAATTGAAATTAAAATTTTAACTCTACAGTCACACTTCTAGCAAGGGGGTCTCCTGCACTTAAGCACTGGTTCCCATGCTACCGGTATGTTCCAACCACGATCTCTATTAAAATTTGGATGCCGGCGGATCTCTATTGCCTCGCGTATCATTCTAGGGAAGAAACGGTCTTCTCGGGCTAGAACTTTAACTTTATCGAAATGTATAAAGTGGTTGGTACCGCTAAGTGTATGTTCGCTGACTGCAGATCTACCAGAGCGTTTAGGTTTCAAATCCGCGATATGTTCCTTCACCCGCTCAGCTATGGTACGCTTGGTTTGACCAATGTACGAGGAACCACATTCACAGTCAAGCTTGTATACTCCTGCCTCTTGTAAAGGAATCCTGTGCTTGACACTTCGCATGAATTGGTGTTTCTTTCTTGGCGGCTGGTAGATGGTTCTGATTGAGGCGCGTTTCAAAATACTCCGAATTTTCTCAGTCACTCCTCTCACGAAAGGCAGGTAGGCTGGAATTCGCTCGAATGTGTCCGGTTTGACACGTCCTCCGCGACGGACACGCGGAACTTGCAGCTTGTTTGCACGAAGTATACTCGTTTGACATGCTGGAGTTCCGCGATATGTTTGTAGTAACACATGTTTGTAGTAAAGCAATATCAAATTTTTGCACTGTGAAAGCCCTGAGTAGACAGGGTATCTAACATTCGTTACCGATACATATAACTTTATACTTGGCTTAGCGATATTCTGAGCCACTTTCACAACACGATCGGAACACTGCTCTCTTAAGCCACAAACGAGTTTTCTCGCTGGAAAAATAGTTTTCTCTTTATATTAAGCCCAGCCTAAGATTTAACTTGAGAATATGATATTTCGGATTTAGGTATTTCTATGTGGACTTGAATTACTTCCTAAAATAAGAACGGCACGGTCATAGTGGTTATATTCTCTTTGGGCACGGTAGTAGCGGAGTGGTAGAATGCCGGTCTCATATTCAGGAGGTCGTGGGTTCGAATACCGGCACCAATGATTTTATTTTCTAAGTTACGACAATTTGTGAAGTTATAGTAGCTTTGACACTCGCTAAGCAAAATGTGAAGGAAAAAATTATGAGGAATCATGAGTGTTAGGTGTTTTTTACCTCAGCGCATGAAATTGCCGATCCGCGGTGCCCCTGGTAACTAAGCCCGAACGCTCTACATAAACGAAGGCTTTCGCCCTGCGATGTGACTTAAATATACTCATAGTATATACAAACTGTTGAATAGTAAACTGTTGGTTCGATAAAAACACAATTAAGATTTTTTGCAAAACAATTAACATATATGATCTACTTCTAAAAATAACTATCACCATTATTGCAATTGATATTCAATAATGGTTACAGCTATTTTTAGAAGTGTAGGTCGTAATAAAACAATGTTATTTATACTATTTTTATTTTTAATGCACAAACCCGTGCTAGGGACAAATTTAAAAACCTATTTAGAGGCTAAAAATTGGCTCAATTGGTAGAGCGCTGGCACGGATAGCCAGAGGTTGCGGGTTCGAATCCCGGCATGGGTGAAATTTTTAGCCTCTAAATAGGTTTTTAAACAATGTTATTTACCTAACTGCCGTACGAGGTCTCTAATGTCTTCGACCAGCAACTCGATCCTGTAGTCAGCCACGTTTTCAGGCTTCTCCGAGTCTCCGTACCCCCTCATGTCCACAGAAATGCACCTGAAAATTTAACTCGATATTCGTAAATGTGAAAGTGTGTGTCTGATAACAGAATTGTCACAGTAAGTAAACTACGAATTGTAGTTTTATGAAACACGACCCTGAAGTTACATATTAAATTAAACTACCAACTTATATAAGTACGAAGTTATTGTGGCGAGCACATGTCAACTCTGCGCGCGCACTACAAACTCCCAACATTCCTGCATCGCGCAATCAAAGTGTTTCAATGACATACCATAAATATAACGTCCGACTAACAACAGTTGGACCGACCAGGCATACGATCTGCCTGGCGGGAAATTTCCCTTTATAGTGGAGGAGCAGGATCACCCGCTCTTCCCTATAGTTATGTACATTAAAGTGTTCTCTATCTATTTATCTAGATAGAGACTCTGAAGTTACGTACCACCACATAATAAAATTATAATTATAAAATAATTTCACCATGCATTGAAGTAGGCAGGGTGCACCATGCACCATGCCGGGTAGTTTGAAAGTCATACCAAAATAAAAGTAGGTACCTTATCAATAGTTATCGAATATGATAATTATTATAAAAGGCCAGGTTTCAAAAATATTTCGACTCAAACTTGAATCTATTAAAACCATTAACAGCCAGAGCTTTACGTCCATACCGCGAGTCCGCAAAATATTCTTCTGATAGACTGAGAGGCGGTACTAATTATTCGCGCATTTATTGAAACAAGATTTCTCTATACTCGAAACAAGATATCTCAACATTATTTTTTAAATGTATATGTATATATGTTATCACACATCGTGCGTTCTTCAAGGTATAGTTTGGAGAGGCTCTTGATCACCTCCCAGGTTGTACGATGAACGCGCCAGAGTAAGGGCACCGACATGATGGTCGGACGTCAGGCGGAAAACCGTCCTGTCGTAGAGGGAGTAACCTGTCCACAGGCGAAAAACCGTTCGCTATGGCAACGAGCGACCCATAATCACAATCCTCAGTCATGACGGAACGACGAAGAAGAAGTATGTACCTACGTAATTCAGAGAGTATTGTAAAGAGGTTCGAAATTTCACTGATGTCGGTAGTCGCCCATTAGCCCAGTTGGGAGAGCGCTGGTACGGTTAGCCAGAGGGTGGATTTTTCAGCCTCTAAATATGTTTTTAGAGAAGTATGTAGGCTAAGTTTAAGAGACACTCAGACAAAATTTTGAACTTTTAGAGTTGTTTGGTTTTATCTACAAGCTTACACATCCCTATAATTTTTACTCAAAATTACAAACTGTGGCGATGTTGTGTGTGCATTCTTAAGACCACAACTTAGTAGATACAATCATAGTATTACATATAATTATATGTTGTGATCAGTTCTGTAAAACAAAAAATAAATAAAATTCAATAAAATAAATTTTTTTCGCAATAAAACTTATTTATATCAATGAATACATCGACCCCTTAAGTGCTACCATGACCTTTGAAGTAGGTACAGTGGCTTATAAATAATGGGTCCGACATAGTAACATTCAGATAGCAACGCCAACAATCGTAATTATATGATACGCGGGCGGCACAATACCGTGAAGCTTGGAAAACCATGAGGAAGGACTATGTTCTCCAGTGAGCGTCAAATGGCTGAAGAAGACGACAATTGTATTCAGATTAGGACAGTCGACAGTATATCAATATTTACACGCGCGCACTCTGATCAGACACGTTACGTTACAGGCCTTTGCAACAAAGAGGTAAAGGAGTTGACCTGTTGTCGACTGTACTAGAAGACCCAGTAAACTTTGTATTTTATACTATAAGGTCGTCTATTGTAAGTAATGCGAAGTGGAAATTCGCATTACTTAGCATAAACAAAATGTCTATTATTGGACCGTGCTTTTTAGTTTAACATATTTTTACATTCTTTTTTATAGTACTGCAGTATTGAGGAGATAAAAAAAATTTCAAACCGGTGCGTGGAGCCATTCTCAATCGTTTTAAATATGAATAATATTATTAGTTTCAAGATACTGAGGAGGTTAAAACAGTCAATCATGCAGTCCACTTCATCCAAAGCTTGTCTGGAAGCGACCGCTCTAAGCGATAGGACCGCCAATAGTATAACATGAATTAATTCAAATATACTTTATTGCACACAAACATTTCACAGGACATTGCATAAGAAACATTACTTAAATTTAAAAAAAATGGTTGTTTCCTTTCTGGTCGTGCAATAAAGTGTTCTCTATCTATCTATGTAAATCTAGGGTTCTCTCTCGGTGTCCTCACCAATAGTCCTTGTTGAACTCGGTTATCTGGTACCGCCACGAATACCAGAACTCTGGGAAGCCGTGCAGGAACACCATCAAAGGCTTGGAGGGGTCTCCACTCTCCACATAGTGCAATTTCGTGTCCTGCAATATCAAAAATATTAATGAGACTTATTCTGCAGGCTTGCGATAACTGCCTTGATTATTAAATGTTTTCTAAAAACGCGGTTACTCATATATTATTAATGCTTCGTGCGCTTGGGCATAAGCTCAGCCGTCACGTTTCATAAAGCTACAATCATATTTTATTATGACAGTTCAATCTACGTTGCCAGTTGCACAGTTGTGCAGCTGTGCCAGTTAGTACAATCAGTTTTCCTGCTTGTTAATCTTTTGGTTAATGAAATTGTCATAGTTAACCATGTGTGGTACCTAATTCTATGAAATAGGACCCTGTTTTTTATGGAACCTTATTGTACCACGTGACTAGTGTCACTGTTCGTAAGGTTAAATTGTAAAAGTATTAGTCGTAGCGTCGTAGAAAGAAATTTAAACCACACTCATCTTTTAATAAAGTATATTTTAACTTATAAATTAGAAAAAACTTTTTAGGTGCGAGTTCTTCACTGTGATTACTTTAGATACCTAACCTCTAAAGTAAATTTATCGTTTAGTTAGCACCTATAACACAAGTCATTTAGTTGTACTTAGTATACGGCTAACGAGATCTGTGTAATATGTCCATAAATATTTATTTATTTAACAATATATTTCTATTGTTACGTTAAAGGTCAGAGGAGTTTAAGAAGGGAAGGCTTTTTATAGCGACTCATACATATCATTGAGTCTTGCGTGAATAAATAAAAATGATAAAACTTCATGCAAATGCAATAAACCAGTCGGTTAGTTCCAGCTACAGTACATTAGAGTTCAACGCGCCGCTTGTTATGATGTAAGTAAGTTAGCACCAGTTCAGATGTAATAGTTGATAATTTAATTAATTAAGCAGTAAGGTAAGTTTTACCTACAAAACTAATCTAGTACGACAGCCTCAACAAAGGATACATTTGTTCGACATGCTTCATATTACATGCTACAAACCAATGTTTCCTTAATTGAGGCTGAAGTACTGGACTATTTTATAGGTTAAACTTACCTGATTATTTTACATAAGAATCTGGTTGATTAAAATTATTTACTGTTAGAGTACCGTTTCCAAAAGTATCAAAACTACCTACCTACTTACTTTAGAATCGGTACTTACTTATTTTATTAATATAAATTAAACTTTATATAAAATATACGACGAAAATGTTTTATAACATTAAGTATACTTGAAAATTATTAATAAACCTAAAGATTTTTAAGGTAATAGCTTACATATAAATACTAATTTTAATAAGTAATATAAATTAAACTTTAAATAAATCATACGAAGAAAATAAAATAAACAAATATAATTTTTTTATTTAAAAACCACTTTACACAAAGTTACAAAGGGTATGAGAAGGTTAATGTTTTTTAACATTAAGTTTACTTGACAATTATGAATTAACATAAAGTTTTTTAAGCAATAGCTTACACATAAAATACAGTCACTTGCCCTGGTCCCAAGCTACCCTGTGATTACCTACCAGGCAAGGACATGCTAACATAGAAATACACTCAGATTGAGGTAATTTGTACAAATACATGACGGCCCCTATTGAGAATCGAACCCACAACCTCCGGCCTGTTAATCAGACGTAACGCTAAACCAACGAGGAAGCTAAATTACTTATTGTTACTCAACACTAAATAACGTCATAAGTCTATCCTAATTAATTTTCCTAATAAAACGTATTGGAACGCTCACAGGATAATTTTGTAACACCAATTAGCGTACATATCGTCGGGAAAACCCATTATTTAAATCGTCAGACTTATAAAGCTCTTATGAAATTAAGGAAGAGGACTGGACCACTATTTGCTCTCGGTTAATCAATCTTGTCTGTTTCATACTGTTATAGCCGAGACCGTAAACGTTTTTTGCCACATTAATTAGCCTACGACTGACCTATTCTCAGACTTACGAAATATACACAAAAAAAATCATAAAAATCGGTGAAGCTGTTTTGGAGAATTAGAACAAACACAGTGACAAGTGGCAGTCCCTGGTCTCTGCCTACCCCTCTGGGATACAGGCGTGAGGTTATGTATGTATGTATGTATGTATGTATGTATGTATGTATGTATGTATGTATGTATGTATGTATGTATGTATGTATGTATGTATGTATGTATGTATGTATGTATGTATGTATATATGTATGTATGTATGTATGTATGTGTGCGCCGGATGATAGACGACCCGAATGCAAAATTAGGATGCTCAAGGAACTATACCGAGCCATGTCTAGAGAGGGGAGTTCTACGTCAATCGTTATGCAAATAGATTTTAAACCCAGAAATTGTGCCAGTAACACAGTCGACAACACGTCATCCTCTTTACGTTAAGGACTACTTTTTAATGACGACGTTATTTTTGTAAATAAGGCCTCGTCCACAACGAAAGGACGAGAGGACGCGAGAGCGCGGAGAAGACGCGGCGTCTTTCCATTGCACTTTCATACAAAATGAACAAGGGAATTATTATATAAGTATCCACCGAGTTGAGTAACGTTGATTTTTACTTTTTTTAGGCTACTCCGGCTGTCAAATGCATACATTTTTTGACACTTAGGAGTTGTCTAAATGCTTCACTCGATAGAGTGGGATGCTACGTACCTAATAGGAGGGCTGAAGAGACGGGACGAAGCCCACTCAAGGGCGGGACGAGGATGCAAATCATGTCACATCCCACGTCTTTCTTACGTGTGCCCCAGGCCCAAGGTTAATTTAAAGCTGTATTATATTTCTTGTGCGGAATTCTGAGGTGTTCAAATATCTCGGCGTTTTAAAATTGCCAATCCGCGGTGGGCACCCGAGGTAATTAATCTCATACTCTATCTCTTTGACAGAAGGCCTGTGCCCTGCAGTGTAACGTTTATCGGCTACATAAAAAATATAAAAAGTGCCCGGAACCGTCGTGCGTACATGCAATGACTAATGGACGTTGGTGAAGCGAAGGTGATTTGTCAGGATCATAGCAAGTAGCCGTACTTGGTCTCTGCCTACCCCAGAGGGGTATACAGTCGTGAGGTTATGTTATGTTATATAAACGATTACAGCCGCGGCTACGAAGATTTTTATTATCCTGGGATAATAGACAAAGAATTCTGTAGATAGATAAACATATAGTTAGAATATTATTTATTGTACACATAACAGTGACAGAAACTACACATAAATAAAATACAATTGGCGGTCTTATTACCAAAAGTATATTTTTTCAGGAAACCTTTGACGTAGACAATAAGAGAATTAGAGACTGGTAGTAGTCTTTATTATCCAGCTCTTCGCGAATTTCCTATGATATTATCAAACCATTATATCCACCGTAGAGATATAATGGTTTGTCACTTGCCACAATCTTGACCACCTCCTTTGCTTTATCAACATCGAATCTCCCTTATTAAAGGTAGATAGAAAACTCAATACACCCCAAAATATCAAAGTAGACAAGTAATACAGTACAAATATCCCCAAGATATAAATTGGTAACCCCCAGTTTATCGTACACTAACAATCTGTTAATCTACCGTTAACAGCTGTCAAATGTTTTTTTTTTGTATGCACTTGGCCCAAGGGACAGCTGCTAACAGTAGATTAACGGCTTGTTAGTGTACCAGAAACCGGGGCTAGGTAAGTTTTGCACGTAGCCTGCAATGTAATCCGTCGGTCGTCGCGTGCTCCTATACAGTATGAATACAGCTAATAATATTCACTCACTTCCGACTGGTTACATACAATACTAGCGCGTTCCGCTTTCTGAGTGCGCACTTCGATTACTGTTTAGTAGGTACTTATTTTGTTAAACCTTGATATGATAATGGATAAGGTTGAACTCTAATACTAGGTTGTCTGGAAAAGATCACTTTTAGTTATAGGGCCGCCGTCCTGGATTAAGAAATATATGTGTAATTATTTTTTTATGTATATATACAGTGTACAGTGTATGTTCAGTGTTCTCAATCTATCTATGCCATGAGAATAGAATTGTGTGGTCACTGAAGTAGGTTTAAATACGTAAGTATACGTATTTACTAAAGTAGACATTGGACGGACATTAAAATTTACATAAATACTGAAAGTCTGGTAGATATTGCTATCCCGATTTTAACACACCTTTCCCCTCCATCTACATGAAAAATTAATGCGGGCACGCTTCCTTCAATCGTAAACTCCATTTTTAAGTTCGTATTTTACCTAAACCTCATGAAAAATACATGTATTATAATTTTTTGTCTTTCGACTGCTCAGAACTTGATAAAACAAATTACTATTCACCCTATTTGTATCACGTCCAGGAACAAGCGCGCCGTTCATTCGATGAAATTGAAATTATCTTAAATCTAAATTGTTGCCAGACTGTTCGGAATCTAATCGTTAACCAAAAACAATGTAACAATTTATTTATTCTTACTATAATTCAGACACATAATTTTATATCGTGATATCGAAATGTTAAACTTACGTTAACTTTTATGTACTTGTGCACTCCATACTTCGGGTCCGTCAAACACGCCGGCGGCTCCAGCCGCAACTTCTGAGCCCACGGGTCGCCGAACGGGTTCTTTATGAAGTCCCACAGGAATATAAACAGGACTACCCCTGAGTAGTACAGGGTCAGTAAGTTTGATACTATAAAGTGGTGAAGAACTGACGTCACGCCCATCGCGACTGCCGGTGCTTTGTCTGGTAAACGCGTGCTCGGAGCGCGGCCTCCGATCGTAGACTGCACGCGGAGTCTGTCTGCGCTCACGCAATCATCCGATGAGTTGTTAGTTACTGTAGGAATTGACACGACCAGCCCGTGGAAGTAGGGAGCGTCCACACCGGAGGAGATTTATAGTCACCATAGTAACTGCATTGAAATACTTCAATATCGTGTTTCGCGTTCGTTGTGATCAAGACCTATCAATATTGTAAAGACGCGAGCGTGACTGTCAACTTTTTAAGAATGCTTGTAGGCCTCAGCGGTTTTGAATGATTATGATGTAATAATGTACGTTACGTATTTGTGTTGTAATAACCAGTTTGTAACTCAAGCACATGGAGTCCTTAGATGGATGAAAATTGTTCAATGGGCTAATGTTAGCAGTAGTGAGCGGAGCGGTAGAACGTCGACTTCTCAATCGGGAGGTTGCGGATTCGAATCCTAGCATGTAACAATGACTGTGTTTTCTAAGTTATGTACATTTGTGAGGTTATAGTAGCAATACCACTCGCTAACGTGAAGAAAAGAATCGTGAGGAAACCTGAGTGTCTGAGATGTTGAAATACCTAAGCTTGAAATCTACAATCCGCGGTGGGCACGCGTGGCAATTATGCCCATACTCTCTCTGAGAGAAAGCCAACATCCCACCGGTGGGTATAGTCTGTTAGCTTTTAGAATGTCCCTCGGGCTCTAGAGTAGGCTTCGGTTTTCGCCAATTTTCGCCGGTTTTCGTACTGATGATCGAGTTCTGATTTCAAAATTAAGTGTCATATTAGTTCCGATATTTCTATTACAGATCCAATAGTAGCCGAGGTATATTCTAAAAACTAACACACTATACCCAGCAGTGGGATGTTCATAGATTATATACAAAAATATCAACGAGTTCCCTTGGTCTTAGCGATTTCAGAAAACATATTTGTTTCATGCGATAAATATGTTAAACGTACTTGTACGAGTAGCATGACGGCGCGATTTGTTGCGATAATATCGCGTCCCTAGCAAATAATTATTTGCGACCGACGTCGTAGAAAGGGAAATTCATTACGTCTCGTTACCGATATCATCCCGTGTTTTCAGGTAACTTTCTCTGATACCGAGAATACCTAGGTTCACTGCATAATTTTTAATCAGATAAAGCGGTTTGCTCAACTTAAAGCATCCAGGGAAATCACGTGTGTGAATAAAATCTATGAAAAAGTATATTTAATGCACCTACCTTCAGGAGCCGTGGATCAGTTGAACTAATAAGTACACCATTATCGTGTAATTTATTCGCCTGACATTACGGCCGGGGTTTGGTAAATTATTAGGTACACTATTATGGCGTAGGTACCTTGTTCTCCAGACTTCGACTTTACATCAGGTGAAAAATGCAGGTAAGGTGATTATTTTCGCAATAGTTCCATGATTGCGAATTTATTTTGGGATTCCAACGGTTCATAAGATCGTATTTTAGTGACCAAAAAATCTAAAATATACATATTTTTTTATTTTACTTTTATTAATTTTAGTATGGCCTAACCTTTCTGCGATGCAGGAACATACCCGTGTCCCAGCAGTGGGGACACACACAGGGGTTGATATCGAATTTTAACATACTTAAATTAGCTTCTTGTGGTGTCCAATCTCATATCTTCGTGAAGAATTAAAACATCCTTGATCTTCGTAGTCGGGCGGCAGTTTTTAACACCGTTATTTTTATTAGCTTTTATTTTTATTTACTGAATATGGTGTAATTTGATTGAGCAGTATGCGTAAATCAATTAGTTCATACATTATTTCAAGAAAATGAGAAAAAAGAATCGTCTTTTTTTCATAACTTTTGAAGAAAGAACGTTACACATGCAACCATTACATTAGGGGCGATGTTGAAGTGCAGGGGCCTAATTATGCGCACCAAATCATTGCATAAGCAATTAGCATGGAATTTGACATGATTATAATCATAGGATTAATCCATATGTTTCACATACATTTTGGTTCATAATTTCTAACTTTATTTGAATATGACTGCAAGATGCTGTATTTTGAAAGTTGTTAGATCAGTTAACTTATTCCCGTTTTAGTTAACCCATTTATTCCCTTTAAGTGGGAGTGTACAATTTTGTCGTCTCTGCCTTTCAGGAATACACCAGCAGGGCGTCTTCTTCTTCTTCTACTTCTACTACTTCTACTTCGTCCTTCTACTTCTTCGTCTATTCTTCTTATTATCTCTGGGTTTTATTTATACCCTGGAACCCAGGATAAGCGGACAGGACTGAGCTCTCCGGTCTGCTTGCGGGTTCCGTAAAGTTACCTTTTTTTGTTTTGCGGCACTTTAAATAAAATTTATGATAACCGAAACGCAGGTTTCCACGTTTCGGTAGGATGTTCTTTGACCTTTCTACAATAAAACTTTAACTGAAGCGTTACCTACTAAGTGGGACTTTTTTTAATTTAGAATAATATAACATGTACTATTACATAAGATGTACCTTTAAGGTTGTTAAAATAAGGTGTTACAGTGTAAAGCACATTTAAGGGACGCGGCCCCTCAGGCCCATTTTTATTTGTAACCCTCATTGGTTTTTTTTATTATACCGTTTTTGAGGATTTTCTTCTTTTATTTTCAACTCCATTTTATTTTACCTCTCTTTAAAAAAATATATTACAATGCTAGGTCCTAACATATTGATTAAAAAAAAGTTGTTCGGTAGGTGCCCATACCACTTTTTTTTTTTAAATTTCCCCATTATAATGATGTCCACAAAATTGAATTTAACGAGCCTTATAAAATTTAACGAGCGTTATAAAATCCCTGCATCTATTCGTATATTAATAATTTCGTCAAGGGGTACGGTAGACTCGATCGAAACGTTAGATGAATAACAAAACATAAAAAAATAGTGATTTGGAGTCGACAACATATATCCGTAAAATTCGGATTATGGAGAATTTCGTTAAATTGTAATTGTAAATTGCACTGACAAACAAACCGCAATCGCCATCTTAGATACGCCTCGCCGATCAACACATCACGTGCGTCGCGTCAAAAAAGTATCCATCACAAAGAATTGTCAGATGTGACTGTAAAAAGAAACGTCCTGCTTGAAACATCTAATTGTTCTGTGTGGAAACATAATAAATACTTTTCTTCAGACGTTGACATTTCGCGAAACGTTTGACACTTTTTAACCGACTTCATATAGCAAGGAGCAGGTTATCAATACGCGTACCTATATTACTTTTTTTAATATGTTTTCGCATATCTTCGTCAAATCTTAACGGATTTGGATAATTGTTTTTTGTTCGACTAGGTCTAGCGTCCCATTGGTCCCATTTTAATTTGGTGAAGATCTGATGAAGACTTTCAGTGATGGAGAACAAAACTGTTCAATTAACAGCAGCAAATAAGGCCTAATGAAGCTCATCCATTACCAATATGCATATGTTTCAGAAAATATAGCGTAAAAATTGTCCCAGGTCAATCTGGTGATGTTCTAATGAAGACTTTCAGAGATCGAAATTGAAAACTTAAAATTTTAAGGCAAAAAAAAAAGATAAGTTTGATGTTACAAACACTTTGTTCATCAAATACTTTCATTCAGTAACTCATTGAACAATGTCCACCACAGAATTAACTATTCTCTGGTGTGTGGTGGACATTGTTACGAAGATCATCAGCTCGAATGTCGTTCTTGAGGGGTTCTAAGCTTCTATTCTACATAGAAATATGGGGTTTTCACTTAAGTACTTAACTCAACTCTCACTTTCTACAGCCGAAGATTTGGAAGTCTGATGATGACCAGCTCAAGCACACAAAGATCTATGGCACCGTTGCACCTAGAAATCCTGGATTAAAGTTAAAATGTATAGTTTCATTTTCACTTGCTACACCAGGAATATTAAGAGTCGGATAACCAAGATTATCAGATCGAATGTCGTTTTTGAGAGGTTCTAAGCTTCTATTTATTATAAATAGAAATATGCCGTCTTCACTTAAGTATTTAATTTCAATGTCACTTTCTACAGCCGAAGATTCGGAAGTCTGGTGATGATCAGCTCAAGAACACCCAGATTTGGGGCACCGTTGCACCTAGAAACCAGGAATTAAAGTCGAAATGTTTAGTTTTATTATTACTTACTACACTAGGAAAATTAAGAGTCAGATGTAGAATAGCCCAATAACAGGTTCCGTTGCACCTATAAAACAGAATTTTAGTCAAAATACATACATTTTACTGTTGTGGTTATTAGTCCTTGTCTTTTCACTCACATTGTCTTTTCACTAAATTAGTAAAATATAATTTAAAAAAAAAACTGACTTCTGTACACTATAGGGATATCTTGGAGTTGGTGGCCAAAATGTATGTGCTGGTTTGGAACTTTATAAAAGTTTTAAACTTATAGGTCATATTCCTTTTAATTATTTCTGCGTTTTAGTGCCTTTCACTGTAGGTACAGAAGTCAGTTTTTATTTTTCATTTTAATTTTTTTTATGATATTATTTACTATATTTATTAAACACAATGAACGAAGCTATACGAATCTATGCCTTGCTTACCTTTAATATTCCTTAAGAACCGATGACTACAGAAATCTACCTAGATTTTGTGTGTACCTAGATGTGTATTATGTATGAGTCACATTTCACCCGAGCGAAGCCGGGTTTTTCATCTAGTAACAATATATTTGTTTTTAGGGTTCCGTACCTCAAAAGGAAAAAACGGAACCCTTATAGGATCACTTTGTTGTCCGTCTGTCCGTCCGTCCGTCCGTCTGTCAAGACCCTTTTTCTCAGGAACGCGTGGAGGTATGAAGCTGAAATTTATATCAATTACTCAAGTCTACTGTCCCTTGAAGCTGTGAAAAAATCAAACTTCTAAACCAACGCAATCAAAAGATACAGCCGTTTATGCCGCAAATTTTCGACACATGCAAGGGAATCAAAACCTACAGAGTGCTTCCCGTGAATTCAGAATCTTGAAATTTGGTACGAAGCAACGTCTTATAGCATAGATAAAGGAAAAATTACGAAAACCATAAATTTTTAGTTACATCACATAATATATATTTTTTTAATAATTTTAAACTTACTACCCATTTCCTCATAAACGCGTAGAGGTATTAAATTAAAATTCATACCAAATACTCAGGTCTATAATACCTTTAAGCTGTAACATGTCGTAATGAACGAACTTTGTAAACCTTGCAGGTTTGTACGGAACCCTCGGTGCGCGAGTCTGACTCGCACTTGGCCGGTTTTTTATTTATACACAAAAATCCAATTATTTAGTAAAAGTACCTACCAACGTTGCCCAATTAACTTGGAAACTAGCCCAGCTCAGCTCGACGCTTTAATGTTACAGAGTCTAGACTCAGTAACGTCCATGCAGCAACTACATGCAAGCACGCCATGTTCAGGATTATTAGTAGTTCATTATTGTATATTAATTGAAAACATCCAGTATTAGAAAATATAGATACTTTATTTCCGCACAAGTGTTGATAGAAGATACAATAGTCACTATCGACCTCTACCAAAGGGACACAAAACACTACCGGTCTTATTTATAAAAAAAAAAACACGATTCCTCTAAAGCAGTGTTCCGCAAAGTGTGCTGCGTGCGGCACACTGGCGTACCGCAGAAATCAGAAGGTGTGTCTCGAAAAAAATATTAGGATTCGCTAAAAGATGCCATTTTTAGAGGAAGTGCAATCTTGTACCATGTTTTTAGCCCTTGCTTAGGTATATGTATAGATTTTAAAATAATCTAGGGCTCTTATTGAGATTATTTGCTGACACTGTATCGTCAAAAAAAGACTATTTTGTAGTAAAAAATGAATATATGATTTATTTATGTATCTACGTTTGAAATTTCCAAATTTCGTAGGAGTACTTTGAACACAATAACTTTGTGGAACACTGCTGTAAAGCACCCCTTTGAGCCAGTTTATTACTCAATGGTATAAGGTTTTTCCTTGTAAAATCTCCAACAAACCACTTTAATCAGCGCTTCTCGAGTGTAGGAATCGTGTTTTTATACATACATCTATAGCGGCTACAAATAGGTATATAGTAGTCTAGAACCACAACCACCAATTCGCGATGTACATAAGCGCATAAACATTCATTAGCAACATTACAATACATAAAAAAAAATTTTTGACTAACAGAGTACCTCCCGCATTTTTTGAAGATAAAGTTAAAAGACTTTGCTGATTCACCCATAAAAGATAAACATTTATGACTAGATACGACCATCTTATCGAAAAGCGAAACAAAGTCCTACGTTCTTTATTTAACGGTAATTACGTTAAAAACTAACCCGGACTTGGCCTCCGTGGTGGACTGTGGCCTAACCTTCCTGCGATGCAGGAAGAGACCCTTGCCCCAGCAGTGGGGACATACAAGGGTTGATTGATAACGATATAACGACGTTAAAAGTTGTGTCCAAGTTTATTCCCTTAATTTCGTGATCAAAGTCACCTAGCTCGACTCGGCTTCCACCTCGCCAGAAACTTACGTCATTATTACACATCCGGCTGCGTACGGTTTATTTGGTTACGTCGAGTGTTCCTCGGCACAAGAACTGCTGCTGCATTGTCAAATATTACATCAATGTCACCATAAGGGTCAGATGTCGGCGCCAAATCTTGTATACCCCGCCACATGTTGAAATCGTATGCAAGTACATCTTCCATTGAATGTACTGATTGGTCAACTTGGTTTACAGATATACTTGACTCGGATTTTGCAATCTTGGCGAGGTATGCTCGCATTTCACTCATGGAACACCCATCGTCGTTTCCTCTGTTCAGACGCTCAGTAGTTTCCCTTTCTATAGCTTCTAATCTATCCATAGCCTCCGATGAATCGATACCCTTTGGTCTCTCATTGAAATCTATGTCGATTTCGATCCTGTCAAACAATAGTACAAAATTACTGAATGGTTTTGGTTTCAAAATTACTTTTTGACGCTTACTTCTAGAAGTAATTTTTTAAGTAAGCTAGTAAGTTTTATGAAGCAGTATTCTCTAGCCCAGGTACTTACTTCTTCAAGCCCTAGAGATTGCTGTTTCATAAATAGGTGTAATCATTGAATTTTAAGTGTCTACTTAAAGTGCGCCATTTTTAAAACCTATCATAGCCGATTTTGGCACAATCATTCATGTGGTAACCTTAATCGAATGAAAAAGTGGCAGAGCATAAGGCTTTTTTAAATACCTAACGTGGCCGTTTAGACATTTATTTAAATTTGGTTCTATTCAAATGGAACAAGAGACAGAGCCGCTTTTCGAAAATTCGAATGCTTACCTAGCAGCAGGCATTAGAAAATGCAAATATTTTCCAAAGAAGCCTAATTGAACAACGAAAGACCAATATTTTAAAAGAAGACTAACAACGTTAGGTTGGCAGTGGTCGTTATCGGAGGCATTTGCGAACATACCTACTTCGATTGTTTGACGAGTTACTGGCCGGACTATGATTGACAATACTAATAAAGATGTTAGGTATGAGCATTGAGCATTCCGGAAACCTGTCGGATTTCTCACGTCATTCACTTGCTTCAGTCACTGACGGAGCTCACTCGGCTGCCTATGTCGTTAGGTAATAACAGACTCTCGTTTTCGAAAAACGGTCTCAAAACTCAATGTGAAAGGTGGGCGTGTTCGGTCCAGGTATCACGGTATGATTTCCCTTCACTGGATATCTAGATGACTGTGGGTAGCTTAACCGTAATGAGACCACAGGCATATAACTGCGACTTTCTTGCATAAACTATCCTCCTTTAATTAAAAAACAATGATAGATAGAGTCAAACCAAGTAATTGGTTTTGTGGGGCCTTATTATAACATGTAATGTGTTCTTTTTGTATTAATAAATACATACATACATGCTTTTGCTACTAAGCAAGATAAATTTGGGATAGTTGTTTACGTAAGGTATGTTTACTAATTCTTTGGCTCGCTTGTTTATTCTCCTATAAATAAACGTAGAAGCCGGCGGTGCAGCAGCATACACGTCTCAATTTAACTCTGGTAAAAAAAATATTTTGCCAATCAACAGGAGATCGACGTGTGTGCAACGTGTTTTTTTAAGGCAATAAGACTCCAAAAATAATCAAAATCACTTTAAAAATAATTGCCCCAACATGTTACTTTGCATTGTAAAACATGTCTAACGCATAAAATCAAATCAACCTCCAAACAATACATCCCAACGCAAGATAATTTCCTTTGCTATAAAGTAATAAACTAATCTGAGAAAAATATTGATAACAGTTTTAAAATAGACAGTGGGAGCTGAGAATCTTTATTTTAAGTGCATCTATAGGTACTTATCATAGTTGCGTACGCATTCTGTTTTTTTACCGGGATGCAATAGATGTCGTTCATATTGCAAAATGCGCCATGTCAACAAAAAAATATTTACGTTTATTCACCAAATTTGAATGAAAAATTAAAAAAATTCAAAGAAAATAGCAAAACATCATAAACCTTACCTACTCAGGCTGACATTATAATGTCTTGAACTTACATTCAGAATCAAGTTTTCCTTCAATTTAGATGAAGAAGCGAAAATAGTGTTTTTTGACATAGAACATTTTGCAATATGAACGACGATTTACGGTTTCCTTCACTGTAATGCAAATCTGCAAGTAGAATATGCGTGCATTTATCTATTTTATATTTTGTTTTCTCCGTGAAGGCATACTATGATAGATATTCTTTATTTTTTTTTTCCTCGCGTACATTGTTATTACGGGTACAACTTATTAATTTTATCGTAACTGTATATGAAATTGTCTATGTAGGTCTATTTTCATTTATAAAAATAGTATATATATATATATATATATATATACTATTTTTATAAATATATATATATATTCATGTTTGAACTGACTATCTTTCTCACTTTTCCTTTGGCAACTGTCAACATTGTCTGGAAACAATTTCTATAGGGCCGCCAAGCGTACTTCGTATCCATTACATGTTTTTAATGTCCTGTGCTCTAGTGTACTACAAAGAATATTCTTATGTTATGTTTACGATAGTTTCAGAGCGACGAACCCCGTTTCCTCCCGGAATTTGGCCCAGTCCACGAAACGTGGCACCACCGGTATTTCGGCAGCCAGCGCTCTAGCTGCTACTTCCATGGTTGACTCCGATGTCACTTTCTCTGCTTCAGTCAAATCTGTACACAAAAACAGTGGCCTCTGCATCTACCTAACGAGATGATTTACAGCGTCCAGCGGAATCTTCACTCACACTACGAGTAGATGGGTGAACGAAACCACTCGGATGCTGCAGTGCCTGGGGCATGGTTTATAGATGGTGTAGACTTGCCCTGCACTATCGTGACAGCTTAGTTGGCCCAGCCCACAGGAAAGGCTAGTCAATACGTGCGGAGACAACCAAGCCACGGGTTTCCTGACGATGTTTTCCTTCACAGGTAGCGTGTTTTATTGCGACTACAAATTCGCAAATTTACGTAACTTTGAAATTAAACAAAGTCATTGGTACATGCCTGAACTGGGAATCGAACCTGGGTCTCTCGCTTGCGAGTCCATTGTTCTATACGCACTGCGCTACAACCGTCACAAAAGTACACAAAATGTAATAAAAATAAGTAGATTTCGAACTAAAACTTTCGTAGCACTACTCATTAGTAACTTGATTACGGATTCATTTACGTGATTTTTTGTCGTAAGGTTTTGCTCTGATTCACAGAGCTTAATCATAGAGCTCGCGGTCGCGTCGGTGCTCATCAGACTACAAAGGCGGGCGTGGTCGCGAGCGCCGGTCATGTAAGTGAATCCGGAATTAAGTTAATATTAGGAATTAAGTTACTATATTGCTTTACTGTTGTGCCTATCTCCTAGAACCACATTTCATGGCTTTCTAAGACAATTCAATGTAAACTGTAAATTCGATTAACACACAGTACCCAAGTAGAAAGACTCTGTTATGCAGATAATGCTAGGCTAGCTGTGTCACGTTTCACATCTGATTACCGTACTAGAGGTCGTGGGTTCGATTCCCACTCGGGGCCGCCATACATTTGCACAAATACCCAGTCTAGGTGTATTTGCGATCTGTGATAAGCTGGCCTGGTTACCACAGCAGATAGTATCCTACTTTAGATACATAGATAGAGAACACTTTTGCACAACCAGAAAAAATATTACAACCATGATTCGAATGAACCTTTAGGAATGTCAAGTGAATGAAGTGAGCCTTTAGGAATGTCAAGTCAAGTGAATGTAGAAGCTATTGTTATTTATTATTAAATATGAATGTAAGTTGTATGAACCGAAGCCCGGGCGTCGTACGCACGTGAAATACGATCATACATACGCATATTGATGTAAATATCGTCGCAGGCGAATCGTGATCAGCACGTGTGAATCGTGATTATATAACCAGCTTTTCGTAACATGGACGCTTTGCCGAAATAATATAACTAGTTTGTGCAAGGCCGCAGAGGCCAGGGACGTAAACCTGATAATGAGACACACCTACCTTGTACGGACGGACATACCGTTTTCAATTAGTATAGGTTTAAAAGTAACTTTATATAAATTTCGTTGAATTCCTGATTTCAATATTTTTGTATTGCACCGACTACCCGTCTCTAATTTCTTTCTTGTCTCCGTCTATGGTTGCCTGGAAGAAATTGCTTTTAGTAATAAGGCTGCCATTTGTACTGTATTTTTTATATAATTTCTGCTATTATAATTTCTGTGTACAATAAAGAATATTCTATCTATCTATCTATCTATCTATCTAACTATCTATCCTATAAGGTGGATTATGACGAATCAGTCAGTCAGTATTTAAGTAGAAACAATATCTCCACTGGTACCTAAAGTTTCGCTACCAACCTTTCCAGTACCAAGATAATAATCCGCGTTTCGCCACATCGCCGAAGTGAAAACTCATTTTGCATCTGTACCGTGCGCAGACGGCGATGAACTCACAAGAAAGCTAAAAGTGCCTTGTATATAGGTACTGTAAACACTTCATTGAGAATACCAAACTCATGAAGAGAATGCCACGTTACGGACTCCTAGCTAGAAGAATTTAAAGGCTCCTTTGGTTTGCTGAAATGCATGTTAATGTTTGTAAGTTAGTCAACTTTCGTTAACGGTAGAGCCGGTGTTTGAGAGGCGCCTAATATTTGCCATCTGGGCAAATATTATTTGATTGGTACACGATATTGAATACATGCCAACAACTTATTCCATCCTCATTTCGGCACTAAATGGCACCGAATATAATACAGTGACGGGCAAAGTGGGAAAGAAGTTGGATCAAGGTACACTACTAATTAAATGGACTGATCAGATCACCGAGTTAACAACACTCAGTTATTTTGGTTTCACCAGGGGGTCCACACAGCTAATGACAGGTCCACATGAACGGTGTAGAGTACTATACTTTACAACCGTCAAAGCAGCCACGATCTTCAGCATTGAGGAACCGTCGGAATCAATAGATTTCATACGAATACAACATAGATTTCTAATTTCAGTAAGCGTGTGTCCGAGTGAAGCTAAACTTAAACCAGTTTTTTTTTTAACTAAAACTTTCGTAAGCACAACACATTGTAGACTTTTAGTCCGGATTTACTTACGGATTTACAACACCCGTAAGTAAATTCGGACTAAAAGTCTACAGTTTTTTTTTGTTAGAAACCCTGCCTCTATTTTTTTTACGGTTTTAGTCGTTCTTTATCTATATGTATATAGAGAAGGAACAATACCTAAACATCTTAAAACTAGGAGTTGCGTATGTGAACGTAACGATAATCATGCTTAATTACAAATTAACACCTAAGGTTTCCCAACAAATTGCGTTTTATAGACGTATATCCTGGTGATACGGATACTCAATTATGCAATAACCCGATTCAAGCATGCTGAAAAGTAATCACCAAGACGTACTTAGTAATTACTCTACAGAATTCAATGTTCAGCTGGTATGCTGTATATATAATTAACAATACGAACTGGGAGCCGATTCTCGCCCATGCGAATTGAATATTCCATATTCGAAGGATTAGACATTTGTCGCATAAAAATAAGATAAGATAACTTGACAGAGTCATTAGGCATTTATTTTTCCGAATTCAATATAGCATGGCGTTCAGAATACAGATTTAGGCTATCGCTCGACTTTTTACGTAGAATTCAAGTCGTAACCCTTAGAGTCGTATACAAATTATTTGCTAATTAAGTGAGAATTGGAAGCCAGGGACGAGTTTCATAAAACTACAATAATACGTAGTTTATTATGACAATTCGCGCTACGCAATGTGCCTCTTTGCATATCAGAGTCCACTTGTTAATTTTTGGGTTAATCGATTTCATGTACAGAGAATTCTTATAGTAAACCTTGAATCGTAGTTCTATAAACAAGACCCCAGCGCCTTGATTATGTAACTTTCCACTTATGCATGTGTCCAAAAACGGAAAATCTACTGGATTTTGTCGTACAATTATGTGGCTCAAAATCACTGACACGTACCTATATATCCACAGAAATGCAGTATCCACTATACCTCAGTTTCTCGTACACTAACAGTCTGTTAATTTACTGTTAACAGCTGTCAATTTTTTTTTGTACGCACTTTGGCGGGTGTCGTAAAAGGCGGCTAAGGGACACAAACTGGGGGGTGGGCAGCACCGCACCCTGCAGTACAATTCCATCGAACTGCGATCCCCAACCCGCATGCCCAGCGTGGGGATTATGGGCATTACCCCCTATGATAGCACAACGTGGCGCTCTTTAGGGGAGGGCTATGTCCAGCAGTGGACTAGTATAGCCTGAAGACGACGACGACTTTGGCAAACTGACAGCTGTTAACAGTAAATTAACGGCTTGTTAGTGTACCAGAAACCGGGAAAGTGTGTGATACACACTTGTATTACGCCACATATCTCGGATATCCACATATACAGCTGACCTAAATAAACATTCCGCTTTCACACAAAGATGTATAAGTGATAAGGTACATAATCAATGCGCAGGAGGAGAAGAATAGGAATTATTGTCTTCATTTTACAGTTTCGTACCCCTCCGGGTACGAAACTGTAAAATGCCAACGGGACCCTATTAATATGACGTAGTCTGTCTGTCTGAATGGCCTAACCTAACCTAGCTTGACCCATATTTAAGTTTGACCTGTCGTTCTCTTGAACCGTGTTAAGTAGCATGTTGAATTTTCCACAGAATGTGTGTTATTATTAGGCGGATAGACTAACAAATAAAAAAAGTATGAAAGTAACAAATAAGGGGGGTTCTAATACAAGTTTTCGGCCTATCTTATGAACGGTAACACATACAAGTGTGAAACCTGATGATTATAGTGGTATCATTGAATTTTAAATTCAATGGTGGTATATAGATTGACTGGTTTGATTATAGTATTAATTCGCTACAGAAAAAAACAAATATCTAACTATGTATGAGCATAGCGAGTCATTAAGAAATACTAAAAATCTTTAACAAAACACATATTTTTGTAAATATGTAGTAAGAATCAACATTTCCCTTGTTTTGACTCTATTCGTCTTTACGTGCAATGCAAAGGTTGTCAGAGCACAAAAACACCACAAGCTTTACAGCTTCTCATGAAATACGCCGAACTATATTTTTTCTACATCTTACAAGTGAATTCTGACCTGTCCACCTGGGAGACTGCTGGGCAGTGTTGGGTCTTCGCAAGGCACGGGCCAGGTTGCCACAGACAGCTCCATGCGAGGTCAATGAGCTTCCACTGCAGCGCCATTCGTCATCTGTAAGCGTAGGGGCTTAAGGCTGCTTATTTAAAAAATTTGCCTTCTTCTTCTTCTTCAGGCTATATTATGTAGTCCACTGCTGGACATAGCCCTCCACTAATGAGCGCCATAGCGCCTTGTCTTCAGCTTGCCGCTTCCAGCATCTGCCGGCAGTTTTTCGCAGATCGTCATCCCACCTGGTCGGAGGGCGTCCTACACTACGTTTGCCGAGTCGCGGTCTCCACTCAAGGACACGTTTACTCCAACGGATGTCGGTTCTTCGCCAGATATGGCCAGCCCAGTGCCACTTCGGCTTGCTGATTCTCGGTATCAGTAAAATTTCGAACCTTTTTACAATATGGTTTGTAATACAATTTGCATCACTTGCATCAATTTGCAAATGATGCAAATTGCTTCAGCCAGATGTCGCTGCCTGTACGTAATACAGGGAACTTTGTAAAGAGGTTCGAAATTTCACTGATACCGTTGAGTCGCCCATTGGCTCAGTTGGAAAGAGCGCTGGCACAGATAGCCAGAGGTCGCGGGTTCGAATCCCGGCATGGGTGGAATTTTTAGCCTCTAAATAGGTTTTTAAATAATTAAAAATGTAAAATTTTGCGAGTGAGACAGCATGCTTCAAGTAAGACGAGCCTTAAGGCGCTGGGGGGTGCTAACTAGCGCCACCAATGAACTAAAAATCATAACTTGTTTTATAACACGTTTTTTTCAAAAATCTTAATATCAGTGATAATATCTTCTAAAATCTTAATATCTTAATTTTAGAACATACAGCCTAGAACGTAGTATCAACATCCTAGGACTTTAATCGATTTCCGCTAAAAACGGCCGTTCGATGTCAGTTGTTTTGAAAAGTACCTATTATAAAGCAAGTTACGATTTTTATTTCATTGGTGGCACTATTTAGCACTCCCCTGCGCCTTAACATGTGTGTTGGAAATTCGCCCATACGTAACATAAACATAACTAAGAATAGTCCACACGTGTAAGTGTGAATTTCACCACTGTGAGTACTGCGACTAGTAGATTTTATGGTTTATTCCCGTTGTATGTACACTGATAGACATTTTTGACAACGTGTTTGGTGTAGCGGTAACACGCTTGACTACCAAAAGAAGGTCGTGGGTTCAATTCCCGCAAGATGCCGCCGTACGTGATTGGAACAAATGTCCTCAGTCAGGCCGACATAAGTAAAGATATAAGTAGTTATAAGAGAGTTATAAGTAAAATATTGTATGTGAGTGTAATGAACCTGCAATACCCAAATAGTAATGTATGTATCTACTTTTAAAGCTGCAGAACAAGACGGAGGTCTGTAGGCCTCTTTTATTTTACGGAACCCCATATGCAATTAATTTCAATTCCGCACTAGGATTCGCTCTAGAAATCGCTGCACTAGAGGGTAACGAGAATAAACTATTGTCATTTGCCATGGTATTTTCAGATACTATGTACTTAAAAAACCGCGGCTTTCAGGACACCCAGATTTCAGCGTGTATTTCTTTAAATAATTTGGTTCCATTACTAACACCATGGATAGAGCCCACCATTTCCTACAAGGAAAAAACTTACAATACTTACTGTAGTAAGAATTGTAAGTTTTATATATTAGGAAATGGTGGGCTCTATCCATGGTGTTAGTGATGGACCCAAATTATTTAGAGAAATACACGCTGAAATCTGGTTGTCCTGAAAGCCGCGGTTTTTAAGTACATAGTATCTGACAATACCATATATTTAGACTCCTATTACTTTCAGATGTATACCTAACTAGCTGTGCTCCGCGATGTTACCCGCGGTTTATCGATTTTCCCATGGGAATAAGCTATTTTCCCGCAGTCCCTAGCCTTCCCTTAATCCAGGGTGTCAGCTAACTTCATACGAAATTTTATTTAAATCGCTCCTGCCGGTTAGACGTGAAGTTGTAACAAACTCACAAACTTTTGCCTCTATAATATGGGTGTGTTGTGTAGTGTGTTGTGATAAGAAAAAATAGTCGTTTCGATTTTTTCTTCAAATCTTGATCCAGGTTGGGAAATTTTGTTCCGAATAAGTCGCAAACAATTAATACTCCGTATATTACGAGTAGAACAATGACCCGCGGACCTGCGGCGCGCACATACCGACACTGATCGTTCTCAAAATTATTCGAGTTTGTGTAGAGTAGAGATGTTTTTGGAAAGTGCCTTTTTTAGAAACGCCACGTAGCGCATTCGATTGCCATTGATAAGGCACGCCAAAATTCATGCAGTATATTTGTTGTTTAGTGCGATTTCATATTGAGAACATAATACGTTACTTGTCAAGCATGTCATCAACTTGTTTAAACCACAGATTACAGCAATACCTGCCGCAAAGTGGATACATAAGAAGCACCCGTGAAAAATTGCAAGTGTGTTAGCTTTCGAAAGCTTCTCGAGTGCATGGTTTGTGCAGTTATAATTTGCGGGATATGTTTAAAGAATAGTTGAAGACGTCATAGTTTTATGACCGAACATAAACCAACGACCCCGATTTCCATACAATAAAAACTTTTTAAATGCCTATTAAAACTTCGTTTTCCTGCCATTGAGGCCTTTGGACAGAGTTTATTGAGTAAGAGGTACCCATACCGTGTTTAAAATCGAAGTTTTGGAACGAAGTAGACGTAAAAAGCGACATATGTAGAGAGCGTACAGCGCAAATTTATTAAGATTGTTTAAACCCTTTCTAAAATATATATATATTAATCTGAGAATAAACACCAACTCTACTTTATAACGTACAATTTTAGTTATGGATGGTGTGGATTAAAGAGTTTTAGTCCAATGTAATTTTCTAATCTAATTGGGGTATTACGTCGTCAACAGGTTTTATAGTCAACAGGATTGTTTGAACAGTCAAGCTATTTCACACACACTACACGTGACGGGCGACCTCGCAACTTAAATGTAAACGTTGATGTACTGTCGACTGTTCGCACAAGTTTTCTTCTTTGAATAAATAAAAACACCACAAAACAGGGGAATAATTATTATTTTCTCTTCTCCGACTGCCCGTCTCTTATTTCCTCCAGCAACTTTCCGTCGTAAGGTTGTCTGGAAGAAATTGCTTTTAGCAATAAGGCTGCCAATTGTACTTTGTATCATTACATGTTTTATAATATGTGCTCTGGTGTACAATAAAGAATATTCTTATCTTATTCTTATCTTATCTTTCTCAGGATACTCGGTGTCCGAAGATGTAGCGATCGGCGGTGTTCGATATTAGAATCCCTAGCTAATCCTCGAAACGCATCGAGTATCCCACCGGCTGCGCCCATTACGAAGGCCGTCGCCGGAGGATCCAAAAAAAACCAAAATTATTTTTATCCCTACTAATCCCTACTAATATTACAAATGCGAAAGTAACTCTGTCTGTCTGCCTGTTACGCTTTCCCGCTTAAACCTCTCAACCGATTTTGATGAAATTTGGCACAGACAATCTTTAGACCCTGAGAAAGGCCATAGGCTACCTTTTATTACGAAAAAAAGGGATGAAGAGGTTGAAATAGAGGTTGAAAGTTTGTATGGGGTTTATTAATTTTAAAAGATAAAACCATGAAACTTTATATTTAAGCACTTCATCATCATCAGCCCACCGCTGCCCACTGCTGGGTATAGGCCTTTTCCCCATTATGCCAAGCCTCACGGTCTCTCGCCATCCTCATCCAAGGACTCTCCACTGACTCTGCCACATCGTCTGACCATCGGGCGGCCGGTCTGCCCACCGACCGCTTTCCCGTTCTCGGCATTTAAGCACTTGATAAGAAATAATTAAACATTTGTTCTAGCGTTTTTGAAATTTCGACCAGTGAGGGGGTGAAATAAGGGTTGAAAGTTTGTATGGGAGTTCGTCATTTTTGGGGATAAAACCATGAAACTTTATATGTAGGAACTTGATAAGAAATAAAAAACAATTTGTTCTATCGTTTTTGAAATTTTGACCTGTGAGGGGATGACATAGGGGTTGAAAGTTTGTATGAAGTTCGTAATTTTTGAAGATAAAATGAATCAAGTTAAAATAAAATTGGCTTTCGAAGTTAAAGTTCCTTTTAACGAATACTCTACATCGCCGCCGCTGCCGTCGGTCATCAGCAGTAGTCGGAGTAGGTATATTGATTTTAGATACTTGCGTCATGATATCATAGCATGGACATGCATTTCTTCCGGAATGTACCGGAGTTTCCAAAAATTTGGTAAACCGGACTCTCATGCGCTGTGATGATTGCTATAAAGTGATTTTTTTAACTGTTTCCAAGTTCTAAAACCTTCTTAAATAGTGAAAATAATTAAAACTTACCCGTACAAAAACAACTTCAAATGGGCCCAATCCAAGAGTAATAAATCGATGTCCGTAGTTATAAGCCAAATTCGTAGTTTTAAGTAGATTTCAGAAGACAGTAAACAAGCCAGGGTCAAGTCAAGATATTCACAACACATAAAATAAGCGCACTCCACGAACCGAAATAAGTGAGTGCGCCACTTAGTCTGGATGTCGGTGCGAGCGCATTGTTTTCGAACAAACAGTCAATGAGTCATCCTGGATACTTGATTCTAATTGGTAAGAGGACAAAAGACCCTGTTTGCCGGATGTCGTGTGTTGAAATGAATATTATTATTATATCATTTTATACATGCTTAGGCTTTTACTCCAACACTTTTACTACAACAAGGTTTTTACACACCAGTCATTTTTTACTATTAAATTCTGGTCATCTACGCCACTAGCAGCATAGCGTTGAGAGTATTGATACATTTTTAACTAGTTTCATGTAATAATTTCGATGTTTCGGTATTTTTATCATAATAATCCGGAAACTCGGAGGCGTATCCATATTAGGAGCCGTCCATTAATCACGTGGGGCTTGAAAGGGGGGGGGAGGTGTTTGACAAAAATCACGAAATGTCACAAGGGGAGGGGGGTGTAGTAAAAATACCACCTGTATTTATTTTTTCATTATTTTTTCGCGGGATTTTTAAATCGAAAAGCAGCGTGTAGTGTGACCTTGACTCGCCGTTGCTAGGCAACGAACGAAGCACCTTCTCACGCGCCGCCGACGACCGCCCGCTCGGCACGCCAATCGCCTGTTATTCTGTTGTTTTCGCGCCGAATACTTAATTTCAGAATAAAATAAGATTTTACTTTATAGATGGAATTAAGATAATATTCTAAAATATGCTAACATAAAAAGGAGATCAAATATATGTGAAGCCAAGCTTCCAGGCTTATGATTGCCTGACAGTTACATGTATTATAGTAAAACGACACAAAAATATATCATGACATATACGACACCTAATTAATAAATAAATTCAACACGCGCGCTAGCGCTCGCAAGACTATTCTAGTTCTAAAAAAAATATGATTTTTGTAGGTACGAAAAATACACGTGATGTTGGATGGGGGGTGGGGGTATCCTTATACCTCACCATGTATCGCCAAGGGGGAGGGAGGGTTAAAAAATGCTTAAAAAAGATCACGTGATTAATGGACGGCCCCTTAACATATACGTTTGATGTCAGTGACCTTAATTCAATATACCTACTCCGACCACTGGTCATCAGTCGTCGTCGCGCACATTCGCCGAAGTGTGGCGGGCGGCAGGCAACGGCGCTGTCGTGTGGTGGGGGAGCGCACGAATCTAACTATGCCTACCCGAACGGGCAGACACGTGAGGGCAGGCAGACATCGTTGTCGGACGCATGCGATTAGAGAAATTTGCGCTACAGATAATTACATCTTTGATCCAGTAAAATTATTTTATTGTTTTGTATAATTTTTTAAGTAAGTATTTTTTATTAGTTAGGTCCTGTAAATAAATTTTGTACATACTTAATATTTCGGGATCTTTTAGTTCATAGTTAATAGTAGGTAAGATAGTTTCCGGTATTCCGTAACAATCCGATTTGCTTTTATTTCCTTTTTTGAATTAATCTTAATCTAATAGGTCGTAGTAGGTGTAAAACTAACCTAACCTACTTACCTCCTACTCTTTTTATGCATTGGTTGTAAATAAGTATTGATAATTTAATTTCTTAGTTTCTTTTTTTCCATTTAAACATGACTTAAACACATCGCCGTGCGGTGAGCGCATCATTTTTACTACGTTTTTTTTTATGATAATAAATCTCAATTTGTACATCTGTTTTGTTCGATTCATTTTATTTTGTTTTTTCTACGATGCCTCGCAAACGAAAGTCCAATTTAGCTTATAGCTCTAGCAAAGCTCGGGCTGCTAAACTTGCTAGATCACTGGAATCGGAAGAAGATTCACAGATCCGTCGGACTTTAGATGGCGCTCGTCACGCAGCTCAAAGGGCTGCTGAAACTTTTGAGCAAACGCAGACCCGTCATAATTTACACGCTGATCGTCATGCTGCACAAAGGGCTGCAGAGACCTCTCAGCAGACCCAAGGTCGCCAAGTACTGGATGCTGAGCGTCACGCGGCTCAAAGAGCTGCAGAGACCTCTCAGCAGACCCAAGCTCGCCAAATCTTAGATGCTGAGCGTCAAGCTTCGTACGTAGCCGCAGAGACCTCCGACGAAACATGTAGACGACGTTTAATTAAGCAAGCAAGCAGAAAGGAGACGTACGTTTACGATGAATACGTGGGAGGCATTTGCCGATGCTGCTTTTGATTATGATCCGTTAATTGATTACTTTAATCATCGATTAGTCCTCATAGGTAGAATGGCCAATAAATGCAGACACTGTGAGGCACTCAAGTGGAAGGAAGAGACCCCAGGTATGTGCTGTTCTGGAGGCAAAGTATCAGTACCAACGCTTGGTGACCCCGACGAGCCACTCAAATCCTTACTTCTATATGACGGCAATAAATCTCGGCGATTTTTAAACAGAATAAGAAAGTACAATTCTTGCTTTCAAATGACATCATTTGGTGTGGGTAATGAGGTCATCATGCCTTGATTTTCACCTACATTTACGGTACAGGGGCAAATTTATCATAGGATTGGCTCTTTGCTTCCCACAAATAATGATTTCTACAGATTTATTTTATGGGAGACGAAAACAGCGAGGTTGACCGCAGATGTCAAAATATTGAAGTAGTTGAGAGGGACATTGTTTTAAAAATTCAAAGAATGTTATATTTTTGTACACAACGTGACGCTGGCCCCTGTAAGTGTCTCTTGGACATAAGGACCAATAAATTTTCCTAGGTACTTTCTGCCACTCAATGGAATACATAGGTACCTTATACCTACTGTAAACAGATATTTTTTAATTTTTTTAAATATACCTACAAATTAAAAGTACGCAGACGAAGTCGCGGGTACCAGCTATTATTTTATATTTTTTCCTACTAATATTATAAATGTGAAAGTTTCTATGGATGTTTGTTACTCTTTCACGCAAAAACTTCTGTATGGATTTTAATATTTTTAATGAACCTTTACAATAATGTAGCTGATACATCCGAATAACATATAGGCTAGAATTTATAAAGATTTGGCGTGAATTATCCAAACTCTTACCGCGGAAATCGAAATCCACGCGGACGAAGTCGCGGGCGGCCGCTAGTAAAATATAATTAAAAAATAATATTACAATAAATTATAACGTAAGCGACGTCTAGTTAGCACGGTGCTAAATTAGGAAGTCCCTGCTTAAAAACTAGGTAAAGCTGCCGTGAGTTACACGAGGCGCCGACTCAGCGTTTCTGTGGGAAAGCGGTGGCGCAATCGCAGTATAGCAACCCGACGTCAGCGGTTCGCTTGAGGGTGACGTACGTAATTAAGTTAATAAAAACTGTATTTACATGGATTTTACCCGTTTAATTTTACATTTTTTACAATTTTCCGACGTTTCGGCACTTTTTCAAGTACCGTGGCCTCGAAAGACTCAAGTACCGTGGTCTTCCGAAAAAAAGTGCCGAAACGTCGGAAAATTCTAAAAAATTTAAAATTAAACGAGTAAAATCCGTGCAACTACAGTTTGCTATTATACGAGTATCTAGTGCTCGTGTTAACCTTAGAAAATACTATATTTTCAAAGTTATTTTCTCTGCTCTGTGAAAAACACGTTCTAAGTACCTATACAGTAACGATCAATAACAACCCCCACTCACCCAACAGCGTATTCATGATCTCTAGCCTAGTAAGGGGCTTGCTGCGTCGGTCCCGGGTCTGTGCGGTGTGCGGCCGGGGAGGCAGCCTAGGCCTGTCCGGTCTCAGCCCCACACCCTCGGTCGTGGCTGGTCGTCGTCGACGGGTTTGGTGGCCTACAGTAGAAGTGTGGACGTCACCCCCGGGGCCTTGGACTGGAGGGAGCTGTATAAGAGTAAAGGTTGAAGTCAAGCGCAATCGCTTTTATGTCAACTTACAGGAATGTGAATTTAGTTTTCGCTTGTATGTATGTAAACATTTTTCTTTGTGACCGCGCAGGGGCTAAACGACTGGACCGAATTGGACAAATGATGTGTCAAATGAAAGGTATTGACGACACGTGTGTCACCGATTATATGACGTCTCGTGAAGATCGGCGGTCACGTCATAGTTCTAAGCCTCAGCAAGTGAGCGTAAGTAACATACCTAAAATGACTCCAAAATTCAACGGATAAGTACGGTTAGGCCTCATTTAAGACTTTTTAGCAGTCGGGATTTGCGTTTTTAACATAACTTTTGTAAATAATAAGAAAAGACGTGGATCAGAAACAAATTTGGGTATTACAATATTTTATTATACATATTATTACAGATTAATATGGAGCTCTGATAATGTGAAAGAATCGGAGAAGAGTATGGAGCTAACCACTGAGAAGAATTAGAGAAACATACGGAGATCATGAAATGTCTGGGAAGAATCAGAGCAATATAATATGGAGCAAAAAAGGATGATGGAGAGTCGGCTTCATACTCGACGTGTATGAAGCTCACGAATGGGAAGAATTAAAGAAAAATAGGGAACATTCACGACTGGGAAGAATCAGAGAAACACGTGGAGCCGACGAATGGGAAGGATTAGAAAAGAATATGAGGAACGTCCAAAATCAGAGAAGCAAGAACTTTCGAATCAAAATTGTCTTTGAATCTATGGACAAAATACATCATCTTGTAGGTATTGTTGTCAACGTGAATTACAATAATTAACTATAGAATTACAATGTTACATGTTACTTGAACTTTTACTTGAACTCGGTGTTTTGTTTCAGATATGTTTATGCCTATTTGCATAATAATGTGGTAATAATTCGTCGTTTTGATGGTTCATACTCAAAGGATGTAAAACACGACATCTGTCTGTCTGTCCGACATATAAAGAACTTTATCTATTTAGCATCTTTTGGCATTTGGTGTGCAGACCACGAACTGGCAAAAGCAGCGTAGTACGCCCACCAGTTTGCTATCCAACGGTAGATAGATACAGTACATAGTACATATCATAAAAGCCCATTCGGGAACCTACGTTCGCGCAGACTAGGAAGAAGTGTAACGAAAGTACCCGTAGCTATAAGTACATTCAACATGATCTTTATCCGATACGGTTAAGGTGCAGAATTGATTGCCGCAGTAGCGCTACCTATTTCGCTCACGCTAATATAGCCAAACTAATGGTCACCTACATCGATGACGTTGAATCAACCAATAGCATCAAAGGCGCGCGGCCTGCCATAAAATGAAACTATCTGATTGGTCGATCAACTTGCCGCACATCCAAAATTTGGTCATCTGCGCAGGTACATCCGCGA
The DNA here is from genome assembly GCA_934045075.1 of Yponomeuta sedellus. Lineage (NCBI taxonomy): Eukaryota > Metazoa > Arthropoda > Insecta > Lepidoptera > Yponomeutidae > Yponomeuta > Yponomeuta sedellus. Next base: position 17,722,246 of record OW203722.1, on the reverse strand, counting down.
GACTTATTTCTTGTGTAGCACTGTAACTCTTTATTGCTCACCACTAATTTACGGAGATAAAGTACTTAATATCCAGTTTTTAGTAGTATACAATGGAGTGCATGAAATATGCCTCCTGAACGACGTGCTGTAGCGATCTACTTATTAAAACGCTGAATTAGCAATAATACTTTCTTTTTATTATCTCTTTTCATCGAAACACTAGCCTAGCTGCGGGTCTCAACACGACTGACACCTAAACAAACCGTAGCGATTTCCTTTAAAATAATTCAATCTTGACTGGACGCCTGCGCCGGCTAGTTTTTTTTTTATATATTTATTTATTTGTGAAATATGTAAAATAACAAGTGTTTCTTATAATCTATCCGCTCTCGGAAACCTGTTCAGTTTATCTGTTAGCGGCTGTCGTTCTTATTTTTTTAATTTTACATGCACAGCTTAAGAAAGGCCTACGGAACGTACGTTTTGGCACGCTATATTTAAAAATTAATTACAATAATTAGCGGCCATTCACAATCCGTAGGTACGGTCTTTTGACTTATTTATAGTTGTTAAAAAAATTATTGTTTATCTTAATTTTAAATTTATCAGAGCACATAAATAGTTATCATGTAAAGAAGTATCGGTACAGTATTGGTACTCTGTGGTTACAGTACTCATTAAGCCCTTACGTCTGGCGCACCCTGGGCAACAATCAGCGAGTCCCTTACGCTGACTGGCAAATCTTCTCACCACGATGACTTGCCACCGACACGCTAAGAAGTAGTAAACAATCGGTAGTAGCAGTAGAAAACTTATCGTTGAAAACGATCTCTTCGAGACGACCTAGATAGAATAATTAGATATAGGTACTTGAACAAACCTCCACGTAAACCGCCGATGTCGATGGACCGGGTTCAGGTTCTGGGTCCTCGGGCTGAACTCTTGGGGTCCTCGCTTCGTCTTCAGAGTCACTCGAAGACCCATTTTCCTCTACCACGTCATCCATGTCATCTAGGCAAAAGAGACGGCTTTTTTATTTCGTTATTCGTTATCAACCCTTGTATGTCCCCACTGCTGGGGCACGGGTCTCTTCCTGCATTGCAGGAAGGTTAGGCCATACTCCACCACGGGGGCCAAGTCCGGGTTGGTGGAGGATTGTAAGACAGTGGCGGGCCTTACTGTCAGAAGTTATCAAGCCGCCCATAAGGCCTCTGACATGGCTTAACGACTGCCATTATATGACAGCCGGCACCAACGGCTTAACGTGCCTTGCGAAGCACGGAAGCGCTCGGAAAAATGCCACTAGCGGTAGTCACGGGACGCTCACCCATCCTGTACCTGACCGCGCCTGTTGTTGCTTAACCAAGTGATTGATTCCAATCACTCGGTTCGCCTAGGCCACGAGCGCTTTTTTATTTAGCATAAGTTTATTGTCTTGTCATTTTTCGTAACAGTCAGGTGAGAAAGATCAAGTGTAAACAAACTATTGGATTAACCAGATTTTGGTGTAGGCGTAAAGAAAAATTGTATCACTAATTTAGCTACCCAATTTTTTTTTTTACTTTTTTTTTTTTCCAAATATTCTCGGCGTGATTATTACGTTTATTTATGCCAAATTTCAGCTTTCTAGTATTTGTCACGTCTGTGCTAAGTCGCAGACAGACAGGCGGACATGGCAAAACTATAAGGGTTCCTTGTTGATTACGGAACCCAAAAAGTAGCGTATGTAAAAGTATTACCCTGAACTCCGCTTACGCCTTCGGGATACAGCTATGAGTTACGATATCTAACGTAAAAAAATGCGTGTGAGGTCTCCTTACTTAAATAGGGCACTGGATGTATACTGTCTGCAGTGCTAATACGAGACGTGTAACCTACTAACATTCAATGTCTGTGTGCATTGGCCGGTCGTCCAGGTAGCTCAAGTTGGGCAAAACGGAGGCGACGCGGCTTCGGTAGTCAGTAGCCTCTGACGCTGGCGTCCCGCGAAGAGTCAGCTTCCGTAGAGAACTGCACACGCCCAAAGTCCACAGCCGGCTGGACTCTGTTATTGGGTTGCTGGGGATAGACGACTCGTTTAACTTCTAAGTACTGACCTCAAAAATAACAATGATATTCGATTCTTATTTTCAAGGTCTGAGGATAAGTGTATATACTTATCCTTCGGATCAGTGGATATGATTGACAGGTGACCGAGAGGATTGGCGTGACAGGGAAGAAGCCCACCAATAGACACTTTTCAAGGGCTGGTTAGAGAGATAAAGAAAACTTTAACACAAAAAGGGAAATACCTAGTAGAAGAATATTATTTTAGGTAACACGTCAACATTTACTTTGTTATTTGTAAAAACGCGATTCCTTTATAACATTCCTCATATGCAGTTTATATGGTCTCTGGTAAAGTCCATTTCCATTTACCACAGACTATTTTAAACTGAGGAATCCTTGACGGAGTTGTGTTTTTTTAAATAAGACCGTTCCATTTTACTTTCAAAATAGTCCGTAACCCAACTGAGTAGAATACATAGATGTAACGGTTGATATACGTCGACTGTACAGTTTTACGGGCTGACACGGCCGAGCCACATGAACTTCCAAGTAGGCACAAACAAACATCTACACGCCTATACCACCCTGAACGATTTCAATCGTGAAAATTTCCAATTCCTGGTTGTATTCTTTTTTCTGATGGTGCAGTAAAGTGTTCTCTATCTATCTAAATGTCAAATTCCTGTCTATTTGCTTGCAAATGTTTGCATTCGAACAGGATTTGGTGCGCATAATTAGAATTCGGACAAAGTAGAAGCCGTAAGTTTAATAACGGCATAAAGTACTGATATCCCTCACGCTTGGCAGGCTCAGCCGATGTTCCGACGTGCATGGGTAAAATCAAGCCTGGAATGGCATGGCGGAGTTTTTACCGCTCGGGCTGAATCGCATGCTGCCCAGGGTCTCACTAAGATTGAAATGAGATTGTTTTAATACCATATACAACATAAGAACAGTTACAAAAAACAAACCATAAAAATATATTTCTTTACACTATTTTTATTTTTAATGCACTAACCCGTGCTAAGGAACAAATTTAAAAATCTATTTAGAGGCTAAAAATTTCACCCATGCCGGGATTCGAACCCGCAACCTCTGGCTATCCGTACCAGCGCTCTACCAATTGAGCCAATGGGCGACTCACGGCATCAGTGAAATTTCGAACCTCTTTACAATATTCTCCGTATTACGTACAGGCAGCGACATCTGACTTAAGCAAATTGCATTACTTAAAGCCCCGACCACCTACTTTGCAGTTAGGTTTTAACATCGGAACGATATCACTGTACCCACATGATTACACTATTTTTATTTTTAATGCACTAACCCGTGCTAAGGAACAAATTTAAAAATCTATTTAGAGGCTAAAAATTTCACCCATGCCGGGATTCGAACCCGCAACCTCTGGCTATCCGTACCAGCGCTCTACCAATTGAGCCAATGGGCGACTCACGGCATCAGTGAAATTTCGAACCTCTTTACAATATTCTCCGTATTACGTACAGGCAGCGACATCTGACTTAAGCAAATTGCATTACTTAAAGCCCCGACCACCTACTTTGCAGTTAGGTTTTAACATCGGAACGATATCACTGTACCCACATGATTACACTATTTTTATTTTTAATGCACTAACCCGTGCTAATTTTTAGCCTCTAAATAGATTTTTAAATATATTTCTTTGTGATCATAAAAAAATGTGAAAAATAAAGTTAATATAATGTACCTACGACGCGCTTTGGTACCAGATGACTATATTATCTTTTCGACCCTGGGGGGTTCCACTAAGTACGTATAACTGTTACTATGGGGGTAACTTGAAATCGGCGCTTTTCCATAATCATTAGAATTATGGAAAAGCGCCGATTAGTGGTACCTAATATGATATATTGTTTGCTATTTTGAAGTTACGTATGTTTCACTGCCATAGTATCGGGTTTCACTTTTCAAATGTATATGGCGATTTTGTCACACCTCTATAGGGGTCTCGTCGATCGTAACTTGCTCGGGATACGTTTTTCAGGTAGTAACTGGTATAAAACTCAAGTGTAACGTGTATTACTATACTAACTTAGACAAATCCAGAGTGTATAGCTTCTGCAGTGGACCCAACGGATTCAAATCCTGAATGCGGTTGGCGCTCGCATTTAACTCTCGCAAGTTTGACAGACCCCATATTCCGTCCAAGCTGCTTAGGTTGCACCGACCGACGCTGAGGTACTGTTGAATGATAAATCTTAAATAAATTTCTCATCAAGCTTGATGTCTTTGGCCTCTGCATCTACTGCATCTACGTTGCGTCCAGTGGCACCTTCACACACACAACATGAGATGGAACCACTCGGACGCTGCAGTGCTTGGGACATTGTTTTTTAGAATATGCTTGCCCAGCCCTATCCTGACAGCTTAGTCGGCCTAGCCCACAGGAAAGATAAGTCAATTCGCGCGGAGTTAACCAGTCCTGTCTGTTGTCCTCACGATGTTTTATATACAGCCATCTTATCAATATACAATGAGTATCGTAAAGCTGACGCAACTCTGCATCATTGAAGCGAGCTCGATACCACGTGTTAGTTGATTCCCTTGAGAAACTCATGGGGGAGCAAAGGCCGCTCCGATGAACTTCCACTGCTCCATGTCTGGAGCCACCCTCTCCTATCCGGACCAAATTGTTAATATTTCTTCCCGCCTTTTCCACTTTTCCACACCGACTATCCCCTATATCAAATCCTGAGCTATTCCAATTGTTCCAATCAGTACGGACTTTGACAGGGTTTGGAGCGCATAATTGGTCCCACGACTGCGATATTAGTCGCTTGGAATCGATTCAGTTCCACTTCATAGTTGCGATCGCAACTCTAACATCAACAATTACAATTATTAAAATTGTAGAGCGGAGCGTGGTGTTTTGGATTCGGTCAGTCGTTCTAACGCCTATCACAAACCTGAAAACAGTTTCTTCAGTATCCATATCATTAAAGTTTTTTTTTTATATTACAAAACTTATGCTATTGAAAATGGTTTTATAATAATTACTGAATTGGTTCAATGAATACTGAAGTAAGTTTCTTATCAATACTGGTTTTCAGCTTAAATTAAAGAACTCGTTGTATCGAGCTCAAGCCACTATGTAGAAAATGTAGAGTCACGCCTGCCGTCAAGAGGGAGGTACCTATTAGCCAATCTATACTATTATTATTTATGTCCGGTGCAATTGTTATTTTTTTCTAAGCTGATTTTAAAACATATCCAACATATCTTAAGAACACGATTCCACGAAAACACTCCTAGAGGTTTATTTAATATAAAGTTCTTTTTCTTTTTCTTCTTTTTATTGTGAAATCTCAACCACGGAGTATTTTCATGAGCGTTTTTGGATGTTTTGTTTTTATAAATAAGGCCGTATTCCTTATTCAGGTATTCCTAACATAGAACGGCTTTAAGTAAGTCTTAAAAGTGTTATTAGTAAAGTTAACTTTTTGTAAAGATTTTATAAGACTACATTTTTATCTCTGGACCGTCATAATCGCAAAAACAGAAGCTATCCATATTTCAGATGTAATGAGTTGAGAAATTGTAGTGAGATTACTTTTATACATATAGGTAAAGACAGAAAATCTCAATATTTAGAAAAAATAAACACAAAAAAAAAATTTATCGGACGTTCCAGAATATACGGAAAATCTATTTCTCTAAAAGTTAAAAACATGTTGGATTTCGTTTTATCATTCAATTCTAAACGTTTTCTAATAAAAGGGTGTTTAAATACTCGAGTTACGTTTCGGTAGTAAATTTATATTTTATTTCAGTAGGTATCAGTAAAAACAATTCATTCATAATATAATAAAGTACGTACCAAAACACGTACATTATAAAAAGCTTTGTCATCGTTTTTAGATAGTTATAGATAACGAATATATTTACTATAATAGCCAGGGCGTCACAGTACCTTCAAATGCACCAGTCCTATTCCCAGGTCTCTCAGTGAAGCTATAGCGCTTCCGTCCAGCGTCAACGAGCGGAGCCGCGGCGCCAAGACATGAAGCCTCCGCAGACCCACCCTCTCGGCTACCACGCGGAGCTTCGCCTCCCGTATCTGGAGCACCTCGTCGTCCGTGCTCACGCCACTGTATTGTTTCTTGGAGACAGTGTAAAGAATGAGATGGAAATTAAAGAGTGTAGAAAAATCGACGTGATTGCATCGTCATCATCATCATTTTCAGGTTATATTAGTCCACTGCTGGAAATAGGCCTCCCCTAATGAGCGCCATAGCGCCCTGTCTTGAGCTTGCCGCATGTAGCATCTACCTGCAGTTTTTCGCACATCGTCATCCCATCTGGTCGGAGGACGTGCTACGCTGTCTCCACACAAGAACACATTTATTCCAACGGTTGTCGGTTCTTCACTGCCACTTTAGCTCACTCCTATAATTGCATGTTAATACATTTTATCCCTGAAAAGAACTCAATCTGCAGGTTTGCTAAAGGTCATTCGAGTGGCCGGGTAACGTATCTCCCTCTAAAATGGTTAAGACTGGCCATAGTGGCCATGGCTGACCGGTGCGGGGCCGTGCGCTATACCTACTCGTGAACGAGTGCTCTTCGTGTCTGGCCGCAGCACTAATGTTTTTCTTACTTTTGTAAAAAAAAATAACTAATGTCTTGGCATTTAAACTTATTGATGCAAACTTGGAATCTTGTGATATACGTAGCAGCTGATGTACTTATATTGTACTATGTATATTTGCAATTGTTTTGTATTTGTTGTTTTTCCAGTATACAATAAAGAATATTCCTATCTTATCTTACTTATATAAACCGAATGGTTTAGGTCCCAGTTGACCAATAGGAAATTTCGAAGGTGGAAACTCGGGCCTTACATAACTGATAACGGCCGAGATGACCAATAACGATTTTGAAGGGTGGAAAGTCGCCCGCGTCCTAGTTGTAGAAGCGGCCGAGATGACACTAACCCTATATTTGGGTTCAGGTTTTAAAATTACTTTAATTTCAACTTTGTATGACCTAAATAAAAAAAATCAATTACTTAACATATCGCAACATCTTAAAAATATTTCTTGACTTGGGATGATTAAGTTTATCTCACATGATTAGGTTTATCTCATGTTTAGGTACTGTTTAGGCAACATACGAGCAGTTCAATCAGCGTAAGTTCCCGGGGTATTACGATGCGCCGGTACCCTGGAAGGCGTCGTTCTAACTCATCTTGACCCGGAGGCTGGACTGGATCTGGTGGCGGCATAGCCAGAACCCTGATGATGATAGATACAGGTTGGTCATTCAGGACGGATGAGACGGAAAAACAGGTTTTAAAATATATTGTTGGAAAGAATAGAATAAAAGTTACCCACTATGTTATTTTCTTGCAAGTACCTATAGCCGACACCACATTAACATTTACATACGTACCAACACTCTAATCAATTACGTTATTAAATAAACATAAAAAGCGACTTCAACACACTACAGCACTAAAACAAGGAAATAATTTATACGAATATGAAAATTCGATCGAAAAAGCAAAAATGATCGAAAATGCGCACCGAGGGTTCCGTATCACCTACATAATATATAGAACTAGGGGGCGACCCCTGCGCGCTTACGCGCGCCATCCCCCAGGCGCTCCGAGCTGCGCTCTCCGCGGCGCTCGGCCTAGGGCCTCGCTAGACACTTATTATAGTGAATTGTTGCATGGGAACATGTATGGCCTCGGTCTGGACAACGCTCGGCCTTCGGCCTCGCCGCAGCGGGGATCCTCGTGCCCGCTCCGCGGAGCTCGGCCTCCGGCCTCGCAAGTTTGTCCCTTTTTGCTCTTGCGCTGGTTCTTGTGCGCCGTAACCTAAACGGTCTCGGTCTTCGGCCTCGGCCTGGACGGAGCTCGGCCTTCGGCCTCGTCGCGGCGGGGTTTCTTGTGCCCGCTCCGCGGAGCTCGGCCTCCGGCCTCGCTTGTCCCTCGTTTGTCCCTTTTTGCTTTTGCGCTGGTTCTTGTGCGCCGTAACCTGAATAGTCTCGGCCTTCGGCCTCGGCCTAAACGGAGCTCGGCCTTCGGCCTCACCGCGGCAGATCTTTTTGTGCCCGCTTCGCGGAGCTCGGCCTCCGGCCTCGCAAGTTTGTCCCATTTCTCTGTTGAAAAGTCAATTTTAGTACTGAAATCTCCATACAAAAAATTTTCATTTTCAATCATCAATATCTCGACCGCCATCTTGAAATTCCAAGATGTCGGATTTTTCTCATATATTGCTTTGGCAACGCGATGCCGCTTAGGGCATATCTCCAGCATATGCCCAGTTGGCTGCCGACTTTTTTGCGCAAAGGTCGATTTTTCGGTCGGCTATATCTGCGCCGCTATTTTGAATTTCGAACAACCAAAATTTTTTTTTCAATCGGGTCACTACAACACCATTCTATCAAAATTTCATCCAAATCGGTCGGTAAACGACAGAGCTAGCACCCTCGCGTAGTGGAACGCGTTCGAAATTCAAAAATCGGCTCCATAGGATGGCTGTATATCGTACATTCCCTACAACTTTGTCATACATCATTTTCTTCCAACTCGTGCCATTTCCGAGAAAACGTATGGATGTTAGATCAGTGAGTATACCGGATTGTAGCTTTTAAGTGTCCTCCTAAATGAAGTATAGTATCAAATAGAAATCGAGTCACGTATGTAGTTTTTTCCGACTTTTCCGGAACTTACAAAGACAATTTTTTTATGATTTAGTTACAAATAAAAGTTTTCAAACATACATTCTTTTGCGTCATAAATATAAAAGACCTTTTTGCATGAACTCAAATGTTTGATTTTTTCACAACTTCAAGGAACTAACTATAGACCTGGGTATACGATTTTAATTTCCACTCGACACCACAACGCGTTTCCGAGATAGGTAACAAACGTATGGACAATAGAGTGATCTTATATGGGTTCTGTTTTTCCTTTTGAGGTACGGAACCGTAAAAAAAGGTCTCGAGGAATTGAGAACCTCGTCCTTTTTTTGAAGTCGGTTAGAAAGTGACTGCAACAAAAATGGTTAGGCCATAGGTGGAGACGACGGGGGCTAAGTCCGGGTGGTGGAGGATTGGGAGAAAGTGGCGGGCCCTAGTATATGTAGCTATTAATGTGTGATATCGCCTTTGCACTTCCGCAACACGGGGGTGCGGATGCGCTGCGTGACGCGTACGCGTATCAAGAACGTTCCTTGACACGTAACCATCTGTCTGAACATGTGGCGCAGGCTTAGCACGCATTGAGAATAAAAAAATCGCCGCGATTTTTTTTTCTGATGAATTTTAAATCGCGCATGTAGGTATGTACTGATTTGGTTGGGGGACTTATTTTCGCGAGATTCTTTTTTCGCATGTTTTTTTCGCAAAAAAAAACGTGATAAGCCTTATGGGAATAAAGAACGCGCGGAGCAGGTAACTAACCGTCACCCGTCGGCGTCGCGCTGCGATAGTGGTGTGAATGGGTCTTTGAAAAGCTATTCAACAGCTAGCATGCACTAGGTACTAGTGATTTTAAGCAGGTTGCATAAACACCTAAACAACGGCGGAGCACGTATGTTCTGGGGCTCGGGTGAGCTGGTGCTGGACACCTCCGACGGTGACGGTGAAGGCGCCACACTTTGCATCTCCGGTGCATTGCCAAGTTCCACACTCGGTGCTTGGTGAAATGGCATTTGGGATACGAGATTTCTTGACAAATGACAAAGTAACACTACACCCACCAAACAAATAGCTTGAGCTAAATACAGAAACCATCAAACTCGATATTCTAAATGTATAAAATTTACAATAAGTATACAATCGTATGAAAACACAAGGAATATTTTGTTCGATCAACCAGTCATATTTACAGATTTCCTCGTAGTCAAAATTAAACATCACGTCACTCAGGAAATGAATCAAATCTGTTTATTTGTTGCTATAGTTACCCTACCCTACGTAGGTAGGTACGGTTGGTCCAAAAATTCAAGAAACCGGAAGTGAAAATTATTGTTGTTATTATCGAAAATTAAAAGACCATTTACTACCTGATGTCCTTGATTAAGCACACAATACATCTTTTTGATGGAATTACTGTTATTTGTATTACCTATGTTTTAAGTGCAAGGAATTAACCAACACAGAAAAAAGTCTGAAAGTCTGAGCAAAACCTTCCTCTTTTCTACACTTTTCGGACAAAGTTTACCCTACCACTAAAGTAGAGCCAATTTAATAGGCCACATTTGCCATGTGTCAGTTTTAGCTTCATAGTGAGGTGAACTGCTAAAAAACATCGATTAAATCGAATGATTCGATACGGACTTCAAACATTTATGAATCGAATGCAGTTATTGTGAAAGAGTACGTATAGGTACTGTAATTTTAATTGAGTTCCATCGAAAATCAAATCAAATAAACAATTATTAATCAAATCCCTGTCCCATCATTGTCTAACCAAAATTTATAAAACAAAATAAGACACGTATATATTAACCAAGAAAAACTGCTTATTCACTAGAACTAATAGAACTATAACGAGTGTTGTCATCGTCATCACTGCTGTCCGCTCCCAAAGATATAATAAATTCTTCTTCGATAATGTTGTCTATTCTTACATCTCGTTCAAAATCATCGAAAATTATTTTCTTTGTTTTCTCGACGACTTTTCTCCAGTCTTCTGAAGTGACTTTTGCACATGCAGTTTGTAGCAGAACCATCATTTTTGCAGTACTGAAGGGTGGCTCAGTATTGTTACGCGCTGCATGACCCTTTTGTTTGTGCCCAAATAAGCTCGATAGCGTTATACTGGCAGTGGTAAGGTGGCAATGGAATAACTTCGTGTCCATGCTCTAGTGCTATTTCATCAATTACATAGCAAGGCTTGGATGGCTTGTTTGCTTTTACCAAATTCAACAACTCAGCTTTCAATAAAGTTGGACTTGCTTCCACATTTTTTTTCCAGCCACGAGACAATTTCTTGCTTTTTATTTGCTTGAGTTGGTGGTTTATCAACTTGTACAAAGTTTGGACCTGGAACGAACATTATGGACAAGCTCTAGTGTTGCCAAGAACATCCTACGTGTTTTTTTTTTTGCCTAAAAGTGTAATAATATTATAATGAAACGAGAAACAAGAAAATATTTACAAGATAAATCGTCTAAAAATTAACACTCAAACGAAAAAGATATTTATAAAACACAACAAATATTTGACTTTGACCTTCTACAAAGGATTACCTGCGTTAACAAGTTGTCTTCGGATACATAAAATGAAAAAACGTTAGACCTGGCTGAACGGACGAAAGTCCTTTGCCTATTCTGCTATCAGCAGAAAAACAAGATAAAAAAAATGAAACTGATTTTGTCTTTATTCAATTATTTTTGTATTTTTTATATTATTGAAAGAATAATATAATAATGAAAACAAAACTCTTGACAAACATTACGCATAGGCCAAAAATAAAAAAATAAAGTTTTATTACGATACAGGTCTTGTATGGACACCTGTATAATAATATAACTTTTTAATCATAACGACACACCTATACAACCTCCAGCTGGACCAAGAAGGTTGATCCACTACTTAAAAAAAAGGTTTCAATGAACGAGTCCGCGCCGACGCAACACGCATGCGCAATCGATGTTTGCGCCTTGGCGCCAATATTTTACATTTAAAAAAACTTTTCAGTATAAACAAAGTTTGGTTCTGTTTTTATGTAAGTATTATAGTATGAGAGTAGATAAAGTAGTGTATGGCACTGTACATAACTTGGTCTTATAACAATCGTGTGATACTATAAAAAAAACTCGCCTACAGTTCATTTCTTTAGAATACACTAGTGTTATAAGAACCCTTATTATGCAACGGTATCTTAAACTACTATTTTCCCTTCTCATGCTATAAAAGTTCGTCTTTGTGTGATGCATACTAGTTGTACAATCTACTAATAAAATAATCACAATATGGAATTATGTATGGCGATACATTCCTTTACTTAGGTAATCATTGCATTCAATACAACTTTTTCACTGATGATTCCTTTGATTTTTACGGTAACATCCCTAGTTTTTAAAAACAAAAAGGGTTGACCGACATAACCTTGTGATGAAGTTCAGTTTTTTTAGGACAAACATTGTTTATTAAGTTTAGAATGGTTTATTAGTCAAAGTAAATTGTAATAATGCCTTCTTTTGACATTATTACAATAAATATGTATTATTAACTGAAGAAAGTGAAGCAATTGTGCAGTTCTAATTTTGAAAAACTAAATAATATTGTGTGCCCTGCGTTACAAGGTTACGTTGACGAATTTTGATGAAGTGTCAAATGTGACCTATTAAATTGGCTTTACTGTAGCTACTATGAGGTGGACACCTCAGGGGCATTATTATTACAGTGCGTTCACATTAACTTGACGCGTGAGAGAATTGGTAACAAGGACATAACATGTGAATTAGCTTTTGGACCTAATCGGAAGATGGTAAAACAAGCCCTCAATTCTTTTATTTTCTCCAAGTAATGGGAATGATTTCTTATTTAACATGGTAACAACATCTCAGTGCTACCAATTCTCTCACGCGTCAAGTTAATGTGAACGCACTGTACGTAAGTATCGATCGACTGAGTTGAGTGACGTTGATTTTTACTTTTTTTTTAAGCTACTCCGGCTGTCAAATGCATACATTTTTTGACACTTAGGAGTCGTCTAAATGCTTAACTCGATAGAGTGGAATCTAAAAAGTGCCAACTCCACAAACTCGACATTGGCAGAATCCTAGAGGGTACCATAAACAAGAGAATCTACGTAATAGGTGTGCAGAACAATAATTGTTCTGAGGTGGACACGGAAGCACAGATCTCCTTCGGCTATCCATTATCCAAGTTGCAACGAACCGACAGCGATATGATATTTCTACGTTTCTAACCAAACTATCCGGCAATCGCCTGCTACGCAGGACATTGAATGACGTATCCACGGATGTAAATTTACATCCGTGGAGGTATCGCTCGGATTTTGTTTTAGAATAAAAAAATCTTAGTAATCTGTGCGATATGGAAACTTCCCGCCTTTTTAGATGACAGATGACAGGTCAAGATCACTGACAGATCTATTCGGTTATTTTTCTTTTTGTTCTTTTCTTACAATTAATTAAGTTGTATTAAACACAAAGAATAATCACTTCTGTGTCGTCATTATGGAAGCAAACGGAGCAACTACTAATGGAGTGCATGTGGAACATGATGAATATCAATACCTTAGGCTCGTGAAACAAGTTATTGACAAGGGTGAGTGTGTTTAAACATCGTTTAATTTTACTCTTGGATTGTGTTTCTATTACGTTGGACTGCATTGTTTACTGACTTTCTCAGCAAAAACGGCAGTGCGATAAGGTTCATCTGATTGGTGATACACTTTCATCAAGATTTCACTGTGTCTTAACCTATCCTCCACTATTTCCACAGGTGATAAACGAGAAGATAGAACTAAAGTTGGAACTTTATCGATATTCGGTGCAATGCAAAGATATTCTCTTAGGAACAATACTCTGCCTTTACTCACAACTAAAAGGGTATTCACACGAGGCGTTATTGAAGAGCTTCTATGGATGATATCTGGTTCTACTGATGCTAAAGCCTTAGCTGCTAAAGGGGTGCACATTTGGGATGCCAATGGCTCAAAAGATTTTCTCAATAATCTTGGATTTACTGACAGACAGGAAGGTATTCCATTTTTATTACATTTACATTGGCATGTTTTCTTGCTTAAACATGTTTTTAAAACATTGGTTCTACCTACTTGCAGGAGATCTCGGACCAGTCTATGGCTTCCAATGGAGACATAGTGGTGCTAAGTATGTTGATGCTCAAACCGATTACACAGGCCAAGGCATTGATCAACTTCAGAATGTTATTGACACCATCAAGTAAGTAAAACTAATAATACCAGATGCTTAAGCTTAATGGAGTAGAACACCGCCTAGGAATATCAGTTGTTATTGGGTACTTCTACAACATTAAATCTAATTTACTTCTCTCCCACTGGCTATTTTTAATGACCCCTTAAACAAGGCTCACTGTTGAGAATAGGCCTTTTACCTTTGAAGTTTCTTACCAACCCAACTCCCACAATCCCAATTAATTTTCTCAAGCATTTGCCATGGAAAACATTGGTAGTGTATAGGTAGAATACTTGCCATACATGTGAAAGGTCCGATTAGCTGTGTTTTCTAAGTTTCATACATTTCTGTGTTTGTAGTTACTTTTGTAGTTTGTAGTTAGTACTTAACAATTAAAAACATTAAAAACCTATTTAGAGGCTAAAAATTTCACCCATGCCGGGATTCGAACCCGCAACCTCTGGCTATCCGTGCCAGCGCTCTACCAATTGAGCCAATGGGCACGTTGCCTTAGCACGGGTTAGTGCATTAAAAAATAAAAATAGTATAATTGAAAACATTGTAAGAAAAATTGAGTGCTTGCTTTGTAAAATTGTCAAACTAGGAGGAGGTTCAGAAGTTTCAGGACTAATACTAGTGGAATATTTATAACAGGAAGAATCCAGCTGACAGACGAATAATGATGTGCGCATGGAACCCATCAGACTTGTGTCAAATGGCTCTACCACCTTGCCATTGCCTCGCTCAGTTCCATGTTTCCAGTGGTCACCTCAACTGCTTGCTCTACCAGCGGAGTGCCGATATGGGCTTGGGAGTGCCGTTTAACATCGCCAGCTATGCATTGCTGACACACATGATTGCACACATCACTGGGCTAGAGGTAACTTAAACAATTCCGTATTTATATATGTTTTCTAGTTTTTTTTTTTAGTTAATCAATAGGTAACCCATTTTAATAGTGATTGTTGTTGACAAATCGTATCAGATTTTTTTTTATAAATGTTTCGACGTAAGTATTAGACTTGTTACCTGTGGTTTATAATGTCTGTATTGGAGTCTTCCTGTATGACTTACTCATTTGGTTTAAATACAAATTCGGGGTTGCATCTCACGTCTTTGCGCAAATTTATAATTGCCAAGGTGTCGCCGTCAACGGAATCATTGTGGAGGACATTATACTTAAGAAAATTACAGACATTGATATGTAATGTTAATTCGTTGCTTGCTTGAAAAAGTGGGAGGGAGGGCAATGCATTAACTAAGCGTATGGTGCTTGTGGGGTTTTTGGCGGAATTTAGCAAAGTAATTTTCACATATGGATTTCCGCAAAGTTACGCCTTGATTCAATACAATGTTAATTTATGAACAAACACTAAAAATATTTCTTTTTCACAGGCTGGTGAGTTTGTCCATACCACAGGTGACACACATGTATACCTCAACCACATAGAACCACTGAAAAAACAGCTGGAGAGAGTACCCAGGCCATTCCCTACTCTGGAATTTGCCAGGAAAGTTGAAACTATTGATGATTTCAAGTTTGAAGATTTTATTATTAAGGAATACAATCCACACCCGAAAATTGATATGGAGATGGCTGTTTGATGAATGTTTCAATCAAGACAACATTAAGTGCCTAGCCAAATACGCGGCATTTAGTCCTATTTCTCAGGACAAAAAATGGGAAAACCGCCAGTTAAAGGGTTAACAATTTGCCATTGAAGGCAGTGGATACCACATTATTGCCCATGAATGTTTTGTATATTTGCTGTTTTCTAAAGACTTTTAGAAAGTATCACAGTTTTATATGAGAAAACAATTCCATTACAACACCTTGGTTAGACTTATGCCGACTAGAGTTAGGTCTTAACTAAATTATGATTTATAAACTCCCCATATTTTTTATTTTATGTTCAATTAAGTGTTATCTATCACTATCCCAATAAGATTTTTAGTCAGTATCAAATCTGACGTGGAACCAAAATAATCATTATTAGATAAGAACTTCAGTCCAGTAGACCTTTATTTAAAAGTACAATTCATCAAATTGCTTTAGCATCGATTTATGTAAGTGCAAAAAACTAGCAAAGATCTACATATTTACCTCAGATTATTTAAACAGCATTTGAGGGGTTTTTTAAGAAAACTTCTCTTTTTGTGGTCTACAGTTTTAAGTCACTCTGGGCCGGTTTTTGAATTAAGAATTTCACGAAACGTTTTGTCACGCTGTTTGCTGAGAAATTCGAAGAGACAGCATTACAGTTAAGGATATACTTAGCGAAATTCTCAATTCAGAAACCATCCTTATATCCGAGCCTACTAAGATCGTGAAAACGCGACCTTAACGTATTAAAACATAGAGTACCTACTGTAAGCTGTCAAAGTCAGTCGTTTTCGTTATTTTTCATGAGTATAACCCACCTGCCTGGGTTGTACGTCGACGCTAGTTGCGCATTCTATATATCAAAAGCCGCAAGCCTTTCCAGTACATAATTATGCTGTCAACTTCTGTCAGTTTAGCGCCATAAAAAGCGTAGGCCGTCGTACTACCCATGCTGATTGAAGCCACATAAAAATCACAAATCAGTTTTACAACCTTTATTGATCAGTTCTCCGTCGCATGTAAGTAGTATACAAAATTAACACTCAATAATGCTATCCCAATGAAAATATTTTTACATTTAAAAAGCCTGCAATGATATTTACAATTGTTGAACTGATATTATTTGGACATTTTAACCAATAGGACAAAATTATTAGAGATATTAGAATTACATCATAATATTCCTTTGTTTATAAATTGTTAACAATATTCTAACAAGTTTATAGCTGTCTGGTTCCTTATAAACTACCATAACGTATGAAAAGTGCAACCAATATTATTAATTTGTACAACAATGCCTGAACATTTGTCTTGTTATGTCATTCTAAAATTCATATAAAATATTTAATGTATGATAAAAATTGTTTTAAGTTGATTAAATATATATTCAGTACTCGCATCAAAATTTGATTTGTCTTCCTTTAGTTAGCCAAACTTATGTGTAATAAAAAATCATAACAAATTCCTCGGAAACTAAGAAGGTATTGCGATAAAAAATATTTTACTTCCATGATTATAGCAAAATAACTACTTTGTGTATTTCTATAAATAATTTAATTATTAGTTATTTTGAGCACGAATTCGTCAACACATTTGGTCATCCTGTGATGGCATCTGAAAATTAAAACCAACGATTAAAACCATTCTGGACTAACAAGATCACAATAATATTCTCCATAGATGTGTGCCCGACAAAAATCCGCACAGTCGTTAGACGGCATGGACACGTTAGAGCAGTTTTTCTTCCATGAAGTAGCTATTTCCTAATTTGACTAAACTAAAATACAAAGAAGTCATATCCCGCATCCTCCCCTAACGAGACCCACGACCTTGCGAAGTTCTTCGTTCGTCTCTCCGGTTTTGTTATGTGTAAGTAATACAGTAATGTCTTGGGATTCACCAATAAACCGTTTACTTGATTTGATAATGATTTTTATTCCATTAGTGGCGCTAGTTAGCACCCTCCAGCGCCTTAATGACGCCTTTTCAGTTGCCTTCGTCCCGCCCCTTCAGTACATTTTGTAAGTACCTAAATCAACTGGATTAATAACATGTACTTTTGACGTCTTTTCTGTGTGCGGTGCTAGCTAATAAATAAACTATTAGCGCACGAGAAATCGAGGCTTAGTGAGGATTTTGATTGCAATGCCAGAGTTATGTGGCTAGTATTATTAGGGAACAGTAGGAATTACAGAATTCATCGACATTGATGACTTGATTTTATTATTGCGAGCCGGAGACGCCCACCGAGGGTTTCGTACAAATTTGTACCTTGGGAATTAAGTCTCGTAATTTTTTCCGAACTTCGAAGACTAATAATTTTAGAATTATTTACTTACCTAAATACAATGAAGAATGTTAACTAACTTTGATTATTAGCACCCTATATTCTCTGTCAAAAATAAAAAATGCTAGTGAAAGAATTACATCGATACGTTAATTAGTTTACGATTTAGAAGTAAAACAAGTTGTAACCGTACGACTCGGGCCACCGGTTACGCTGTGACGTCATCGCACAACACGCTCAGCCTGGCTCACTCAGTCCGCTCGTAGTCGTGCGCCCGTGCCGTCGAAATTATACCTACTTTTAAAAATGTCCAATCCTATTTGGATTAGAAAGTCTAGGAACTCATGTGTTGTGCCTAAAAAAGTTATTTTTTAAAGTTCCAAAAGAAGTTCAAATGCGAAAAAAAATATAGATATTTATAAAGTTTTAATGAAACTATATTACATGAGGATAATGATATTTTATTATTTTTGTCAAAAATATTTGGCTTCCAAAACTTTACATATTTTTCAGATCATCACAATATTTTTTATTATAAACTACTTCATGCACATCAACATTCCTTGAGGTTTCAAAGTCAACGTGTGCAATACAAAATAGGGCTTTACTTTTTCCGGTGATTTCCATTTGTGTTTGTATCTGAGCATAATATTTTTTGCCTAGTTGGCCTTTACCATAATCATAATACGTAATAAAAGTGTTTGCCTTGGTTGGACACACTTCTTTAACGCAATCCTCAGTAAGCCCATCAGGAGCTCTATTTTTGAATCACTCGTATGAAATTGTATCGTCGAATAAGACATAAGTCACACTCGTCGTCTGAGTCGCATGATCTCGTTTTTCCGTATTTTTGAATCCAAATATCCATTAAGGATTAGATATTCACAATCTACAACAGTTGTCAGGAGCAAATTCACATTTATCGTTAGGTATCTGTGCGCAGCAAAATACAAATTAACACAAATTTTGACAATTAATCTATCGATCGACATACGAGACGAGTGGTAAGGACCATTCGTTGCAGTCGAGTGATTCAAAAATACGGAATTTCGTATGTCGAACGAAAATCAGTAGAAATCGATCGCTCGACGCGAGACAAGTAATTCAAAAATTGAGCTCCAGGCGAGGCACCTATCAGGCCACTGATTCTTTAAAAAACACCAGATTCCACTATCTTTATAAAGTGTATCTTCGCGACTTCCTCTATGACATCGTTTTTTATATTTTATTTATTAATACGTTTATTGCACATAAGTAAAAAAAATACAATGGCAATGTGGCGGACTTAATGCTATAAGCATTTTCTACCAGTCAACCAAAGATGGTGCAAAAGATTAAATATTTTTCCTCTTTTGATAGTATTCGTAGCACAACAGAGATAAGAAATATTCGCATATAGAGTCTATGAATGAAAACGTTCCCTTTCATTATGTTCGTTCAATAACATAACAAAGGTGGAATATGCAGAAATGTAGTGGCTACTTGTCAAAATTCAGGAGATTTTACTAAATTCTATAAACAGTAGATCAGGAGACAGCGCTTAAAATCGGAAAATATCCTGATAAATTAGTAGCGGGGCGCGTTGTGACATGACGTCACAAGCGGTCATGTGACTGTTAGCGGGACTCGATATTTTTCGTAACTTTGAATGCCTATAAAATCAAAACTACTGGGTATTTTTGACTACAACAAAAACTAGTGTATTTGTATACATACAGGCTTTACTGAGACAATCATTTTGTGCGATTTGGCATACCCAGTAACATTCTTCATTGCAGTGTTGTCAGATTTTTTCCTGTACTTGTAGGCCTGAAACAGTTGTGCGGACATCCGCGCGGTCCCAAACAATAGAGCTCCGCGGGAAGCCGTGCAGGCGTCCCGCCCGCGGGGAAGCAGGCCCCGTACCGTCGTCGCGGGAGCATGCGCGGGGCGCGGTAGCGGTAGGTAACACACGCGTTTGTTCAGGGACTAGCGAAACTGCGTAATCCGGCCTCCGCGACGGGCCGTGTAAAACTATATCGAAATGTTGACCATTTAAAGATTTTTGTTTTGTTTCTGATCGACTCCAAAAACCGGCATCGACAGCTTTAAAGGGGGTCCGGATGAAGTGATTGATGGAAGAGCGTGGGCGGGGAAAAGCCGTGGCGTCATTCGAATTTACTTTCATTCAAAATGTACTGAAGCGATAGGGCAATAATACCCCACATCACACAAATAAGACGGGCCGAGGACCCGATGTTTTCTGCATGCCTTCGTTCATATCAAACAAAGAAAAGTCTCAAAAGTAATGATGGAACAAAGACACCAAGAGGAACCAAACTGTACCTGAACACCGCTACTACTGGCAACTGAGTCTTCCAACCTACTACTAGGCACTGGCAGGGCGGCAAGCTGTTGCACTAGAGCCATTGTCATTTCAGACTCCACTGTTACTTCCACCCATAGTGTATCTGGAATTTAAATCACAAAAGTTGTCAATGAAGCAGTGATGATGAGCACCTCTGCATTTCATCTGCTTATAAAAAATAATTTGTGTTCATTAGTCTAGCTAAAACTTGCGAAGAACTGGACCAATTTGGCAGTATATTTTTTTATTTCCATCTAAACTTAGATGGTAAGAACATAAACAAAAGATAGATTTGATATGGTAGTGCAGGATAAAGATAAATAAGGAAAATCATTACTGAGTTTCAAACAGAATTGTATGAATACATTTCTGTGTGAAGTTTGAAATATTACTGGTACTTCAGTAATAGTTCAAACTTCACACGGAAATGTGATTCACGGCTTGCTTGAATCACCATCTCAGGCATTAGTTAGACCTGAAATTTCGGCAATTTCCTTATAGTTGGGCCATTGTATTTTTACATCCTGGCACATACATAGCTTCTGGCTCCACACTAGGACACCCTGTGTCGTGGGTACCAGAAACGGCGACATCACAAACATGTGATCATCCAAGACCTGGGTTTTATTTTATTCCCAGCCGGAGATCGAACCCAGGACCTCTCGCATGGTAGATGCGCTACCGCTGCCCTGCTGCGCCACAGAGGTCGTCATAGCAAAGCTGATGTTAACACTTCGGACAACTAAGGATTCTTCATGGGATATTTTCTTTACTGTTAGCCGGTAGTATTGCTACTATAACTTAAAAATGTACATAACTTAAAAAAGAAAGTCATTGGTACATGCCGGGATTCGGACCCACGACCTACAGATTGCGAAGCCGGCGTTCTACCGCTCCGCTACCACCGCTTCCATTAGACCTACTAATATCAACTCGTAACATTCATGGCGTGATTGGTATTGACATGAATTGAACGCGAAATGAAGTCAACTTGGAAGTCAAAAGCGATCGTTGACACTAGTATACGATGATTTGTACCGTGATGGAACTAATGATAATTTTTGTCAACACTAGCTCCACTATGAATGGAACTTGAAATAATGTACTTAAGATCTAGTTCTACTTTAGGTGTTCCATACCTGCGAAATTTTTAACAAATAGGTACCTCAATTGGTAGAGCGCTGGTACGGATAGCCAGAGGTTGCGGGTTCGAATCCCGGCATGGGTGAAATTATTAGCCTCTAAATAGGTTTTTAAATAGGTACCTACTCTTACAAATTACAAGTTATAAGCAAAACATACTAAACAAAGGAATAATTTTCTGGGATTTAATTTTTAGGTCAATCAAATTAAAAAAAATCCAGGAATTAATTCCTAGGAAGCTGGATATCATTTTAATACTTTCATTTGGTCCTAAATGTGTGTAAACCAAATTCCCACGGTCTCGGGAGGTGAGCTCAACTTTCGCACTTGTCAGTTTTGTGCTTGTAGCTTGGAAACAGGATGTTGGACTGAAAATATCGTTTTTATGACACTCTTAATTTAACCCTCTATAATATTGCAATAACGATATTTCCAGTCCAACATACCGTTTCCGAGCTACAAGCACAAAACTGAAAAAATTGCGAAAATTTCGGGGTTTTTTAACCCCCAAAAGTTGAGCTCACCTCCCGGGACCGTGTGAACTCAGATTACACGCATTTAGGACCAAATGAAGGTATTAAAATGATATCCAGTTTTGTGGAAATTATTTTTTTGAGTTGAGAGTTTGATTGAGTTGTAATTGTGATAGATTATTTACAAGTGACAAGAATATAAGTTAAAACAGAAAAGAAACCGTAATAATATAATTTACAAAACTAGTTGCACTTGTATAGGTTCAATCAAAAAAGTATGTTATTGTAATTAAGTGAAGTGAACAAAGTTTTCAAAACTACCTTCTACTACATTAATAATTACTCATCATCCACTCAAAAGATGACACAGGATATCTTGAAGTTCCTTTTGATAATTCAAGGCCGTTAATTCAGGCCAAATGATTGAAGTAAAATCTCTACAAATACCACCACTTTCTAGAATGTATCTAGGTGTAAAAGTACCAAGACAACAGGAATTTGTAAGAGGTATATATTTGTTAAAAATTTCTCAAGTATGAAACACCCAAAGTGGAACTAGTGATAACGAAGTTATCATTATTTCAAGTTCCATTCATAGTGGAACTAGTGTTAATAAAAATTATCATTAGTTCCCATCATGGTACTAGTGTCAATGATCGGTCAAAAGTAGTAAAACAACCAACCTCCTATTTGCTCTCCCTTATCATTGACCAAATGAAAGTAACCCCTATGTTTGCCAGGGCTTAGTGGGGCAACTAGTTTCATTGAGACTGTAGTTGTGTGTCCGGGCAGCAGTGGAGGAACATACTCTGCGGTCGCGCCAAAGGGCTCTCCACCAGCCTGGATCAGCCTGCAGCTTCCTGGCCACTGGTCATTACCAGTATTGGCAATACTCCAAGTCTGCTCAAAACTGAAATAAAGAAAATTTATAAGTCCCTATACCATGTCCATAGTATTCATGCTAACAAGAGTCAGTTGCAAGTAAAGTAATCTAAAAAAAATGTTTTATAATTATGCAAAACTTGAGTACCTAACTACAATGTTAATTTGAAAAGAAAAATTGCTTTTACTATAGTTGCCACTCCTGGCATCAAAAAGTATGGAACAGGTGATATTGTTCATGTGTTTGCAATTCTAAAGTTTTCTCTATTGTAAAAGTTATGCATATTGGCAAGGAGAACCTATATTTGTGTTGTTAAAGTTAATAGTAAGTTAATAGTAGTGTATAGACACTTGATCCAATTGCCCAACTAATATACAGAAATCTTAGGTGTGAAGAATGGCCTACTATGAGGCTGAATGGGGATTTTCAATTCTAACTTAGTGAAATTCAGTAACTGGTGATAAGGCTTAGATTGTTATTTATAAAATCACTTGATTCATTCTGATTAATGTTGTCTGGCAGAGATTGGTTTTAGCGATAAGACTGCCAGTTGTAAATAGCAATCTTAGGTATGTAAGCCTAATGATTAATTTTATTTTCTGGTGTATAAAATAAAGTTCAAATCTAAGATAGTCTGGCGTGGAGATTTTTCAAGGGAAAGACATAGTTACAGATTAAATATACTGCCCCTGAGGAGTGCTTTACAGGATAAGTGTATTGGTTACATACCAAGAACCAGGACTAACAGCAGTCTCCGGATTTTGGGCAGCCTTCAGAGCCATTGCTACAGGTGGCTTGGATGGAACCGTGTAGTCTAAATAGGAGCATATTGCAGCTTGCAAATTCCTGCAACAATGAGTGACATTAACAAGATTGGAGGGTACTTTGAAGATGGTTTTGGTCGTGTTTAGTTTTCTTACCAGTTACTCATATCTAAAAAGAAACTTGCAGCATTGTGGCTTAAGGAGGGCCCTAGTAATCTCTGCATTTGACCAATTAATTCTTCCCTGTCAGTGGTGTTCATACAACTGAACTGCAGAAGCAAATTTTGGTCAATATCATCAGCACTTTGAGGGTTAGAAATAGAAGAGCCATCGACATCCATTATGTTAGAGATAGGCAGTGAATCACAATAATTTTTTTCACCACTTGGAAGGTTCTTGACATGTCCTTTGTTTACGTTCGTCAGCTGACAGTTTTTTTAGTCTCTAAGAAAAACTTTTATGAACCATGGCATCACAGTTTCTAAAGCGTAATAAATAACGTGATCTCTTCAACTTCAAATAGAAAATGCAATATTATTGAAAAAGAACTCAAACATGGTAAGTACGATTATCGCAACGAAACGAACGAACGAACACTTTTACTAGGCTTGTGTAAAATATCGATCCTTTCTAATTTCTGATATCGATATTTTTTTTGAAAATATATATTGAAATAGATTCTAAAGCGATATTTTTTCTGTTTTCTTGACAATAATTTTCCATGACAGTTTTTTGTCTCCTTATCCTTAAAAATATGTTGCGTGTCATCCGAAATTAACATCTTAACAATTTGTTTGTGCCGTAAATTATAAACGATAAATTATTTATATAAACTACGAAAAAGAACGGCCCTAAGATACTTATATTTTTAGTAGTGTTTTATGTATGGCTGCTTTTTACGCTCCTAGTTCTAAATACGAAAAAGTTTAAAAGATGTTCCGTAATGTTTTAACTTTAATACTATGGCATCCACAATCGACTGCCTTTGATAAATCACAAGTCTACACCTACAGTATCCTTATGATCGTCCCATGCTCTGAAAATATGTTTGACTAATACGATTCCGGTATCTATTATAAACCGCCCTAGTAAAATGAACCTGCTGATGAAGAGGTGATAATTATTGAAATGCTTAAGTAATATTAATCGGAATACATTCCACTCGCACAATTGTCCCTTCCTAATTTTCTTTTGTCATAATGAATGTCGTATAATAATAATAATGTATACGTTCGGCATACTCAAGTGGAATCAGACTGAGCTACAAGCCCTGGATAGGAAAGTCCGCACAACTATGACTCTCCATAAAATGCATCACCCGAAGTCGTCAGTGATGAGGTTGTACTTGCCGCGAAAGCATGGTTGTCGTGGGCTGTTGAATGCCCAGACCATGCACAATCGCGAGGTAAGCAACCTCCGTAACTACGGACAGTCCGATGCATAGAGATGTCATATGGTGTGATAAAGGACTTACCCTTCTGGCCTTAGCCAACGAGCAATGGCAAGACCCGGTAGTACTGTCTCTGGGCGCGAGAACATATGGAAGGGGAAGGAGCTGCATGGGAGGTTCTTCAAGGCTCTACACGAGCCCCACGTGGATACGAAGGCCTCACTACACTGGCTACGATTAGATGACCTGCTCGGAGAAACTGAGGGTTTTGTCTATGCAATACTAGATCAGGTTATCAAGACCAACAACTATAGGAAATACATTCTGAAGGATGGCACTGCCGATATTTGCTGGGCGTGTCGCCATCCCGGTGAATCACTCAGGCATGTTATATCCGGCTGTTCGGCATTTGCTAACACTGAGTATCTGCACAGACACAACCTTGTAGCCAGGAATCTTCATCAGGCGCTCGCTCTAAAATATGGTCTCGTCGCACAGGGACTACCGTATTACAAGTACACACCGGAAGCCGTGCTCAAAAACGTCCGCGCCAAACTCTATTGGGACGGGCCCATTATCACAGACAGGACTATACTCGCGAATAAGCCTGATATTGTGGTGGTAGACCGGGCGCAGATAGGGCGATTTTGGTCGACATCACTGTCCCGCATGATGAGAACCTCGTGAAGGCCGAAACAGATAATAAAACTTAAGCATCTGGACCTGGCGCACGAGGTTGCCGACATGTGGGGGGTGTTGTCGGCCGAAATCGTTCCTACGAGGGGCGGCTGAAAAGTTTTGAGCCTAAGACTTCTAAGAATCACTAATGACTCGCAATGTGCATCACTAATTGCGTGTATTCTAAGTAGTATAAATACCAAGTTTCATGTCATTATCATCATTACGCTTCTAGTAATTGAACATTAAACAACACCATGTCTGAGTCATCCGCGCTTTGCACGAAATTGGAGTACAGAGCTGTCATAAAATTCCTCACCAAGAAGAACAAAACGCCGACAAAAATATTTGAAGAAATGTCTGCAGTTTATGGGGATTCTGCACCTTCATTTGCCACCGTAATACGTTGGACACGTGAATTCAAACACGGCAGGGAGTCGCTCGAAGATGATCCCAGGTCAGGACGTCCAAACACCGCCGTTACCGAAGAAAATATTGAAAAAGTGAAAAACCTTGTTCTCGAAGATCGGCGAATCAAGATGTGGCAGATAGCTGAATCCATAGGCATCAGCAAGGAGCGAATTGGTGACATTTTGCACAATCATTTGCACATGAAAAAGGTGTGCGCGCGATGGGTCCCAAAAATGCTCACGCCACTGGACAGGCAGCGTCGAGTCACAACTTCGAAGGAGTTTTTGGACATCTGTGGCGATAATCCTGACGATGTTTTTTCTCGCCTCGTCACTGTCGATGAAACATGGATCCGGCAGTACGATCCGGAGTCAAAACAAGAGTCAATGCAATGGATAGCAAAGGGAGAAAAGCCGCCACGGAAATTCAAAGTGGAAAGATCGGCTTCCAAGCTCATGGCCACTGTTTTTTGGGATTGCGAAGGAATTTTGTTCATCGACTACCTTCCCAAAAATATTAAGTTACCAATTAAGGTTCTAGAATCTGATTTACAATCGCCAGTAATTGACACAAAAAGGGAATTATTACAATCAGCTGTGCGTCTATCTTTTCCCAATTCCATAACCTTTCTTATTCAAAAAACTGGACAAACATTTTTATTGGGATGTTCTAAAAGTTTCCACCCTGATTGTCTATGTAGCGGTGTCAGTTTTTGAACCAAAAACTGGCCACAATCTTATATGGCCTTTCTATCATCAACAAAATGTGGGGATGTTCCTAAAAAAGTAAGGTCATGCACACGTCTGCCTGATGCTACCAAAAGTATACAGCTTAATCTACGTGACGCTTCTAACAGAGAAATCCTACGCGGTAGATTAGGATTGGGTTCCAAACTGAAAGTTTTGTGGCTTTGGATTCTGTAAAGATATAGCTTTTAAGACACGCAATCCTGTGATAACTTTCAGAAGGGCCTGCGGAGCCCGAAGCGTCTGCCATTGTCTCCGGTACGCTCGAAGATAGCCTCCCTGAAAATGACGTGAAGTGAAGTGGTAGTCACTTGCGGTCATACTTTTTCCTTTCTTGTTGCCCTTCTTTCCTGACGGATCTATTGTCTTTTGCATTGTTCTTGGCAGAGAAGTTAAAGTCGCTTTTAACATCTTTAGGGCGTTGTGTCGATGTTTCGGAGCGAAAGAACTGTTTACTTATGATTATACGAACTGCATTCAGCTCATTGTAGACTTTTAGTCCGGATTTACTTACGGGTGTTGTTATATCGGAAAAGTCCGACCAGGTTTCGCTCCGATTCCCAGAGCATTCAGCTCGATTTTCGCAAACGATCTGCATGACTTCTTAACTAATTTTATGAATTTTTGATGCCGGACTAAATAGTGCGAAATGTAGTTGAAAATATTGGGGGGCGTGAGAACCGTGTTAGGGTTAGCGACCCAGTCTACGAAATGTTGCAGGTTCTGCTTCAAAGTATCATGCTGTGTCAAAAAAAAGTATTACATAACCCTGCTAATGTCTTTTCAGTAGTGTCCAAACAATCTTTTCCCTTTAATAGTTGACGAAGTCCGTCGTTAATTTCGAGGGCGATAAAACCGGGACTAGCAATATAGCTTTTTAAGGCATCGGTGTACCTAACGTCTTTCCAGGAAGATTCTCTGAATTTCTGTAGACTTTGTAGGCGGTTCAGATGCTGGGGATCCGCAGAAGGTGCAATTGGTTCTTGTTTTAATCAAACCTAGATCGAGTTTCGGAAAAATGTCTCGGTCGATGCAGTTGTCTGGTCTATTCAAAAGCGTAAACGATTCCGGCCGTAACGGTTGCTGCGACGTGCTGGGTTGAGAAAAAATAGCGGGAATAGCACTTTCATTTTTTTTTTCATTACGTGACAATTACTCCGAAATGGCTCGCGTTTCTTTTAGAAGTTCATTTAACCTACTGTGCATCTCACCTGGCTTCCTCTTCTTTACCTCTGCTCCTTCATAGTGGTCAGACGAACCCAACCGCTTGCGAAAGCGCGTTGGTGGCTCGTCGTCCGTTGAGGCCTGCCGCTTACAGGAGTGTCGCCTTGGTTCGTCACCAGACGAAGCCTTGCGCTCGCGATTGCGCGGCACAGGCTCAACCTTGAGGCCCATCTCCAGGGCAGGCGAAGGTGAGTCGTTACTTGTCGGTACCACAAGGTACACGTCACAATCATTAGATTCACGATCACTCATTGCACCAACACTAAATCCGTTACTTTCACTTTAGTGTAGCACTCGCGCAACTTATTAGACAAATAACTGACTTCAGATATTCAAATTAACGATTATTTCACAAAATCGATTAGAGTTTCGACTTGAGCTGTTGCTTCAACGAAAAAAGACGACGCTATGGGGGTAGAGGGTAGATAACCCTTGCTCAAGCTCAGGTGACCAGCCCTCCTATTACGTAGCACTCCACTCTATCGAGTGAAGCATTTAGACGACTCCTAAGTGTCAAAAAATTTATGCATTTGACAGCCGAAGTAGCTTAAAAAAAGTAGAAATCAACGTCACGCAACTCAGTTGATACTTACGTAATAATGCCCCAGAACGGATGATGTCATGACATTTTCATCGATAACTTTATATCGAAATTGTGACGTATTTCCTGAGTATAGACAGAAATAAAGACAGCGCAATCTCACTTTAGTAGATGCTGTGCATCGTCTCTGCTCAGTAATACAAATTTTATTCTTTATTTTAAATTTTATTTAAGCAAAAGTATCATTATATTGGCATGTGACGATGCCAATATAATGATACTTTTGCTTAAACATTTTTTGGCATAATAATTCTAAAGAATGGTCTGTTTACTGAATACTAAATTCATTTTGACTATTGTTGTGAAGCATAATATGTGTACTCTTCTTTGCTAATATGTAGGTATATGGAGGGTTACCTAGAAAAGCACCTAAGACGTCCTATCACATATAGTGAATTTCAACATTTGATGAGTCTTCTTATGGGTAATATAATTTTATATCTTCCGCATTTTCTTTCTTATATTCAATCGCTTTAGCAATATTGCAGCCACTATTAAATTATTTTCTTGTAGTCTAGCAGAAATAATTTGCCGATTGTAAAAAGGATTGCAAACTTTTTTGGAAATAGTATTACAAACAATATGTATATTGGACACAAAAGATGTGATGTCTACACTAGTACAACTTAAGTCTCAATTATGCATTTAACACCAAGATTCTTAGTTTAATTTCTTTTTCAGATTTATTCGATATCGAATTTTGCAAGATAAACCAGCTCTAATTCTTTTTTCCTGTCTTTGCTGCAGGTAATCAGCTCGGTGGTAAGGTTCTTTGCCCGAAGAATGACGACATTATGCTGTGCTACTTAACTGGCAAGTTTCACAAATGGGATTTATTGATACAATCATTAATATTTTTGAACAGTGAATAGATAAGTTGCAAAAAGAATTCACGGAAATAACGAAAAACCGTTCGCCTAAAGCGTTTTCACAATTCTTCGGTTAAGTATTGTGAGGCTATCGAAATTGCGTTTTTATGAACATGAAAACATTAATTTCTAACGTTGAATTCCTAATTTCAGTATTTCTATATTGCTCCCATCTCTAATTTGTTTTTTGTCTCCGTCTATGGTTGCCTGGAAGAAATTGCTTTTAGTGATAAGGCCGCCATTTGCACTATAATAATAATATTATTATACTCTATTATATTATTAATACTATCACTATATTTTATGTAATATCTATTACTGTAATTTCTGTGTACAAAAAGAGTAGTTATTCTATCTATCTACCTAAAAAGGTATAGTACAAAGATTTATGCTAAGCAGTTAACTTCTTTAGGTCTAAGTTCATTATCTTATTACAAGTTATTTTTTTTTGTATTAAAAAAATAAACCAGTTGGTTTATTTTTTTTAAGTTTAAAAACAAAAGAACTTGTTAGAACACAAGTCAAAACACAATAAAATTTTAAGGAAGTAAAATAAACGAGTCTTTGGACAATGAAGAATGTTACTAGGTGTGCCAAATCGCTTGAAATGCTTGTCTCAGTAAAGCCTGTATGTATACAAATACACTAGTTTTTGTTGTAGTCAAAAATACCCAGTAGTTTTGATTTTATAGGCATTCAAAAATATCGAGTCCCGCTAACAGTCACATGACCGCTTGTGACGTCATGTCACACCGCGCCCCGCTGGCCGCTATTAATTTATCATAGAGATTTTTTTATTTTAAGCGCTGTCTCCTGATTTACTGTTTTATTTGTAGAATTGAGTAAAATCTCCTGAATTTTGACAATTAGCCACTACATTTCTGCATAATCCACCTTTGTTAGGTTATTGAACGAACATAATGAAAGAGAACGTTTGCATTCATCGACTCGATACCTACGCGAATATTTCTTATCTGTGTTGTGCTACGAATGCTATCAAAAGAGGAAAAATATTAGAAAAGGATGTCTTATAGGAAGTCGCGAAAACACACTTTATAAAGATAGTGGAATCTGGTATTTTTTTATAGAATGAGTGGCCTGATAGGTGCCTCGCCTGACGGGCTTACTGATGACTGCGTTATGGAAGTAAAGTGTCCAACCAAGGCAAACACTTTTAAGTATTACGTTTTATAGTAAAGGTAAACTAGGCAAAAAATATTATGCTCAGGGTGATATTACACTTATCAAATATCTTTGTCCAATTTTGCTGTCAAATATTTTATAAAATTTCTTTGAGGTAAGCCCATTCCACTTGTCCAATAACTTTGTCCAATATTTTTTGCATAGTCTTAAGAAAATGGAGGAACGTGGAGCGTCTTCATGTGCTGCTATTGCGTCTTTAAGTGGTGCTATTATTATCGTTATGTTATTAATGAAAAACCAAAAGTCAAAACCAAAAAAAGTATTTATTAAAAATTTTGTCATTGGAATCGTCCACGATATCTTGTTTGCAGCCATTTTGATTTAAGTGTCATTAATATTTGATCAAATATCGGTGTTTCCAAGACATTTGATAAAGTCGTCCAATTTCTTCCAATTTCTTTGATCAAATCGTACATTGGACAAAGATATTTGATAAGTTAATACCAACCTCAGATACAAATACAAATTGAAATCACCGGAAAAAGAAAAAAATATTGTGATGATCTTTTTGAAAAATGTGTAAACTTTTGGATGGAAAATATTATTGACAAAAATAATAAAATATCATTATCCTAATGTAATTTAGTTTTATTAAAACTATAAATATCCATTTTTTTCGCATTTTAACGTCTTTTGGAACTTAAAAAAAGGTTTTCCGGCTAATTAGTAGTTGTATTTTTATATTTAGGCACAACACATGATTTCTTAGTATTTGGATTGGACATTTTTAAAAGTATTTAGGTATAATTTTGACGGCACGGGCGCACGTCTACGAGCGGACTGAGTGAGCCAGACTGAGCGTGTTGTGCGATGACGTCACCGCGTAACCGGCGGCCCGCGTCGTATGGTTACAACTTGTTTTACTTCTAAATCGGAAACTAATTAACGTATCGAAGTAATTCTTTCACTAGTATTTTTTATTTTTGACAGAAAATATGGAGTGCTAATAATCAAAATTAGTTAACATTATCTATTACACGAAGAAACATATTTTGTTATAAAATATGTGGGAACTGCTATTTTAATAATTATATTAAAATATTTATGAAATAATTTATTTCATAAATAAAACAAAAATATATTTAAAATTTCACATAAATGCTTTAGCTCGCCGATTCTAGAATTATCCCTCGATCGACGTAGACATGTTTCTTCTTCTTCCAGGTTCGACGAGTAACACACAATAAAGCCGTAGTTTACATGTTCCTTAAATTACGTAATTAAGCTACCTAATACAGTATAAGAGTTATATTAGTTTATTTTATTTCTCCGACATTCCTATCGTCGTCGTCGTCAGGCTATACCAGTCCACTGTTGGACATAGCCCTCCCCTAAAGAGCGCCACATTCCTATCGATATCGACTAAATATGTTTGTGCCGTAGACAGAGAATAGATAGACGAGACATAACCATAGAAAAAAAAAGAAGAAAGAGATAGCTTAATACGAGTCTTACAAAGTGTAAGCGAGAAACAGTAATGATCTTCTGTCCCTTACGCGCGTATGCGATTTTTTTGTTTGCCACAGTTCAAAATTTCAAATCTGTGACAGACAAACCTACGTCAAATCTGAGCTTTATCGAGTTTTACTTTGAATTTAGACAGATATCGGTGTTTTTCTCCATAAAATTGTACTTTTCGTGTTCGGTGCAGTTGGACGAAAGTGATACAATGGTAAATTGCAGCATTTTAAGCTGTGGAAGCCGCAGTGAGCGTAAAAATGCCAACATAACCTTTCATTCGTAAGTGCTATTAATTCTCCTCTAATCTCTGTTTTTATGATGTTCAAGACTACGGCAAGGTATAAAATGCATCTACTGCACTCAATTACCCCTAAATTAGATAAATATGTGCCGTGAAAACTAAATCGAAAATTTTAATATTTTAGTGTTACCCGTCTAAATTATGCAGGCGCTCATACGATAGATTGGCAATTTAACTGCGACAATCTTAATTTAGACGGTTTATAATAATGTTAGTGGTACCTGACTTAATATACAAAAAATCCCTTAGTTTTTAGCCTCTAAATAGGTTTTTAAATTTGTCCTTAGCACGGGTTAGTGCATTAAAAATAAAATTAGTATAATCATGTGGGTACAGTGATATAATTCCGATGTAAAACCTAACTGCAAAGTAGGTAGTCGGGGCTGTAAGTGATGCAATTTGCTTAAGCCAGATGTCGCTGCCTGTACGTAATACAGAGAATATTGTAAAGAGGTTCGAAATTTCACTGATGCCGTGAGTCGCCCATTGGCTCAATTGGTAGAGCGCTGGTACGGATAGCCAGAGGTTGCGGGTTCGAATCCCGGCATGGGTGAAATTTTTAGCCTCTAAATAGGTTTTTAAATTTGTTCCTTAGCACGGGTTAGTGCATTAAAAATAAAAATAGTGTAATCATGTGGGTACAGTGATATCGTTCCGATGTTAAACCTAACTGCAAAGTAGGTGGTCGGGGCTGTAAGTAATGCAATATGCTTAAGTCAGATGTCGCTGCCTGTACGTAATACAGAGAATATTGTAAAGAGGTTCGAAATTTCACTGATGCCGTGAGTCGCCCATTGGCTCAATTGGTAGAGCGCTGGTACGGATAGCCAGAGGTTGCGGGTTCGAATCCCGGCATGGGTGAAATTTTTAGCCTCTAAATAGGTTTTTAAATTTGTTCCTTAGCACGGGTTAGTGCATTAAAAATAAAAATAGTGTAATCATGTGGGTACAGTGATATCGTTCCGATGTTAAACCTAACTGCAAGTAGGTGGTCGGGGCTGTAAGTAATGCAATATGCTTAAGTCAGATGTCGCTGCCTGTACGTAATACAGAGAATATTGTAAAGAGGTTCGAAATTTCACTGATGCCGTGAGTCGCCCATTGGCTCAATTGGTAGAGCGCTGGTACGGATAGCCAGAGGTTGCGGGTTCGAATCCCGGCATGGGTGAAATTTTTAGCCTCTAACTAGGTTTTTAAATTTGTCCTTAGCAAGGGTTAGTGCATTAAAAATAAAAATAGTATTAATCCCTTAGTGTTTGCAAAAACAAGGCCAAATGTGAAGAAAAAAACTCACGCCCGACATCCCCGAGGGTGTAGGCAGAGGAACCAACCACGAGTTAGACCCTTGTTTTGACGAGGTCCCAAACGTACCATTGGCAAGTCTTTCCCCGTTATCCGGGCACATAATGTTTATATTGTTCAAAATTATTTTACAGGTACCCAGCTGATCAGGCTCTACGGACCATATGGGTTAAAGCTACGGGCTGACTGGCAACCGACAAAGTACCTATACCCGTGTTTGTTCCCGTCATTTCGAGAGTCGAGACCCATAGTTTTCGAAAAACAAAGAGTTCTACTTTTTTGCCAGAAGGTTCCGTTCCGAAACTGTTTTTGCCAGTAAGGACTCCCTAAAATGATATTAGTTATAGGTACATTTTAGTGATGCAATATATTCGTACATTATTATGTTATGGTTTACCTCACAAATATATTTGCGAAAAGACCATTCAATGCATTATTAGTAAGGGTGTAAATAATATTAGTTATGGGTATATTTTAGTGATTCAATATATTCGTATTCGTATTATTATGTTATGGTTTACCTCACAAATATATTCGTGAATATATGTGTGAGGAAAACCAAGGTAAACCGTTCAATGTAAAATTACGTCTTTGTACTGGGTCTATTATTTTTTCAATCTCTACTTAATGTATAGTTAACTAAGGTTCTAAACTATAGTATACTTTGAAAGGTATTTTTCAAAGTATACTATAGTTTTTTTATAAAACGCCGTTTGTGTTCTTTCCAGGCTCTTCCTGAGGCTACATCATCGTATTCTCCATCACTTGCGGTTGCAAGTACTAGTACAAGTGCTACTGATATTCCTACAATGTACAGCCTGAAAAATTCTGATTTGGCTCCGAGTGACTTCTTTTTAATTCCCTAAAATAAAAAATTAGCTCAAAGGGATACAGTTGTCATCGCCGGAAGACGCGCTAGCAGCGTTTGAGTAGGCTGTGGAAGAGGTGTCTGCGGAGGACTGGAAAAAATGTTTTGAAAATTGTTTCAGACGCATGAAACTTGGTATAGAGGCTGATAGTTCTTTGAAAAGATTTAATAAAAAAAATTTTTTCATAAAAGTTAGTTTTTTAGTTTCTCAAGACTTTCTGAGTGTCCCACGTATGATTTTAATAAAAATTTTTGCTTCTATTGATGTATTGATTTATTTCCCGATTTTCTGTTTGCAACTTGTAAATACGCAAAACACACTTTTGGGAATTATGGGTTAAGCTAGCAACTCTTATGAAGAACCTACTTCTATCTCCATCTCAAAGGTATACGCGCAGGCCCAGTCTATTCTATTCTCTGTCTACGGTTTGTAGTATTGTGTCGGTCATGTACGAAGTACGATTAAGTTACGTTACCATGCAATGAACGAAAGGAAACGTTTCCCAGTGATAATCGGACATTCGGTCTATTCGTTCATTGCTCTCGCGATCACGGATTGGCTGAATGAATAAATGAACCGGACCGGGTGAACGAATTTGGCCGAGAGCGAACGAACGCTGCATGAGAGTGTGGTGATTGAACTGAACGGAGCGAAATTGTTTCGATCGGTCTCCCTTCAGCCGGTCGGTCTTTTCCAAACTTTAGATGTAGGTACGTATGTCGTAGCAATAAAGATTGTTTTTACTTGTTTGGTTTTTTGTTTCATTCATTGTGTCAATTCTGCTGGTTCGCGCGATAATCCAAATACTTTTTTAAAAGAAATACTGTGTGGTTTTCTTTATGTTAGTTTCTCTAACGAATATAACATAATATTTAACACTTAACACTTATTTCTGTGGTAGTAATCTTGTTCTGCGAGCTACTAACAGCAAATAACAAAAGTAGCTTACGAAAATCTAGATAGTAATAATTATTTCATTGTACGTAGGAAAAATATATAAATATAAATAAAACCGAGTGATTGGAATCAATCACTTGGTCAAGCAACAACAGGCGCGGTCTATAAAGAATATAACATAATATTTAACACTTAACACTTATTTCTGTGGTAGTAATCTTGTTCTGCGAGCTACTAACAGCAAATAACAAAAGTAGCTTACGAAAATCTAGATAGTAATAATTATTTCATTGTACGTAGGAAAAATATATAAATATAAATAAAACCGAGTGATTGGAATCAATCACTTGGTCAAGCAACAACAGGCGCGGTCAGGTGCGGGATGGAGGAGCGTCCCGTGACTACCGCTAGTGGCATTTTTCCGAGCGCTTCCGTGCTTCGCAAGGCACGTTAAGCCGTTGGTGCCGGCTGTCATATAATGGCAGTCGTTAAGCCATGTCAGAGGCCTTATGGGCAGCTTGATAACTTCTGACAGTAAGGCCCGCCACTGTCTTACAATCCTCCACCAACCCGGACTTGGCCCCCGTGGTGGAGTATGGCCTAACCTTCCTGCGATGCAGGAAGAGACCCGTGCCTCAGCAGTGGGGACATACAAGGGTTGATAACGATATAACGTAGGAAAAAAGCTACTCGAACTAAAAATATTTTTGATTGATTTTTATCATAGTAAGTACTTATAATATAATGGTGGCACGGCAACATTAAAAATATCAATCATAAATTAATGGTCCTGTAAAAATAAAGATATAAAAAAAAGCATATTTTATGGATGAAAGGTCAAAACGTGAACCTTGAGATGGTTCTACTATGAGGTCCTAATAGTACTAATATACCGTACTAGTAGATTGTCTCAAATGTAACAGTACGGAGCGATCTTTAAGATGTCCGAGCAGGCCCAATACCACAACAATACTAACGGTTTGTGCTCTTGATACTACTGTATGGGACAACATTGGAATTACAGATTAATGAAAAATAAGTAATTTGACATCGTTCTGTGAATATGACAGACAGGGTTGTTATTATTCTGAGGGTTGATTGAACCATGTTGCACGGATGTCTTTTTTTGACATCCGTGTGTTGTTGTAACTAAAACGTAGTGGTTATTCGTCCCCGTAGGGCGAAACTCACCAACTCGAAAAACACCGTTTCGAGAAATCGACGTTCAAAGTTTTGAAAACGAAAAAAAAATCTAGCGTCTGTTATACAGGAGATATTTTGAATGTTATTGTCTTAATGCATTTTTACTACAACAGAGCATTGTTTGATTTGACTTATAGGTATAAATTTACATCAATTTAAAAGTTATGATGGATAAACAGTTTTTCCCTTTAATATTTTGATCTTAAGCCCGAAATAGTGATTTTCTACCTAAAGTTAGTTAATTTCTTCCCAGATTTGACTATTATAAGCAGAAGTAACTCGTTTTAGTGAATTTACAACTAGTCTCTGGAAATGCATAACAGTCTCGGACATAACTAAATTTGTTTTTTTGCGAACCAAAGAAGAAAACACTACAAAAAACTTTCAAAACTTTATTCAAAAAAGGAAAAAGTACAAAAAGTTTCTTAAATGACCATAACAAAGAACAATAGCTAAATGTCTTCTTCATCGTGTTCACTAACATCGGGCTCAGCCAGTCTATCAACTTGATTCACTTGTTGGTGAATTTAACAGTAGGAAGAGAAGCAAAATGAAATGAAAAGGTTTTATTCAAAGTAGCTCAGAAACTGCGGCTTAATGAACGTTACAATTCAAACTGGGTGTCCATTTCAAAATCTAGATCATTTTGAAGAAAAAATGAACAAAGTTCTTAATTAACAAAGTTTAAATATTTATTATAAAACATAAAACTCATGCATTATCTTTAATTCCAGACATCATTGTCATCTAAATAATCGTTTATGTTATAGAAGCCCTTTTGGCACAAAGTTTGTTTAATATTTTTTGAACCGCGTTTCAGGTAAGCTTAATACATCTCCAGGGATTTTATTATAGAAGCGTATACAATGCCCCATGAAGGACGTATTAACCTTTACCAGCCTAAATAGAGGAAACAAAAGTTTATGTTTATTTCTAAGTAGTTTCACATTGTATTGGCTACTTAAAGTTTTAAAGTTACTGGTATTTTTCCTGACCTACTCGTTACGTTGACATACGTTAACGTAATGTTTTATAGACATACTGACTGGCAAAGAAATCTCTTTACGAATCTCTACTGCCTAGCTTATAAATGAATCTGATCGCTCTCTTCTGCAAGACAAAGATGGTCTTAATGTCTGCTGCCCTTCCCCACAGAAGTATGCCTTGGGACATAACACTATGGAAGTTATTAAAATAAACAAACCTTGCAGTTGCGACATCAGTAAGTTCCCTAAATCTTTTAACTGCATAATTCTGCTGCTGAACTAAGCCTATTTGCATTTTTTTTCTATATGTGGACCACATTGAAGCTTTGATCCATTGTGATACCTAAAAATACAGTTTCATTCACAAGTTCTAATTTGTCATTCCCTAATATAACTTTAGTGTGAACTTTATACATTTTAACTTTTTTGAATTTAATAGTAATTTATTAGAAGTAAACCAATTTAGCAGCCGAGAGAGAGCATTATTTTTATTGTCGAAGTCATTCTTTTGTCTCTTAATTTTAAACATAAGTAATGTGTCATCTGCAAATAACACTATCTCTGACACATTTTGAACCATGAACGGCAAATCATTTACATATACGAGGAAGCGGAACGGCCCCAATTTCGATCCTGTGGCCACCTCTGACCCTGAAGATTTAGTTCTATTTATTTATATCAGCTCTTTGAACTCTCCCTTCTAAATATGATGTTAAAAGTTTTAGCTAAAACCTTTAGCTAGACCAAAAAGGTATTTTTGGTCTATGCCAAAACTAACTAAAGTGGCTTAGGTGACGACGAGACTGTACTTTTGGTAGGCATAAAATAATTAAGTACATTTAATTAATTGTTCCTTTCAATGTGGCTGTAAAACATTGCAATTAGTTAGTTTTTGAAGTTTTTAAATTTGGAACTATGGCTCCTTTGAAAAAACTGGTTAGACAGAAATGTAGAGAAACAAAATGCGATCCTAATGCTACTAAACGCTCATTTTCTCCTTAAGTCGACTTGGTGAGTTTCCGCTCTACGGGGACGATATACTCTTTGGTTGTAACCTCAGAGCCCTCCTATTACGCAGCACTCCACTCTATCGAGTGAAGCATTTAGACGACTCCTAAGTGTCAAAAAATGCATCTGGGGCATTATTACGTAAGTATCCACCGAGTTGAGTGTGAAGTGGATTTTTACTCTTTTTAAGCTACTCCGGCTGTGAAATGCATACATTTTTTGTCACTTACTAGTCGTCGACTCCTAAGCGCCCTTACGCACTGTCCAGTTAGCCGCGTTGCGGCTGACTGTCCGGCTAGCCGTGATCAAAAATATGAACAAAAAAATGGTTTCTATTTTTCGCACTGTGATGCGGCTGCCGCCCAACCGCTCCGCTCACTCGGAGCACTGCTGGCCAAAGAGTATATAACCACTACGTTTTACTGCTGCCCGACTGACGGCTACGGCTAGCTGGACGGTCGCTCGCTATACTCACTACGCGGATGCACGCCGGTTTGCTAGTTTGCGGTCGCTCGCCACTGTGTCCATCTTTGTTATACTGGTTTCTAATATTTGTAAAAGTTCTTCAAATGATTTCAGACTCATTCTTGGGTATCCAAAAAACTTATCGTCATACTTTTTAAGCTCGTCGAAAAATATTTCAAAATGCTTGCTCGCTATTCGTGCTTGCAAATAAGGATGCACCCAGAACCGTTTTCTTTCTTTTTCTTTTTGTATCGCGTGTAAATAAAATAAATAGCTGCAACTTCTTCTTCTATCTTGGAAATGCTTCAATGGAACCGCACCGTTATCCTATCCGCACTCTCCGGTTGCGCTTACAGCCGCAGCCCGGTTAACCGCGATTGCAACCGCATCCGGCTAACCGGACAGTGCGTACGAGGCCTAACATCTTTCTGTGTTTATGATGGAAAACTACTCTGTATTGAATAAAGGCCCATTCGTAGTTCACGTGTCATATACCGAACTTGAACAAAACTCAAGTGCTACACTGCATCAAGTAAATTTTGGCTTATTTCTCCTCAAAAATAACATAGCTAATGTTCTCTCTGATGGTATCAAACGGCTGGGACGCAACAAAGTTGCGGTGGAGTTCAAGTCGCCCGAAGATGCAAATGCTTTTCTGTCAAACCCGATTCTGGAAGCCCGTACCAAGCATTAGTACCACAGTTTAATGTGACTAGAATGGGATTAGTAAGGGGTGTACCTTCAGAATGGACAGATGAGGAGGTGTTGTTATACGTCAAAGTACCTGCAGGCTGTGGCAAGGTCTTGAAAGTCCGGAGAATGAACCGAAAGACTATATCCGCCGAAGGTAATTCCGAGTGGAGACCAAGTCAAACAGTCGTACTTACCTTTGACGGACAAGTCTTGCCTAAGCGTGTGTTTTGCTGCTACACTGCACTTGAGGTTGAACTGTATCAATACCCTACTATACAGTGCTTTAATTGCTGCCGCTTTGGCCACCCACGTAACCAATGCCGCTCTAAACCCAGGTGCTACAAGTGTGGTCTTGACCATCCTGGAGATGGATGCAGTATACCCAGTAGCGAGATAATGTGTACAAATTGTGAAGGTGAACACCCGGCAACAAGCAGGGACTGCCCTGAGTACGGAAGACAACGCGCTGTCAAACTTATTATGGCAGAACAGTCCATCTCTTACCAGGAAGCTAGCAAATAAATCCCTCCAATTTCTAGGTGCTACGCCAATGCCACAAAAATATCTACACCTCGTTCTTCTCAGCCACGTCCAGGCTCCACCCAGCCCCGTACAAGCCTGCCCCAAAGAGCCCACTCGCAGCACCAAGAATCAAATCCCCATAGGAAAACTGTATTTCTCAAACCTAGGTCTCGCTCCCCGCTATCTCCAGGGTACGACAGGCAAGCTCATCAAGCATTGGTGCATAATTATTCATTTTCCCCCTCTGGCAATGGCTGTGCTCTCTCTCAGGAGCATGGAAGTCCCACATCTCTCAATAAAGAGGATCCAATGGAGCAACTTATTTCCCTGATTTCCTCATTAATTGCATCTAAAGCCCTACCTTACCACGTTGCCCACAAACTAGAAACTATATTTTATGCTCTACACAATGGCTCCTCCTGTAACGCTCATACAGTGGAATGCGAGAAGTATAAATAATAAAAAACATGAGTTAATCTATCTTTTAAATAAATTAAATCCAGTGATATGCTGCCTTAGTGAAACCTGACTAAGGCCAAGTTTCAATTTCAATGTTAAAAATTTTAGTTGTGTTCGTGATGATAGGGCTGACAACTTTGGCGGTTGTGCCATACTTGTCAGCAACAAAATACCTTTCACTCCCGTTCAACTCTTACCATTAAATAACGATGATGATGAGTATATTAATGTAGTGGCCGTAAAAGCACTCGGCATTACTTATGTATCTATTTATATATCTGACCCACATATCTCTCTAATATCCTCCCTCAGATCCCTATTTGCCCATATTCAGGGTCCATGTATTATCATGGGCGATTTCAACGCACATAATTATCGTTGGGGCTCGGAAGTTTGCGACAATTTTGGAGAAGAATTGGTCGAACTTATTGATGACGTGGGTCTCTGTGTTTTAAACGACGGAAGACCAACCCGGAGAGGCAATGTCGGGAAGAGAAAGAGCTGTGTTGACCTTACCAATTGCTCCTTAGACATAGCTCCTTGTCGTAACTGGGACCGCCTCAATTCCACGTACGAAAGCGACCACTTTCCCATAGCAGTTGTCTTACCCACTAAATCACTCCCAGATAAATTAGTGAGGCCAGTACTTCAATATCGCCTAACCAAAAGTGGCTGGGAGATGTACTCTGACCGACCTGATAGAGCGTGAGGTTCAACTTCTCCCGAGGCCCGAGGAAATAAATTTAGACGAAACATACAGTGCCTTTACTGATGCTATAAAAAGCTCAGCTGATACGGCCTTCCCGAAAAAAAAACTTCGGTCTGGTAAAATTCCTTCCCCTCCCTGGTGGGATGAAGAGTGCTCCCAAATAATAAGGGAACGAAAGGAAGCAGAGCTAATCTGCACAGAAAACTGCTCCATTAGTAACCTAATTGAGTATCGCCGAGTACTGGCTAAATCCAGACGAGCCCTGCGCATAAAGAAAAGAGTGGGTTGGGTTTCTTTCTGTTCCTCTCTCTCCCCATCTACACCCCACCCCCTTCTTTAGTTTGGAAACAAATAAATAGGTTCAGAAATAGTTTCTCTCCAAAACCATCGTCTGCTATCTCGGATGAAGTAGCCGAAGCCTTTTTCATAAAGTTGGCCCCTGCTTATGTCCCCGCTGAAGACAAACTGCGGATTCCCGATCACCTTTTGGCTGAGCCAAACAACCAGTTCAATGAACCTTTTTCTATAGAAGAGCTCATAACTGTTGTTTCGGAAGTAAAGGACACCACGCCAGGCGAAGATGGGTTTCCGTACTCATTTTTAGCCAAAACTGGCCCTAATACACTCAATTACTTCCTTAATTTTGTTAATACGTGTTTTGAATGTGGTCATGTGCCAGAGCCATGGAAAAAACCACTTATTATGCCTATTCTCAAACCGGGTAAGAGCCCTGACGATCCTAATGGGTTTAGGCCTATCGCCCTTTCGTCCGCTTTATCTCAAATTTTAGAACACCTATTGAAAAACCGTCTCGAGTAGCTAGTGGAATCTAGAGACCTTTTGCCAAAGACCCAATTTGGCTTTAGAAAGGGGTTAAGCACAATCGATAGCGTTGCGGTACTAGTAACAGATATTAGAGTAGCTTTGAGCAGAAATGACTCGACGGTGGCAGCTTTTCTGGACATATCCTCTGCCTATGACAGCGTTCTCCTTTCAGTACTCAGGGAAAATTTGCCACATTTGAGGATACCTGTAAGGATGGTTCGGTTTATATGCCAATTACTCACTTCTCGATCTGCTGCTCTCCGCGTACCCGACTTTGAACCCTTCTGTAGAATGTTGTGGAAGGGCCTCCCTCAAGTGCTCCGTGTTGAGTCCTATACTCTTTAACCTATATACATACGACATCAACTCAAGCCTCAACAATAACTGTCACATATTGCAATACGCTTACGATGTTGCCTTATATGTCTCGGACAATTCCATTGAGGTTGCAGCGGAATCTTTAAATGTATCGCTTAATTCCCTTAACCAATGGCTTATCCGTCAAGGATTCACTGTTTCGGCTTCCAAAAGTTCTCTCATAGTATTTACACGCAAACGCAAACTCCCAGATATTTCAGTCCATATTGGGAACACAGCCATCCCACAAAAATATAATGTAAAATTTTTAGGGGTATACTTAGACTCTAAGCTCACAGGAGTTCACCATATCGAATCCCTTGTGAAAAAGTGCGAACGTGTCTACTCAATTCTTAGGATCCTTGCTGGTGTTTGGTGGGGTGCACATCCAGTTTGTTTAAAATTGGTTTACAATGCTCTTGTTAGGAGTATAATAGATTACGGCTGCTTTGCCTTGGAACCCATGAACAAAACTTCCTTAGCCAAACTAGACCGTATGCAGTATAAGTGTTTGCGAC
Organism: Yponomeuta sedellus; assembly: GCA_934045075.1. Classification (NCBI taxonomy): domain Eukaryota; kingdom Metazoa; phylum Arthropoda; class Insecta; order Lepidoptera; family Yponomeutidae; genus Yponomeuta; species Yponomeuta sedellus. Next base: position 17,679,115 of record OW203722.1, on the reverse strand, counting down.
TGATTTTGGGTTGCATGAGCTCAACACCTACAAATGCACTCCAGGTAGAAGCTGTAGAACCACCTCTCCATCTGCGCCGTTAGTATCTAGCGGACCGCTTTGTTACCAAGCCATGTGCCCGCTCATCCCACATCCTGCTCCACAAGCTGCAGGAGCTCGATTCTAGCGTCCGTACTAGCGCCTTCTGGACAAATAAAGAAATCCCCCTGCTGCTTAAAAGCTTCAGACACCTTATGCTTTTTAAGGACTCTCTAGTTACTTCTGATAAATTACCTCGGTACGAATACAACTACAGCGTTTTGTTATACAAACCGGATACTTTCCTGGACATCGGCATCGGGAAGAATAATCCCGCAGCAAACGCTTTATTTAATAATTTAGTACACCACCGATGGAGTGACTTCCAGAGATTTTTCACTGACGCATCAAAATTATCCCCTTCTAACCCTGTTGGAGTTTCAGTATTTTTACAGAACTCGAGACTGGAGATTCAGTTCAAGTGCCCCCCGGAATCTTCTGTGTTCACTGGTGAATGCATTGGCGTTTTGGAAGCATGCCTATTCGTAGAGTCTCATAATATTAAAAAAGCTGTTATCTTTACCGACTCCCTCAGCTGCCTTCAGGCCCTGAATCAGAATCAGCTAAGATGTAAATTAGATAGCCGTATCGTATTAGATATCAAAAAGACTCTATTGACTTGCTCCAGTAAAAATCGCGAGGTCGTTCTGGCTTGGGTACCAGGTCACTCATGTATAGTAGGCAACGAAAATGCAGACCAACTAGCTAAATATGCCTGCGGTCATGAAGTAGACCGAAAACACTTCCAGCACCATCCCTACGACTTACTTTCCCAGAAGACTAGTATAATCAAGACTTCCCGTTTTTTTGCTATCCAACCGACGATCAGAACTAAGCCGTGGTTTTTCTACTTTAAAAAGTCTCAAAAAGGGTGGTCTCGGTAATTTGTAGGCTTAGGATTGGCCATTGCTGTACACCTGTTTTTCTGAACAAGATTAGAGTGCGTGATAGTCCAATTTGTGATTGTGGCCTTGAGGAGGGTGACCTGGACCACATTTTTTTCAACTGCTCCCTAAATGATCGATCTTTAGAATTATACACGTTTTTCCTGCGAAAATCGATATCCCACTCCCTATTAATTTCGTTTCTCTACTCACATATATGTCATCTGATTTAGCTATATTATTAATTAAATTTATTGGGGAAAATGAAATTAAATTATAATTTGTCTATGTATGCTCTATAAATATTTTATTATTTGTCCTTATATATTTAACTTTATCCTACCTTGTGTTTGTACTATAAATATTTTTCATATTACCGATTTTGTAACGTATATTCCGCCGCCACAATATTAAAAGCCTCCACAGAGTAATCCCTATTTAAGTTTCTGTATGCTCTAATATCCTCCCTATTATGCGCATGACGTGATTCTGGCAGAAACGTAGATAGAGTGGCAGAATTGCCATATTACCAAAATTTAATTGAACCCGTAGATAGAGTAGAACTAATCCCTCTACGATTGAACCATGTTGTTGCACGGATGTCTTTTTTTGACATCCGTGTGTTGTTGTAACTAAAACGTAGTGGTTATATACTCTTTGGTTGTAACCTCAGAGCCCTCCTATTACGTAGCACTCCACTCTATCGAGTGAAGCATTTAGACGACTCCTAAGTGTCAAAAAATTTATGCATCTGGGGCATTATTACGTAAGTATCCACCGAGTTGAGTGTGAAGTGGATTTTTACTCTTTTTAAGCTACTCCGGCTGTGAAATGCATACATTTTTTGTCACTTACTAGTCGTCGACTCCTAAGCGCCCTTACGCACTGTCCAGTTAGCCGCGTTGCGGCTGACTGTCCGGCTAGCCGTGATCAAAAATATGAACGAAAGAATGGTTTCTATTTTTCGCACTGTGATGCGGCTGCCGCCCAACCGCTCCGGTCGCTCGGAGCGCTGCTGGCCAAAGAGTATATAACCACTACGTTTTACTGCTGCCCGACTGACGGCGACGGCTAGCCGGACGGTCGCTCGCTATACGCACTACGCGGATGCACGCCGGTTTGCTAGTTTGCGGTTGCTCGCCACTGTGTCCATCTTTGTTATACTGGTTTCTAATATTTGCAAAAGTTCATCAAATGATTTCAGACTCATTCTTGGGTATCCAAAAAACTTATCGTCATACTTTTTAAGCTCGTCGAAAAATATTTCAAAATGCTTGCTCGCTATTCGTGCTTGCAAATAAGGATGCACCCAGAACCGTTTTCTTTCTTTTTCTTTTTGTATCGCGTGTAAATAAAATAAATAGCTGCAACTTCTTCTTCTATCTTGGAAATGTTTCAAAGGAACCGCACCGTTATCCTATCCGCACTCTCCGGTTGCGCTTACGGCTAGCCGCAGCCCGGTTAACCGCGATTGCAACCGCATCCGGCTAACCTGACAGTGCGTACGACGAGGCCTAACATCTTTCTGTGTTTATGATGGTTATGTAGTCTGTGGTTCAGATATTTGTTGTGAGTGAGTTTTTTTTTGGCGGGCTTTTGAAGAGGATAGGCGCGTTTTTTGAAAATTTTTGCAAAAATATTTCTGAAAATTGTTAAAACTCGATAAACTTACGCTAAAAGTATTTAAAACATCGTCGTTAGGTTCGGCGAGATGAAAGATCGCCCGGGGGCAAAGCCCCCTGGGCTTTCCGAGGATGAACCTCCTCCCAAATTAAAGAGGGGGCGAACTGAGGACCATGGACGCGAACATCACGGCGAGCAGCAGCAGGATGATGGATTCAAGCCATATCTGAAACCAGGTTACAGGCGGCTGTACGCGGAAAATTTGGTGAGCGATGAATTCATTGTCTTTGTTGAATCCGAAAATGGCAGAATTGGTAATAAAAACCCTGACCAGCTAAACACGATCTTCAAAAATGACGTCAAGGGCGTGGTGGGCATCAAGCGCATCAATGCTAATAAAATTGGTGTGTGCTTTGGACAAGCTTCCAATGCGAACAACTTCCTGACGAATGACGAACTGCTGAAGAAACAGGGCTTTAGAGCCTATATTCCCGCGAGGTCTGTAGAGACTATTGGGGTCCTTCGCTTCGTTCCAACAAGTATCACGAATGAAGAACTGTTTAAGAAACTTGCAGCAGAATTTGAAATTGTAGGCGTAAGGCGCTTTACCCGCAAGGTCAACGGAGAAATTGTTCCGTACAGTTCAGTGTCTGTGACTTTCTTGTCACAGACACTACCGGAGTATGTATACCTAGATCTGTATAGATTTAAGGTCAATGAGTACAGAGCACCACTTCTGCAGTGCTTTAAGTGCTTCAGATTTAACCATGGAGCGAAGTTCTGTAAAGGACTGCAGAAGTGCTCTATCTGCTCTGGTGAGCACCACTTCACAAAATGCGACAAAGAGGATGAATTGAAATGTATCAACTGCCAAGGGCCTCACTTGGCAATTTCCAGAGACTGTCCAGTTAAAAAAAACAAGTTAGAAGAACATGTTAATAGGACTAACTATGCAAAAATTGCTGCTTCAGCCAAAAAACAAGACAATATTGTCAAAAACTACAACTCGAACTTCCCTCCACTGAAAGCCAAGCCTTCGCCAATGATTGCTAGGGCTCCCACAAAACCCATAGTAACAGAACCTCCACAACTTGTGATCTCAAATTCAAATTTAGTCAAAGAAATAGTCAAGAGCGACTTCATCTTAAATGGTTTGGTAGGAGCTTTGGTAACATTGGCGAATGGTAATTTGCCCAAAATCAATGCTTCCATTGTGCAGGAAGTGTTGATTAAATCACTACAGAATAATGGATAAATCATTTATTACAATAGTACAGTTTAATGTAGAAGGAGTTATTAACAAGAAGCCATTATTAATTTCATTTTTATTAAATAATGATGTAGACGTTTGTCTTTTAAATGAGACTTGGCTTAGGAACAATAGCACTTTTAATATTCCTAATTACAATATAATTCGACAAGACGGGAAAGATGGACGAGGAGGTGTAGCAATTTTAGTTAAATCCAATTTGAAATTCTCTACTGTCTCTGTTCCTTTTTACAATTTTATGCATTCTGCTGCAATAATCTTACAAACCAATGCTGGTAATTTATCAATTCTCTGTAGTTATATACCGCCTCCTAATGATAACCGTAGATTTCAGTGCAGAAGACTCAAACAGATTTTGAATATGTTACCGAAACCAATGCTTTTTTCGGGCGATCTCAACGCCCATCACGTCGCTTTTGGGTGTTTGAGGTCTAACTCTCGCGGTAATGAGATCTATAACACACTCGATGAGTATGATCTATGTATATTAAACACTGGTTTTCCTACCACTGTAGGTAGTCCTTCTAAAATGCCTTCTGCAATTGATATTTCTTCTGTCAGTCCTTCTGTTGCTCCTCTTTGCGAGTGGACAGTTCATGATGATGCGATGGGCAGCTATCATTTTCCAACAGTTATAACAATTCACACCACAATTCATAAATACGATATTGGTAATTCCGCTGATCGATATCTTTATAATAAAGCAGATTGGCAGGCTTATGCATCTGAAACAGAGAGAATATTAGGGCAATTTAATATAGACAGTAGTAACCCAGTCAAAACTTACAATGATTTTTGCGAAGAACTTAATCAGATTAAAGATGTCACTATTCCAAAGCTAAGGAAAACTAATAGCATTGTCATTAAAAAGCCTGTTCCTTGGTGGGACAATGAATGCTCAGATGCTGTTAATAAAAGTAAAGAAGCTCTAAATATGTATAGAAGTAATGGTAATATGTCGAGTTACATTGAATATAAAAAATTAAATGCTTTTAAAAAAAGATTATTAAAAGAAAAGAAGAAATACGGATGGACTAAATTAGTTGAATCTTTTAACAGGTATACACCTATAAGCACTATTTGGAATTACATCAAAAGATTCAAACGTGTAACATTACCCAAAATGCCCAAAAACGACGAATGGATTCCAGCCTTCATTGATAAATATGCTCCACCGTCTCCTCCTGAAAAAAACATAGACATAAACTCATTAAATGAAATCTTTAATAACACAGGGAATAGTAATTGTGCTCATCTTTCAGAACCATTTTCCTTTGCAGAATTCACATTTGCTATCAAATATAGAAAAGATACAACCCCAGGATTAGATGACATTCCTTACAAGCTTATTAGGAACATGCATGTTGATGCCCAAAAATCGTTATTGGAAATGTACAATGTATTGTGGATGACTCAGTCCATTCCTGAAGCTTGGAAAACACAATGCGTTATTCCTATATTGAAACCAGACAAGTCTAGTGATGACTTTAATTCATATAGACCAATTTCTTTATCCTCATGTGTAGGTAAATTGTTTGAGTTTATGCTTAAAACCAGATTAGACCATTACGTAGAGCAGAATAAAATCTTACCAGAGCAGCAATTCGGCTTCAGGAAGGGTCGTAGTGCTACAGAGAGCTTTACTTCACTCATCTCTGACATCAGGAATTCCTTTCACAGCCAATCAGCCACCGTATGTGCATTTCTTGATGTACAGGGAGCTTTTGATAATGTTGATCCATCTGTATTGGCAGGAATTTTATCAGAGATTGGTATGCCAGGACATGTCTGTAAATGGATATTTCATTTTCTTTATGATAGGACTATGTATGTTAAATTTAACAACATACTACACGGACCAGGACAAGTTTTTAAAGGTACTATGCAAGGAGCAACCATATCCCCTTTATTGTACAATATTTATACATCTCAGATAAATAAATATCTGACCCAGACTGGAGTTCAATTCCTGCAGTATGCAGATGATTTGTTAATATACTCTGTACATAAGGATGTAAATATAGCTGTAAATAATTTAAATTTAGCCCTCTCTCAAGTGCATAATTATTATTTTAATAAGCTCAAATTGGTTATAAATCCATTAAAGAGTGGAGCTATGCTTTTCTCCAAAAGGCTTTCTCCTTGTAATAGTTTGGTAGAATACAATAATCTCCCTATACCTTGGTTGAAAGAAAAGAAGTTTCTTGGTATATTGCTGGATCATAGGCTAACATTTGAATCTCACATAAATTATATCATCAAAAACGCCTCCAAAGCCCTTAATATACTTCGGTCTCTGGCAGGAGTACATTGGGGGTCTGACCCAAAAATATTATCTTTGTTATATAAGAGCATTATGCGCAGCCATTTCGATTATAGCTCAATTGCTTATATGGGGGCAAGCCTTGCTTTGCTGAAGAAATTAGAAGTTATTCAGAATAAAGCTTTGAGAATTATTACAGGGGCTATGTGCTCTACTCCAATTAATGCAATGCAATGTGAGGCTTGCATTCCCCCTTTACATCTTAGACGTCTACAGCTAGCTGAAAGGTTCTGTTTGAAAATGTTAACTAAAAATAATAGAGTTGTCTTAGATCACATTTTACCAATGCATGCCACTGAATTGGGCAATTCAGTGGCTCCTTATGCAAATTTTAATCAGATATTAAATGGTAACATACCAACCTTATTAAGAATAGTTTTACATTTGAATGATTTAACAAAAAATTTGCATCAGGATAATTTGTGGCCCCTCTATAGGATGGATCTCGATATTCTATTGAAAAATAATTTTGTACATAAACCATGCATTACGAACCAACAAGATTTACTTGCTTTCCTGGAAAATAATCATCTGTATTCCATCTATACTGATGGCTCTAAAACAGTTGATAGGGTAAACTCAGCATTTTTTGACCCTCAGTTAAAGAAAACTAAATGTTTTAAAATTGACACTAGATGTAGCATTTTTACCGCCGAAGCTTATGCTATCCATCAAGCTTTAATTTACGTTCAAAATATTGATACTTGTAATATAATTATATTTACTGACTCACTCAGTGTATTATTAGCTTTAGAAGGTAACTGCCTTCGTTATAATGTAAATTATCTCATCTATAATATAAAGAATTTGTTAAATAGTTTGTTAGTTAGTGGTAAGGTAGTTAAGTTAATGTGGGTACCTGCTCACCGGGGTATCACTGGAAATGAAGTCGTCGATCGAGCTGCAAATCTGGACCCTGACGAGGATCACTCTACAGACCTCAAATTGCCATTTACTGATCTCCATGTTCATCTGAATGAGAATCTGAAAGCAATATGGTGCAACTACTGGAATGAGATCAGTAAAGAGAAAGGAAGCTGGTATAGAGACATCCAAGGAAGCCCGCCCGCCCAACCTTGGTACCATCGGAAAAAAGACATAAACTGCCGGAAATACATAACCACCCTAAACAGAATGAGATTCGGCCACTGCCAAACTCAAGCTCACCTTTATAGACTCAGCCTAGCCCAAGATTCGAACTGCATTTACTGTGGAACTGAAAACGCCGACCTAAACCATCTCGTGCTCAACTGTCAAGAATTTAAATTGCACAGATTAATACTTATCACGGAACTTGACACAATCAGCTGCGAAACGGGTGTCCCTACACCAACTCTTCTTCCAAATCTACTTAGCAATCCTACCTTTTTCGCCCCCTTATATAAATTCATTATGAACAGTGGAATAAAAATTTAAAGTGACTGGAAAAACTGAACATTATAGTGAAGTGATACGGAAGTGATAAGTGCTCTTATCTGATAACTAATACTATAAAAAACTAATACAATACTCAAGGCTCAAAAGGACACGGATCCAGGGCCGTAAAACCCTTTATTAAAAAAAAAAAAAAAAATGTTGTGAGTGAGGATTTTTGGTGAAATCTTTTTATTATTCTGAGGGTGAAATGAAATCACAGATTAAAAAGACTCGGGTGAGGTGAAGTGAAACCTGTCATATAGTTCACAAATTACTCAAATTAGACAGGGTCTAACAAATTTGTGAAGTGAAATTCTACTCGGTCGGGCGTTATTAGATAATTTCTCATCTATAAAATAAAAATCTCATCGAAAATTGATCTTCTGAACAGGATGCAAGACTTGTCCAAGATCCACGTGTGTCACTATGTCGGTTGTAGGATTGCATTCAATAGACCCTATAAATTGCTACAACACTTGCTAGTTCATGAAAATCTCGTAAGTAAGGCAATTAATGTTAACGAAATAATACATCTTAACCAAACGGAGTGTATAGACACTGCGTTGACAACATCACACTTTATATAATTTAACCGCACTCACGGATGTACCGCACTATATCGAAGATACGCTACGCTACCGAAGATCGTTGGCTGATTTTACGTCTCGACGTACTTATTTGATATGACATATCAAAACTAAAATTATGCGCTTTGTCGCTATACTCCGTATGAAATGTAAATTTTTTAAATCTATATAAATGTTTTAACACCTGGGACTGGCGTGCATGCATGCTATGACTTATAAACGTTGATGAAGCGAAGGTGATCAGTCCTGATCGTGGCAAGTTGCAATCCCTGGTTTAGTACCCCTCTGGCATACTGGTGTGAGGTTATGTTATGTTTTATATGAATGTTTGAGAATTAACTACTTGTTATATTACTGTATACATGCACAAACATTGTTTTCAGAAACCCTTTTCATGTCCAGAGGACTCTTGTAATAAATCTTACTCGAGCAAATCACATTTAGACCGTCACATCAAATCAGTACATGAACCAAGTCAAGATAATACTATTTACAGGTAATTTTGAACACTTGGTTTTTAGGAGGGTTTGAATTGTAATGCATACTGATTATTTTTTTTTTTTTATAAAGTAGGCTTTAAAGCCTGACTTAACTTAATAATAGGGAAACTTTCCCTATTGTGTAAAACATGTTAATATTATTACTAATGTAATGTAACATAAGTTACTATTGTTTCTGGCACTGTTAAGGCATTGCATGAAATAATGCTTTTCATTACTTTAGTATTTTAAAACTTACTACAACTGGCCCACTGAATGCGGTCTATTTTGTGATGCAACAAGTAACAAACAATAGCTGTTCTGATTGTATGAAACATAATATCTTTGTACTAAAGATTAAATTGTTAAATTTTTATCAATTTCAGCTGTCCAAAGTGTTTAAAAAACTTTGTCAACAGACAGAACATAAAGAGACACTTAAAGGTAGCACATTCTGAAAAGTCAGAGCCTGTGTTCTCCTGTGCCGATTGTCCTGCAAAGTTTAAAAAGAAACATTTGCTCAAATCACACATGTTTACTCACACAGGGGTCAAAGCATTTCGGTATGTTTTTGGTGCAAATAATTTAGTTTAGTTTTGTATAGAAGTTGTCCAAATCTTTACCTTGCAAAATAGAAGTGCATTTTTATGACTTATTAGTAAATTCCAAAAACTATTTAGTGGCTTTTTTCCAGCTGTCAAAAATGCTCCAAAAGATTTGTAACATTACAAGAAAAGAAAAGGCACATAAAATTCCATAAAACCTATATGTGTGATGATTGCTTCCAAGTGTTCAACCGTTGGTCCATCTATCAGAAACATAAAAACGCAGAACATGCTGATAAAGGTATGTATCAGCATGATTGTTTTTTTTAAGAACAACTAGGACTGCCACTGAAAACGAAAGGTAAAATATTTATGCTTTTTGTTTCAGAATATATTTGTGACCATTGTCAAAGGAAATTCAAACACAGACAACACATTCTTCACCACCTGAAAATACACAATGATCCTAGCCCAAATGTGAAGTTATTTGTTTGCCCATATGAAACCTGCAACAGGTAACTTTTAAACAATGTTTCTTTTCAAAGATCTACAAATTTGTTTAAGTAAAAGTTTTTAAGTAGTTAGTACAGTAATACAAGAGGGGATCAAAAAGTAGTGAGAATGAGATAGAATATAATGACTATTGATAACTTAGTAATTTATCTTTGTACATAGTCTCAGAGTCTCTCTACACACCAAGGCCAGCGCTTTTATCGTCCTCATTATCATCTTCGTACCTGTTCTCCGTAAGTATTCTTTCAATTTGGGGAACAGATAAAAATTGCTAGGCGCCAGATTTGGTGAATAAGGCGGGTGGTCCACCAATTTGATGCCAGCTTGCTGAATGGCAGCCATCGCAACTGCCGACCTGTGCGCTGGTGCGTTGTTGTGATGACGCACCAGAGCACAGCACGCCCCTTCGAAGATTCCCTCTCCTTTTCTCTTTGGTGGCATTGCACTTGGGAATTCTTTAATATATCCCTTCTGAGTCCCAAAATATTCAGGCCATAACCTTGCCAGCCGATGCCACGGCACGAAACTTCTTCGGGATCAGTGATGATAGCCGGATCAAAATGATGGATCCATGTATAGTCCATTGTTACGAAACGAGACAAAGTTTTCAGAAACTCCTTGAAACTTGTCCAACAATATGTTCGTAATGTCAAGTCGATTTTGTTTTTGACTGTGTCGGTTAACATTCTCGGCACCCATCTTGCGGAGACTTCCTCATATTCAATACGGATTGAATACTTCCATAAGAAATGCCCGTTTCTTGAATTAAGTATCGGATGGTAACTCTTCTATCGCTCAATACAATTTTCTCGACATTCGCAACATTTTCATGGGTGACTGACGTCGATGGACGGCCGCAACGATGTGCGTTCCGTGCTCGTTCTCCCTACTCGAAAATGAATTTCTTGCGTCATTATTACTCATTATTTTTTTTAAACAAAGGTATTTAGTAACAGGCTCGCATTAAAACAAACAAATAATACAGAGAATTAGCTCAATTGGAAGAGCGCTGGCACGGATAGCCAGAGGTTGCGGGTACGAATCCCGGCATGGGTGGAATTTTTTGCCTCTAAATATGTTTTTAAAATTGTCCTTAGCACGGGTTAGTGCATTAAAAATAAAAATAGTATAATCATGTGGGTACAGTGATATCGTTCCGATGTAAAAACCTAACTGCAAAGTAGGTAGTCGGGGCTGTAAGTGATGCAATTTGCTTAAACAAGATGTCGCTGCCTGTACGTAATACAGAGAATAGTGTAAAGAGGTTCGAAATTTCACTGATGCCGGTGAGTCGCCCATTAGCTCAATTGGAAGAGCGCTGGCACGGATAGCCAGAGGTTGCAGGTTCGAATCCCGGCATGGGTGGAATTTTTAGCCTCTAATTATTATTTTAAAATTGTCCTTAGCACGGGTTAGTGCATTAAAAATAAAAATAGTAAAATCACTACATTCAGAAAAAAACAAAAGAGAATAGAAGATTTTTTCTTTATTTTTTTTTTGTCATTGAAGCCCATACTGCCTGATCTTATTTTAGTTTCTTTACTTCTCTTCATATTGATTGAGGCTAAAAGCTTTGCCGTTCCGTAATTTTTTCTTTATTAATATTACAAATAATTATGTATCTGACTGAGCTACATTTTACGTTCGAGTAGGTAGGTATGTCGTTCTCACCACTCATTGATCCCCTCTCGAATTAACAAGGCCAGTTGTTTGAGTATGTAGTAGTGAGTATCCGAATTAAAATTCTACTTTTAAAATAATTTCTCAATCAAAGATTGTTAATTGGGCATCGAACATTTTAATTCGTGTCCAAGCAAACAAAACACAGGAAATTGACAGCTGTGTAAAATGAAAGTCAGGAGTCGCAGCGCAGCATCTTGGGGCCCGTGCTCTATCTAATATGCACTGCTGGTCTTCCAACACATGCAGAAACCACAACACGACACAGCGATCCTGTCTTTCCATGAGAAACCACACTTGAATTTACCTATTTGGAACTACGGGATCCACCTCTGGAGTACCCTGCCAGCAATAGCAATCTAGAAGTCTTGGAGAGATTCCAAAACAAGACAATCATGCAAATACATGCATATGGATCTAAAAATCGACACAGACAAGAGGTAGCAAGACACAACGAAAAATACAGAAACAGGCTTACGAAACACGTCAGGGGGCCGAACTCGAAGGCACGGGAAGAGTATACTTCGCGGACGCACAGTATCCCCAACCTGAAGATAAGATTCTACAGCAGCATACGAAAATCATAAAAAAAGACATTGAACTGACAACAAAGTGGCTCATTGTCATGTAACAGACAAGAACAATGAGAAAAAAACTCTGCTTCAAAATAGAGATTGAAAAGTACTTACTTCGTCTGGCTCCCAAGAATGCCTAAATTATTGATGATATCAATCCCTGTATGTCCCCACTGCTGGGGCCCGGGTCTTTTCCTGAATTCAATTCAATTAAATTTATGTCAACGTAAAGAATTTACATACTGTTTGCTAAATGTCAAAGTGCAATGTAACATGAAAGTGAAAGCCGCTGCCTACGGGCCGTAGTGTAGTGGAGGAAAAGGCAGCGGCAAAAAAACTCCACTCTTACCATCTTTTCTCAAGTCCTCTTAAATCCAATACATTAGATACCACCTATACGTATAACATTCCATGATAGCTATTAGTAACTTTATATGCTAAAGCATTATTCAATTGTTTTACATAGGCCATGAAAACATAACAAGTGCTGCGGCCAGACACACGAACAGCACTCGTTCACGAGCATAACGCAGAGCCATCATCAGTCTCAACCATTTTGGAGGGAGATATGACCCGGCCACCACGCCACCATTCGAATAACCTTTAGCAAACCTGCAGATTAAGTTTTTGACAGTTTCGCGGGAAGGTTGGCCGTACTCCACCAGGGGGCCAAGTCCGGGTTGGTGGAGGATTGTAAGACAGTGGCGGGCCTAACTGTCAGAAGTTAGCCGCCCATAGGGCCTCTGACATAACTTTTGCAAATAACACAATGAAAACCAAGTGTCATTTAGTTCTGTCATGAAGAGCGGTGGTAGTAGATGGTAGCGGAGCGGTAGAACGCCGACTTCTTAATCCGGAAGTCGTGGGTTCGAATCCCGGCATGGACAAATGACTTTTTTTAAGTAATGTACCTTTGTAAAGTTATAGTTGCTATACTACTCGCTAACGATGAAGAAAAACATCGCGAGGAAACCCTAGTATCTGAAGTTTTAACACACCTCAGCGCTTGCTACGTACTCGTACAATGGCCCAACTATGAGGCAATCTCAGGTCAAACTATCGTTGTCAACCCTTGTATGTCCCCACTGACGGGGCACAGGTCTCTTTCTGCTTTGCAGGAAGGTTAGGCCATAATCCACCACGGGAGCATGTCCGGTTTGGCGGAGGATTGTAATACAGTGGCGGACCTTACTGTCAGAAGTTATCAAGCCGTCCAGAAGGCTTCTGACATAACTTAACGACTGCCATTACATGACAGCCGCCAATAACGGCTTAACGTTCCTTACGAAACACGGAAGCGCTCGGAAAAATGCCACTAGCGGTATTCACGGGATGATCACCCATCCTGCACCTGACCGCGCCTGTTGTTGCTTAACTCAAGTGATTGATTCCAATCACTCGGTTCGACTAGGCCTGAAGTGACTTGTGATTTCAGTAATCAAGTGACATTTCTAAGCACTTTTGACGTAAAATTAGTTGCAAAGAGTAGGTATAAGAAAATTATTGTTTCTTTAACTCGGTTCGTTTCAAATATATGAAATTTGGTGGCGTCTGTACTTACGACTACATACGCTAACGTCTGGTCTCGCTAATATCACTAGTAGTAGTGGTTTGATTCATTAACTAATGTTTTTTTCAGGTACTACACTAGAAATAGTAATTTAAAGCAACATATCAAGATAAAGCATGAGAAAGTAACTCATAACTGTACGTTGTGTGATGCCAAATTGGTTACCAAGGTAAGACATTTATATTTTTTAATTGTCTTGCTTACAAATAAATTATTAGATTGTGTCTACTTCAGAAACTGTAAACAAGTTAACAAAAAGTACACAATTATAAAAAGCAATCACGAAAACATCAAATCTTTTTACTTTTCCAGGGTAGTCTAAAACTGCATATTAAGAGAGTTCATGAGAGGAAGGAACCAATAGTTAGAAAACCGAAGACGAAAGCAACTGGCCGCAAGGAAAGGAAAGATAAAAATACAGTAAAATCATCAGTCATTTACAAAATTGCTGATCTCTTGCCAAGGGAAACCCTTAAGAACAAAAAGCGGCCTGTTAAACTCCAATGCGAGAAAATAAATTGCTAAAAGCTGCCTATTTTTTTCCCAACGTAAACACTTCCTTTATGTAAATAAATGAAGTATTTACTCTGCAACTCTATAAACTCGAAAACGAGAGCGTTTTCGAGTTTATAGAGTTGCTTAAAGGAGAGCCACATATATGGGATCTGTGAAGATGGGAACTTGAAACTTTGTTCTATTACGATACATTTCACATATCCAGTCACGTCTTCTTTTTGGCTGTTTTTGATTATTTATTTACACGCACATAAATTATATAAGCAAACTGCGTCGACCAAATCGTCGTCCATGTTTGAAGTTTACTGAGAACTGTGAGCTCAAAGGTGTGAAACACAGGTCTGGCAGATACAGCATGTGACCAAATGTGTGAGCAAATTCTCTAGAGAAGCGATCAAGGTGTGAAACACACGTCTGGCAGATACAGCATGTGACCAAATGTGTGAGCAAATTCTTTATTAGAGAAGTGATCAAGGTGTGAAACACACGTCTGGCAGATACAGCATGTGACCAAATGTGTGAGCAAATTCTTTAGAGAAGTGATCAAGGTGTGAAACACATGTCTGGCAGATACAGCATGTGACCAAATGTGTGAGCAAATTCTTTAGAGAAGATCACTTTTTTGAACTTCTGTCTGGCGGCGCCGGCATTAGCACAGCGCAGATTAATTTTGACAGCCGTATTCGAGTTCTTATTTGGCCACGCCTACAAGCGCAATCTATGAATTGTTTTGTGAACTTGTGCTGAAAACGGCTAACTTGATAGGTACTAGCTGGGCCGGAGTTTTTAGAGAAGAAGAATTATTGGCCAACTCGGTTTCAAAATAGAAAAATAGACATCCTCTAATCTAATGTCTATCTATGATATCAGTTGAATTCTGTGTCAACTAAAAAATATTGTTTTTTTTCTTTTCTCTATTAAATAATAGTACATTAAATAGTACGCATGTTGAGAAAAGCAGATATTTTTAGCCTACCGATAAAGTTTGAAGTACAAACTTTTTATGGGATGTGACGTCCCCAGGTGAGTGGGATGTGTAATATGATAGATATGTCTACATAAAAAAAAGTCAGTCACCGTCCACTATGCTTTTGAATCTGACATCTGTAAATGTATTATATTATAAATACCACAGGAGTATATGGAGCAGGTTGTCTGAAAGAAATTGCTTTTAGCAAGAAGGCCGCCAATTGTACTATGTACATTTGTGATTATTTTGTATTTGTTGTTTTTCCTCTGTACTATAAAGAATATTCTTATCTTATATGAACGATCGTTGTATAATACTAGGCGAGTTAATTATCTTTCCTCCGACATTCCTATTCATATAGACTAATATATGTGCGATAATCACAACCCTAACATCCAATAGAAGAAATTATGATCACGTGACAAATAGATAAATTGTTCTGTGGAGAAAACCTTGTTGGACCAACAGTTTGGATGGTATCAGACGAAACCTCAGAACAATAACTAAAGCTAAACTTGTTCTTAGGTCGAAACCGACGATCTTGAATATTGGTTTCGACTGATACCACCCAAACAGTCATTTCGCGACTCCTTATTACTCTAACCCACCAAATTAATTATTTACGAATTTAATATACTTATAACTCCTAATAAATTACGTATTACTGTGACAGCATTTAGGACACTTTGTTTCAGCCGACTTACAATCTTATCAATTTCAAAAAACCTGACGGATCTCTCTTGTTTTATTATATTATGCGAATATAAAGTAATTGTGTTATATTAACTCAGTGCTGGTGATATTAGAAATAAATAAATGGACTAGGTCGTGCATTTCGCCAGTTCGACTTTAGAGTCCAGTACCTATATAAAGAAAACTGAAGTGGTAATATCAGTTTCCACAAGAGAGTAAATACTAAAGGTTCCACGTTTTCTCTTTTCCGATACTGATAAAAATAATAGGTAGGTACTACTACCTATTTAACAAAAAATATGCTAAACTCAGGAAAATAAACAAATCGGTTCTGCTGCTTGTAAAATAGTGACGCGAAAACTGCTATCGATAATAATGTCTTAATATTAAATGTATACTACTTTGCTAATAAATGGAGGGTTACCTAGAAATATATCTAAATTTTCTTTCTACAACGTTTCATGCATCTTTTCTGAGGCTATTTTATTTCGAAATATAATAGTAACATTTTTATGTCTCGTTTTACCGATATTGCAGCTTCTATTAAATATTTTTCTTATATTTTAGCAGCAATGGTTTGCTGTTAGTAAAGAGGATTACTTTTTTGAAAATATTGTTTCAAATAATATGTAGGTATATTGGACACAAAAGAAAATACGATGGCAACATTACATTGACCTAATTAAACAGAAGAGGCGAACGTTTTATTTCAAAATTATACGTATAACTTATTTCGCAATTGAGCATTTTACGCTAAGAATAGTTTCTTTCTTTTTGAGACTTATTGCATATTGCACGATGAAGCAGCACCTATTATTTTTTCCTACCTTTGCTACAAGTAACCAGCCCAGTGGTAAAGTTCATTGCCCGAAGGATGGCAATATAATGCTGTGCTACTTCGTTATTCAGATTTACAACTGGGATTTATTGATGGAACCTATGACTGCAAGACAGAATCATTGCCATTCTCGAAGAGTGAACTGATAAGTTACAAAAACAATTAGCAGAATTAGAGCTCTTGGAAAGAAACGTTTGCCTAAAGCGATTTCACAATCAGGGATTGTCGGAGAGAATGAAGAATGTTACTAGGTGTGCCAAATCGCTTGAAATGCTTGTCTCAGTAAAGCCAGTATGTTTACAAATACATTTTGTTGTAGTCAAAAATACCTAGTAGTTTTGATTTTATAGGCATTCAAAGTTACGAAAAATATCGAGTCCCGCTAACAGTCACATGACCGCTTGTGACGTCATGTCACAACGCGCCGCGCTGGGCGCTACTAATTTATTGTTTACTAATTTGTAGAATTGAGTAAAATCTCCTGAATTTTGACAATCCGCTATATGAAACGTATCAAATTTGACGCGATAAATGAATATTTCCTAGTATTTAACGTAAGAAACTGAAATATATTGATTTTGCTAAGTAAGTATGCGGGATGGCTGCAAAATTCGCAAAGTAAAAAAATGTTTTCCTCGTTTAATTCGTTACGGCGAAAACGCTATCCGCCATCTTGAAAGCATCTAAAGTATGTAAACAAACATCTTTCAGCCAGAGCCAGTAGACATTGATTATTAAAGGATTTACATCAAAGTGATCTTCACATAAATACACCCGAGTTTCAATTGATAAAGAGTCGGGGTCTCTTTTGACAAGTTTGAGCCAAGTTTTTCGAATGTTAATTTCACTGGGTACACGAATGCACAACTTCCCGGGGTCTTTATTGACGCGTTTTTTCATTCTCGAACAATGCAATAATGATAATTGGTATGTTTTGCATGTAAATTCGATGAAATCATGGTTGCGTTGTTGTTATTTCACTGCTCAGAGATCACTTACAGAAAATTTAATGTCAAACTTTGTTTACAATTTTTTAGACTTCAAACCATAGACAAAAATGGCTGACCGCGTTATTGGCTGTTTAGGAAAATAAAGTTTTAAAATATATTTTTATGTTGCTTTTAGGTCCTCGGTTATTCCCTAGTTATTTACCGTTTAAAACTTATTTGAAAAGAGAGTCAAATAGCGGATTAGCCACTACATTTCTGCATATCTGAATGCTATCAAAAGAAGAAAAATATTAGAAAAGGATGTCATAAAGGAAGTCGCGAAGATACACTTTATAAAGATAGTGGAATCTGGTCTTTTTTAAAAGAATGAGTGCCCTGATAGGTGCCTCGCCTGACGGGCTTACGATGACTGCGCTAAAGAAGTAAAGTGTCCAACCAAGGCAAACACTTTTATTGCGTATTATAGTTAAGGTAAACTAGGTAAAAATATTATGCTCAGATACAAACACAAATGGAAATCACCGGAAAAAGAAAAGCCCTATTTTGTATTGCACACGTTGACTTTGAAATCTCAAGGAATGTTGATGTGCATGAAGTAGGTAGGTAGTTTATAATAAAGAATATTGTGATGATCTTTTTGAAAAATGTGTAAAGTTTTGGAAGGAAAATATTATTAACAAAAATAATAAAATACCATTATCCTAATGTAATATAGTTTTATTAAAACTATAAATATCCATTTTTTCGCATTTGAACGTCTTTTGGTACTTCAAAAATAGGTTTTCCGGCGAATTAGTAGTTGTATTTTTATATTTAGGCACAACACATGATTTCCTAGTATTGGGATTGGATATTTTTATAAGTATTTAGGTATAATTTCGACGGCACGAGCGCGCGACTACGAGCGGACTGAGTGAGCCAGACCGAGCGTGTTGTGCGATGACGTCACAGCGTAACCGGCGGCCCGCGTCGTACGGTTACAACTTGTTTTACTTCTAATTGGGAACTAATTAACGTATCGAAGTAATTCTTTCACTAGTATTTTTTATTTTTGACAAAGAATATGGAGCGCTAATAATCAAAATTAGTTAACACTCTTCAATGCGTTTTTATAAACATGTAAACGTATCTGTAAAATGGTAGATGTATAATGATAAGGTTTATGCTAAGCAGTTAAACTTCTTTATTTAGTTCATATATTATCACTTTTTTTCTTTTGTATTGAATAAATAAACTTAAAAATAAATATATTTAAATTTCCATTTCCTGTATACTGTGTATGTTATATAATAATTCCGGGGTCGGCGGACTAACACATAAGTCATAAACACAATACCTAGTTGAAGAAGTCACTAAGACTTATTACAAAATCACTCTGGATAACGTTATTAGATTACATTAACGGACACCTGCCTTGAGACAATTATATGAACAAACAAATGTTTTACTTAAAAAATAAGGAAACTGCTATTTTAATTAATCACGTGGAACATACACGTACAATAATATCTTGAAAATTTGACATGTGCTCTTAGCCCGCTGATTCTAGAATTATTCCTCGATGGACCTAGACGTGTATCTTCCAGGTTCGACGAGTAGGTAACAGATTAACAGACAATAAAGCTGTAATTTACATGTAATTTATTTTTTATTTCGTATATTGGACACAGAAGATACGATGGCCACATTACATTGACCTAATTAAACAGAAAAGGCGAATGTTTTATTTCAAAATTATATGTATAACTTTTTACACAAAGAAAATACGATGGCAACATTACATTGACCTAATTAAACAGAAGAGGCGAACGTTTTATTTCAAAATTATACGTATAACTTATTTCGCAATTAAGCATTTTACGCTAAGAATACTTAGTTTCTTTCTTTTTGAGACCTATTGAATGTTGCAAGATAAAGCAGCACTTATTATTTTTTCCTACCTTTGCTACAAGTAACCAGCCCAGTGGTACAGTACATTGATACGTACCCGAAGGATGGCAATATAATGTACTATTTAGTTCTACAAGTGGGATTTATTGATTCAGTAGCGCGATGCCGACTATCGCCCTGTGCCGACTTTTAGATACAGCCTTACAATAGTATCATCATGCCATACTATGCGAAACATACCTACCTACTTGGAATCGCTCTATGCCGACTTTTTATTTTTTTATAGTAGTGCATAGCATTATGCCAATATTTTATGAAAACTGTGTTGACTGTATCAGGATGCAGACTTTAGTACAGTTAGATGTAAAAGTTGTCGGTCCTCCATCATAAATTACATACAGTCTATTTATTCTTACTTGTCCAATTTAGTAAACAAGATTCTACCCTCAAACTGTGAGTTTTTAGTCCAAAACTGCCATATTTCCATAAATGAAGTAACTTGGAACATTCTTTTAGATAACACGCTGCCAATTTTATAAACATTGCGAGAAAATGTCTAGGCATCTAATCTCAATTTTAAGGTTAGAATCTTGTTTACTAAATTGGTCAAGTAAGAATAAATAGACTGTAGGTACCTTACGGTACCTACCCTATTTTATTATCTATTCCTCAAGAACTGCTTCACATATTGTCTTCTCTTTTGCAAGTGCAACTAGGTGAATCACAATTTAAGAAATATATTGATGTCACTCAATTATTTCACTTCATTTCGGTTTGACCAGAAAGCAATTAAAAAAAAAGCAAATCACTAACGATCGCATAAAAAAAAATGTGCAACATTATTTGGATGGACACATTGATAATATTCTTTTTAATGCACTAACCCGTGCTAAGGACAATTTCAAAAACCCATTTAGAGGCTAAAAATTCCACCCACCGGGACTCGGACCCGCGACCTCTGGCTGGCACGGTTAGCCAGGAATTTGTCTAAACAAATTACGCAAAGTCCGATTCATCGAATAAGGATGATGTAGACTTGTAGAGGTTATAATTATAAGGTTAAGTTATGCTTCATGGATTTCCACTTGAAATTCGTTAATAAATATTCTATTATTATAATACCAAAGGGTTTTTTCTTAATGGCTGTACTTTTGGTCGGCAATCTACATATCAAAAGTATTACCTACTTCGAGAAAAAATAGGCATCATGCGACCATCTGGGCTGATCTATTAAAAGTCGGCAAAGCGCTATCAGTGATAGCGCTTTGCCGACTTTTAATAGATCAGCCCAGATGGTCGCATGATGCCTTATCATATCACACATTATCGGCATAGAGCGCTTCCAAGTAGGGATGATTCGCATAGTCGGCATGATGCTACTTATTGTAAGGAAATATCTAGAAGTCGGCACAGGGCGATAGTCGGCATCGCGCTACTGAATCAAATAATTAATGGGAACTATATTTTGTGTCATCAAAGTTTATATTTGTCATCAACTTGTATCATCTAATTAATAAATCTATCGCCTCGAAATATTTTCATTCTCAGAAAAGTAAAAAGTTTCGCCAGGTATAAATTAATATCAATATGTACGTAGAAAAAAAAAGTGGATTATCTATAGTATTGGGCCTGCTCGGACATCTAAGATCGCTCCGTACTGTTACATTTGAGACAATGTACTAGTACTGTATATTAGTACTATTAGGAATATTAGGACCTCATAGTAGAACCATCTCAACGTTCATGTTTTGACCTTTCAGCCATAAAATATGCTTTTTTTAATATCTGTATTTTTACTTTATTAATGTTGCCGTGCCACCATTATATTAGAAGTACTATGATAAAAATCAATCAAAAAATATTTTTAGTTCGAGTAGTTTTTTTTCCTATGTACAATGAAATAATTATTACCATCTAGATTATTGTAAGCTACTTTTGTTATTTGCAAAGAACAAAAGTAGCTCGCAGAACAAGATTACTACCACAGAAATAAGCGTCCCAAAGCGCACGAAACAGAAAAATCTCCTTTACCAATAATTCACTATAATAACACAGTGAAAATATTATGTTATATTCGTTAGAGAAACTAACATCAAGAAAACAACACGGTATTACTTTTACAAAAGTACCTACTTGGATTAGCGCGCGAAACAGCAGCGCAGAATTGACACAATGAATGAAACAAAAAACAAAACAATTAAAAACAATCTTTATTGCTACGACCTACGTCTAAAGTTCGGAAAAGACCGACCGGCTGAAGGGAGACCAATCGAAACAATTTCGCTCCGTTCAGTTCAATCACCACACTCTCTCTCATGCAGCGTTCGTTCGCTCTCGGCCATATTCGTCACCAGGTCCGGTTCATTTATTCATTCAGCCAATCCGTGATCGCGAGAGCAATGAACGAATAGACCGAATGTCCGATTATTACTGGGAAACGTATCCTTTCGGTCATTACATGGTAACGTATCTTAATCGTACTTCGTACATGACCGACACAATACTAATTATCTATATACCTAGGTAGTCGTAGTTCATCCATTGAATAAAAAATTAGTTCTCAAAATAATAGGTTTTCTCAAACATGCTCGGAATTGTTTGTGTTATTACCATGAAATAAAGCCACAAAGTTTCTCTTTTATGGCTCCCGCCTCACTTTACTGGCCTAAGCCAGTAAAGTAAGTATGAAAATCCATTACCGTCAGCTGCTCTAACTTTTTAAATTTACTTACTAAAATTAAACTGACCAAGGAAAAATTACATACAGCCAACCACCTACTAAGTTCTGTAAGCATACTTGCAAGATTAAAAAAAAAAATCTATGGTATTGGTTTTTGTGCGGTTAAACATGGTGCTCTTCTTTCATAAATTGTGTTTCCCTACCTTTATTAATATAACCTATAATACTTGACATTGGCTGAAAGCACAGACAGTGCAGTGCCAGAAATATAATTAAAAAAAAAAACATGGTGCTCAAATATGCTATTGTATTTAAAAAATAAAAAAGGCGGCAAACTAAACAACTTTTTTCTGCTTGTTTTTTCTGGTAATCATTTCATCAAAAATATTGAAAATGAGTTCTAGTGTAGTATTGGGCCTGCTCGGACATCTTAAAGATCGCTCCGTACTGTTACATTTGAGACAATGTACTAGTACGGTATATTAGTACTATTAGGACCTCATAGTAGAACCATCTCAACGTTCACGTTTTGACCTTTCAGCCATAAAAAATGCTTTTTTTTAATATCTTCATTTTTACAGGACCATTAATTTATGATTAATATTTTTTAATGTTGCCGTGCCACCATTATATTGATATGATAAAAATCAATCAAAAAATATTTTAGTTCGAGCAGTTTTTTTTCCTACGTACAATGAAATAATTATTACCATCTAGATTTTCGTAAGCTACTTTTGTTATTTGCAAAGAACATAAGTAGCTCGCAGAACAAGATTACTACCACAGAAATAAGCGTCCCAAAGCGCACGAAACAGAAAATCTCCTTCACCAATTATTCACTATAATAACACAGTGAAAATATTATGTTATATTCGTTAGAGAAACTAACATCAAGAAAACAACACAGTATTACTTTTACAAAAGTACCTACTTGGATTAGCGCGCGAACGAGCAGAATTGACACAATTAATGAAACAAAAAACGAAACAAGTAAAAACAATCTTTATTGCAACGACATACGACCTACTTCTAAAGTTCGGAAAAGACCGACCGGCTGAAGGGAGACCAATCGAAACAATTTCGCTCCGTTCAGTTCAACCACCACACTCTCATGCAGCATTCGTTCGCTCTCGGCCATATTCGGTCACCCGGTCCGGTTCATTTGTTCATTCAGCCAATCCGTGACCGCGAGAGCAATGAACGAATAGACCGAATGTCCGATTATCACTGGGAAACGTTTCCATTCGTTCATTGCATGGTAACGTATCTTAATCGTACTTCGTACATGACCGACACAATACTATTCTAGTGACCACAGAGCATATAAACTAGTGACGAGAGTGATGCGGAAATTATGGACTGTACAAAATTAGCTATGGAGAATCTGTTACCGGCTGAAAGTAAAGAAAAATACATTTTTACATTATTTTTTTCCTAATAAACTATTATTTCTAAATTACCTAGTAATTATTTTAATATTCATATTTCCTCGCATTGTTTGAGAAAAGCATTATACAATCCTCGGCCGGAACAGGGATTGCAGGACTCGTTCTAGCTAGACGGCCTCGTCTACGACTCGGCCGTCTATCCCAAACTCGTCCAGCAATCCCTTACTTCTCGGCCTCTGCAGTAAGGTAGGTACTATTATTCTAAAAATAACAGCTCCGTACTCAGAAAGAATTCAAAGAATAGTAGATCTTGTCATCAAATAAATCGATTAGCGTCCGCAGATTGAGATTTGTTTTTATTTATTTTGTCATCAGTACAGTAAGTATACAAATTATTTCGATCAATTCTCCAAATAATACTATTCGTTACTAAACAAATTCGACTACAATGATGAACTTATGGTTGACAAAGGTTTGAATGTGCAAGACATATTCGTCCCTTAAGGTAAATATCACAGAGTACATTACCTAAATAGAGACCAAACTCCGACTATAAAATCGGTAATGCGTAACTAGCGCCATCTGATACCATGTTTCATTACTACATTACCATATAAACATAGCTATACGCAAATACGCTATATAGGTACCCGTATAGGTTCAAAAATTTATTATTTGTAGATTTATTTTCTAGTTTTTAAATAAAGAAAACTCCAAGTAAAATCAATTTTTTATTTCTTTCTTTTAAAACATTTTTGATTGTATTTTTTGGCTTTTATTTGATATTTATAATTTTCATTTTCATCGACGTCCCTCCTCCCAGTTAAAATCTTATTTATATTTTTACAATAGTGGAAGATAAAAAACCTGCTCACCGTATTGATTAAATAATCGGTTACTTTTTCTTTATGTTCCACACACTGAATAAAATTAAAATCTACAAGTGTAATCAAGGCAGTTCTAATGATAATGACTTCTTTTAAATTTGGTTTATTTAAATTCTCTTTTTCAAAATGTGGTCAATGATGTCTTGCATCTGAGATATTAAATTTATTAATTCTGTGCTGGGAGTGCACAGCCACCGTCGACTTTCAAATTCCTTGTATCTGTAACAACACAGTCCTTTTTCTTAACGCAATTTCTGGATGTAATAGCCGGAGGAACAATAGCTCAACTCAACGGAAAACAGCAATCCAAAAACTAAATAAAACAGGAGCCAAATGTATACAGCGCAGACGCAAAGAAAAGATTTATTTACTTTTACGAGCGCAGACGCCACGGCTACTATTGTTTTGCTAGGTTAGGTTCAGTGTTGCCAACTCAGAAACTACAAAATATGCGAGATCGATGTCGAAAATATGCCAACTTTTTACGAAATATGCAAAATTAAAATGTTAACGTATGAATCAAAATGTTTATTCACTTAAATGTTTCATAATCTATCACCCACCTGATCTTCTGCGGAATAATAAGATATCAGTGAAACAAAATATCAATGTCCTCGTCATCATCAGTAGGTATCAACAGTTGCAATTGCAACTGATGTTGAAAATTGAGATCTCTCGCAAGTCTTTGCTACCAATACAGCGCAGAACACCGGCACTTCGCAGGAATAATAGAACTTCCCTAATCTCTTGAGTCCAAATCATAAATTGTATCTTCCAAATAATCATTAATGTTATAATATGCTTTTTTGCACAAAGTATGCTTAACACGGGCATCGGCTGTAAATCGGATAGAACTTATTATAGAACTGTATACAGTGCCCCATAAAGGATGTAATTATTAACTTTTGCAAATCGTGTAATTAACTTTTGCAAACCGTGGAAAGGACAATTTATGTTTATTTAAATTTATTTTTTTATTATGATTGCTATCAATATTTCCGTAATGGGTATTTTTCCTTATGTCAAATATAGTTGGAACCACTGTCAAACTCCGTGCACTGCTCTATGGTTTGTAAGGAAACCACAGATAATAGACCGAATTTGACAGTTATTGCCACAGAATTTATCTGTGAGGAAAAACGCCCATTGTTGAGATTTTTTCTAACATACATAATGTTTTCATAAATGTATTGACTTGCAACTGTTAAGATGTTAGTTTCTTTAAAGAAATCCCTTAGCGAACTAAAAGAAATTAATAAAATAAAATACCTATTTAATTTTTGTAAGATAATTATTATTTTAAAAAACAGTTTTAAAAAATATTTAACTGTATAAAAGTAGTTTTAAAAGCCCCGTTCATGGACGAACCTAAATATGATTTATTTCAGGCAAAGGACTTAGGTGTGGCATCCTTATTATCTGAAATCACTTTATCTTTAGTGACATCTATTTCCAGGATATGAACTAAATTTATAACGCCATCTCTCCTGAAACTACAAAAACTACTTGAACCAAAATTGTCGTGGGGCGCCATCTCCATCTAAGTTTCAGAAATAGCTGATTGAATAGCTGATACTTGATTAAAAATACACGTCTTACGAGAACACAAAATGAAATGGCAGTGATTCGCGATTTTATAGCGTAATAATATTATCTATTACTCATTTTTTTGTTTGAAGCTTGAACACTCTGGTAAATATGCCAGCATTTTTTAGAAAAGGCAATCAAATTGGATCCGACACTCTGGCCGCTAATAGAAAAGTAGCAAGTAAACGTGTACATGTTGAACGAATTATTGGCATGATGAAAACCTATAAAATTTTAACTGAACCAATTTAACCACCCAAATGCCCTGGCATCAAATAACCACCCAAATGCCCTGGCATCAAAACTGATGACAAACCCAGTTACCTTCAACAGGCTGAAAAGGAGAGCACCCCAAGATATGCTGAAAGCCAACTAAAACAATAAAAATTTATATAGAGAATGAGACAGTGGCCTCATTCCCTGCAAGCCCGGATAAATTCAAACAAAACTATTGCTAAATGTTTCAGCTAACTGTTGCAATAAAACGAGGAAGATAAAAAAAAAAAAACTGAACCAATGAACCAAACAGAAATTCTACTATCTAGTGATATAGTTTTAGTTATTGCAATGCTTGTTAATTTCAGGTCTAACATAGTAAATAAAAATGCTTGAGTAGTTGAATTTTTTTTATTTGCCCACTTCCCAGACACCTAACGATACAAGTATCGTTCTAATAACACTCTTTTATAATAATTGTCATAAAAAGATGTCAGTTCCTCACACATAGTTTTCAAAAAGTCTTAGTCTCTTTAAATTTTTATTAAATAATGGTCACACATGGTGTATATAAAAAAAATTGGCATTTTTCTGTGCGAGACAAACATTTGTCCCTGAATTTGGTAATAATAATCGTGGGTCTCCTTTAATTTAAGGGTACCACTTTTTTCACACAAATACAAATATGCACAGTTTCTGCAGTAATTTTTTCATCTCTTGCCGTGTTTGGGCATTTCACCTCTAGCACTTCATTTCCTACCAGACCATCCGGAGTACTACCTAAGAACTGGCTTTGCGGATGAACCAAAATGCCACACTTCATTACGGACGAGCCAGTCACTGCCTCAAATTTTTTTATGGCTTTTGGCTCGTATTTTCTGCCATATTTGATGGCCATACTCTGGATTATTATATTTAATAAAGTTTCTGCCGAGTTTAAGTTTGTTGCTTTTCTGTTTGCATATCTTTCCATAGTCTGAACTTTGCAATCTCAGTTTTCGCTGTTTCAACCACTCCTTCTTATTTGTTTTTGTTGTATCTAAATTTTGCAGTTGTACTTCGTTTAAAATAAGAGACTTTAAATATTGTTCCTCTGCAGTCATCTCCAAATAATCGTGGTCTTGGTATAGGCTTCGTTTGTCTGCTGGCAAAATGAGTTGGGCTATGGGTATAGATGGCATATTGCCTTTTCCTCCACAGTAATTGGAGATCAGGCTTTTAAATTCTTCTTGATATTTTTTTGGACTCTCTATTATCGGTCTGGGATCAAATTGGGTCATGCTTTTCATGGTAGCATCCTTGAATTTTAAAGTGAGATGCTCAGCTTGAACTGGATTACCAGTATAACTGGTGCTGGGGTGGTGAAAAGTTTGAAGCTAGCTGGTACAGCTCGTTTTAAGTTTTATTGTTTCATTTTTATTGAAATCTATGATTGCACATATCAAAACAATAATATGTTTGCATTGGCCGTATGGACCTGACCCTGCTGCACACTCACATTGTGCTTCAATGATCATGTGGTCTTTTGCTTTAATGGTCACATTATAGGTCACTTTTTTTTTCATTTCTGAGGCACACACCCTGGTGATGTAGTGATCACCACCTTGGAGGGCAGAGCGGCATGCAATGAGAAAGTATTGTTCGTACATATTATAAGAACGTTCCACATCTTCCAATCAGCTCGCAAAATGTTTTTTGGTCTTCTTCTGTCAATATTGGCAATGCAGAGTTGCTTGTAACATCCCGGAAAAGATCTGGACTTGGGATCGCTATCTTGAAAACTGATTCGGAATCATTCACAAGGGGCCCAAATAACTGGTCATAATCCTCCAGTCTGAAACAAAGTGGTACAATTGTAGACTTGTAGTCCGGATTTACTTACGGGTGTTGTTATATCGGAAAAGTCCGACCAGGTTTCGCTCCGATTCGCAGAGCTTAATCATGGTGAGCAGAGACTGAGCTCGCGTCGTCGGTTGCTCGTCTCACACTACGGGCAAGCGCGCGGCGCGCCCGCGCCGATATAGGTGGGGCGGGTGCCGACACTGGCTGCGGGGGATTCCCGCTGGCTTGCGCCGCAGCGCCTACTGCTTTCCCGTCGTCAATGCCACTAGGCATGATGGCACAGACACAGCTCACGACATCTTCGTTCTTGCAGTGTCGATTTCGATATTCACTATCACTGCACTTTCGTAGAACCGGTTTCCAGGCCGGCGGAAGAGCCCATCCACTGTCTCTATTGAAATTCGGGTGGCGACTTATTTCAATAGCCTCGCGCATTTTTCGTGGCACATAAAACTTGTCTTTGTGCAACTACTTGTGCCTTATCGAAGCGGATAAAGTGACTTGTGTCCTGGGTTAACGCGTGTACTGCTACCGCCGAGTTATCGATTTTTCGGTTTTTCATACAGCGTATGTGCTCCGAAATTCTGACCGAGATATTTCGCTATGTCTCACCTATGTAGCATTTGCCACAGTCACACGGTATCATATACACTTCGGGGACATTCAGTGGGTCGCTATCCTTCGGCGAGCGCAGTAACTGTCTGATTCTTGCTGGGGGGCGATAGATCGTCTTGATGTTGTATTGCCTGCGTAACATCAAACCGACCTTATCTGTAATTCCTTTCACAAAGGGCAAGAAACTTGGTACTCGCTCCGCCGTAGCGAATCTACGCTGCGCTGGCGTCGAAGTGGCTACGCGCATACTCTGTCTCCATTTGTCTCCTGATCAATCGAGCTCTCCGGCTGTGTGACCCACAATACGTGGAGGACGAGCTACGCCATGTTAGAGGAGCACTGGAGGACAATGGCTACAAATGGAGACAGAGTATGCGCGTAGCCACTTCGACGCCAGCGCAGACGAGCAACCGACGACGCGAGCTCCGTCTCTGCTCACCATGATTAAGCTCTGCGAATCGGAGCGAAACCTGGTCGGACTTTTCTGATATAACAACACCCGTAAGTAAATCCGGACTAAAAGTCTACAATGTGTTGTGCTTACGAAAGTTTTAGTTCAAAAAAAGTGGTACAAATTCTGAGAATCGAATCTCAAGAGCACAAAGTTCGGAAAAATCTATGAATGAAGATAATTTTTTTCCAAAAGAACCCGTGCGTTAAAGTGGCCGGGTAACTAGAAATACAGCCATGCATGGAAAAACTTTAATGGATTGGCATGTCAAGTTGAGAGACTTTTCTATTTGACTTTCTTATTTCTGAGTACCTAGTATGTTATTAGTCTGAAAGTATAATTTTTACCTCTGAACAAGCACTCCTTTTTTCCAGTAATTTTAGCATTACGCTTCTTGAGCTCGCTTTTAAGGTCTGCGTGAGACCACGCACCATAGTCTTTGGCCATGATGTTGGCAACAAATCCAATACAGCTCGCGTCGTCAGAAGTAGAAGTATCGAATCGAGGTCCAATGGGCAAGCGAAGGTCAGGCAGGTAAACAAGGTTTGGAGTCCGGGTCACAGGCACGTATTCGTCAATCAAGGCAGGTATCAAGGTCCGTAGGCTAGTCGTTCGTAAAGAAATAATCGCAACAAAACAACACAACAAACACACACGGTTGACATCCGTGCAAACACAGCACTTTTTTTTTTATGGCACCCTCAGGTTGTTCTGTGGCTTATACATTGATGTCATGTCAATTTTGACATATTATGTGCCGTCAGCACCATCTATCGGTAACTTGCGGTACTGTTTTTTTTTTTAATGACGCTTTGGAAAGCCCTCATTGCCTATCGTGGCGCGCAATCGGACAGATGGCCGATTCGCATTTTGGGCACACAAAGGAATCGTGGCGTAGCGTGGCCCATCCCTGTATACACAGTGGCCCATCGTTTAGTCAATTGACCTTCAAGTTTTTTTGATTTATATCAATTCGAGCCCGTAATTTCTCGCCATTTTTTTTAATAACTTTGTTGTTGTGCATACTTCTGTATTACTTGTAAATAAAGAAAAAATAAAAATAAATAGTAAATAAATAAATAGCCAAATAAATGCCAGACAGCAATGAGCCACGTGACGCGCCATTGTGGAAACAGCAAGTTATCGTGGCCTAAAGTTGGCAATGGCGTTGAATGG
Organism: Yponomeuta sedellus; assembly: GCA_934045075.1. Lineage (NCBI taxonomy): Eukaryota > Metazoa > Arthropoda > Insecta > Lepidoptera > Yponomeutidae > Yponomeuta > Yponomeuta sedellus. The sequence goes on along the minus strand of OW203722.1, from coordinate 17,648,873 downwards.
CGAGCAGTGGGCCAGTTTGTGCCATTGTGCCATTGTGTAATGCGGGCTTAACACGTGACGGCGAAAGCATCACAGATTAAAAAGACTCACTAAGCATGACATTGACAGTCAGTGTGAGCCACAGAGCAGAGAATATATTCGAGATTATTCGACGTTTTGGTGTGGTGTATGTGAAGTGAGTCGTTGCAGAATTTAATTGACTTGAAAATAATCACATTCATATCAAAGTACTCAATTTAATGCGAATCGTAAAATGTCTTTATGTCTGAATATATTTACTTTAAACTGTTGGTAAGAATACTATTCATTGGAAAGTAGTGTGATAAAGTTTTGTTTACTTAGGAAAACTTAAATTTCAGGGGCATTCCAGGCATTTCTAAGAACAGAAAAGAAAGAATACAAGCCATAGTTGAATACCTGTGTGAAAGTAATCATAATATTGTGTGCCTCCAAGAGATTTGGAGTGAAGAAAACTTCATTTTCCTGAGAGATAACTTGAAAGGTGTTTTACCTTACTCACACTATTTTTACAGGTAAGAAATTATCCTATATGAATTTTAGAGTGGAAGAAGACTATCATTCTAGATTTTTACCTCCACACTACCTAACTTACCATACCATATCGATCAAATCATTACTTCATGTGGTATCTTCTTCTTCTTCTGGCTATATTAGTCCACTGCTGGTAGAGTTGTGATTCTACCCGGGTATTTACCCGAAATGGGTAGATTCGCGGGAATATTCCCATTGAATCTACCCGACGGGTATTTATGAGGGTAAATATGTTTATTGGTGTTTTCGTTCGCTAAAATAGATTGCATTACCGTTAAATCCATTTTTACTCACAAGCCTCAGGACTATATTCAATATCTTTCATTCTTTTTTGACGAAAGAAGGAAAAAAGTATATCTCAAGAAAATAACATTTTTGTGATGGAATTATTTCATGAATTATTGAGAAATTGTTAAAGATTCTTACTTAGTAATCATCCGCCCAAGAGTAAATAACCATAAATACCAGTTTCTACAGAGTATTTAACGAAAACTGGCGGTAAATATTTTTAATTGGTTTTTTACAGTAAAATCTTTTAGTTAGGGTCTTATTTGATTGGTATTGTTTAAACTTGGGAGCATGGTCTGATGATAGCGCTGGAAGGTGTGTATGGGATCTCCTCAACGGATAGCAGCAGACCATTTGAGTTTGTACTTATTCGATTAGTATTTATGAGATCTTTGTTGAAACTTGGTGACAAGTTCTTAGATGGCACAGCAAAGTACCTAAATTCTAGTGCCATCATCAGACCCTTCAGACACTAGCTTCACAACGGATAGTAGGAAACTATTCGAGTTTCGCCTTATTTAATCTTGTATTATTGAGATCTTTAGCAGAACTTTCTGATAAGATCTGACTACGGCAAAGTAAGGTGATTAGTTAGTTAGATCTGGGAAAAAGAACGTGGTTACAGGATCTCCTCAACGTAGAACCTAGAATGATTCATATTCATTTATTTTATGATATTCATTTATTTGATTTCAATAAAATCTAATTATTACACACCCATATTGCGTACGCAGAGATCAGCGTTTGCCACTTGCCATGATCCTAACAGATCTTTTTCGCTTTATCAACATTTGTTACTCAAAATCAAATTATTGAAATATTTTTGCAGTATTTCAAAAGTTAGTCTCAAATAATGGAGTCCTAGTATAGAATAAATATTGAATTATATTTCAATTGGGTCAGATTTTTTTTTTACATTATTGTATTATCAATCGTTTGGTTTCACTATAAACATGGCAACATTGACAAAGGATAAATAACAAAATTTCTGTTTGCTCAAATAAGTCATTAACTTATGAACCTATTTAGAGGCTAAAAATTCTACCCATGCCGGGATTCGGACCCGCGACTTCTGGCTATCCGTGCCAGCGCTCTTTCCAACTGAGCTAATGGGCGACTCACCGGCATCAGTGAAATTTCGAACCTCTACACACTATTCTCTGTATAATGTAGAGGGAGGAACATCTGGCTGAAGTAATTTGCATCACTTGCAGCCCTGAGTACCTACTTTGCAATTAGGTTTTACATCGAAATGATATCGCTGTTCCCACATGATTATACTATTTTTATTTTTAATGCACTAACCCATGCTAAGGACAATTTTAAAAACCTATTTAGAGGCTAAAACCGAACCCGTGACTTCTGGCTATCCGTGCCAGTGCTCTTTGCAACTGAGCTAATGGGCGACTAACTGCAAAGTAGGTACTACCCGGGGCTGCAAGTGATGCAAGTTACTTCAGCCAGATGTCGCTGCCTGTACGTAATACAGAGAATAGTGTAAAGAGGTTCGAAATTTCACTGATGCCGGTGAGTCGCCCATTAGCTCAGTTGGAAAGAGCGCTAGCACGGATAGCCAGAGGTCACGGGTTCGGGGATTCGAACCCGCGACCTCTGGCTATCCGTGCTAGCGCTCTGTCCAAATGAGCTAATGGGCGACTCACCGGCATGTGGCATAAGGTACAAATTATTTTAAAGCAGTGAATAAAATACTTCAATCATATATTAATAATTTCAAATAATTTCTTGTATATTGAATCATAAGGTATAGTGCGTTCACATTAACTTGACGCGTGAGAGAATTGGTAACAAGGACATAACATGTGAATCAGCTTTTGGACCTAATCGGAAGATGGTTAAACAAGCCCTCAATCCTTTTATTTTCCCCAAGTAATGGGAATGATTTCTTATTTAACATGGTAACAGTAAACATCTCAGTGTTACCAATTCTCTCACGCGTCAAGTTAATGTGAACGCACAATAATGATTATATTTTTTTTATTTCTAATACACTAACCCGTGCTAGCTAGGACAATTTTAAAAACCTATTTAGAGGCTAAAAATTCCACCCATGCCGGGATTCGAACCCGTGACTTCTGGCTATCCGTGCCAGCGCTCTTTCCAACTGAGCTAATGGGCGACTCACCTAACTGCAAAGTAGGTAGGTTCTCGGGGCTGCAAGTGATGGAATGTACTTCAGCCAGATGTCGCTGCCTGTGCGTAATACAGATAATAGTGTAAAGAGGTTCGAAATTTCACTGATGCCGGTGAGTCGCCCATTAGCTCAGTTGGAAAGAGCGCTGTCACGGATAGCCAGAAGTCGCGGGTTCGAATCCCGGCATGGGTAGAATTTTTAGCCTCTAAATAGGTTCAAAAGTTAATGACTTATTTGAGCAAACACAAATTTAGTTATTTATCCTTTGTCAATGTTGCCATGTTTATAGTGAAATCAAATGATAATACTATAATGTAACATTTTTCATGCCACACCTGGCAATAAAGTGGCTTTTTCCTTACGCTGCGCGTACGAAAAAAGCCGCTTTCTGGCCCAGTGTAGACATAAAAAGATGTACACAATACGGGAGGTAATAAAGAAAGCTCTCGATCGCATATTTACGTCCCTCGCTTGCAGCTCGGGCCGCAAACTTCTGCGATCTCGGCCTTTCTTTGTATTACCACCCTAGTAGTGTAATGTACTATTACTGACCCAATTGAAATATAATTTAATATTTATTCTTTACTAGGACTCCATTATTTGAGACTAACTTTTGAAATACTGCAAAAATATTTCAATAATTTGATTTTGAGTAACAAATGTTGATAAAGCGAAAAAGATCTGTCAGGATCATGGCAAGTGGCAAACGCTGATCTCTGCGTACGCGATACGGGTGTGTGAATATGTTACGGTATGTTATGTTTTTTGTTAATTTGATTTTATTGAAATCAAATAAATGAATATCATAAAATAAATGAATATGAATCATTCTAGGTTCTCCGTTGAGGAGATCCTGTAACGCTGGCACGGATAGCCAGAGGTTGCGGGTTCGAATCCCGGCATGGGTGAAAGGATGATGGGCGTTTTGGTCCTTATGTCCAATCAAGATGAGTCATATGTCGTTGGATAGCTCTTTTCAAGTGAAAAAATAAATTCTATGAAGACGAATCCGTATGAATTGTCCATTTTGAAATATGCTCGTCGGAAAGTACAATTTTTTGCTCTAAATAGAAATTAGAAAAATTCATATCTCTGGTTTAACTCAACCGATGCTCATGATTTTTACGAAAATCACATCTATGCATACTATGTCATAAATCATTAGAGCGAGACAGCGACATTGCGCTCTCTCTCCCACTCACGGTCACGGGTAACGCTGGAATTCGGTTTTGACCCCTCTCGCGCTCCGGGACACGGCGCGGGGGCAGGTATGTTAGGGTGAGGAACGCTTGGCCGCTTGCGCAGGTAGTCAGTCGTTTGCTGATATTGTGTTAAGTGCTACGTTATTACGCTCCTCATTGTTCACATCGACTTTGACCTTGGCATCATTTTGGACTCTGTTACCCGTTTTATTTGTTGACCGTGGCTTTATATTGGACTTGGGTGCTTAACGATTGGATTGTTTCGTTGCAATGGAACGTTACCGTAACTGTGTAATGTGCCGAAGAGGGCTATACCGAGGCAGATATCAAGTACGCGTTCTGTCGGAAGCCTTGACAAGAACACACGTGGAGCTAGTAACATTTATACGAGAAAACCCTGCTCTGGAGGTTTGTACCTATTGCACTTTTTTTTTCCACTCGATCCTCACTGAACCTTCGATATAAAAGGAAACCAATTGAAATCATGTGCAACTGCATCCCAGATCTATTCTAGTAGTAAATGAGGTAACGAAGACGTAAAAGTGAAAACCGATTGATAAGTGATTCTGGTCGCTTAAAGAACATTCAAGTGATTCCTTTTTCACTTTTACGTCTTCCACGATGTATTTACCACCAAAACAAGGCCTACACAAAACCACAACCAATTACTGTGGTTGCGGTTTTGTGTGGTTGTGTGTATGCCTTGTTTTCGTACACACAACTACAGAAAACCGCAACCAGATCTCTGAGAAATCTGTGAATCTGTGGCATATATTTGACGATTCGCACACCTTCTGACAGAAAAACAAATCCCTCCCACAAATGACCCCCAATGCGTTATTTTGTTAGGTATTTTTCGGAAACCAAAGTTGTTTTTCTTTTCCTTACATTTTCATATATCATTTTCAGGTCGTGTTTGACAACACCCGAAGAGTATGTTACCGATGCTGGCAAAGAGCCGAAAATGCGACTAGAGGTCATGCAAACCCTCAACCCGAGCCGGAGCCGCAAGAACAAGCAGAACCGCAAGAACAACTACAACCGCAAGAACAACTACAACCGCAATTAGAAGAAATGCTTCATATTCCTGAATATATGAGAGCACCTAATACCGCGACGCATTGTATCTTTCATGGCTGCGCTAATGAAACCCGCCATCGAATTCCAAATGTTGTTAAAATCCACGTATTTTCTCAACATAAATTGTATATCTCCGACAGTGCCAGAGTATGTCACGATCACCTTAATGGGAATGATTGGGATGATTTGCCCCAACATTGCAACATTTCCCATGACTTTACGGCTGCCCACTTCAGGGATGTTTGTGACCCAATGCGAAATGCCTTAAACTCACCCAGATTACGTTTTAGCGACCGAGGCATGAATGAAGAAGAAATGCACTTTTGGACTGGACGTACTAATGATGAATTTAATGCCATCTTAGAGCAAAATCCATTATTAAGAAATAGAAGTGCAGATCCCAGAACCACTTTGGGCATTTTACTAACGAAACTACGCACAGGAGAACCCAACGCGAGACTTGCGACGTTGTTTAACATGTCTCGGAGAAAACTCGAACGCCAGTTGGCCATCGCACGAGAGTGTCTTAGCACTGACTACGTTGTGCGACACTTGGGAGTGGATCACATGAATAGAGAAGATATATTGGAGAGAAACTTGAGGATTCCAAAAGCACTGTATGGAAATGAAGACAACAATAAAGCCATTATTATTTGCGATGGTACGTATATTTATATATACAAGAGTTCAAACTTTTTGTTTCAGAGGCAATCCTACAGTTTACACAAGTTCCAAAACTTGTTGAAACCATTTTTAATCGTAACCACTGACGGATACATTATAGATGTTAAAGGACCATACGCTGCAACAAAAACTGATGCGCAGATAATGAGCGACTTAATGACTGACGAGGAAAATCCCCTTCATATATTGCTTCAGCCGAATGACGTATTTATTTTGGACCGCGGGTTCAGGGATAGTCTGCAGCATATAGAAGCATGTGGCTACGAATTTCACGTCCCCCCGACGAAGAACCGGGAAGAGTCGCAGCTCACGACTTCTCAAGCAAATGATTCCCGGCTGGTGACAATGTGCCGATGGGTAGTGGAAGTGGTTAACGGGCGTTTCAAAAGAGATTTCAAGCTGTTGCGCCAAAAATATTTTAATAACACAATGCCTAATATGTTCGGGGATTTTATGATTGCAGCAGCAATTACAAATCACTTCCACAGGCCTATTGTCGATAGCCAACACGCAGAAGCTTTTTTACAAAAAAATGTTGAAAGAAGGCAAACCCCAAACGTGTTATATGATTATGTAGAAGCAAAAAGATTAAACAACAGAAGAGCCAATTTCCAGAGATTGGAAGCAAATGACATTCAAGACTTTCCACGATTGAGGGAACAGGACGTGATTTTGCTGTCATTGGGGACATATCAGTTAAAACTGGCAAAATCATATTGCAGCGAGCACCTCAACAACGGCTTATATCTTATAGAAACTTATAGAGAAGCTGCTTTGGAGGATATCCATGAATATGGGATCCACGAAGATGCGTGGCTGTTGCGTGCACGCATACAGTCCCGACATGTACGATCAAAACAATATTTTTGCTATATATTATTAGACAGAAATAGTAGAAACATATTACAACATTATTGCACATGTTTGACAGGACGCCGCACGATAGGTTCCTGTGCGCATATTATATCTATTGTGTGGTATTTAGGATATGCTAGACATGAAGGCTTTACTGAACCAGCACTATTTTTAAATAACATTATCATGGATGAAACACATTAAACGATAAAACTTACTCTGAACTTGTTTTATTTACTTCGATAATAAACAAACAATGATAATATAATAATCAATGCTGATCATTTGTAATTAAAATCGATATACAATGTCGAAAAAATATCAAAAAGAATTAAAACAACAGAAAAAAAATTAAATAAAAAAAAACTTTTAACGTATGATTACTCAAATTGGACAGAAAATCGGGACTAGCGCTTCGATTATTCTTATTCTACAAAAAAATACCTTTCCAACGACGTATTACTCATTCCGATTGGTGCCAGGACCAGGTTCCATACATTTGTGCCCATCATCCTTTTTAGCCTCTAAATAGGTTTTTAAAAGATCCTGTAACCACGTTCTTTTTCCCAGATCTAACTAACTAATCACCTTACTTTGCCGTAATCAGATCTTATCAGAAAGTTCTGCTAAAGATCTCAATAATACAGATTAAATATGGCGAAACTTGAATAGTTTCCTACTATCCGTTGTGAAGATCTAGTGTCTGAAGGGTCTGATGATGGCACTAGAATTTGGGTACTTTGCTGTGCCATCTAAGAATTTGTCACCATGTTTCAACAAAGATCTCATAAATACTAACCGAATAAGTACAAACTCAAATGGTCTACTGCTATCCGTTGAGTAGATCCCATACACACCTTCCAGCGCTATCATCAGACCATGCTCCCCAAGTTTAAACAAAGATCTCATCAATACCGATCAAATAAGACCCTAACTAAAAGATTTTACTATAAAAAACCAATTAAAAATATTTACTGTCAGTTTTCGTTACATACTCAGTAGAAACTGGTATTTATCGTTATTTACTCTCGGGCGGATAATTAATAAGTAAGAATCTTTAACAATCTCTCAATAATTCATGAAATAAGTCCATCACAAAAAAGTTCTTTCTTTGATATACTTATTTCGGTCTTTCGTCAAAAAAAGAATGAAAGATATTGAATATAGTCCTGAGGCTCGTGAGTAAAAATGGATTTAACGGTAATGCAATCTATTTTAGCGAATGAAAACACCAATAAACGTATTTACCCACATAAATACCCATTTCGGGTATTTACCCGGGCATTTACCCGTTTTGGGTATTTACCTGGGAATATACCTTTCGGCTATATTCCCGCGACCCAACTCTAACTGCTGGACATAGCCCTCCCCTAATGAGCGCAAGGTTGTGCTATCATTAGGGGGTCCATAATCCTCACGCTGGGCATGCGAGTTGGGGATCGCAGTTTGGTAGACTTGTACTGCAGGGGGCGCTGCTGCCCACCCTCCTGTTTGAGTCCCTTAGTCGCCTTTTACGACACCCGCGGGAAGAATTTGGTTTGGTGCTACCGACACCACACAGCAAATGTGGTATAATAGTTCTTAACAATTAGGTATAGTTGATCTATGACATGAGCCATGCAAGGGCACTGCATAACTAATCTAAGAACTCTCAAGCTTAGTGTCTATAATCCTCTGTTATAAAATTATATGTGCAGGATGACCAGCTAATAGCTTAACAGACGACCAGATAGTAGTGAGATGGCGACGTAATAAGCGCAGCTACATAATCTGTTGTAGACAGGGAAATACTTATTGTTCCGAAGTGTTTATTTATTTTCTATTTTAAACAATATTGGTAGTTTCTAAGGTATTACGCATTTCATCAGATTAACATGCTTATTAGTATACAATTTTTATTTTTAATGCACTAACCCGTGCTAAGGACAATTTTAAAAACCTATTTAGAGGCTAAAAATTCCACCCATGCCGGGATTCGAACCCGCGACCTCTGGCTATCCATGCCAGCGCTCTATCCAGCTGAGCTAATGGGCGACTCACCTGCATCAGTGAAATTTCGAACCTCTTTACACTATTCTCTGTATTACGTACAGGCAGCGACATCTGGCTGAAGAAGATTGCAACACTTACAGCCTCGAACACCTACTTTGCAGTTAGGTTTTTACATCGGAATGATATCGCTGTACCCACATGATTATACTATTTTTATTTTTAATGCACTAACCCGTGCTAAGGACAATTTTAAAAACCTATTTAGAGGCTAAAAATTCCACTCATGCCGGGATTCGAACCCGCGACATATGCTTATTATTCATAAAAAACTGCCAAATCATAAATATAAAAAACTGGAAACTTACCATCCCAAAGAACTTGCAGAGTTCCTTATCTCCGCGCAATTAACAGAGCTTTGATAAATAAGGAAACAATTGTTATTTTTTTAACGACGACCGACCTCTGTGGCGCAGCGGTAGGGCATCTCCCTACCATGCAAGAGGTCCCGGGTTCGAACCCCGGCTAGGGACAAAAAAAAACCCCAGATCTTGGATGTTTACATGTTTGTGATGTCGTAATGTCGTTGTTTCTGGTTCCTACGACACACAGGGTATCCTAGTGTAGGGTCAGAAGCAATGTATGTGCCTGTGTGTAAATGTTATGTTATGTTAATTTACTGACCACACTTGGCGGTGGTAGCTCAGTGGGTAGAACCATGGACTCCCAAGCGAGAGCCCCAGATTCGATCCCGAGTGCGGACATGTACCAATGACTTTGTTTAGTTTCAAAGTTACGTACTGTTGTGTATTGGACTTGGGGTAGTTTGTGATAAGTAAATATGAGTGACAGCGGGGGGTAGTTGCAACTGCAGTCTGGTGATGTCAAGTTCCAAGACATCTGCTACTCATCAAAACTGAGACAATATAGTATGTATTTAATAGTGGCGACGAGAGAAAACATTTGGATTGTGTAAGTGAAGTGTTAGTGCAGTGCGTAAAAACAAAATTTTCAACTAAATAAAAGTAAAAATGAGTTTAAAGTTTGGTGAGTTTGACATAGCACATGGTTGCTGGAAGAGCTATAAAGAGAGGTTTTCCTATGGCTTAGTGGCTAATGGAATTGTAGAGGACACATTAAAAAAAGCTAATTTACTAGCTGTTTGCGGCCCTGACTTGTATGATCTGATTGTGTCATTGGTAGCCCCGTTAGAGGTTAATCATAACAGTAAAGTTAGATAAACATTTCAACCCAACAACACCCAATGAAATTGTACAATCATACAAATTTCATACAAGGAATCAAGAAGAGGGGGAAATGATGAGGGATTACATTGCACAATTACGGAAATTAAGCATTACGTGCAATTTCTCAGATTGAGATCGGACACTGCGAGACCGCTTGGTATGTGGTATTATAGATAAAGAAATACAGAAAAAGTTACTTCAACAGGGCAGATTAACATTCGAGCAAGCCTGTGGAATAGTAGTGTCACATAAAACTGCTAATGTTGATGTTAGCATTTTAACCATTTGCCCTAATAGACCGATCGGAGACATTGAAGAACCGTTGGAGGTTAACAAAATCTCTAGTAACAAACAAAAACCTTTTAAACAACCAGATAGAGGTAGTTGTTTCCGCTGTGGAAATAAACATGGTGGCAATTGTAGGTTCCGGTGGAGCAAGTGTAATGGATGTGGCAAGATTGGTCATTTAGAAGCAGTCTGCATGAGTAAGCCTCAGCACTTCCAGCAAGGTAATAAAAACATTTCCAATTGTAACGGCTTGTATGAGAAATGTAACAATATTAGACAGGAAAGAGTGCCAGCTTTTATAGTTAAGGTGCGTCTGAACAAGGAATAAGTGGAAATGGAGGTAGACTCGGGTTCTGCATATACATTAATAAGTGAAAGGACAGCCAGACTTATATGGAACGGAGAACTGCCAAAGCTCGATGCAGTAGAGATAGCACTGACTACATGGACGGACAATAAGCTGAAGTTGCTAGGTAAAGCTATGTCCTATAGTCCAAGTGCAGTATAAGAATATAGATAAAAAAATCATGGCTTTCATTGCTGAAGGAAGTGGTCCAAGTTTGATAGGTCGCAATTGGTTTAATGAATTAAATATCCAGTAGCAGGGAGTCTACAGCACGAGGTTAGACTTGAGTCAAGTAACCAGATTACTTCAGAAGTATAAAGATTTATTTAAGGAAGGGTTAAGTTAGGTTTTGAAGAGCAGGCCCATCCCATTTGCTATAAAGGATCGAGTGAATAAAGAGCTTGATAGACTTGTCGACGATGGGGAACTGGAATCAACACGTCATTCAAAGTGGGCTACACCTATAGTGCCTGTATTAAAGGAAAATGGAGGTGTGCGTATACATATACGCACACCTGGGGACTATAGGTCCACGGTGAATGCTGCTACCGATACTGACACATACCCACTACCGACGCTAAACGAAGCTTTCGCCGAGTTACAAGGAGGTGTAGGTACTATTCACCAAAATTGATTTAGAAAGGGCATATACACAATTGGTCGTCGACGAATCTACTTCTGAATTATTAACTCTCAACACTCCAAAAGGACTTTATAAAATGAAACGCTTAGCATTTGGTGTTAAAGCATGCCCAGGCATTTTCCAGCGTTTGATGTCTTCGCTTATGGCCTGTACCTATTGCCGGTGTTGCGATCCTGTTGGACGACATTGTTGTACGCGGGAAGAATGAAGAACAACACAATGATCGTTTAAACAATGTGTTAGAGAGGCTACATTCCGCTGGACTTAAAGTCAATAAAGACAAATGCAAATTCGCCCAGAAAAGTGTTGAATTTTTGGGATTTATCATCGACGAATTTGGTATTCATCCTTGTGAAGAGAAACTTCACTCGATTGAAAAAACCCTAGCACCGCGGAATATCAAAGAATTACAAGCGTTTTTGGGACTACTCAACTTCTATGACAGATTTATACCGCACAAAGCTACAGTGGCAGAACCGTTGTACCAGTTATTAAACAAAGGAGCAAGATGGGAGTGGAACAATAAACATCAAAAAGCATTCGTACAATTAAGAGAGACACAATAGTACATTATATGATGTACAACGTAGATTGATTTTGTCATGCGATGCTTCACAGTACGGACTGGGAGCAGTGCTGGAGCATAATTCATGGATGATGGCAGCATCAGGCCAATTATGTTTGCATCGCGAACTATGAACTCGCATGAACGTAATTATTCACAGATAGACAAAGAAGCTGCGGCGATAATATTTGGGCTAAAGAAATTCCATTAGTTCATAAGTGGAAGAAAAGTGACAATTAGAACCGATCATAAACCCTTGTTGGGCATTTTTGATCCGAAAAAGCCGATACCAAATATAATATCCCGCTGAGATGGGCATTATTACTGAGTTCATACGATTATCAAATAGAATATGTAAAGGCAAGAAGTTAGGAAACGCTGATGCGCTGAGCCGTTGGCCATCAACCGAACAATCGCAAGATGATGACTACATGGGAGTTTTACTGATTGAAGAAACGCCAATAGAGTTGGATTTCTCGGCTAAAGAAGTTGCGGTGTTAACGAAGAAAGACAATTTACTGAGTAAAGTAATGTATTGGATTCGCAATGGCTGGCCTGTCAAAGTGACTGAAGATTTTAAAATGTTTTGGCAAAAACTAGACGAGTTATCAGTATACAAAGATTGCATTCTATGGGGCAGCAGAGTTGTGTTACCTCAGAAAATTATACCCGCAGTTTTAGAAGAATTACATAGAAACCATGACGGTATTGTGGTGACTAAAGCTTTGGCTCGAAGTTACTTCTGGTGGCCAGCAATTGATTGACATATCGAAGAAATGATTAAGAAATGCCACGTCTGCTCAGAAAATCAAAATATGCCGGCAAAAGTAACCTACCAATGGATAAAACCCGATAAAGCGTGGTCAAGACTCCATATTGATTACGCGGCAAAAGGCAAGGTATTTCTCATATTAATAGACTCTTATTCAAAATGGCCTGAAGTTAAAATTATGTCAAACATGAGTAGTGAGTTATTGATTAAAACATTAAGAGAAGTTTTTGCCGAACAAGGATTGCCTGATACAATCGTTAGTGACAGTGGAAGGAGCTTTATTTCGGAAGAATTTCAACAATATTTGGCAGCGAATAGAATTAGGCATGTCTTGGTTCCACCATATCATCCAGCATCCAATGGACAAGCCGAACGCACAGTGCAGACAGTGAAAAAGAAGTTGAAAAAACTGTCGTCAGAGCCATGGCATATCAGACTACCAATGATTCTGTATAATTTGCGGACGACTCCTAGCAGTGTTACAGGTTCGACTCCGGCAGAACTTTTAAACAATAGACGATTTAGAACTAAATCCGATCATCTAAATCCCTTGTCACACAAAGAGACTGAAACTGTAGAGACAATTGAAAGCAATGAGAAAACAAGTGTGCGAGAATTTGAGATTGGGCAAGTAGTCTGTGTGAGTGTGAGAAACTATTGTGGAAATCCCCGATGGTTAAAAGGTGTCGTAGAAAAGAGAGTTGGAATAAGTAGATATTTAGATGGAACGGAAGACTACTAACAAGACACATAAATCAGATGCAAAGTAGTGGGGTGGAGGAAGAGATCCCAGCGAAATCTCAGAATAAGAGAGATGAGCAACATGACGATGGAATCATGATACCACCACCAAATAAATGGGTAGAGATAATTGGAGTGTCAGGGCCTGAAGATTGCCTGAAGGGCCTGGCTCCGCACGTATCGACTAGTTTTTCCTGTGGGCTAGGCCGACTAAGCTGTCAGGATGGTATAGGTGCTGGACAAGCCTACACCATCTATAAAACCATGTCCCAGGCATTACAGCGTTGGAGTGGTCCCATCACGCATCTAAGTGAAGATACCACTGGACGCTGTTTAAATCATCTCATTACGTAGATGCAAAAAAGGTCAATATATACACTTGGCAAGCTTTTAAAGGATGGGGAACGTTTTTAAATCATTCTTTTCACGACATATGCTACAGAGTGTGAGATAATTTTACAATCCTTGGACCCAATTACTTTTTTACATCGATTGTGATGCCCAGAATATCAACAAATTCTAGTCTTTCATTTCCATTTACCATGTTGTTCTTAACTAATCTTACGTTCGGTAAGGTAAATTATTAATATTACTAAAATTCTTTATGGCAAAAAACAATTGCACATCGGCGAGCTTAATGCTACTTAGCATTATCTATCTATTAGCTAGGTATACTTAGCTAACTTGGGACGTTGTATAACTTTTATAAATAATAATAAACTGGGACGACTTCAGGTCTGGTTTTATTTGAAAGTGTAGATAAAACAGAAAAACTGGATAAAAACGGATAAGCGGAGAAGCAGGTAAAAAAGTCAGATCTGGTCAAAGAGTAAAGTAGTAGTGGTGAAAAATGAGGGAAATCGAAGAATGTGTGACGTACATAATTTAAATATTTGAAAATGATAGATGGAAAAAGAAATAAAAATGGTATGAAGAGGTAAAAATTAAAATTTAGAGTCAAAGGTCCAGAGTAAGGTCGATAAAGTTCGGGGATGCGGGATGGGTAAGTAAACTAAAATAAAATATAAAAGATGGGTGATGAAAAAAATATTTAGAAGGTATGGGGTGATATTTACAATGAATATTTGCATTAGGCAGTTTCACTTCTATTCATCATCTACCACTCATCCCTAGCATGCATCATCTATCATTGTCTTCAACTAAAGTAAAGGTTAAGACGTTCACTCATTATAGACAAAATCTATTTTTACACTATTTTTATTTTTAATGCACTAACCCGTGCTAAGGAATAAATTTAAAAACCTATTTAGAGGCTAAAAATTTCACCCATGCCGGGATTCGAACCCGCAACCTCTGGCTATCCGTACCAGCGCTCTACCAATTGAGCCAATGGGCGACTCACGGCATCAGTGAAATTTCGAACCTCTTTACAATATTCTCTGTATTACGTACAGGCAGCGACATCTGACTTAAGCAAATTGCATTACTTACAGCCCCGACCACCTACTTTGCAGTTAGGTTTAACATCGGAACGATATCACTGTACCCACATGATTACACTATTTTTATTTTTAATGCACTAACCCGTGCTAAGGAACAAATTTAAAAACCTATTTAGAGGCTAAAAATTTCACCCATGCCGGGATTCGAACCCGCAACCTCTGGCTATCCGTACCAGCGCTCTACCAATTGAGCCAATGGGCGACTCACGGCATCAGTGAAATCTTTACAATATTCTCTGTATTACGTACAGGCAGCGACATCTGAATTAAGCAAATTGCATTACTTACAGCCCCGACCACCTACTTTGCAGTTAGGTTTAACATCGGAACGATATCACTGTACCCACATGATTACACTATTTTTATTTTTAATGCACTAACCCGTGCTAAGGAACAAATTTAAAAACCTATTTAGAGGCTAAAAATTTCACCCATGCCGGGATTCGAACCCGCAACCTCTGGCTATCCGTACCAGCGCTCTACCAATTGAGCCAATGGGCGACTCACGGCATCAGTGAGTCGCCCATTGGCTCGCCCACTGTACGTAATACAGAGAATATTGTAAAGAGGTTCGAAATTTCACTGATGCCGTGAGTCGCCCATTGGCTCAATTGGTAGAGCGCTGGTACGGATAGCCAGAGGTTGCGGGTTCGAATCCCGGCATGGGTGAAATTTTTAGCCTCTAAATAGGTTTTTAAATTTGTTCCTTAGCACGGGTTAGTGCATTAAAAATAAAAATAGTGTAATCATGTGGGTACAGTGATATCGTTCCGATGTTAAACCTAACTGCAAAGTAGGTGGTCGGGGCTGTAAGTAATGCAATTTGCTTAAGTCAGATGTCGCTGCCTGTACGTAATACAGAGAATATTGTAAAGATTTCACTGATGCCGTGAGTCGCCCATTGGCTCAATTGGTAGAGCGCTGGTACTGATAGCCAGAGGTTGCGGGTTCGAATCCCGGCATGGGTGAAATTTTTAGCCTCTAAATAGGTTTTTAAAATCTATTTTTATTAATTAGATTTATCCAGAAACTGGCCTAAATTAGTAATAGGCTTATTTAGCCAGTTACCACCCGCTGGTATTCGGTAGTGGTAAGGCTTATTTATTGAGTCACAATCCGCTCTATGAAAGTTATTTACATTTTAACAATATTTATAATATTGGGTACATAGTACCCGACGGGTAGAATCCGTCGTAGTAGTGCTCTCAAGAGCTATGGTGGGGTAAACACCGTAATGCGTTTAATTAGATAACGCGATTGATAAATAAATTAATTGACCTAGGCTTATTTAACGTGTTGTCGCCGCACCTGATTGAAAGTTTGGATGTTCTAAAAAAATGGTTAGTAAATGTCCAGGAGGATAGTGGTGTAAGTGTGCTTAGTAAGCACTAAAGGATAGGTAAGTTAAAAAGGTGCTCTAAGCTTAAGTTAGAGATACACCTGGTAAGTAAGATTAAATAGAAGATTAAATAAATAAATAGACTGGTATGCAAATGACTCCGAATAAGGTGATGTAGTGTATATAAAAAAATTAAAACTAAAAAGGTAGCGTTTATAGCCGTTAAGGTAGTTAATAAAATAAATAAACAAAGGGGTAAATATTTTACAAGTATTTACAATTCAATATAAACGAGGAATCGTATTTAAGGGTCGTATAGGGGTTTATTCTCTAAGTCTTAGTGGGTGGTAGTTAGCCAGTGTCGGCTAGGTCTACCTCACGATGGGCTGGTTGAGAGAGCGGAATGGGAGGTGAAGTGAATGGACTTACTTGGTGATGGTGGATGATGGCTCGCTTTAGCTGTTGGGCAGATGATGAGCGGTGATGGATAAGCTGATGCGTCCAGCGCACGGAGAACACTCCTGCACTGTTCACTTATAGTCTAAAATTGTTCTTTGAGCTGATAAAGTTTCTTGGTCACCAAAATGTCTATCACTTCACGAGTATTCGAGCACTTATCACGCGCGTATGTCACAGTGCGAATGTGTGTGCAGATGGCTGGAAAAAATAGTAACGAGCGAGCGGCACGAGCGACGGCACCGGAACGAATGAGTGGTGAATGAATGACAGATTCATGATTACGTCGCGCGATCGATTCTCGCGCGAACAGTGGGGAACGTTGTATAACTTTTATAAACAAACTTAAGTTTTGGAGACAACATTTAGCAGGTACTGCAATTTACAATAACTTTGTATTTTTGAATTGAACCAATCCAGTGCATGGGAGCGTTATTATTTGCGTCGTCAAGATTATTTTCTTGTCTCCTTATTTTAAAAATAATTACTTTTCGTGTGATCGGACGATTTCGTTCATTCGACAGAGGGTCCTTGGATGGCTGGCAACTCTGGCAAGGGATCGTGAGAGATAGCATTTAGGGGGAAAAGGCCTATACCCCGCATTGGGCAGCGGCAGAATGATCATGATGATGATGAACTCTACTACCTACCCGTCTCAATTTCTCCTTCGGCCATCTTTCTGATATAGGGTTCCTGTATAAGAAATTGCTATTTCTTTATTCGCGTTCTCTTTAATTATTTCTGGTATGTAGAAATATTCTTAACTTGTGATGATGACGTGACACCAGCAAATAATAATCTCAGACCGTACCGTAAACGGTAAATCATTTATATAGATGGGGAAAAGGAACGGCCCTAAGATGGATCATACGGTTACATACGGTTGAAAAGCAGAGTGATATAGACAGTCTGCTTTTCAACCCTTCCTATTAAATACGATCTTGAAAGATATAAACCTGCATCATCGATTCCATAGTGTTTTACTGTAAGAGTTTTCGTGGTATTGGTATACAATCGAATGCCTTTAATAAATGAGAAAATACGTGCGCCTAGAGCACGCCATCCGCCATCGCACTGAAAATATGTTAGTGTAACAGGGTGCCTTGTAGGCCTATTACCTACATTTAGTAAAACCGAACTGCTAACTAAATAATCTTCTCAAATTTGGACTCGTCTAAGTACTATCACCACCTTTAATTTAAGGCACTACCCTACTATTTTTCATGAGGTCCGGAAATGGAGGGTTGAAAGGGGAGGGAAAAGGGAAATTTCCGGACGTCATGAAAGCCAGTTTGTAGGTTTCTACACCTTTTTTGTAAACGTTTGATAACGGCGAAGATAGCATATGCATGCCTGAACTAGCAATTTTACTGACATACCTACCTACCCCACAAGCCCACGGTGTTTTTAGGTTTCAAGAATGAATAAGAGTAACGGAGCTGTAGTTATGATTGGGTTTGGAAATCGTATCATCCAATAGTATACAAACATATGCTGAAAAAGTAATACAAGTTCAGTGGTTGATATATAACCCTATAAATACTTGATAAATAGGTACTGCTCGATTTCTATTATGTAAGAAAGTTCATAAAAAAAACCTTTCCTCCATAAATAAAACAACTTTTATTTTTTTCAGTGGTGTCCTAGGATCAGGCCTCTGCGTCTTTTCCAAGTGGCCAATACAAGATGTTTTCTTCCACCAATGGCCATTAAATGGATATATCCACAAAATACACCACGGAGACTGGTTCGGAGGCAAAGGCGTGGGCTTGTGTCGTATTAAGTACAATGACAGACTTATCAATGTCTACTGCACTCATGTTTGTATTCAATCTATTGACCACTCTTTGCACATTATTGTTTTCCTGTGACATTTCAGCTTCAACGTCTTGCGTTTTTTTTTTCATTTGAGCATTTTTTCGTAAACTTCATCTATAAGAGAAATATTTATATTAAATACATTGTATGTATAACACGATCAATGGAAGTGAAACTAATCTAAACCTTGTTTAGTGTCAATATTACCATTACTAAACGTTCGTGGCTTAGTCGAACCGAGTGATTGGAATCAATCACTTGAGTTAAGCAACAACAGACTCGGCCAGGTGAAGGATGGGTGACCGTCCAGTGACTAATGCTATTGGCATTTTTCCAAGAGCTTCCGTGTTTTGGATTTCAAGGCACATTCAGTGGTGCCGGCTAAGGCTCATTGGCCTAGCGGTATCATGTTTAATAACCACGACAGAGGTTGTGGATTTCCTGAGGGCTGCCGTACATTAATTTGTATAAATAGCCGTATTCTGGGTGTGTTTCCATGTTTGTGATGTTTTTGTCTGGTTACCATATCACGTATCCGAGTACCTACTGTTTCCAAAGCACAAGATATCTTAGTTTGGGACTGCGCCTTGATTAAGACCATTTTGTAACGTATACCTACATCCGTGCTGTGAGAAAGCTGAATGTTTACTTAGCTCTGCCGCATAGGTATGAGGCTTAATATGTATCAGTAGTTATCTGAAACATGACAGTATATTTCAGATACAATATGACAAAGTCCAGTAGATATTTTGTTTTTAATCACAGATCTATACCAACGTTGAAAGTTACATAATCAAGGCGCGACAAAAATTATTGTATTGTGTGGAAGTTATTATTATTATCCTCTTCGGGTATTATGTACATTATGGGGCCGCGGAATTAAGACTTAAAATTAATGCTACAAATACAGCCCTTGATATGCTAATCAGCAAAAATAAAATTTACAGAAAATTAAAAATAGGTTTCACACTTTCATAGTAAAATTTATTAAAAGAAGAAAATATGTTTCTGAAAGAAATGGGGGAGGGAGGAGGGAGGCTACAAGGGAGAACATTGATAACAAGTCGCGACTTTAATTATCAAATTCTTACATTTCATCGCCCAAAACGCGTGACACGCGTCATCGTTGCACTACCTGCTTAACGGTAGTAAGGTTGCTTGTCCTTATTAAAAAACTAGCTAACCCAGCGAACTTCGTACCGCCTAACAGTTTTTTTAATCTTTTTCTCCGTAAGAACCATCCTTGTATTTCAAGGAATATTCTAAAAAAAGAATTAGCGAAATCGGTTCAGCTGCTCTCGAGATTTGCGCTTACCAACACATTCGGCGATTCATTTTTATATAATAGAAGATAGGTAACTTTGTCAAACTTCAGTACATTCAACAAAATATTTAATTGCTGTACATATTTGTCATATTAATTTGAGGGATTAATATAGCAGCCCCATATTGTAGTCCCTCCTTATCTTCGTTTTTCCGTCCAGTTGCACGCGGAGTACCACGAAGTCGACATGTACTTAGCACACAGAGTACTTCAAGCTTACTCCACGGCGCAGTTTGTGAAATTGACCAAAGAAGCTGCGGACATATCCATCCTCGCTGGAGACTTCAACACAGCACCTGGGGAGCTGTCCTACAAGTAGGTACTGCAAATTACATTACTACATTCCTTTGCATACACGCTCCGCATTACCCAGTTTCCACACAGTCCGCCACTTGTGCGCCGCCATATAAGAACAATATTTATTGTTATCAATGAGAATACACGGTCCTGGTACTTAGGAGTTGGTTCTTAAGTACCAAGAGTGATTACGATTAGTTACAAGGAAAGAAAATTATTTTAGTGACTCGTGTCATGCTTTTGTATTACTGTTAATTAATAAGTCTAATCACGATTTTTTATTAAGTAATTTGAAGGTAGAGCTATGTACCTACCTACTCGCCACTTTAGTCGTCGTGACCATAGTGACTACGAAGGGAATTTAAAATTTTTCCTAATCAAAATAATCGCGATTAGACTAGCTAAATGTAGGCATTTAAATTCAATGATGTAGGTATAACTAGAAATAAAACCTATGTCACTCTTTTCAGACTTCTGACGGAACTACCATCTTTAGTAGACCCATACGACTTGGACTACAAATGTGAGGATCCGACAGTGACGCGAGCCACAGGGACCTGTGATAATGTTAACAACAGCTATTCAAATCCCAAACTGGTTGACAAGAACCCCGAAGGGAAGAGAATAGACCACATTCTGTTTGATTTGAATCCTACTTGGGAGGCAAGTTGTTTCTTTACAGGCAGAGGCCAACTATTTTATGATACGATCAGACGTTGACATTTCTCGGGCAAGAAGAAATAGAAGCATAATTTATTATGCTTCTATTCTATTATACTAGTCCTAAATCAGGTACTTGGCAATATAGGTGCTCTAATAAGTGCTCTAGAAACTGCGCTACGACATAAAAACCGTTGGTGGAACAAATCAAAGCTAAAAAGCCAAGATACCTGTAAAAAAGTTAAACCACTAGAGTGCCAAACGGGTAATTTGGGCCGCGGCCGCATTCTTGGTACGTTTCAAGTAGGTAGTTCCTATTGTAACTTTAAAATTAGAGTGGTTTAACTATCCCTATATGCTCTAAATCCTGATCCACGAAGCCTGCAGGCACAACTTGTGACCAAGAACGTTTTTCCCAAAACTAAAACTTAGCTAAAAGCCGATTTTGAAGCCATTTGGCTAAAACTTCCCTGCTTATGAGCAGTTGCCCAAAACGCCGTTTAGCTAAAACTTTCTTACCTGTGAGCAATGCTGATACGATCAGAATGCTTTGCTTAGTGCGAGTTTGACAGATCCAATCGAATAATACTTTACTACCGCGTTAATCGAGCATTGAGTAGTGAGTATGAGTAAGTTAACCGTTCGAACTGGCAAAACGCTGTCACAGTACAACTCGCACTCGCGTTTATTCGTGTTTTGGCTGGTAAACGTATTCACTTCTCAACGTAAACCATTACAACTCGCACTCAGCAATTTTAATTTCCATACTTGTCGCTAGGTGGCGCTTCCTCGATGCCATAGAAATATGAGTTTACGTTAACGCGATCGAGTAGTTAAAAAACTCGCACTAAGCACTCTGTAGGTTTGATGGAGATTGACACTCACACGAACATAGGTGAAAAAAACCAGTTACAAACGAAGCTATGTGTAAAACTCCTATTTCTCTTGCAGGCTCATATCGAAAACTTCGGTAACCCATTGAAGGAAAGAGTTCCAGGTAAAACTTTCTCCTACTCGGACCACAACGCGGTATGCCTTCAAATACGTCTTGAGCCGTCCAAGGGCGACGTTTCAACAAAATTATTCAAGGGATATGTTTCAAACGGGTTCGCAAAAAATGAATCTTCACCCCATCAAGCTATTGAAGAGGCCATAACCGTTTGTGAAGAGGCTAGAATAACTATAATCAGGGCAAGGAAAATATACCTGACCACAGGCGCTGTGCTTCTTATGGTCCTACTGGGCAGTATCGGTTTCTGGAATAACAATTTGCTGTACGATATCGTGAAGATAGTATTAACTGGATTGTGTTTCTACAATATCATTATGGGGACCTTATGGAATCAAATTGAGATGAATAGTTTAAAAGCTGGACTCAGTGCTTTAGCGTACAGTAGGATAACTCAAAAAACTGAACAATAGAGTAGTGTAGTTAGTGGGGCTCAATGAAAATACGATAAACAAACTTAAAATATTTTTATCATATAAAAATTATATCGCCTTATGTAAGATCTTCAGAGCTTGGTTATACCTATAGTAATGAAGTGCAGATGCGAATATTTTTTTAATGCTACCTAGCTATATCTATATACATTTTTAAAGGTAACGAATAAATTGCTTTTAAACATAGAACAAAGTTCTAAAACTCAATAATATTGTATCCATCCATGTTATACTCAGAATTACATATCCCATTAGTTGAATTTATATAATGTATCCATAATAACGTAATGACTTTAATGAGTGAACTTTAAGAATTATGTTTATTTGAATCGTAGAAAGAGATGGTCAGGTGAGAATATTCTCGCATGACCATATAACAAAATATAAATTATTTCTTTGTTTAGTTAATTCCGACTAGTTATGCACATAAATCCATAAATTATTTCAAAAAACAGAGAATCGTAATTATTTCCACTTTTTTGTTTTCGTCATGCAGAACATTGTCCCGCGCCCATCACTAATATAATAATATAAAATACATACAGTGATATAACTTAGTTTATTTACGGATCTACAGTTAAGACCCATGTCCGAACAGAAAGCCACCCATACTAAACAGCAAATGAAATCTCTAAATACAGTTACAACCATAAATGTAATTCAGTTTTTTGAACACTCCTAGGTATAGGAGTTTACTTGTTATGTACTCGATACTTTTTTATCGGCATTCCGCAAAGCCTAATTGATGTGAATCTATTTAATAGGTACGTTTAAAAATATATGATAAGACAAGGTTCACTTACACACTAAAAAACATTATCTCATCTTATATTTTTAATTATACCTATTAATTAGAGTCTAATATGATATTAATTACAGTCTAAGATGATTACTGAAGATTATAATTCTGTGTGATGTGCATATTTTATATCAATAATATATTTATATTTTAAACTAGGATTAAATTTTACTTATCTTCGGTCTTCGTTATGATAATAATATTGTACTTTCATCTTTGCCCGTTCGAGACTAGATAAGTGATACTCATGATGAAAATAAGTACGACATATTGTTACAACAAAACTCCTTAATTCACCTCTAACATTTACTCTGCCTAAACAGTGATTAAAAATATTTAATTAATATCACAAACTATCTATTGATTAGAATAGGCGTGACTCAAAATCAAAGATTTAACGATATTAAGGGAAATACATTTTAAAAGCATTTAGGAAACTAATTTAGTTTAATCATTGAATTTAAATTAAATTCAATGGTTTAATAAAAAAATGAGATTAAGATATTTTCAATTAAATAAAAGATTATAATAGTGCTTTCAGCAACTTTGACAAACAGAAATAAAACCGCCTGACGTCACGCTTGAGTAACATTGGTAATTTCCCCCCGTGCTTTGACATTTGTTGTTTCTTTACCTGGGCGTGACGTCAGATTCGACACCATGACACTGCGAGCTGTTTTCCCGCAGATTTAAAATAATATTATAAATTAGAAAAATGGCTTTAACCTTCGCTAACTTTAGTATTGTTACGGGCTAGGGTTCTGGATTTGGATGTAAAACACCAATGACAGCTTCTTAGGATTTATTCACGCAGGGTCTGGTCTGCAGGTCTTCACGACACGAAGTCCACACGTAGATTCCAATCGCAGGTTCAATCGAAGTCCAATAGTATCGCTGAGGTCGTAGGTTATCGCTCGTATCGCAGGTATGTTCACTTGAAGTTCACTCTTCGCTATTCCAAATGGAACTGACAGCGCGCCGCGGCGGCCGCTATTTATATCCGCCGGCCAGGGTTCTAGAACATTCCCGTAACTACGTACCTACACTCGGTACACGCGGCAAGGTCGCTCGAACAGTTACTCATTTAAAGAGTTTTGCACCTTACGCTAGTGGACATACGAGTCATTATTGCTTGCAGCGTTTATTGTTTACTAAAACGCAGCATGCGGCGACTATTCTAGATGGTTCGGGATAGGACCGCGACACTGCTCCCCTCTTAGAGATGCTCGTCCCGAGCATCTTCATTACTGCCGTGATAAGGAGCTAAGCGGTCGATGTGAACCACTTTTTGTGCACCTCTTGGCTGCCGTTGAATTCGGTACGTCACGTCATTTAACCGAGTTACCACTTTGTACGGTCCCTCCCATCTTGTCTGCAATTTCGGAGATTTTCCTTTTCGTCGAGTTACATTGTGAAGCCAGACTAGTGCTCCTTCTTCGAAGCCGCTTGTATTTGCTCGGCGGTCATACCTAGTCTTCATCTTTTCACTCGACTCCAATCCGTTTTCCCGTACTATGGCATGAATCTCTCGCATTTTCTCACGTAACTCGGAAATGTAGTCGTGTAGAGAACGTGAGTCGTCAGGAGGGCCTCCAGTCAGCAGATCTACTGGTATTCTCAGTTCTCGGCCAAAATTTACACGCGCCGGGGTTACCTTCGTGCTTTCATGTTCTGCCGTTCTGTAGGCCAGAAGAAATGGCGGTATGTATTTGTCCCAGTCTCTCTGGTGCCTGTCAACGACTTTTGCTAAATGTCTCTCAAGTGTTTGGTTAAATCTTTCTACCATGCCGTCAGATTGAGGATGATATGGGGTGGTCCTAGTCTTATGCATTCCCAATATTTTGCAGAGTTCTTGAAATACTTGAGACTCAAAGTTCCTGCCTTGGTCGGAGTGTATTTCCAAGGGCACACCAAACCGGCAAACTACTTCCTCAAACAACTTGGAGGCAACAGTCGTGGCTTCTTGATTGGGTATGGCGAATACCTCTGGCCATTTAGTGAAGTAATCCATAACTACCATGAAATACTTATTTCCTGATTCCGTTACTGGGAACGGTCCAGCCACATCAACTGCAATGCGTTCCCATGGCGCACCAACGTTATAAAGTTGCAGATTTCCTCGGCTTCTAGTTGGTGGGCCTTTCACCGCGGCGCAAGTAGCACACTTGCGGCACCAATCTTGCACATCTTCTCGACAATGGAGCCAGTAAAACCTTTCTCGAATCTTTGTTAAAGTCCTTTTTACGCCCAAATGTCCACCTGAAACGCCGTCATGTACTTCACGGAGGACATCTTGTACCTTATCTCTTGGGACAACTATCTGAAGATGGAACTCTCTGCCGTTAGGTTTCTCCCATTTCCGGTAAAGTATTCCGTTCCGAAGAATAAAACTGTCCCATTGAGCCCAGTATGCCTTGGTGACAGCACTAGTAGGAGCCACTTCGCACCATCTTGGCTTGTCCTCGCCTCGTTTCTTCCATGCGACAATGAGCCGTACATCTTCGTCATCTTCCTGTGCTTCTTTCATCGCCTCATCTTCCCAAGATCTCGATGGACTCATTCTTGTCAATCTCAATGGCAGTTCCTTTTTCTCTTGTTTGGCACAGTGCTTGCAGTCTTCCGGACACGGCCTTCTTGACAGTGCGTCAGCATTTCCATGCGCCTTTCCGCTGCGGTGTTCAATAATAAAGTCGTACTCCTGCAGTTGTTCGATCCATCGAGCAACTTGCCCCTCTGGATTTTTAAATTGTAACAGCCACTTCAGGGCGGCGTGGTCAGTGCGAAGCGTAAACCGCACGCCAAGGAGATATTTGCTGAAGTGCTGTACTGTCTTTACCACAGCCAAGAGCTCCCTTCTTGTCACACAATAGTTCCTTTCAGGTTTTGATAGCGATTTACTGAAATATGCCATCACAACCTCTCTGTCGCCCTGTTTCTGCGATAACACTCCTCCGATCGCTGTGTTACTGGCGTCAGTGTCAACAATGAATTGGCCGTTAGGCTGTGGGAATCCCAAGATTGGGGTCTCGCAAAGACATTTTCTTAATTTTTGAAATGAACTCTCACATGTGTCATCCCAATGAAATGACTGCTTGTCTTCAGTCAGTCTGTGTAAAGGCTTGGCAATTTCAGAGAATCCCTTAACAAACCGTCTATAATATGAGCATAGCCCTAAAAATGCTCGCACTTCAGTCTTGTCTTTGGGAGTAGGCCATTTTTGCACTGCTTCGATTTTGGCTGGATCGGTCTGTATGCCTTCGCTGGTTATCACATGGCCGAGATAGCAAACCTTGTTCTTAAATAAACTGCATTTCTTCGGATTTAACTTTAAGTTTGCTCCCATTATTTTCTTAAAAACTTGCTCTAGATTTTGTAAGTGGTCCTCAAAATCTGTTCCCATGATTATGACGTCATCCAAGTAGACAAGGCAGGCTTCCCCAACTAATCCTGCCAGTACGCACTCCATAAGTCGTTCGAATGTAGCTGGCGCGTTGCACAATCCAAAAGGCATCACGTTAAATTGCCATAGACCTTTACCAGTTGAAAAAGCAGTCTTCTCTTTATCCCTCGGATCAATTTCCACTTGCCAGTATCCGGATTTCAGATCTAACGTCGAGAACCATTTCATGCCACTCAAAGTGTCTAGGGTATCGTCTATTCGTGGCAGTGGATAACTATCCTTTTTCGTCACATCATTAAGCCGTCGATAGTCTACACAGAACCTTGTGCTACCATCTTTCTTCTTTACCAACACAACGGGAGAACACCATGGGCTAGCAGAAGGTTCTATAATCTTGTTTCTCTGCATGTCTTCCAACATGTCTTGTACTTCCTTTTCTTTGGCAATCGGTATGCGCCTCGCTCGCTGACGAATAGGTCGCTCCTGTCCGGTGTCGATTTTGTGCTGAACTAACGATGTTCTTCCAGGATTTCCTTCGTTAGAGAAGATATCCCTAAAGCGCAGTAGCAACCTCTTAGCTTTCATGCTTTGCGAATAGCTCAGATTACTCTTAGAATCCTCAAGGAGCTTAGTGACTATAATTTCACTACTGGTATTCGATGTGTTTAAACTTGGAGATGATTGGCAGCTTCTCATCCAAACGGCTTCCTCGCACCTTCCAATAACGTCACCTTTGCTAAGGGTAATCTCACGATCGTCTATATTCACAACCCTCACTACAGCGGTCTTGCCGCCATAGACGAGAGTTCTTGCTGTCAGCAATTTCTGACTGGCTGCACTGTCACGTGTATCTTCAATCAGCACACACCTATTCCGCTGATTCTTCTGACTCGAAGGCAGCTTCACCTTTACTTCAGTTTGTGCTCGTCCAGGTATTACGATTTTCTTCAGGCACGTGACATTTCCAGCGGGACCGCCAAGTATGAAGTTCTCCTCATCACCACATTTAAAGACACCGTTAGTGACATCGATGTGACAATTATGTTTCTTCATAAAGTCTAGGCCCAGAATGCAATCATCCATAATTTCGGCTACGATTACGTCGTGAATATATGACGCTTCCCCAATACATATCGTAACCGACCTTTCACCCAGGACGGGTATCTGCTGGCCAGAAGCGGAGAGAAGTCTGCTTAAACTGGTGCCTTTGCGGCTCCCTACAGCTTTCATCAGGTCTGGTCTCACTATTGTTCTAGAAGCTCCTGTATCTAGGGTGATTTTGCACTCTATTTTGTTCACTGCACCGCGTATTAGTAGACTGTTCCCGTTCCATGCTTGTGAGATTCTGGTTACTGGGGCTTCCTCCGCTCCAGCCAGTACTCGCCCCGCAGTCCTGGCTTTTATTCGTTTCCCTGATTCGCGGTGGAGGGCGCAGCGTCATGCTTCTTCACAAACTCTTCCAAACACTGCTCTATTTTGTTGAGACGCGCATCCAGTCTGCCATCTGTTTTGGTCGGTTGCCTTTCCTTCTTAGCACACGTGAACTGCAGATGCCCTCTTTCCCCACACTTGTAACACATGGGCCCGGTGTTCTTCTTGGGCGGTGTCTTGATCTCTTTAACTTCCTCCGTAACTTCTCGAAGCTTATACCCTTGCCGGATATCATGACGCACAGCTTCTACTTCCAGGGCGTGTGCGAGAGCTTCTTTTAACGAGGAATGGTGGCGAAGCTTTACTGCAGCCCTAATTTCAAGATCCTTGATTCCGTCGACGAAGGCTTGCAAAATATTCGTATCCACCATCTTACTATCAGCAGAAGGATATGCCTTTCGAACCAGCTTCTCAATTTCCAACGCCCATTGTTGAAGTCCTTCACCCAGGCGCTGAGTCCGGTCACGCAGCTGGGCACGGAAAACGTGTTCCAGGTGTCGTTCCCCGTATCTAGCCTCAAGTGCCTCCAGCAGATCTTTAAACTCGCTGCCTGAGGTCGGCAGTGCCTCCAGGACAGATAAAGCCGATCCTCTGAGTGCGACGGTGAGGGCTGTCAGGCTCTGTTCGTCCGTCCACCCATTTGAAGCAGCGACAGTCTGGAACTGCTGTCGGTAGGCGACCCAAGACGTAGTACCATCGTACGGAGGCACCTTCACTTTAGGCCCCTGGCTTATGCTGACAACTCCGCTCGACGTAGCTCCAGCAGCTTTAATACGCCGAACTTCCTGCTCTAGTCCAGTGAGGCCGGTTTTCACATTTTTTAGGTCATCCTCTAATTCGGAAACCCGTTCGTTCACTACCTCTACATCTTCATGTAGCTTAGCGACCGTATCGCTGAACTTTGTAACGGCAGATAGGATCACTTGTTGATCTGCCTTCTGTTCTTCTCGCAGACTCCGTATCTGCTTGCTCTGTTGTTCTTGCATGCCCTTCAACATTGCCATCAGACACGACATATCCAAAACCTCCATTGTACGTGACGGAGGTTTAATGTCTTCGGTGGGCGTGGCCAGGTGGGCGTGGCTACGAGGCGGAGCCTGTCGGTCGGTTGGTGAAACCTGGTGGTCAAGACCGGTGGGCGGGGCCTGGTGCACGGGGTCGGTGGGCGTGGCCTGGTGGGCGTGGCCAGTAGGCGGAGCCGCTGGACAGGTATGCTGTGTCTCCACTACGCGCGTGGCCTGGTGGGCGGGGCCAGGGGGCGTGGCTTGGTCGGTGGGCGTGGCCTGGTGGGCGGGGCCAGTGGGCGTGTCCCTATGGCCAGTGGGCGTGGCCTGAGGGGCAGTGGGCGTGGCCTCCGCAGCACTTCTGGACCTGGTCCTCACTCCAGAAGTATCCTCTCTCGGAGTCAGTGGCATCTCCAAATCCCCAATTCTGACACCAAATGTTACGGGCTAGGGTTCTGGATTTGGATGTAAAACACCAATGACAGCTTCTTAGGATTTATTCACGCAGGGTCTGGTCTGCAGGTCTTCACGACACGAAGTCCACACGTAGATTCCAATCGCAGGTTCAATCGAAGTCCAATAGTATCGCTGAGGTCGTAGGTTATCGCTCGTATCGCAGGTATGTTCACTTGAAGTTCACTCTTCGCTATTCCAAATGGAACTGACAGCGCGCCGCGGCGGCCGCTATTTATATCCGCCGGCCAGGGTTCTAGAACATTCCCGTAACTACGTACCTACACTCGGTACACGCGGCAAGGTCGCTCGAACAGTTACTCATTTAAAGAGTTTTGCACCTTACGCTAGTGGACATACGAGTCATTATTGCTTGCAGCGTTTATTGTTTACTAAAACGCAGCATGCGGCGACTATTCTAGATGGTTCGGGATAGGACCGCGACAGTATATAGGTTTTTTGTAGTATATAATAAATGTATCCCCACATTATGGAAGAGGATTTAAAAATCTTTCGTCATGCCTATTCGTTATTCGCGTAATAACCATGGTAGGAAAGCGTTATCTTTAATTCATCAAAACTAACATAATACAAATAATAAAATACTCGTAAAATACAAATCCATAATATTATTAATAATCATCATTGGCAATTTGACGCTCACTGTGCAGAACATAGGCCTCCCTCATGGTTTTCCAAGCTTCACGGTCTTGTGTCGTCCGGATCCAGTAACCCCCCGCCACCGTAACCAGGTCGTCCGACATTTAGTGGAGGGCTTGCACATGCTGTGTCGTCGGGCCTGTGGTTGCCAGCTCAGAACATTTTTGCCCCAACTGCGCCATCAGTTCGTCGAGCTATATGCCCCGCTCTGCCACTTCAACTGAGAAATTCTGCGAGCTATATCAGTAACTCGGGTTCTTCAGCGGATCTCCTCATTCCTGATCACACAGTAAAACTCCTATCATAGCTCTCTATTGCGCGTTGGGCGACCTTGAGCCTTCTTATGAGTCCATTAGTCATAGTGGCGTATGTAGGTATTTGTACAAACACTTTAGCTTTTCGATATAGCGATAGTCGATTTGGCACCGCTGGAGAGATTCAAGTGCTGCCCATATGTCGATCGAATCGAAAGCTTTTCGTAGTTCACAAACGCTAAGCAGTGGTAAACTACTCCTTTATCTTCTGTCTAATCTGCCGCAGCGTATGTATGTGGTCCAACGTACCTACCACAGAGTACTTTTTGTACCTACTAAAGCCTTTTCGGAAACCGGCTCGGGGGGCTGAAAGTCACCGAGCTTGCGTGCTAAATGATTCGTATCGTAACCACTCTTGAGAATAGCTTATGGACATGGCTTAGAAGAGAGAGAGTGAGAAGTTAACGGGCCTTTAATTCTGTAATTTTTTTAAGCGTCTCCCTGTTGGCGTTATAAATACCGAGCAAAAATCTCGTTTTAACGGAGCCCCACTTAAACATTTATTTTATTCTGTTTTAAGTATTTGCTGTTATGTTATAGCGACAACAGAAATACATCAAAATTTCAACTCTAGCTATCACGGTCCATGAGATACAGCCTGATGACTGGCAGATAGATGGCGATCGAGATATACGTCTTAGTAATAGGGTTCCGTTTCTATCCTTCTTGTATGGAACACTACGGAACTATGACCATATAAACCTTTTAATAAGCTGATTATTCAGATTCACAAATAGAGGCATCCAACTCCGTTAAAACACAGATATTGCACGTGATATTAATAATCAATAATGTACCTCTATTATACATTCATCAGCATACAACGACCTTTCATTCATATCACAAGAGCAGTTCACGCTTTGGGGTCATTACTGGGCAACGTTTTATCGTCAACTATATCAATCAATGGCTCTCCATCGGAGTTGTTCGAGCCGGCTACTGCTGTCTGCATAGACCCGTAAACCGTCGGTCTAGTCTCTACAGACTGAGGGGAGTCCACATTGACCGTTAAGTTGGGTGCAGAAGTCGATGTTGACGCCTGGTCACTCATCAGCCTCGTGCTCTCGTCGTAACCACGCGCCATGTGGTACATGGACTTGCCTCGGAGACGGCGGCTGAACGAACTCCCTGCGAAGGTTGTGTGAACGATTCTGATACAAATTGCTAAAACAGTAGACAGTAACGGGATTGCTTGAACGGTAATTAGCAGATAGGGAATGCTTGAGAAGGTGATCCGAGACAATAGGCTACGAACGTGCAGTACATGTGTAGGCCGAGATAAAATGTATGAATAAAATTGTGATAATTTCTTGCCTCTGTCAGTAAGGGGTAAGTTAATAGTATTTCTTAATATTCGTATTACCCTAAAAAACAATCGCGATTGGCTCCAACTTTTGCTCCACGATCTTGCCAAGTGAGTTTCTCGACGCTAATTTAGACAATTGAACTAATGCTATTTAAAAGTCGTTATTTTTTATTTATAAATTTGGAACACAAGTCGATAGGTCGTAATACCGCCACATAAAATTGAATTTGAAAGTGTTCGTGTATCAATTATATATCCATTCTCTTCTGAAATCCTATCGCCGAGATAAGAAGTCAAGGTTTACCGAAATCGAATTATTTTATCTGAGATTCCTCCGGATATAACATCCATAATGTGAAAAACAGGCCACGTTCGATAGTTCCAATATCAGGTATGAAATGTGGAGAAAATGATACGCACTTGGCGGCCTCGGTGGCGCAGCGGTTTGGCACGCTGCTGTAAAACCGAAGGTCTCGGGTTCGATCCCCGGCCGGGTCAAACTAGGAAACGTACTTTTCTAATTTGTCTCGGGTCTTGGATGTTATCTATGTATTTATTGTATTAAATCTATCGTCGAGTTAGCACCTATAACACAAGTCATTTAGTTGTACTTAGTATAGGGCTAGCGAGATCTGTGTAATATGTCCATGAATATTTATTTATTTATTTATTTATTTATTTATAGAACTTGCCACCTATATCTGTCTACGAAACGGTACTTTTCTCGGCGATGCCAACTAACTTACTAATAGTTTGCTTTGCACGCCCGCTTCGAAAAGGGCTTACTGGATGTATAAAGAAAACCATAAGAATAATTTTGATTTCAAATAAGTTTAGTTTTCGGTTCGAGTCTCGGCATGGGTGAAATTTTTAGCCTCTAAATAGGTTCTTATAAAACTTTAGTTCATGAAGCTTGGGTTTTTGAGTAAGTTTTTGAATAAGTTTTGAGTTATGGAGGGATTAAAAGTAGCTTAAAATGTTGCGTGGAATATAACACTCGGCTGGTGAGTTTCCACTGGAACTTAGCTTACAAATATTATACAGTCACCAAAATGAGATATTACAGGGAAATCGCCCATATTGGAAGTGTTATTAAAAAAAAAATCTTTCCTATAGTGTACATTCAAGTTGATATTTTTCTTTACAACAGACTAATTTACTGCATTTGAAAAGTGTTTTCGATAATCCTGTTTTTATAAATAATATCGTTAGAATCCTACTTATTTAAAATTGAGTTAATATCGGAACTCTAATTCCCTAGAAGCCCTGAGACATTGGAGTCGTCAATAGAAGGACCCGAAACAAGGTGGCGACAAAAATGTGTGCACATAAAATTCAAGCTTTTGATTTTTTGTTTTTGATTTTGTTTAAAGATCAAAGATGAAATAGGTGACTACTTACCAACAACCCCTAGATGCTCTGAGATGTCTCTCTTGACATCAGAGACGTCCAGCATAGCGAGGAAGGAGCCGAGGCAAGATGGCGTCGGGTCCAGTGGAGACACAAACGGCTTGTACGAGAAACTATAATGGTGAGCGATGGCGGCCAGGAACATCTCGATACAGATGAGGAAATCCTGGAAGGGTAATAAGGTGCGTCATATCTCCTCCGTGCAGACTGTAGTAAGATGTCCCATTACTACGCTTACATAATTCCATTGAAGAACTATGTAAGTATTAGACTCTAGGGCCTGACCCTCTGTAAGCGGATATTTGGTGGGAATTATAACATCGGTATATTTAGTTTTGGTGCAGTTGCTGCTATCGGTATCAATGTCGATATCAAGCAAACGCGGAGACCGATCCGGAGTGGACGTGCGCGCGGTTTTTGCCCGTTTCTTGCGATAAATAGGAAGCTTAAATTCACGATTGGTGCATCATAGTGGTTTCTAATTCTCTGTCACTCTTGTGTTCCTTTTATGATTCATCTCCTCCTACTGGGCGTGCTTAGAGTGAGATAACGTTACCTCCGAGTGTTTTGCTATAAATAAAAGTAACGTTCTGCTTGTGATTGGCGCCCTCCTCTGTTCGGATTTGAACCGGCAATCGCTGCGAGTGGATCCGGTTGCGTCGGCGCCGCGCCAAATCAACTGTAGCTAACACTGCGAAATCAACCGCTTGGTCCTACGCCACGACTTAGACGTCGCGCTCTGTGCTACTCGCGGCGCGGTGTAACTACTACTATCGGTGCGCTACGTGCGAGACAAGTTGTTGCTACGCCGCTTACTACGCCGCCACTTGTCACATTTAGAGCTATTAAAACATGAAGTGTGAAGCATGTTTTGTCTCCGTTACCAAAACGGACGTTCTGAAATGTTGTCTCTGCAACAAGACATATCACCACCAGTGTGTCAATATGACTGCGGCAATATTCCGTGGGCTAGATAAGAAGTTTTGGCAGTGCCCTGGATGCGATAATGTGACGAAGCGTTCTCGTGGCCGCGGAGATGAAACACCGACACGAAAGCAATATGATGTGCGTCCACCCCCTCCCGCTGGCAACCCTGAGTCCACTGCTATGGAAATCAGCGCGGCCACCGCAGCCCCCCAACATGCTCAAGGAAATGAACTCTCGACACCGGGCACAGCAGTAATCCCAACTTCCGTCTCTGCTGACACGGCTCCTGCGCCCGTCTCCACCCGATCTCCAGCGACAATTAATTACGGCCAGTTTGGGGAGCTTTTAGATACAAAGTTGGACACAAAGCTGGTCGAACTCAAGGAATCAATCACATCAGAGTTCAATGCAATGCTAGTTAAATTAAGAGCGAGTTTTCAGGAGGAGGTGGCCAATCTCCGCACAGAAAATGCAAGGCTAAGGGAAGAGCTCGTGGCCCTGGAGGGAAGGGTTGGTTCGTCCGATGTAATAAAGCTGTCTGAAAGTATCTCTGTTCTTCAGAGCCAACTGAACGACAGAGATCAGGAACTGCTTTCTAACGACATTGAGGTCGCGTGCGTGCCGGAGTGCGAGGGTGAATCGGTGGGGCACCTGGTGATGACGGTGGCGGCGAAGCTTGGGATGACCTTAGAAGAGAAGGATATAGTGAGTGCAGCGCGAGTGGGTCCGAAGCATGGCTTTGTCGAAGGAGCTCCAGCGCCGCGTCCGCGGCCTATCGTCGTGCGGCTGGCAAGGCACTCGCTCCGTGACCAGCTGCTGAGAAGTGCGCGTGTGCGCCGCGGCGCTACTACTTCTGAGCTGGGCCTTCCGCCGCATAAACCGCACCGTTTTTACGTTAACGAGCGGCTTACAAAAACCAATCGAGCGCTTTTTGCCCAAGCCCGTGACGCTGGTAGGGATGCACGTTGGCGCTTCGTTTGGTCAAAAGATGGTCGTATCTACGCCCGTAAGGACCAAGCGTCGCAGAGGGTTATTTTACGTAAGGAGGAAGATGTAAAAACTTTTATAAAAGCTTAATTAGGGCAATCCTGCATGCTCTGTCAAATATAATATGTAAATTTATATTGGTAGTTCTGGCTGATTGCTATAATCTATCAATCTTCATGTCTCAAAGTGTCTGTGTATTATATAAAATACAAAAAATGTATGCTCAAAAAACACGCCAAACTTGTCAAAGTTTAATTTTCATTGGTCAACAAAACTTTAGTGCAAACATTATTTCATATAGTTTACTTGGTGATGATTTTTATTATGAAGCTTATTTTGTAATTTATGCTTTTACTTTTAGAAATTACAGCGTGTGTGAACGGACCTTCGAATCGGAAGCATTGAATATTTCAGATATAATAATATTATACTTTATACATTTTAATCAAGTTACTTATTTACTAACAAACTATAAAACCAAATACTATCGTAGAGAAAAATATAAATAAATATCTCAGATTGGGTCTCTTCAATGCGGGTTCGTTAGGTACTGGTCACGAGGAGCTGTGTGCGGCAGTTGATCGCTTGCAGCCGGATATTCTCGCCATAAATGAAACATGGTTGAAGCCAAATCAGGATGCTCGTGCGCCTTCAATTCCAGGCTACCGTCTACGTCATATTCCCCGGCCACCTCGCCTTCACAAAGGTGGTGGTGGTGGGGTGGGCTTTTACATAAAAAATTGCTATAAAGTTAGAACCCTTACCCACCCTACTTCAGATGTAGAACAGATGTGGATAGTGGCAAATATAAATTCATACAAATTCTTAATTGGCACCGCATACAGGCCCAATTGGGTGAAAGTAGACTGCTTTCTAGATTCGCTAACAGAATCTATCACTTCATTGAATAGCTATGACTACGTCATACTATTAGGAGATTTCAATATCAATTTATTAAATTCAGAAGACCTCCTTTCAAAAAAGTTACATGAATTTTTGAATAGTTTGAGTATCGAAAATCTAGTCACTGAACCGACACACTTTACTTCCCACAGCGCAACGCTTATAGATTTAATTTGCGCTAGCCTTGATGCTCCCATTGTTAAAGTTACTGTTGATCACGTCCCGGACCTTGGTGCGCATTCAATAGTTTGTGTTGACCTAAAGATAAAAAAACATAAATTTTCTCCTAAAAAAATTACTTTTAGGCCTATAAATAGTATCTTATTGAGCAGTTTCAACGATGATTTATATTCAATTGATTTTAATTTAATTTATGCCATGGATAACGTAGATAATATGATAAACGAATTTAACAAATATATTTTACGGTTGTTTAATAAACATGCCCCTATACGTACTACTGTTCTGCGTAAAAAACAAATACCTTGGTTAAAGAGTAACGTAAAGTTTATGATCAAATTACGAAACCAAGCACATGCTAAATATAAATCAACTAAAGCTGTTTCAGACTTAGTACAATACAAAAATATGAAAAAAATGGTCAACAGCGCTTTGTTTTATGAAAAAAAGGCATTTTTTGAACAGAATATAAACTGTAATATTAAAGACTCAGCAAAATTATGGAAAAACCTTAAAGAATCTGTCTTACCCGATTTTAATTGTAGTTCAGACTTACCTATTCATTTTGATGACCCCAATGAAATTTGTAAACAATTTGCTACTGTTCCAGGGAATGGTGAGGTAAAAATTTCACAACTAACATTTTATGAATACCAAAGGTTTGGTACAGCATCGTTTGAATTACACACCGTTGATGAAACAACAGTTGCAAAAATTATAATGGCCCAAAAATCAAATTCTCTTGGTGCTGACGAAATTAATTTAGATATGTTAATCTTAACACTTCCCTATACACTCAATATAATAACAAACATAATTAATACATCAATAACAACTTCTACCTTTCCAGACATATGGAAGCTTGCTCTTGTAAAACCTTTGCCTAAAATTGCCTTGCCACTCCTTGTGAAAGACCTCAGACCAATTAGCATTTTATCATGCCTATCAAAAATTATGGAAAAGGTTGTCTATGACCAGGTCATCAGATTTGTTGAAGACAATAACATATTACCAAAATTCCAATCAGGGTTCAGAAGGCAGAGAAGTACGAACACTGCTCTCTTGGACGTGGTAGATAATATTCTATCATCCAGAGATGTAGGTTTTGCTACTATTCTTGTCCTCCTTGATTTTTCCCGTGCGTTCGACAGTATTAATACTTCACTCCTGCTTTCGAAAATGACATATTATGGTTTTAACAATTCGACAGTAAAATGGTTTCACAGCTATCTAAGCGGCCGCTCCCAGGAGGTTGTTTTAAATAAGTCCGATGGATCAAAGGAGCATTCACGACCAGTAATGCTTTCGCGAGGGGTTCCACAGGGCTCCATTTTGGGGCCGTTACTTTTTATAATTTACAGTGCTGATTTGAGTTCAAATTTGACAAGTAAATACCATATATACGCCGACGATGTACAATTATACGTCCCTATTAATCATATCAACTTCAGTGATTCAATTCGAAGTTTAAATGACGACTTGGACCGTATATCTGCCTGGTCAATGCGTAATTCTTTGATACTTAACCCGAACAAATCAAAGTATATGATTCTGGGTTCACATACAAATGTGGACAAAGTTTTGGCTTTGAATCCTATCCTTAATGTTTCTGGAGTTCCGATAGAAAGAGTTGTCGAAGCGAGAAACCTTGGTGTGACATTTGATAGCGATTTGCGCTTCGAAAAGCATTTGGGTGAAGTTGTTCAAAATTGCTTTTATAGACTTAACGTACTTTATAGAATACGCCCGTTTTTAAGTGAAGTTATGAGAATTAAATTAACAGAGTCATTGATTTTATCAAAGTTAAATTATTGTTTAACGGTTTATGGTCCATGTTTGTATGAAAAATCGCATCGTCTTCTACAACGCGTCCAAAACGCGTGTGCGCGGTTTTGCTTTAAGATTCCTCCCAGAACCCACGTAACACCTTTCCTAAATAACGCGAAAATATTAAAAATTAAAAATAGATTACAATTTCAGATGGCCTGTTTATTATTTGGTACTATTAACTCAGGTAAACCGGAGTATTTATTCGAAAAACTAACATGGCGTCAAAGACCAGCGCGTAAAGCGTGTTGCGCAATTATAACCATCCCGCAACACGCAACAGCAGCATTTAGGGGCAGTTTCCGCTACCAAGCAACTAAATGCTGGAATAATATTCCTCCACCAATCCGTTCATTACCAACTTTAGGATCAATTAAAAAATCATTATAGGTTGGTATTGTTGGAAGACCAGCAGAATGGTTAAATTTGTATAGCTCTGCTCTACTAGATGTTTCATCTGTAGTTTGTTTGGTTTTGCTGCTGTGGCGCGCTTGTTGCGTAAAAATAAACTTACAAAAAATAAAATTACAGTAACTGCCATAGGATCGGTCGAACTAACCTATTTAAACTTTTAATTTATTATATTATATATAAAATAAATACTTATATAATTAGAAATTTACATATCTATACATATATGTATGTGTATATAAATATGTATATATATGTATGTGTGTGTGTATGTGTGTATGTGTATATATATATATGTGTATGTATGTATTATTGTATATATTATTTACTTATTCATTATTTTTCATAACTATCTATTGTGAGTCTTTTGTTTCTTACTTATCTTACATATTAGGTGCCGACAGAATACCAGCGTTGCAGAAGGTATTCCTTTTGTGACAAATGCTGAGTCGGGTCCTTTCACAAACGCAGTGCACTGATATTCCTTGCATGTTTCTTTTTAATCTAAAATTATTAATTCTGTACATTGTTATGTATATTCTGTCATTGTACTGTGTTTTTAAGTGAATAAAATTATTTCAATTCAATTCAATTTTAATTTGTAGAGTTCCCGACGACGTCTGTCTGACTTACAAAAGATTGGCAAACATATTTTTTTTTTTTAAATAAAAATATGATTACTTATATTCTTTTTAATGCACTAATCCGTGCTAAGGGCAATTTTAAAAACCTAATTAGAGGCAATAAAATTTACCCATGCCGGGATTAGAACCCGCGACCTCTGGCTATGCGTGTCAGCGCTCTTCCAACCAAAAATTCCATTCCAATCAAAAAAAGTAAAATGTTGCATGTTGATGATTGTAGCGACTACTCATATATAAATGGTGAAAAGTAGATTGGAGGTCTTACCTGCAGCTTTGAAGATATAATCTTGTCCTGTTCAGAATCACTAGTGTCAAATATTGACTTTATCACTCCAGAGTAGACTAAAATGTTGATTATCACACCTTGGCTGAAAACAAAACACTTTTTATTTTGGAAGTCGCTGTAGTATTATACGTAGGCTTGACCAATGGCCGGATCTACAAGGATTATTCTGGAATATGAGTCTAAGTCTTGGGTCCAAGCAATTCCAAAATCTGTTAAAATTAGATTAGTGCCTTTTGTTTGAGCAGCCAAGAATCAAACCTAAAGCAAAAAATCTTGTGTTAATGTTGTTTGTTATCAATAACAATTTACATACAGTAGATTGCATTTTATGTAGGCTTAGCTTAGAGGCCACAATAGTCTAAGGCTTAGACTATTGTGGCCTGCAAGATGTGGCAGTAGCAATTATCCGGCCAGGGGGACAAAAGGTTGAGTATGACTGGTCTAATCTGCCCTGATATAATATTATTAGACAGTTATAGTGGACTTACAATGGCCATTTTATTTTAAAATCATAATTGAGTTATAACTGCATTAAAACCTCTATAAATCTAACCTAATTTTTTTTATAAAAAAATATATAAATGCTTGCCCAAGTCATGTATGCATTACACTCCTGTAGCATATTACTTACAAAAAAGAGAAGAACACCACAGCCTTTATACAAAGGAACTTCCCGATGGGCTTCATTGGCTGGAGCTCGGCTCTGTTAGCTCTGTAGAAAAGCACCAGGCAGTACATGGCCACAAACTGGGACAGATTGTTGACTGCTACCATGTAGGGGAAGGCCACACTTGGGCTAAAGTCACTCTCTCCATAGACTCCGTTGAGCTCACATATCATTGATATAATAGTTGTAACAGGCCTCACCACAGTATATTGCAGGATCCCATGCTTGCAGTTGTGGACAAACTCCCTGTAAACAATGCATGTTTATGGAAGTTGCATCACATTGGGTGAAGTTAAATATTACATAAAAAATTACTGATTGCTAACAATTTTACATAATACAAACCTGTTAGATCTATTTTTATAAATTAAAATTCAAAAATTATATAGCATTAAAATTTTTGAATAATCTGTTTTAGAATACTTTATAATTTAAAGTTCAGCATCACAAAGTTAAAATTGCTTTTTGGACTCTTTCTGTAAAAATGTCCATGAGAATCAAACATAAAAATTTTGACAAAATTACAAGGGAGTGGATCCAGAATGACATTTAATTTCTATAGTTTGAATCTTCTTTTAGTTCATAGAATTAAAAAGCCTTCAAAGACCAAAGCTCCAAAAAGCCGAAAAGAAATTTAAGGTAGTATTTAAGTTTTTGTCCATTTTGTGTACAAAACTTATTCAAAATTTGGCAACATTGGCTGGTTACCATTACCTATTTAAAGGCTAAACATTCCACCCATACCGGGATTCGAAACATGGGTGGAATGTTTAGCCACTAAATAGGTTTTTAAAATTGTCCTTAGCACGGGTTAGTGCATTAAAAATTGCATAATGGTTACCATTACATCAAGAAATAGAATTATGTATGCATGTGTATAAAATTTACCTGCCCATTTCCCAGGGAGAAAGACAGCACAGTGGAAATATGTGGTAGACCTGAGGCTTAGTTTCCAAAACAGCTTCCAAGTCATGATCTTCATTTAAATAATTCAATAAGTACTTCATGAAGTTGTATATTACATAGGCTTCATAGCATTCTCTTAGGGAATCAAGATAGATGGACTGATCAGGGAATTCCAAGCCAATCCACGCATTTAATGCATAAATAGGCACCATCCACAAAATTCTGAAATGAGATACACAACTGTTTTAGTATAACTAAAGTCTATTTATGGTGAATAATCTGGACAAATGGTAAGCGCTTGTGACAGAAGCTGCCCCACTGTCACGTCCCTGAGTTATGAGGACACTACGAAGTAGAAGAAGTCTGATGCAATTAAAATTTATATTAGAACCAGTTTACCTTATAATGTGTTTTTGTAATGATGGGTTGGTGTAGTGAACAATGTGTTGAATAATCTGCCATGTAGATATTGGCAAGGCTAGGAGGACGAATCCACCTGCGACCAGTGCTCCTTGATCGGACTTCTTAAAGCCATTGTTAATAGAATGTGCTATTAATATGGGAACTAGGACTATAATAAGTATGACATAGATTGCTATTAGCAAAGGCCTAATCCACAATCGCCACCGGCTAAAGAATGATGTAACAGATGTCGGGCACATTTTGGTTAGCACTTCACATCACTTAGCAGTATTTTTAAGCAAATTTCAGCTTTCTATCTTATCAGCTGTTGTACTGGATACAACGAAAGTTCATCATAGCACTTATAAGCTTGTGGCAACGCAACCAACAACTTCGCATAGGATCAAGTTAAAGTAGATAGCGT
This sequence comes from Yponomeuta sedellus, assembly GCA_934045075.1. NCBI lineage: Eukaryota > Metazoa > Arthropoda > Insecta > Lepidoptera > Yponomeutidae > Yponomeuta > Yponomeuta sedellus. The sequence continues at coordinate 17,607,328 of OW203722.1, read as the reverse complement.
CCCGTTTTCTACGTATGTATGAAAACATTAGGCTAATAGGCTATTAACATTGGATATCGCGGAAAAATTAAAGAACTTTATGACTGTCTTCACTGTCTTGGATGAAGATTGAAGATGACATGACAACCACAAATGACAACACAAATTAGACAGGTAGATGACAATATTGCAGTGTTGCCAGAGACCGCACATCAAAAGATACACGAGCAAAGTATAAAAGTCACAAAAATCCCAAAGGTTACAATTTCTTACCAGATATTTTTCCTATGATGCAACCACTTGAACGTTACTTTAGATCAATTTCGGTACCTCATTTTTGGCTGAAACTTAAAAAAATTGTGTTGTTTGTGAATGTGAAACAAATATCATTCTTGTAGACTATTTTTCTATAGTAATAGTTTTGTTAAAACCAACAAAATTTTATCCAAAACAACAAAAAAAGCTTTCTTTCTGGTAATAAGAATTGCAATGTTATTTGTTTTGCTCCTTGACTGATTTTACTGCAGTCTGCTACAGACTGGCCCATACTTCAAAAAGTCACAAAAAGATACAAAGGTGGTTAAAAAGTTACAAAATTTACAAAAGTTACAAAATGCAACAAAAACGGCAATAAATACACAGAACAATTATGATGTGTGCACAGACTAAATAGGTTTAATTGTTCTGTGGGTGTATGACATGATCACAGATTATTACGTCTATGATTGTTCTGTGGTCGATGACAGTGACATTTCAGCACAGACTACAACGTCAACGACACAGTCAAGGGGTAGCAGTAACTTAGCAGAAACCTTCGACAATAATGCTGTCCTGCTTTCGCTAACCAACCTTTCATAAGAAAAAAAGAGATGACACTACGTTTATCAATGCACCGATTTCAAGGTGCGTACATGCCCTACTGTCAAACGCTACCGACTAGGGATGGGCCTAACTCTCCATCGATATCGATAGAAACGTTGAAAAATGAAAACGAATTAATTGTACTGTATCTTTGTAATTATGTTTTGTTTGTTTTTTTCCTGGTGTACAATAAATAATGTTCTTATCTTATCTTAAATAATGTAATAAATTAAAATAAATTGTATTGTATACAATTATTTTCAATCATGTTTTATCAAAATAAGTAACAATAATTTAAAAAGCGACACTTTTTCACACAAAATATTCGTCAACTTCAACACAATGCTCTGTCTCGAATTTCTTGCTGAAGGCCTATGCTTCAGAAAAAAATCCGTGACGACGTATTATATTGACGTTACGTTTCTTCTTCACATTTAGTAAAAATAAGTTATCGAAACTTAATACTCATGTTTATCTTGCAATAAAATTCGAAAAGGAAAATACTTCTTCGGCCGCAATCTGTCGCTAAAAGTTGCCAGCAAACCTTATTTAATAATCACAATATTATATTGCAAGTAATAATTCAGTAATTCGATGCACGCAGTAATTTAATGTGTCATGTGAGGAATTCTGATATTTAAATAAGTTTCGTTGACAGATTTTTTTTAGACAACAGATAGGGCTGGTCATCAACGAAGGAATTTTCGAACGGATGACTATACTACGTCAGTCTTCAGTAAATTTGATCAAGAAAGAAGAATATGACCGTGGCATTGGCAGATAACAGACATTTTTACTAAATTCCCATGTTTAGTACTGACCTGAAAACAAAAAGAAACTTTTAATAAAGGCGTACCTACAAAAAAGAGCTACTTAAATAATAAAATATTCCACTTTTAAACACTTTCGTTTTAGATCTCTTTATTTACCTATAAAGAGATCTAAAACGAAAGATCTATTTATAGGTCTATACTATACCTATACCACACAATTTATTAATTGTGAAACTAACAGCTTTGATGTTCATTCATTTAACATTTTATTTTTACCTTTCAACCTTTCTTAATCCATCTATCTATGATTTACACTTGTGGAGAGATGGTTTTTTTGTGGGAAAGTCTATGGTGGTTTGTATTGTTGTTGGGTACGATTTAAATTCAGGACAAACATAAAACAGCTGATGGGGTTTGGAAAACCAATTGTTTACTCGTAAAAGTCTGAATATAAGCAACATCGTGTTGTGGGAATTTAGGGCCTGTTTTTTGATATTATCAATTCTCACATCACACTGTTTATTTATTATGATTTTAAATACTGAAATAAAGATAAATTATTAAATGGATGAAGGCACCACTCGGACGCTGTGGTGCCTGGTCCACTGTCTGGATGTAGAAGACTACTAAGGAAATATGATAAAAAAAAATTTTTGTAAACTTTCGTAGTTATTCTCGTTATGCTCGAATACAAAATAAACTCCGGGGAACATCCTATTTTGTAAAGACATGTCATAAGTGTATATGAAAAGGTAGCGACAAATATTCTGTAACAAATGTTTAACTTTCTTACCATTACTTAAATTTTTACTGGTCTAAGGTGGGCACCACATCTTCCTTCAGGCGTGTTCACAATAAGTTTCTTCGTCCAAATCACTCGGGTCTAAAGTGCCTTGTGCGCAGTTTACAGTCGTTTCTGTCCTGCTTCTTATTTCTGTGTTTTAGCATGCTATTGCGTCCATATATCAATTTGGGAAAACTTGAACAAGAATAAACAATGGATTAAGTACTAAGAAGGTGTAATGAACAAGTATCGACTATACTACTACTAAGGCGAATTTTCATCGACCATGCTTTCGCCATCACTAGTACAACCTACAAATGGATTGGTTTATTTTCCTAATTTTAGGGCGTAGAAGGGTTCTAGAAGCTACAATTACGGTAATTTTGGTTACCGAGTCGTTAGGAAGTTTATTTTCAAAGTGATATTTCTTCCCTCGGTCCTTTTACGCGAGAAAACATAGGATTTAGGTACTCACCTTTGGAAGTTCATATTATAATCTGCGTTTTCTTTGTTTCTTATATGACCTGCAGCCACCACGCACTTTTCACCTCATTGTGCATTTATCGTAAAATATCCCAGGATAAGTTGCACCAAAATGTTTTAGTTATTTCAATTTTCTAAAATAATCCGACGACGTCTTCACAGATTTTACACTTGCGATAACCCGACTAAATTTGAAAACATTCAGAGTGTTGCCACTATTGTGAGTTACAATACCATCTTATTTTGGACTCTTACTCAGGGCATCAGGGTATCGTTTTGACAATTAGGCGTGTACGCTGTCACGTGACCATCGTTTCTTCTATTGATTTAATTGCTCTGTGGACACAGTCGACACCACAGAGTATATAAACACTTCGTTTTAAGAGACGGGACCTCCTTGAGTTTAGCCCCGTTAGCAATATCAACACATAGAGCAAAAATGCAATGTCAAAAGTAAGTGCTACCAACATAACAACTTGTCTGTGCGTTAGGGACGTCCTCTTACATTACTACATTTATCGATATCGATAAATTATCATCCAGGGGCTCCGCAGTTAGCCTAATAAAATTAATAAAAATCAATGTTTTCAATAAAACGACAAATGAAATTAGTATTTTATTATTTATTATCAAATCACAATAATTGTGGTCAAGGTCTATTGAATTTATTTCAGCGGCTATTTGGTTTTTCTTTAGAGGTGTCCAATCTGAGTGAACTTCATCAATCGGTGGTTTGGATTCAGGTGCTGAAATCGTCAAAAAAAGTTAAGTTTAGTCGTTATTGAATATTAATTTGTTGGTAAACTATGCTACTTACCGGGATAGTTCTGATAAATATGCTGAGATTCCAGGCCACAATAATTGTGGTCAAACCCTACTGGACCAATAGCAACAGCTGATATTTTGGCTGCTGTACAAGGTGCTGAAAATGATAACACTTTGTAATTTATCAAAGTAAACAAACACTAGTTACAAAAAACTTCAGCGATACATGAAAAGTCTACGTACCAGAGTTGTTTCGTGAAGCTCGACAACTAATAGGTTTTTGTATAGCTGAATCTGAAAATAAACAATTGCAAGAATAGTCCGAAAAAAATAAATAGTTTGTTCCTGTTTACCACATAACTGCATAATTGACTATGTAACTATCAAATACATTTTTATAAAAAAATATTTTAAGTTAAAATTAGTAAAAAATATTTTAGTAATTCCAATCACTAACCAGTTTCAAGTGATGCGACGTGACAACGTGGTAAGAAAACTCAGCTAGTAAGTAATCAGGAAGAGGAGGCGCATTTATAAGTAGAGAAGGTACAGCCCTGTAAAAAAATGTTTATCTAAGTAATGTCATTTATACTTTACTTTATACTTTATTGTACACGAAAAACACAAAAAAAGAAATACAATTAAAGAAAATACATGTACAAAGGCGAGCTTATCTCTGTAAGAGATAATTTTTAAGATAAGAGATTTATGTATTAAGACGTAATAATAATATTGCGTTCTAAGTGACGGAGCAAAATACATTCAAATGTTCGACGTAAAGCAAGGCGTATTTTGTGTTTTATTACATAATTATTCATGAAATGTAGTGAGTGTTACATTATATATAACACAACTCACCATTTCTTTAATCGGCTTCCTTTTAAAATCGTTGTTAAAATCTTTCGGCCGGACATGATCTCTACAAACATATTTTATGTTGGTGGAGATTTTTTTTTTTGCGTTATGGCTCTGCACGGTTTGTGCCTACGCCAGTGTCAAGTATTTGAAGGATTAGGGTAAAGGTAGGGAAACGCAATTTAATTTACAAAAAATTGAACGGAATTTGGAAAAGGTATTAGGATCAGTTGTTAATAACATTGGGAATAAAATAAGCAAAAATGAATCTACACCATGTACATACTTCGAAAATACTATTTACATAAGAAAATATTACATATTATTATACAAAGGAAACTAAATTTTAATATCGTTCTTACTTAAAAATTTTGCTATACATTTATAAATATTTACATTATAACTACATAAGAGGCAGGTTGCAGAGGAAGGAAAAGGAACACCAAGGGAAATCAAGGAAGCAAAAAAGAAGGAATGATAACAATCAGGGCAGGAAAATAATATGTGATTAATATCTCCCACCGCAGCTCCACAGGCACAGGCAGGACTCTGCACAATACCAAGCCTAGCAAGGTGGGCCGGAGTTGAAGTATGGCCTAGACGCATTCGGATCAGGCTTGATGTAATTTTCTTACTAAACTTGGCATCGGCCCTACAAAACCAAGGCTTTGGCGAAATATTGGGTTGGATTCTGTGGTAATGAAAGCCTTTTGACAGGTCCTCTGCCCAGGTTCTATCCCAGGAAACCTGGAGATAAGCCCTAGGAAGAGTGGCCAGGTCGTTATGATGATTTTCGTACGGAAACACGTCTCCACACTCCACCGCAGAATTCGCAAGTTCATCAGCCTTTTCGTTACCTACTATGCCACAGTGGGATGGGACCCATCCAAATTGCAGAGTAAGATCTCTCTCCGAGCATATACGTAGTAATTTGTGGATAGCAAAAATTATTGGGTGAATGGTAGTAAAAAACGGAAATTTAATTAATGCCTGGAGAGAGCTCAATGAATCTGTCAGTACTAAAGTATTCCTAAGACCCATTAGTAAAATATATTCTAAAGCTTTTAGGATGCCAAAACATTCTCCAGAAAATACTGAAGACTCAGGAGGAAGTTTAATTTTTTGGACTATTGTATATTGTGCATGAAAAACACCTATACCTACGCAACTACCCTGGTGTTTTGAAGCATCCGTAAAAATTGTGTGCCACCCCTGGAATTGGTTGTCTAATAGGTTTTTTTTTTTTAATGGTTTGATGGCAACCAATATTTCCGCCAATGTCAGGGTTGCATAAAGTAACAGCTCAGGGAATGGTCGGTTATTTAATTAAAATTTCACTTTGTTGAGCTATTGACCTGTGGACAAACATACACAAATATATAAATACACATATCTGGTTAGCAACACATCACAATTTGATTTTGTTATTAGTAAAGAAATATATGTAATAAACGGTGTACGAACTAAGGTTAATAACGACTTGAAATTTATGGGCTTGGGGATATCCGGGGGAAGGAGATCGTATAAAGACGGTATTTTAGGGCCATTGAAAAACATGTGATCAACGGTGCCTTCCTCGAGTCCACACTCACAGAGGGAGTGGTCCCGCACCCTTAATTTTGCGAGATGAACCGGAGTGCTAGCGTGGCCAATTCTTAATCTGCATATCGAAGAAGTAACGCGTTTACTAGCAGTTCTAAACTTGAAGAACCAAGGCCTTCTTGGAATTGTGGGTTGAATATCTCCATAATATTTCCCGACAATTTTACGTGAACGATCCCAGGATGCTGTCCACGAAGTCATTAAGTTTATTGTTGCCTGCGCACAAAGGTCATGGGAAAATATAGTGTTCTTTTCTACACCAGTTTTGATAGAAAGTCTTAGCCCCTTCAGCGCTAGGTCTAACCCTTCGGAGGAAAATGGGTCGTCGAGAGGACTTGAGGTATTTGGCGAAGTCGAGTTGAGAATGCACTCGTGAAGCAATGGGACAGAATCAGGGGCCAGTTTTCGGGCGAACTGCATGTACCAATCAGAGACAACATTGGATGTGGGATTGCTACTGGCGTAAGCACCGCGAAATCTTTTTATGCTAGTCCATACAAGTGTCGGATGTGTGTCGGGAGAGAGGTTTTCACAAAATTTAGACCAGGATTCAGACTTCTTTTGTGCTAGCAATCTTTTTGTTTCTGCGTCGCACCGCTGATATGTTATAAAATTCGCAGGAGTCATCTGACGAGTGTAATTTTGCTCAGCCTGTTTCCTATTTTTAATAGCCTCCGAACAGTCTGAATCCCACCACGGTGGAGCTCATAGCCTATTCCCCTTTATTTTCTTTTTTTTTAAAGATAACTCGGCAGCTGATTGAATGGAGTTCTTTAAGAGGGTGTAAATATCCCTGACCTCCTCTTGGACATTCGAAGAGGAGATTACCATATCTAAGCACTCAGAAAACTTACTCCAGTCTGCATTGTTTAAAACATACTTGAGTAGGGGAGGTGGGGATTTCCTGGCTAACGTTTCCCTACCCATAACTTCCAGTAGGATAGGGAAATGATCACTACCCCGGGAATCAGGTAAGACCTGCCAGTTTATAGTTGATGCTAAGGAGCTGAATACTAAGGACAAGTCGACCGCAGATTTGGGATTTTGAGTGGGGTAAACTCTTCGTGTTGGAGAGCCATCATTTAAGATGCAAAGGTTGAGTTCATCACAAAGATCTTACAAAAGGGAGCTAAAACCATCACACTTATGTGAACCCCAAATAGTATTATGACTATTAAAATCTCCTAGTAGCACTAAGGGGCCTGGTACAGAAGAGAGAAGAGTTCTGAGCTCTGAGTAAGCAGATTGAGTGGGATGAGGGATATAAATAGACACAAAAGAAAAATTAAATGCTCTAACAGCAACTATATTAAGTAAATCTGAGTGACTAGGAAGAGGAATCAAAGAAAAACTAATTAGACGACTACACAATTACACAGAACCAGCGTATCCATCAATTCTATCATCCCGCAGACATGAGTAACCTGAAACTCTAAAATGAGACCCAGGCCGAAACCACATCTCCTGGACAGCTAGAATTGATGGACAATTCTGATTTATCAGGTCTATGAGTTCATTCTTCTTCAATCTAACACTCCTGCAATTCCATTGTATTATCTTCAGGTTGGATGTACTTGCCATTTTCAGGAAATAGTTGTGCAAGTATTTGTTTCACGTTGTACGGTAGTTCGATGCCTTCAATACGGGAACAAATGTTGACCAAACATGAGGCCAACAGCTCAAGCAAGTTATCATTGGGGGTGATGGGGATAGCTCGAGGGGAGTTTTCCGAAATGGGTTGGTGTGAACAGGCACAACCATTTTTTTGTTGCGAGGAGGGAACCCTAATAATGTCAGAGTAAGCCACCCTATCGTACCCTTGTGATGATGCTGGAGATTTGACCTTGACTGGTGTGAACACAGTTTTCCTATAAGAGGAGAGTTGATGTGAAGAGACCATAGTATGAAACATAACAGTCTCTTTGCTATTTTTTTACTTTTTCTTTCTCTATGGTTAATGCGGTTGTCATCACCATAGTTACCTTCTGACTGTTATTCTTTGTCATCATAATTTTTCTCGCTTATGTATTTTCCTAATTAATATTGCTCTTCTCTATCTATCTATAATACAACTGCTTCTATATCCTTTACTCAAGTTCGTTTATTCTTGTCATTATAAGTTATAGTTCAACACTATAAAAGTTAATATGGTAGCAGAGCGTTAAGTGAAAAATGTAGTCACGACATATGGCTAATGGGCATTAAAAACTCGTGCTCTTGTGCTGCAAACATGCCGAAGACGACATATCACATAGAGCCACTCGACAAAGATAACTACGACACTTGGGCAATTCAGGCCGAAGCCGTATTGGTGAAGAGCAAACTTTGGAAGTACGTACTTAATCCCCTAGATACAAACGCAAGTGCCGACGATGTTGAAGGTGATAGACAGGCAAAATCTGAATTGATCCTGATAATCGCTCCATCTCAACTGAAAGAGATAAAGAAATGCACATCTGCAAAGTCCCTATGGGATAAACTTAAAGAAATTTATGCGAGTAAAGGTCCTGCGCGAAAAGCATCCCTTCTTAAGCAACTTATACTTACAAAACTCGAAGGAAACGATGTACGTGCACACTTAAACCAGTTTATGGATATAGTTGACAAACTAGCCGATATGGATGTCGCTATAAACGAAGATCTTCTAACAATTATGATGCTCTACAGTTTATCGTCTGAATACGAAAACTTTCGCGTGGCCATTGAGTCCCGTGACATGCTCCCGAAACCAGACGAACTGAAAATAAAAATAATCGAAGAACGCGATGCTCGTCATCACAATGAAAGCTCGGAACCTGTTCAACAAGAAGAAGAAAACGCACTCTACGCATCTTGCAAAGTCTGTAAGAAAACAGGAAGTCATATGTTTCAGAAAAAGACGCATAAGATATGCTCTAACTGCTGGAACAAGAAAAATAAAGAGAAGAAGTCAAACAAAAACCACAATTCTCACTACGCTGACGAATGTCTTCTTACTTCGAACAGAGACAACCAGGACGATTGGGTACTTGACAGCGGCTGCACCTCCCATATGACGTATCAGCAAGAGTACTTCAAAGACATGAAAACTGTGTCTAGAAAACTCAACTTTGCATCGGAAGATCATTCTACTGACATTGTAGGTGAAGGCAGAGTTACACTGAACAATAAACGTGGGAAAAAACACCTAGAAAAGACGCTATTTGTACCCTCACTCTCCACAAACTTACTTTCGGTACCAAGCATGACCGAATGTGGTGCTACTGTAAGATTTGATAAGGACAAAGCAGTAGTACGCAACAAAACAGGAAAGTTGCTAATGACCGCCGCAAAAATAAATGGTCTCTACTACGTCAATACGCAAAACGTTGAACGAAACTTTGCTGCAACGCCTGCAAAAAGTTCAACAAACACAAAGCCAAGCAGTATAATCGACTGGCATAGAAAACTTGGGCACATAAACGACAAAGACCTCCGTCTAGCTCTCAACAACGAGGCAATGATCGGTTTAAACTTTGATAAACATGAAACTTTGTCGGATTGTGAAATATGCATTCAATCAAAAATGACCCGAGTACCAAGCCCTCCACAACGAACGACTCCTCGAACTTCTGAACGTCTAGAAATCGTCCACAGTGACGTATGTGGCCCAATCAGTACACCTTCTGACGCCAAGAGTAGGTACTTTGTAACCTTCATTGACGACTACAGCAGGTATGGACGGGTCTACTTCTTAAAAAACAAATCTGAAGTACTAGACAAGTTTAAAGACTACAAACAAGAAATGGAAAAGTTTACGGGCAACAAAATCAAACATTTGCAAACGGACAACGGAACGGAATACGTTAACGTCAAATTCGAAACGTATCTAAAAGAACACGGGATCGCACGACGCTTATCCGCACCCTACACCCCACATCAGAACGGTATCGCAGAACGGAAGAACCGAACACTAGTGGAGAAAGCAAGAGCTATGCTTATTGACGCAAAAGCATCAATGCACCTATGGGCAGAAGCAGTAAATACCGCAAACTATTTATGCAATAGAAGTGTAAACAGTGCTATTGACAACAAAACACCATTTGAGAAATGGGTCGTAAGAAAGCCCTGCATCAATCATCTCCATTCTTTTGGATCAAAAGCCTTCATATTGAAGAAAGGACCCAAAGGTCACAAGTTTGGTTCCAAGGCAATACCAGGAATGTTTGCTGGATACTCTGACACCAGCAAAGCATATAGGGTTTACGTCCCATCCAAACGTAAAGTTTTTATTTCCAAAGATGTTAGAGTTGTAAAGACAAATTACTACTCAAACCTTAGTGACAACGTCAACAACTTTAATTACAAAGAAAAATGTGATTCTACACCAGAAACAAAGAAAATGCAAGTAGATATCGATGACGCACACGACAATCAGCAACCTGAATCTTTTGAAAACGTCGTACATGTAGATTCTACTCAGCACGATGAATATGTTGACTACGAACCAGACACCGTTAACGATCAAGAAGCTGACAATGAAAACGCAGCTAAAACTGAATCCGAACCTGAACCGAATGACTACAATTTAAGAGACAGATCAGCAATACAACTGCCACAATGGTATGATGATTTCGTACTGGCTGCTGTCGCTGAAGTCGAAAATTTACCAAAGGATCCAGTGACTTACAAACAAGCGTTGGAATCACTTGATAAAGATAAATGGCTTGAAGCTATGCTGAGCGAGATAAGCTCACTACAAGAAAATAAAACATGGAACTTAGTAAAATTGCCTCAAGGAAGAAAGGCACTACCATGTAAGTGGGTTTATAAATTGAAAACGAACCCTGATGGTTCCGTAGACAAATTCAAAGCCAGGCTAGTTGTAAAAGGGTATTCACAACAACAAGGTGTCGACTATGACAAAACTTTTAGCCCTGTGGCGCGTCTCAGCACAATACGAGCTATTATAGCAATCGCTGCTAAAGAAAATCTAAGTCTACGACAATTTGATGTAGCAACAGCCTTTCTTAATGGCTCAGTTCAGGAAGAAATCTATGTCAAACAGCCAGAAGGCTTTCAAGACGGAACAAAGCGGGTATGCAAACTAAATCGTAGTCTCTATGGTCTCAAGCAAGCGCCGCGATGCTGGAACACATGCATTGCGGAATTTCTTATAAAAACTGGCTTCAACCAGAGTGAAGCAGACCCTTGCTTGTATTTCAGAATAAGAGATAATTCTAAAGTTATAATTGGCCTTTATGTCGACGATGGACTAGTGGCGTCTAACACAACGGCTGCTGCAGACGAGTTCATCAATGAACTAAAAACGGGGTTCAAGATAATAATCAAACCGCCTTCTACTTCCTGGGGATTGAAATAAAATCAGAAAAAGGACGAATAACTTTATCCCAAGAATCATATACAAAAAAGATTTTAAAGAAGTTTGGCATGACGAACAGTAAATCTGCACCAACTCCTATAGTAAAAGACACCGGCGATACAGAACATAAAGATGAAAACAAACCAGACTTTCCATATAGACAAGCAGTAGGAGCACTTACATATTTAGCTGTTGGCACAAGACCGGACATTGCCTATGCAGTAAGCAAAGCGTCGAGAACCCTCGAAGCACCGACTGCAAATGATGTCATATTAGTTAAACGGATCTTCCGTTACTTAAAAGGAACGCTTGACAAAAGCCTGATTTATAGGCATACTATAGATTCGCCCAAGAACTTGGTCTGCTATTCCGACTCTGATCTCGGAGGTGATCAACCGACAGGAAAGTCGACATCTGGAATGGTGTGTCTATAATCAGGCGCGGCAATCAGCTGGAGGAGCCAAAGACAAACAGTAGTGTCCCTCTCGTCCACCGAAGCGGAAATAATCGCAGCCAGTGAAACCGCGCAAGAAATATTGTGGCTGAACAGTCTACTAAAAGATCTGGTCAACTTACAAAAACCAGTGCTCAACTTGGACAACGAGTCAGCTGTAAAGCTCTCCCATAATCCCAAATACGAGACCACAAACGCACTAAACACATAAAGCTGAAACATCTCTTTGTGAGAGAATGTGTGACCAATGGGGAACTCGAAGTTAAACAAGTACCAGCCATACGACAGCTGGCTGATATGTTTACCAAGCCGGTTTTCGGCCCAAGGTTGGAAGATTTAAGTGGAAGAATTGGTTTGAAGAGAATTTCCAATTCTAAAAGTTCTGAGGGTGTAAAGAGACCATAGTATGAAACATAACAGTCTCTTTGCTATTTTTTTACTTATTCTTTCTCTATGGTTAATGCGGTTGTCATCACCATAGTTACCTTCTGACTGTTATTCTTTGTCATCATAATTTTTCTCGCTTATGTATTTTCCTAATTAATATTGCTCTTCTCTATCTATCTATAATACAACTGCTTCTATATCCTTTACTCAAGTTCGTTTATTCTTGTCATTATAAGTTATAGTTCAACACTATAAAAGTTTAAAAACCTATTTAGAGGCTAAAAATTTCACCCATGCCGGGATTCGAACCCGCAACCTCTGGCTATCCGTACCAGCGCTCTACCAATTGAGCCAATGGGTGACTCACGGCATCAGTGAAATTTCGAACCTCTTTACAATATTCTCTGTATTACGTACAGGCAGCGACATCTGACTTAAGCAAATTGCATTACTTACAGCCCCGACTACCTACTTTGCAGTTAGGTTTAACATCGGAACGATATCACTGTACCCACATGATTACACTATTTTTATTTTTAATGCACTAACCCGTGCTAAGGAACAAATTTAAAAACCTATTTAGAGGCTAAAAATTTCACCCATGCCGGGATTCGAACCCGCAACCTCTGGCTATCCGTACCAGCGCTCTACCAATTGAGCCAATGGGTGACTCACGGCATCAGTGAAATTTCGAACCTCTTTACAATATTCTCTGTATTACGTACAGGCAGCGACATCTGACTTAAGCAAATTGTATTACTTACAGCCCCGACTACCTACTTTGCAGTTAGGTTTAACATCGGAACGATATCACTGTACCCACATGATTACACTATTTTTATTTTTAATGCACTAACCCGTGCTAAGGAACAAATTTAAAAACCTATTTAGAGGCTAAAAATTTCACCCATGCCGGGATTCGAACCCGCAACCTCTGGCTATCCGTACCAGCGCTCTACCAATTGAGCCAATGGGTGACTCACGGCATCAGTGAAATTTCGAACCTCTTTACAATATTCTCTGTATTACGTACAGGCAGCGACATCTGACTTAAGCAAATTGCATTACTTACAGCCCCGACTACCTACTTTGCAGTTAGGTTTAACATCGGAACGATATCACTGTACCCACATGATTACACTATTTTTATTTTTAATGCACTAACCCGTGCTAAGGAACAAATTTAAAAACCTATTTAGAGGCTAAAAATTTTTTTTTTCACCCATGCCGTGAGTCACCCATTGGCTCAATTGGTAGAGCGCTGGTACGGATAGCCAGAGGTTGCGGGTTCGAATCCCGGCATGGGTGAAATTTTTAGCCTCTAAATAGGTTTTTAAATTTGTTCCTTAGCACGGGTTAGTGCATTAAAAATAAAAATAGTGTAATCATGTGGGTACAGTGATATCGTTCCGATGTTAAACCTAACTGCAAAGTAGGTAGTCGGGGCTGTAAGTAATGCAATTTGCTTAAGTCAGATGTCGCTGCCTGTACGTAATACAGAGAATATTGTAAAGAGGTTCGAAATTTCACTGATGCCGTGAGTCACCCATTGGCTCAATTGGTAGAGCGCTGGTACGGATAGCCAGAGGTTGCGGGTTCGAATCCCGGCATGGGTGAAATTTTTAGCCTCTAAATAGGTTTTTAAATTTGTTCCTTAGCACGGGTTAGTGCATTAAAAATAAAAATAGTGTAACTATAAAAGTTAATAGTTGAGTTGAGGGCACATTTTTATGTGGAGTATGCTGTGGGGAGATTAGTTGAGAGTTAGTAGCAGCTGTTCGAGCGACATCAGCATATGGGCGGCGGACATTAGAAAAGCGAGCTGAAGCTTCATGGTTAGACACATTTTCCTGAGACATGGTGATTTTTATCATCTTTTGTCTTGAAAACTCTGGGCATGATTTATCAGTAGCCATGTGGAAACCGGAGCAAAACAAACATGTTGCCTCTGTAGTGTTACATGAATCACCAGGATGAGATTGGCCGCATTTAAAGCATCTGGGCTTCGAACGACATTGTGCTTTAATGTGGCCGAAGTGACAGCAATTGTTGCATTGAATTGTGGGCAGGATATAAGGTTCCACGGGCAGGGAAGTGTAATAACACCTAATGTGACTAGGCAGAGTCTGTCCTGAGAATGTAAGGACTACTGTTTGAGTGGGTACCCAGAGGGGAGAGTCGCCAGAGCGCAAAACTTTTCTATTAAAACGTCTCGCCTTAATAATTACTGTTTGGACTCCAGGCACAGTAGTGGCCTCAACAAACTCCTCCATGGAGTAGTCGACTGGCACATTGCGGACAATGCCCATGCGAGTCACTGCATGGGAGGGGATAGTTGCAGCATATTTGTTTGTAGTAATGATAGGATCAGCAACAAATGTATTAGCTGCTTGAGCAGACTTGAATTCAACTGCAATACGGTTTCTCCCTGTGCTCTTGACCTCCTTGACACCCTCAAAGTGGTTTTTAGACAAAAATTGGCCAAACTTAACAGCTCTGATGGAAGTACCAGCTGCAGGATCAGCCTCCTGCCTGTGGATGTGGACAATAAAGGGAGGCGCGTCGTGGTCATTATATTGTTTTTTATCATAATCGGGACTTATGTAAACGGATTGCACCGAAGGCGCAGCAGAGTCCGGGTCCGTGATCAATTTTTTAGGGACGTTCGCAATGTGATTCGGTCCTGAAGCAGAACCAACCCGTTTTCGCCAGGGGTTTGGAATTCATTCTGAGTCAAAAGGGGTGGAGATAGTTCCATGTCGCCAGACCGGTCATCTGGTGGGACGTCCGGCGGATCGGGCGGATCCTTCCCCATTTCCTTCCTAACCAAGAATTTTTATGTTTACAACCACTTACCAAGTATTTGTACACGTATCAACAAAACAAACACTTAACAGATCATGCAGGTCACCATAAACAGTACAACAGAGCAAGAAAAACAATAGATTCACTCGAAATTCGAGGAAGAAAGCCAAATTCCACTTAAAAGCGTGTGACTATTCTCACCCTTCCAAAGCGAAAAAACGTCTAATAGGTTATTAAACTCGCCATTTTGACAGATATCATGTTTAGATATTCCTAAATTAAGACTAACGTTAGGGATTTGAACTAAAGAGTTGTAAGGACAGTGAAAAATAGGAAGCAAATTAGAGTTACTGCATGGAGCCTCAATAGAGTTAAATTTCAGGAAACTCTTAACAAGACACGGAGTAGCCCTGTGAGACCAATACTTGGACATTGTAATAAGGTCTGAAAGATGTTGTAATCTGCCAAGCAAAGGATGATTAGAAAGCTGCAAACAACGACTCAAAAATCTATCGCACAGGTATTGACGCCTTAACCGCAGAGGCGGCTCTACACACTCTACTTGCAAGCAATTAATAGGACTAGATTTCATTGCTCCTAAGATGATTCTTAAAGCCTTCGACTGCACAGCATCCAATTTCTTAAAGCCAGCAGCACTACCAGGCTCCAATAAGAAGGTTTCGTAATCCAGAACACTTCTAATTAAAGCATTATAAATCAACCTCAATGAAAAAGGATGAGCACCCCACCAAACCCCTGAGAGGCATCTGATAATATTTAATAAGCGATCACACTTGGCAGCAATGTATTCACAATGTAGGAGTCCGGTAAGTTGACTGTCTAAAATAACTCCTAAAAATTTTACTTGAGTTTTTACTGCAATGGGAGAGGAATTATATCCAACACAAATGTCAGGACGCTTTCTCATTCTTGAAAACAACACCACAGCACTCTTACTGACAGACAGGTCCAGACCATTAGTGGATAGCCATTGATGAAGCTTTGACAGAGAAGCAGTAAGAGATGAGCACATCGTGTCTATTGAGTTACCCGTTGTATAAAGAAGAAGGTCATCTGCATATTGCAAGACTTCTATAAAGTTACCAAGAGCAGAATCTAAATCATAGGTATAAATATTGTATAACAAGGGAGAGAGCACTGACCTTGAGGGAGACCTCTCCAAACTACTCTAGATATTTTTTTGTCATCTATGTACACATTAATTGACCTTTCTGAGAGTATATTTACAATAAAATTGACAAGCAAATTGGGGACTTTTAATAATTGAAGTTTTTGTTTCAGGACAGACACAATTACACTGTCATAGGCAGCACGAATATCAAGAAACGCTGGAAGAACTGAATTATTATTTGAAAAAGCTATAGGAATGTCAGTCGTGAAAACGCTTATGCTGTCAATAGTACCTCTTCCTTTTCTAAAGCCATACTGGGAAGGCGATAAAAGGTTATTGCTCTCAATGAACCATTCAAGCCGAATTTTAACAAGATATTCAGCTATTTTAGCTAAAACAGAAGATAAGGCAATGGGTGTGTAAGAGGAAGGGTCAGCAGAAGGCTTACTAGATTTTAAAATTGGAATGATGATTTGGGATTTCCAGGAGAAAGGAATAACACCTGAAACTACAATAGAGTTAATTAATTCTAGGTAAGTTAAGAGAGTAGAGTCACTAAGATTAACTATGAAAGAATAAGGAATACCATCTTCTCCTGGGGCAGAATCCTTAACATTGGAGAGGATCCCTTTTAATTCCTCTAAGGTAAAAGGAGAGTTTAAACCAGACTCATTATGTTCATTATGGCAAATGGGATACATGGAGGTTTGTTCTGGAACAGAGGGAGGAGCTAGGTGATCCATATACTGATCAGCCAAGGAAAGAGACATCTTAGGAGTGTGAGAATCACTGAAGGCTGCTCTAAAACGTCTTACATTTTTCCAAACGGCAGAAGGTGGAGTATTTGGGGAAATAGAACTGCAAAATTTTTGCCAACCATCATATTTTTTTTGTTTTAAAAGCTTTTTAGTTGACCTGGAAACTTCTAAATAACTGTCAAAATTCTCTGAAGTCATTTGATCACAATACAACCTTTCAGCTTCTTTTCTTTTTTTAACAGCCCCAGAGCACTCTACATCCCACCAAGGCGGAGAAGGAATTTTAGACATACAATCTTTAAAAGGGAAAGTCTCATCTGCTGCCTCCATCAAAACCTTAGCGAACATCTCTGCATCAGTGACACATAGAGATTCACAATCTTTGATTTTTGACTCAACACATTCCCTAAAGGAAAACCAATCTCCATTACTTAATCTATGTTTGATACGAGGTTTATATGTTGAATTATGACAATTACTTCTAGGGAAGGAAACAACTAAAGGAAAATGGTCACTGCCATATGATGAAGACAATGGGTACCATTCTAAAACTAATGCAAGATCAGGAGTACATATAGATAAATCAGGGGCACTAATTCCCTCATCAGGCTTAGTATGACGGGTTGGTAAACATGTGTTTAAAATGCATAGATTATGTGATTGAATAATGACTAGTAGTTGTTCCCCATAACATGAACTCACAGAGCTACCCCATGCCTGGTGTTGACAATTAAAATCCCCTAAAACCAGAAAGGGCTTAGGAAGAATAGAAATAATATTACTAATTTCAGATAAAATATTTACAGATGGACGAGCAAAATATACAGATAATATACAAATGTTATTTACAACAGCAGCAACAACCGAAATGTCATTGCTGTGTGAAGGGAGCGGAACAGATGAAAAAGAGAGAGACTTATGGATGAGTATAGCCACTCCACCATACCCATCATCTCGGTCTTCTCTAAGACATGAGAAACCAGACATTTTATAAGAAATACCCGGTTTTAACCATGTCTCTGAGAGAGAAACTATGGAAGGACTATGTTTATTACAAAGATGAATGAAATCAGATTTTTTACTGGTTATACTGCGGCAATTCCATTGCAGGATTTTGCCTAAACTGGCCATTGTTGGAAAGTGAATAAACAAGCTGAATAATAGAGGCGACGTTGGACGGTACAGAATTATTAGTATTGGAAAAAGGAAGATGATATTGCTTGTATTAAAGCTGAGATTAACTCCAAGATAGTTTGATTATTCTCCTTACTATCTTTGATTTTTCCTTGAAGAGCACAACCATTTGGGAAAGATGGGGGGTCATATTCGGCAATATGGGATCGATGAGTAGCTCGATCATATCCCTTACTTAATTTTGGAATGGAGGGGGTACGAAAAACAGTTTTTTTGTGGGATTTTGGCGATTGATCAGAAGGAAGCGAACATGGAATAGGCTGGGACGAAAACCTGGCTGTGGGAGCAGAAATTAGGACATCACTATAAGACTTGCTGACAGGAGGATGCATTTTAATTGCTTCGGAGTATGATACGCAGTTCTGGGCCATATAAAGTTTTACTCTAGACTGCCTATCATATTCAGGGCAGCACTTGTTGTTTGCGAAATGATTACCATTACAAGAGATGCATGAGGCATTACCAACCTCTACATCGCATGAGTCACCAGAGTGAGCATTACTACACTTGTAACACCTAGGTGTGGAGTTACACCTAGTTTTTGTGTGTCCAAAGCGACAACAGTTATAACATTGGATTGTTGGGTATGTGTATAGTTCAACAGGGAGAGCATTGTAACAAAGAAAAACCCGTTTAGGTAAAACTTGTCCATCAAATGTTATAACTACTGTTTGAGAAGGCTTCCAAGTAGGGATTGGATCATGCACTTTATAATTGAATCTTCTCACTTTGATGACCTTACTACAGCCAATAGGAACTGATATATTTTCTTGGACTTCTTCAGGTGTCCACTCTGCAGGAACTCCCCGAACAATGCCCATCCTAGTCACACTAAAGGTTGGAATAAAAGCTTTGAAATGATTTTTCTCCAAATCTGGGTCTGCTACAAATGCATTGGCGTCATTAAAATCAGAGAACGAAAGACTGAGCTTGCTTCTACTTAAGCGTTTCACGCTGCCATTAATTATATTTTTTAACCCACGTCTCTTTAGGTATTGCCCAAAAGAAACCGGGTGGAGTGTGGGTACAGGTGAAGACTCTGTAGCATTTCTTTGAATATGTATTACAAATGGTGACACATCTGTTGATTCATAAAGAGCCCTACCTACCTGAGGAGACTGTTGGGACGAGAAAGGATGTACTGTAGAGGCGGGAAAGGATGGCGGCAACACAGAAGATACCGCATCTTTACGGGACGAGGCATCTAGAGTGTTGGCCGGTATAACAGTTTCAACAACTAGTTTTTTTGAATCATCACTGTCGCAACCACAAACATTCACAGTGTCAGAACCATACTTGTGATGTTTCCTTCTCTTATTGCAGTGTCTGCATACCTTGCGCTGCGCCCTAGATCTCTTTCTTTTTTCGGACCTGATGGAACCATCAGTATCCATTCCGGTGGATTCATTCTGATTACTAGGTGAAATGGTAATATTAACGCCGACCGGGGGGACTGTGCCCCCCGGATCGGGCGGCTCCTCCATGGACCTCAAAGATAAAAGGTGAGAAAACTTACCAGGAATGAAGAAACTATGTACAGATTTTACAAATATATACTATACTACAATAATTTAACAAAAATATATACAACTGATGCTAAAAACCTATGCTAATTAAATATTTATAGATTTTCGACGAAAAGATACACCCGCCAACTTTAACGTTTCCCGCGCTTTTTTTCGTTGGTGGAGTTTTTCGATGGGGATATACGCAAGATCTTCCACAATTTTTCACCCATTGTCTGCATCTATAAAAAAAAAACACATTCAATGCAGCCACTAATAGTGCATCGTTGAAACATTATTATGGCTTACAGCAATTCAACCGTCGTGAGTAGTAATTCTGACCAAGGTACTTATCAGATATTTTTTATCGATATTGAATATGTGTATGGCACATCACTATGACATTGAAACATCTAATAGAAATATTTTTCTCATAGTATATTAATTACGTTATTTAACATAATTTATGATCTTGCTCTTGTGCAAGATTACAAAAACTGTAGCCAGAAATACTTACCGGTCTTCATCCCTAGGAAATTTACCCATAAACTTTCTTTTGCACAACCAGCCGCACATTCACATTGTTTAAAATTCCTGGTTCCTGAAGAAGGGTAACCTGTTTATCAGGAACCAGAGCAGTGCCTTTAAATTACACAGGGAATTACAAAAAGCAAGAAGAACACGTAATTACACTATTTTTATTTTTAATGCACTAACCCGTGCTAAGGAACAAATTTAAAAACCTATTTAGAGGCTAAAAATTTCACCCATGCCGGGATTCGAACCCGCAACCTCTGGCTATCCGTACCAGATACGGATAGCCAGAGGTTGCGGGTTCGAATCCCGGCATGGGTGAAATTTTTAGCCTCTAAATAGGTTTTTAAAGAACACGTAAACTAAAATAATAGGAAAAATTAAAAAACATTTAATGTTTGTCCTTCTAATCGAGCGATAGTCTTGGTTAGTACTACTAGGAAGGGGTATGGAAATATAAACATTACAATTCTGGCTATTTATAAACATACTTATAAATCAGTAGAGAACTTATACAAATTAAATTGTTTATATGAAATTATTGCTCGATAAATAACAGTCTTTGTTAAAAAATAAAGTCCTAACATAATCTTGTAAATGAAGCCATCTTCTTCAAAATGTCTGCTGCAAACGTACGTGATTTTGTTCAATACCAATTTGACCGTGAAGCCATGCCGTCTATCCACATTTGTTGCATTGTGCTATCTTTGGGTAACCTGAAATAAATAATGATTAATTAACAATCGCCATAATCAGTCCAAACGTTATTTATGATGACAGATCAACACCCTTGAAATTCTTTATTAATTTGATATAAAATCCAGTACTGGACACCTTTTTTCACGATAGTGATGTGATTTGTTCGCTACATTATTATTATATTGCTACACGTAGATTGTGCAGTGAAAACTCTTCAAGTTAATTTTCTATAAGATATATGAACCTATCTTATTAGAAATTCTAAATTTTATGAAAGTAGGCGGAATTATTGTAAATAAAAATAATATCAAAACCCCTTTGCGCAGTTTTTTAATTTATCATGCTGAATCTATATAAATATATCAATGCAATGAATAGATTCAAACAGGAAAAATATTAATCAATAAACATCAACAATCGACTTGGTAATTTCATAGAACGTTACTGAATCGAGCTTTCAAAAGTTAATTAACATATATAACGGAATAAACACAAGAAATAAAAAAAACTTCTTTACTAAGTATCGATAACTTTTTCACTGAGGTAGTGGAAACGCCCATCCCTATCGCCCTAAAATAAACAACAAACTTGTTACTGTGATTAAATTGATTATGCTCATGATTTATTAACTTTGAAACACTGTTCTCAAATGATATTAAAGCTATGTTGCAATTCCAGTTAAAATTCAAAGGAAAAAACCACTAAGACCTATTCTGTACCACATGAAGCAATAAACGAAATTGAAATTGAATTGAATAGTACACAAAATTGAGTCTTACCGATGGAAGCTGATGAAGGTGGTTTTGTTTTCTCTTCTCCCGAATGGGTTTTACATCCCAATATCACACACGCCATTCCGATGTATTACGTATACACCATACTACGAATATCCACTTCAGATTGTCTAAAAACAACCCAAAAAAACACAAGGTTTTTGGAGACGACGCACTCCACCATCTGTTGTCTAACACACTGCCAAATCGAAGGTACTTGGCAGCTTACTACTAGCTGTGATTTTCTAAACATCTCTAATTCGGTAGCATAATGGTAACCAAAGGTAACCAACTTGACAATTGAGGGTGGTACGATTTGAATAATAAAACATCACAAAGTTTCAAACTAACGAGACAGACATATGTCAGGTGTTCGTTTTTTATCGCCCCTTCTATGCTGTAGTCTCGGAGTAATTTACTCCGAGGCTGTAGTCCTTATTCTGAGGCACGGATGTAAAAAAAACATCCGTGGATGTCACATCATCTTAATGCCACAGAATACATAATAAATTGAAATTATTCGACTTGGCTTTGATTGTGTTTGTTGTCCACTACAAACAAAAACCCCTCAGAACAATAACTTTGTTCTGAGTAAAACCCACAGAACAATTAAGTAAAACCCGTGACGTATGCAAAATGTTTCCGCTTAGTAAAATATAAATTCCCAAAAAAAACTAAATTTATCGTTTCAAGTGCGTTTCAAGCTGCTTGCTGCTACCTCAGAACAAGGACTTTAGTTCTTATTCTGATGCTGCTACAGAGCTTGTACACTGCTTGGTACGTCTTTATATACTATTAACGCTAAGCTGTGTGCTAACGCAAGTCAGCGCTCATAAGCTAAAATGTTTCTTCTTCGAAGGTGTATGTGGTAGTGTAGCCTATAAAGATGTTTGCTTGCTTGTGTGTGCTATGTAACTGGACTACGGGCTACGTACAGGCCAATATCAAAATCAAAATGAGTTCATAATTTAATTTTGCAGAAGTTTTAAGTATAATATAAGTGTTAAGCGTTAATATATAGTTATTTACGTTAGAGATATACTTGTTTGTGCATTTACAGTTACACGCGTAACACGAATTTTGTGCATCGAGTTCCGAGCATCGAATTAGGCCACATAGCGATCTCTCCCTGAAACACCGCTGTATAGTGTCGACGTATGAAGCTAACGTGAGTTTATTATTTGCTGTCGTGTCTATCCTTTGTGATTCAGCGTATGATATCCTGTTTCGGGATATTCATGAGAAATTACTTATAACGCTGTTAAATAGTAAATGTAGAGTCGATAATTCGAATGTTTACGTAAATGGGTCACCTCGCCATTCTCGAGATCCAAGTGATGTTATGTTCATTGGCCAGAAAGTAGGTTCCACTTCGTAATACGGTTCTTTTGTAGCAGTATTTGTGGTTCTGTGAGTATTCTTTAATGAATGTTGTCTTTCAGCTGTGCTTGGTGGGGAGAGTTATGTCCAGAAAGTACATGACCTGCTGATGTGATGTCATCCATCAAAGGTGAAACTGAAGCTGACTCTGGCACGGTGTCGCCGAGTCTATCTACAGGGAAAAATGATCAGGTTAGTAATTTTTGTGTTGCATTGCAATAGGTACTCTAACCTATATTCTTGCAGATTATTTTGCCCTTGTGTATTTATCTTGAATATACACATGCTTTGGAAATAATACTAGATGATCAGTCTTATTTAAAAAGTCTAATACAAATTAATGTGAAATTTACCTGGTGCTGGTAACTATGGCTGTACCTGACTATGTTATCAATGATTATCTTATCTGTCTAGCTGTAAGCAAGTGAAACTTAGACTTGACCAATATAAACAAATCACTTATACCTGTTTTCTAATGATCAGGAATTTTAAATAGGTTTGTTCATATTTAAATCAAATTACCAAACTACTTAATGGATTGAATTGCATTTGGTTTTATAAAATTGATAATTAATAAGAGTTATTGTAATTATATTGCAGTTACCAGTGACACCAACAATCAAAGAAGAAACTCCAAAACGTGGTGGAACTTTATTAAAATGCACCACCTGTAACAGTTTTACCACATTCAGCAGTCGCTCCTTGTCCACACACATGGCTCAATGCTCACCAGATAACAACAATGTGGCCGGAGCGCAGAATATCGAGCCTCGACCACACAGGAAGTTGTTCGAATGTGATGTATGCAATATGAAATTCTCCAATGGCGCTAATATGCGCCGACACAAAATGCGCCACACTGGCGTCAAGCCATACGAATGCCGCGTTTGTCAAAAGAGATTCTTCAGGAAGGATCACTTAGCTGAACATTTCACTACTCACACTAAAAGCTTGCCGTACCATTGCCCAATTTGCAACCGAGGATTCCAGCGTCAAATAGCCATGCGAGCACATTTCCAGAATGAGCATGTGGGGCAACATGATCTTGTTAAGACTTGCCCCTTATGTAGCTACAGAGCTCAAACAATGAAAAGCCTCAGAGTCCACTTCTTTAATAGACATGGTATAGACCTTGATAACCCAGGACCAGGGAATAACCCAGTGTCTCTTCTTGCTGCTGGAATAGCAAACGCAGCTTACGCTGATGGTTCAATGGATCCAAGTGCTATCAACGCACTCGGTGCTTTAGGGTCCGGTCTCTCAGTATCTGTAGCTACAGCATACTCCGACAGTGGAGATAGTAACGGCGCTCGCTCAGTCGATAATGCTACTCCTCCCATGCACTATTTGACGCCACATGTGGAAATTTCTATGGCAGACAACAACGAAACATTCTCTCCAGGCCAGTCTAATCATCAAGGTAAATATTTAACATTAATTTTGATTGACGTGACAAACTTATGGATTCAAACATAATTTGACCGAATCAATAACTTTCTAGAGTCTCGAATGAATGGCGAAGGGCCAAGCTCACCTCAATCAGGAGATAGTGCTGCTCCAAGTAGCTCACTTCCAACTGGATTACCTACGAACATCACACCGTCCATCACCTTGATACCCATTAAACAGGTAGAACAAAAACCTATATAATTAATAAACTTGATAATTTTGTTTCCTTAACTAGGTATGTAAAATATATGTCCTAGGGACAAATACTGCTGCACGAGGCTTAGTTATCAGCTGTATTTTGTAGTAACATAGACACAGTTTTTTTAGTGTTTTGTCTGTTATTTATTTCGTTTTCTCTCTGTTGTTAATTTTATGTCACTTATCTATTTATTCTGTTTCTATGATGTGTAATGTCTTTTTTTCTTCATTTAAATAATTGGATAACTGCGAGAGTGAAATAAATTTAATATACTAATAATAATTATAATATTATAGCAACACATTTCATAGGATTTTATAGGAATTATTACTTGTACATACTTTAATTTATACAAAAGCCAATAATTTCAGCAAATCTTACGTTTTGTGGTAAACAAGTTTTGGTATCCATAACTTATTCATTCAACATTTTGTTGAACTAGACGCTAAACGTCAAATGAAAAAAACGCGCCAACAGCCTTCATACATGTACACTTACAACAAATCTGCCTCGGTAGTACGATAGCACGAGTAGTCACGCGTTTTGTAGCCCTAAAGTGTCACAATTTGATAATTTTTGTACCGGAAAGTCGCGTCGTCATTTAAAACGCGCGACTAGCGTCGTCGTACTACCCATGCTGGTCAGCTGAGCATGGTACAGCTGACTCAGCTGTACCGTGCTCAGTGTGACAAAATTCAGTTTTGCTTGCCATATTAGAGTCCATCTAAGGTGATGGCTTTGATTGCCTTTGTCATTGAAATATATATTTATTCAAGGTATAAATTAAGGAGATTTTAGTTTTGTGATTTAAAGACTAATAAAATACTCATTTCCAGGAACTTAACAACCAAGACGATACAGGAAACGGAGAAGTGCGTGATGGCGAGGCCAACGGCAACGACAAGCGAAGCGTGTCCTCAAGCCTTTCCTCCTTGATCAAAGTCTCACCTCTCAAGAGTTTGCTTCGGGAAGATTTGCGCCGCCGTATTTCTGCTAGGGGACGCGCTCGGGGCTCTAACGTACGTAGTCAACATAATACATTTCAATAGTTTTTTTGTATTAGATTTTTATCGGAAAAATGTTGTTACAGGCTCGTGCTTCCCCATCTGAGGGTGGTGTCACAACGTCGACTCATGGCGAAGCTGCTATGCTCCCGTCCTCTCTCGTATGTACCTTCTGCTCAATAACATTTCCAGATTCGACGCTCTATTTCTTACACAAGGGCTGTCATTGCGACTCTAATCCATGGAAATGCAATATCTGTGGCGAACAGTGCTGCAACGTTTACGAGTTCAACTCGCATCTACTCAGCAAGAGCCATCAATGACTGTTTGCAGGGGGGGCGTTCGACAATCACTGAAGATTGTATTTGGCAACGCACTATTTCGTAAATCTGTATTCACGCATAGTACGTAGGTACGTAAAGCACTTCGAAGATACTTCACCATTACCTACTCAGTTTTTTCATGGCTATTATGGTACACGTAGGGCCATGCACAGTTTTTAGTAAAATCTATACAACTATCCACTTTAATTAAATAATTTTTAATATAGAACTAATGAGGTGGAAGTACTTCGACTTTGCTACCGCTGAACGTTCCCCCGATGACATTTCAAATTCAAGTGCAAACACTTGGAATGGTGGTTGTAGTAGTTATAAAGTGAGCCACGCTATCGATATGGGTATATTAGAGATAATTCGATTGGGTTTAATTTAGTGGTTAATAAGCTAATACTTACATAATTAACGGGACTTATTTAAAGTATCATCAATGCGTAGTATTTGTGGGAAATTAATACATTCCAAATTGAAAACTGATACATTCCACTGTGTGAGATTATAACTTTTTTATTTGCATTGAGTATTGATATCCCTACTTATTTGATCATAGGTGGGGAATAGGTACTACTTAAAGACGTATCTCAAAAGAATATTATTTCGTACTTAATTAAAAACTACAAAAATGATATAGTATTTTTGGTGCGATAGTGAATTTTACAAACTTTTATTAGAAAGTTATGAAGAGTGTACAAATTAATATATTTTTACATGTTTCCCTATTGAAAGAAAGATACAAAGGCAAAGCCTACTTAAAATCCGTGATTATTTATTATTGTGATTTTATAGAGCCAGGAATTTTGAATTCTACATTCCTTTTTATTTATACCTTCTTAGAATGCATGTAATGCAAACCCACGACTAATGTCTATTAGTGTATGTAGTCATAAATTGTTATTCATGTTTTTGTGTTTTTGTTTGAAGATATTATGTACTTATATATTCGAGGTATCTTAATAGAATATATTAATAAATATTGTTATAATCTTTATTACCCACAATATAAACATGAGCCAGTATAAATTAAATACAAATGCTTGCTCAAGAAGGCTCAAGAGGGCAATATAGTAAGTATTTAATTATACGCACAAACAAAAATTTTATGATAATAAATTGTATGACATTGTTTTATCTATTTTTATTTTATCGGATCTACATAACTACCATTCTATTTTGACGATACATGAAAAGATTTTATCTATTTATTAATGACTACCATTTATTAAAATATCTTACTAATTGTGCTTTCTAAGTGCAAACTATTTTTTGTGTGCTCTTAGTTGTTAGATTATACTATAATATAGTTTTACATAGTACGAAAAACCTAGATAGATAATTTGAATTATTATATTTGCATCCGTTTATATTTACACATCCTTAATTGGTCAGATGGTTCCATCTTTATTATTATATTCTAAAACGCATTCCTTTAGTTACTTAAGTACTTATTATTGGTTGTGGTCTTGCCTATTAAGTTTTACTAAATTAACTGAGATGGAACTGAAATTATTTTACCAACGAAGTTGATAAGTATGCCTGTTTGTTTTCTTGTTTTTGTTTTCTCGTACCTAGTAGATTTAGTCGGTGTTAGAGATAGACCATCCGTGAGTTACCTTAATTAAACAATTACATATTTATTTACATTATAGCGTTTCTTATAATGCTATTTCATTGTTGGTTATAACTTGAATGTTTTAATTTTATTTTGGTCTCTGTCTTAGCAACACAGTTTTATCTATATTTTAGATAGATTTAAGTAAAAAATGTAATTTTATTAACCGGTAACCCTATTGGGCGCCTTAATTAATCCGTCCATATCTAACATTAGATATTGCCTTTAATATTTAATAGAGTAATATATTTTGTAGGGTTTAAATTATAATTAAGTAAAGATTGCATTCATGATAATGTTTCAAAAATTGCAGAGTTTAACATAGATTATTAGTAATTAAATGGAAAATGCTGGTTTCCGGATATAAGGTATTATGTGTTCACCTTCATCAAATTATAGTTACACTATAGGAACACGTTATATTTTGAAAAAAATAACAACCCCTAGAGATACTTTTGCGACTGTATAATCTTGACGCTTATTGTACAATGTGTTATTAGAATAACGGAAAATTGGCAAACTGTTTTAGTATCCTTAATTTTTACTTCTAATATGCATATGTGTAACATTATTGTCAATGTCAATTATAAAAAATTGACAACCGCAATTTTTTAATATGAAAAATTAAATTAAAAATATTTACTTGTTCAATTAGAAGTTGTTAAATATACATAATAAATATTAAAATGATATCTTAGTTTCAAAAACGGTGTCTTTAGTTTTTCTTTGTTACAATAACACGTTGTATATATTTTCGTAATAAAAAAACTGATCCCATTTTGTTGTTCCTGGTTAGGTACCTTAAATATTATTTTATTCCGATCATGGCAAAAATATATAAATGCATTCCTTACAGATTGTAGACCCCGAACTTAATGAATACACTCACCCTTACCCTGATACCAAAACACAGCTTACCAACTTTATTTATTATATAAGTTGTTGTATTGATAAGATTAATACAATGGTTGAAAGCAATTGTTAACGTAGGTGATTTGGAACATCGTTGATATTTTACTGTTAAAACTATTGTATTATACGTTAAGGATTTAATTTAACACTAGACATAGCATATATTAATAATTTAAAGGGTTATTTATTTGGAAAGAACCAGTTTGTAAACGATGAGTGATAGTTACTATATCATATTAGCAGATTGTGCCTTAGATCAGTAATCATTGACAAAAAGCTGTTTTTGAAACCATTTAAGAATAAATATTTTATATCTTAGATGTGTGGTGTAGTAGTCAGACTTTCAAAGAGAATATTTACAAGAAATATTTGCAATATGGCTGTTTTGCTTGTTTTTATGAAAAGTTTATTTGCAGTTGATAGAGATTGTTCTTATCAAGACGTTGTGGCGATGATAGATTCATTAAGTATTGGTACTTACTTATTACCAAGTATGTAGTTTTATTTATTTAATTATAATTTGGTAATGGGTCTAATAAATTATTAACTATGAACATTGTTTTTATTTTACAAACCGTAATTAAGAATATATTTTTTATTTCATATTGCGAGTTGCAACAAATTATCCGCCAACTGGCTGTGCCCCGCGGTTACAGAATTTTCCCATGGGAATAAGATGTGTGTGAAACTGCAAACAAATGATTTTATCTATATTTTCTCATGGGAAAAAGATATTTCCCCGGAGTAAAATATAGCCTATGTATTAATCCAGGGTGTCAGCTAACTTCATACCAAATTTTATTAAAATCGCTCACAAACTTTCGTCTTTATAATATTAGTGTGATGTGGTCCGTGCTTCGCAAGGCACGTTAAGCCGTTGGTGCCGGCTGTCATAAAATGGCAGTCGTTAAGCTATGTCAGAGGCTTTATGGGCGGCTTGATAACTTCTGACAGTAAGGCCCGCCACTGTCTTACAATCCTCCACCAACCCGGACTTGGCCCCCGTGGTGGAGTATGGCCTAACCTTTCTGCGATGCAGGAAGAGACCCGTGCCCCAGCCGTGGGGACATACAAGGGTTGATAACGAACGTGGTAAACAGTGATCATACTCAACAAATGTACTGAATAGTAGTAAAATAATTAACAATCACATGCTATTTCGACAAGCTAGGAAGCTACGTATTGACGTAGGTACATATACAGGGCGTCCCACGGCTATGCCACATGGGGGGAAAGTGAAGGTACCTTTAATATAGTATTAAAGGTATCTTCAACTTCAACCCTTAAAAGTACCTTAAAAATTCATGGTCTTCCTTCTATTTCTGATAGTATGTTATTTAGCAAAAAATAATCCTTATGACGAAGCCTTCCGATCGGTGTGATAAAGGTTCAGGGTAATTTTTTTTTCTCGTGTAGCGGGTGCGATTCCCGGTTCAACCGTTATTTTTATTATTTAAAAATCTATGAATGCAGTTTAGATTGTTTTTCAAATTAAAATAATGTCTTCTTTCAGTAAAATGTTCCATCTACAATAGTAAAGGTACTTTCGTACTTTCCCTCCATGTAGCATGGCTGTGGGAGTGGGACGTCCTGTATAGGTATGTACATTTCCCAATTTACAATATATTTTTACGGCAACACTTTAGAATTCAATTCAAGCTGTTGCGTTTTCGTTTCGTAAAAACTCAGAATAAGAACAAAATGTTTAGTTCTTATTCTGAGCGTAAAACAAAATTGTTACAGCTTGAAATATTGTGGGTTTTGCACTACCTGTTCCTTTCTCTCTTGTGTAAACTTCCATCAAGTTTCTCACTTTCATTCAACCCTCCAATGCAATTCGACCGCGCCGACCGCTTACACGTTACACGCCATTCACATAATCACATCACACGATTCACACACAGTCCACAGAGTACTACTATAAACTGAAAAGTCAAACAAACCTTGTCTGTGTACAACACGGTTAAATTGTTAAATTGTCAAAGTTTTTAAGAGTGAGTTTTACTGTGTAAACTTTAACTTAGCTACACTTTTACTTCTCTTGTTTTTCATTAGAAAGGTGGTCTGTAAGCAAGTGTGTGCTCCTTGAACACGTTTTAGCAATAGCCATAAATAAAAATTTGAGGTGGAATGGGAAAGGCCACTCAAGTTGATGGGGACAACAATCCTACATCGCCGGAATCCGATCCTACCAAGTTACTGGAAGCAGCCCTGCTTCAAATGGACGGCATTATCGCCGGTAAGTCGTTGCCTATTACTTGTAGACCAAAAAAACATTAGCTAGCGTGCATATAGCGCCCTTTCAGTACCTCAAGGAACACAATCATAATATTATTATGCTTGACTGATTATCGAGGTCTTAGTTTAACAATCTCTTACTGCCCACTATTCCATCTTCCTAGTGTTGAACAAGCAGCCTTGCTTGTGAGACTAGAATGTTAAGTGTAGAGGTGATGGTGCAGTTTCGGGATATGTTATTGATACATTGGTATTTTTTTCCTTACACACCCTTTCATACACACAAACTGTAAATATAAGCAAAGATATTCTTCATTGTAAACCAGGAAAAAACAAACAAAAAATAATTACAAAGATACAGTACAATTGGTGGCCTTATTGCTTAGAGCAATTTCTTCCAGACAACCCACGATGGAGGGCTGCTATATTGTTTTGTTTTCTTATATAGTCAACAAGTATCATATGTGCAGTAGAGTAGCAATACATTCTAAGCAGTGGTTGGAGTAGGCAGATTATATTTACATAGAGTTGTTGAGGAGACAATAGAATAATTACACTAGAAGGGGGATAATATGTAAGATAAGGTTGGATAGAGGTCTGGCATGTCCCCTGTTAAACACATTCAGGAAATATAATTTTTGCATCGTGATTTTGTAAAATCCTAGCCTTATTATAACCATTTATAATATAACCTACCAGTAATCAATCTGACTTTTTTAACATGAGTCACCTTTGTCTAACAAATCTGAATTAATCAAAAGAACAAAATAGTAATCGAGCTCTTCACTTCAATGAATTCTATTCACATTCTGCATAAGTAATCCAATCATTGGTTACTGCCTATTTTAATTTACTGGCAATCGCTTCACAAACATAAAGGTCTTATTTTTATATAAACACAATTCCTCTAAAAAGAGGTGGTATATAAATAGTCTATGTTTACATTTTTCTCTTCACCATCATGTTTTCACAAATAAGAACTACTTAATAATTGTTACACACAGATTAAGATAAAAAAACTCAAGAAACAAAATTTAATGAAACACTTCAATTGCTATCTACCGATGTTAGAGCCTTTTACAATTCTCCATGAATTATTGTGCTATTAGAAGAATTTCCATTCTATTTAACCCATATTTTTAAAGACCAGACAGCGCCACTACAAACAGAAAAACTCTAAAACCAGACAAAGAAAGAAATATATAGTATGATTTAATAAAATTAATAGTAATATGTCTTGGCTCAATTGTTTAGACAGATAGATAGAGAACACTTTATTGCACAACCAGAAAAAGGTGACATGATCAAATGTATTTGTCGTGTTTCAAAATGTGTGCATTTTAAAAACAATTCTATGTAGCAACCTACCATAGTGTCTCGCAGACACCCCCTTAACCAGATACTTTTAGCAGAACATAATATAATAAATCGTTGGGTAGCTCTATTGGGGTGGCAGTGGCACACCGAGGGGTGCAAACTGTTGAGCAGGGGTGGCGCGGCGCCAGTGAGGCGACTGCTCGCGCCCCGCGCGGACGTTATCACGACGAAAATTTTCGTAAAAGCGTGCCCGTAAAATTTCGGAATTCGGACTATTTTGGGTTTTTTTTCTATGTATGTTTTTTTCCCTTAGCCGAAGGCAAGCCATTTTGTTATTATTCTTCTAACCTCCCCTATTGTGATTATGTTGTGTTATTTGTCGATGAGTAATAAGTAAATAGTTTTCTTTCAATGTGAGAAAAAGAATCGCTTTAAAAAAATCTAGGTCCAAGCAATCTCAGCGCAGATTAAATTTTTTAGACGCGTCGCTTATCGCGCGGAATTCTTTCATTCTCCAAATATTTGCGAAGGAGTCTCGTTTGTATTCCACTCCGCTCTTTTTCTTGGACGAGTTTACTGCAAGGAATTGTAGGAATTGAAGGCTAGTTTAAATATTTTTCTAAAGCAATAAGCTTTCGAGCAATTTTTTTCATTGTTTTTCCGACATTGCTAACGAAGCGCGCTGCTGGGCAAACTATTCTGCCTTTTTGGCTGAACTTCCGATATTGGTATTTATCTCTGGGGCGCGCGTTCAACAGGTATTTTCCGCTCGCTCTGTATTCTCAGCCCGTCCCTTGTCTCGCGCCCTTTGTCAGCTGAACAAGGCTAAAGCTTGGAGAGGGCCTATTGTGTCTGCACAACGGTTCTAGATACCTATAGCGCACTCCATTTATAAATTTTCGTAATAATACCCCCATTCCATTTCGGTGATTGGTGGTCCAATAAGTTAAATAACAAGTAATGCTACTTTATTCAAATATTTCTAACAATATGATTGAAAACCCGATATTCATTATACTATTTTTATTTTTAATGCACTAACCCGTGATAAGGAACAAATTTAAAAACCTATTTTGCCAGATACCTCTGGCACGGATAGCCAGAGGTTGCGGGTTCGAATCCCGGCATGGGTGAAATTTTTAGCCTCTAAATAGGTTTTTAAACCCGATATTCGTCATAGACATTACTTCTTCCTCATTAATTTATCATCCTGACTGTCCCACATGTCTCCCACTGTCCCATGTAAGTTATTTCCAAGTCTTGATAGACTCTTTGGTGTCAGTCGAAGAAAAACAGAATCATTTTTTATTTTCAGATTGTAGTTACTTACAAAAATTGCATTTTCAATCTGTCAATCGTGTTTATAGTGATTTTTAGGACCCATGGCTGTGAACCTAAGGCAAAAAGGACTAGATAGCATTACCTAATCTACATCTAGTCAGAGGTCCTAAAAATTACTCTTAACATGATTGAGAGATTGTAAATATACTTTTTGCAAATACGATCTGAAAAAGGATATAAGATTTATCGCGCGGTGGATGGCGCTAGTGTTACTCTTTGGAGCCCCAAGGGCCCTTTATATAGTTAAAGTTTCCTAAGTAGGATCTTAGTGGTACCCATGTGATCGGCGAGTGCCATGCCGGGCTGCTGGCACCACGTGACGCGCTGGTGGGTGCTGGACTGCGGCGCCAGGCTCTTCGACAGCGAGTCGCAAATACCTCGTACGTACTCGCCTTATTCAGTAGTTGACATAAAAACGGTGGCGTAGCCATATCGGACACTTTTCGTTCTCGAGCTATAATAGTTCTACGAATTTAAGAGTGAATCTATGTCTATCCACAGTATTAATCAAGATCAAGAAGCTTTATTGAGTTACAAAGTTGCTCATAACGGTAACGTTACTTTACGTTAGCTTAACACCTGGGGCATTATTACGTAAGTGTCCACTGAGTTGAGTGACGTTGATTTTTACTTTTTTTAAGCTACTCCGGCTGTCAAATGCATACATTTTTTGTCACTTAGGAGTCGTCTAAATGCTTCACTGATAGAGCTACGTAATAGGAGGGCTGATTAGAGTGCACGGGTGTTGAAGTGCTGTAGACTAAGCGCTGTATGTCGTTCCATGTTATTAATCGAAAAGCTCTTTTAATTTTCTTGTATGGTATACTGGTATACTGTACACCTTGTCTAGAAACAGTGTTATAGTCTTACACACACGTTGTATAGAATCAGGCGTTACTTTGCGGAAATCCATAATAGCATTAAAAAGTTTGCTTGTTACCCACCCTAGTTATTTTTAGATCTAGGAAATTAAGCGATTCGTTCTGTTCTTTCTCTAGTTTGAAATTGATTTTAGGGTGTTTTGTGTTCAAGGTATAAATTAGGAAGAATAAAGTCCTCATACTGGTATACTGTACACCTTGTCTAGAAACAGTGTTATAGTCTTACACACACGTTGTATAGAATCAGGCGTTACTTTGCGGAAATCCATAATAGCATTAAAAAGTTTGCTTGTTACCCACCCTAGTTATTTTTAGATCTAGGAAATTAAGCGATTCGTTCTGTTCTTTCTCTAGTTTGAAATTGATTTTAGGGTGTTTTGTGTTCAAGGTATTGACAAATGAGTCTAGTTGTCTAAATGTACCTGTCCAGCATTTAATTATGTCATCTACATACCGGTAATAATAAAGTATGTTTCTCTTCCCAACTATCCTTTCCAACGTTTCCTTTTGGATACGGGTCATGTACTTAATAATAACCATAATTTGGAAATTTTACACACCTGCAGTAAGGGGTTGAGATTGTCTATACTTGAACAGCTGGAAATTTCCAAATTACTCAATTTGCGAATGTTTCGAATTAATTCAGTTGCATGTAATTTGTAAATGTTCTCAAATGTAGAAAATATATAGATAGAAAACAAATATTTTAGATTTTTTTCTATTATATAGATAGATATCATGTTTGTTAATACAGGACATTTTAACTTTGGTTCTTAGTACTTGTACGTATTGTTTTAAGTAGTACGCAAGCACGATGATGACATTTCAAATCGGTAACGAACGCATGTGTCAGGATCAGGAAATATTCTGTGTAGGATTACACACAGGCAGCCTGTGACGGTTCGCAGTTGTGGTTGTTGGTGACGCAGTGTCGATTGCCATTTGTTGCTTTGACAATAGATCGGTCTAATAGCCACTATCAGAGGTCAAAGGGCAGGCTACTGATACTACCCATATTGCAGCTTTATCTTGAATTAGCGTTTGCTCACTGAACCGTTGGAAGCTAAGAGATCAGATGACATCAAGGAGCTCAATATCTGTTTGCTTCCGTAACCAGATACTCTCTAATATTACCTAGAAATAGATTGAGATTTGTGTAACCCTGCAATATCTCTTGAGGCTAAGGAACAGTCGTTGCATTTCCATTGCTTTCGATGGACGCATTTTGGTGTCACTGAATTTACGCGCGTGTTGTGTACCCTATTTTTGTTCATTGGACCTCATTGTACTCGTAACATATTTACAACAGACTGCTAAATCCTACAGTACAGATTTAATTTTAATCTACTTGAAATTGGGACCCATTTAAGTAGAGTACGTAGGTAAGTGCCTGCTTACCTAAGTAGGTTCTCTACCTACGGGATTCCTCGATTGGAAGTTCAAACTATTCCGTAATAGACTTGTGTGAGACCACAACATACCAGTTATAATTGTTTCCAGCTCTTAAACTAAACTGGGGTATTTACCACAACTACACTGATCTGGTTGAATTCAACTCGCAACAAATGAAGTTATTAGCTACAATCAATTTGTCGCCTACAATAAAGCGTGTATTCCAGATTATTATATTATTTATCGGGGTCCTTGAAACGCTCTGGTATGTACTTCAATAGTTTCTTATGCACAGAAAAATCATTACTGAGCAATCGTTAAAAGCGTGTATTTCACATTATTATTGGGACCCTCGAAATGATCTGGTATGTACTAAATATAGTTTCTTATGCACAGCAAAATCATTACTGAACAACCCTTAAAAATAACATCATACCAAACAAATCACTAATGGTGCTCCCACATTGCTGTTAGAAAATGTTTGTAAACATTTTGTAACATAAAAACATTTACTAACAAATGTTGTCATTTTTACATTTTGTTGGGACCTGTTACATGTTATAAGTGCTCCTACACTAATAAAATGTGTACTAATGTTTACTAACATTTTATAACATTTAAATCTGGTGTTAGCTCGCAGTTTAGTTAGCGTTCTGAGGGCGTCTACACGAAAATGGAAGAGGATTTGTTCCTAACCCCCCTCCACCCGCATCCCCGACTCACCGCTAGGTTTACAAACAAAAGGTAACACAAGACATGTTTAATTTTGTTATAATTTGTTTTGTTATAATTTCTTAATTTAACGTTACTATAAACATTTTGTAACATGAAAACATTTTTTAACATTTGTGATTAAATGTTTGCTAACAAATGTTTACTAACGTTACTAAACATTTTCTAACGGCAATGTGGGAGCACCATTACGGGTGTGCGCTCGTTTTCATTTCATTACTCACATTTTCCTTTGACCGTGTACAATGAGTGTGCCTTGGTTAATGGCTACCCAGTACTTGACGTCAGAGGACAAACCTATTACATACTGCGAATGCGTAATGCAAGCAGATTGCAACGCAGCTTTAAAAAGTTTTTTCCTACATTCTTCCGACACGGTGAGCTTTACTACGAGATGCTGAGCGAAGAGAAGTTAAGGTTTATACTTTTTTTTTATGTAGCCTATATAAGTCCTTCTGCAGGCCACATACCATCTCTCACATACATATATGGGGTTTAATTACCACGCATGGCCACCACTGATTGGGAATTTCAAGCGCTGTGGTATGTGAACACCTCTAACACTTAGGTCTCCTTACGATGTTTCTCTTCACAGTTAGCGAGAGGTATTGCTACTAACTCTTCACCAATGTACAAAAACAAAGTCATTAGTATATGCCGGGATTCGAACCCGACACGTAATTTAAATGAGGCTTATAACTAATTATTTCAAAGGTTTGGCAAAGTTGCGGCTTACGACGAAAGAGATAAAGACCGGTCATCCATCACACAGGCGAAAAGTCGGACAAAACCTAAAAACCTATTTAGAGGCTAAAAATTTCACCCATGCCGGGATTCGAACCCGCAACCTCTGGCTATCCGTGCCAGCGCTCTACCAATTGAGCCAATGGGCGACTCACCGGCATCAGTGAAATTTCGAACCTCTACACTATTCTTTGTATTACGCACAGGCAGCGACATCTGGCTTAAGCAAATTGCACATCACTTACAGCCCCGACTACCTACTTTGCAGTTAGGTTTTACATCGGAATGATATCACTGTACCCACATGATTATACTATTTTTATTTTTAATGCACTAACCCGTGCTAAGGACAAATTTAATTTTTAGCCTCTAAATAGGTTTTTAAATTTGTCCTTAGCACGGGTTAGTGCATTAAAAATAAAAATAGTAAAACCTAAAAAGACAAAAGAACACAAAATATATACTAACCGACTCAGCTAGCCAGATTTAACCACGTATGTTAATTGCACTATAGGGTAGGTATATATTTTTTCCTTTTGTTAGTGTCAAACCAAAGTTTGTATATGTCTATGTGTTTGTTTAGCGATTCACAATGACGCCTTCAAATATATTTCAAGTATTTTTGTAAATCTTTAAATATTTGCGATGGATTCCATTCCGGGAGGTATGTTTTGTTCATTATTAATAGTTTTAGTACATAAACAATGGTTTTAGTATGTTTGAAAACAATAATGACCGGAGGGTGATTTATAAGCAACTTTTGAAAATTCGTTAAGTTCTAAAGTGGATATTTTTGGACAGTCCTGCTTGCTTATCAATGTTTTGTGTTAGATTAAACGTTGAATTTTCCATTGCAACTGCAATTTGATGCGTCCGAAAGCGTCGCTTGAACAAAATATTCACTTTAAGGATGTAGGTAGGTACCTAAGATAAAAAACGAGTGAACAAAAATCTTATTTTTAGGATCAACTTTCGAGAAAGTGTCTTTAAGCAGAAGGACGTTGATCGATTATTATGGAGACTGCACATCTAAAAGTCACGAAGATAAAATAACATACTTTTTCAAAAAAGTTCAAATCAGTCTGGGAGTTAACGTCTTATCAGATGATTATATATAAGCGCTCCTTGAAAATTTTGATATAGAATTTTAAGGCAAAACTCCTTCAAGCACACAGGAATTAAACATCCATGGTATTACATGCCCACAACACTTCACAAAATATTAATCCATGGCCATAGGATCATTGAGATCGCTGATTTAGCTATGGATTCATTAAGTGAAGATGCTCAAGAGAGCCGAAACAAAGATGTGAGAAAATATAGGGAATAATTTTCGAGAAAATTTACTAGAAAATTAGCTATGAAGAAAACATATAAAAGATTAATAATGTCATTAGATCCTTACGTAAGTAGTCTAAGAAAACTGGTACCTGGAAAATATTTTCCCATATCCCAAACTATGTTAAATTTGCTAGGTGAACCTACGATTAATAATGTACGATTTTTTATTCTCTATGCGTTTTTATTTTATTTTTATATTATTCGTAACATCACATTAAAAACTAGAGTTTACGTATATTATATTCCTATCTGTTCGTCTGGGAATCGAACTGGAGAAATCTAGGACGCGAGCATGTGTCTAACCCATTCACCATAGAGTCCAATCACGTTTTCAATACTTTTCATTGCATTTTTGACAACATTTAGGTTTTGTCCGACTTTTGTTCTATTTTCGCCTGTGTGGGTCAGTCAGAGAAATTAGAAGACATACGGTAGTATAATTGTAGAAGACAAGACATAATATTGTAGAAGATACGGAACACTAAAATAAATTGGGATTTCCGTTTTTGGTCAAGGCTTAAAAGGCTGCTATTGTCCAATATCTTTCTAGGCCTTTGCAGAATATATCTCAAACGCCAACAGGCAACTCAACATTATGGAAGGCAGCAGGTTCACTTGTAAAAAGAAAATCACACAGTGGCTTATTGGTTTGGACTATACTCAAAGTGAAAATTTGTTAAGGAAAGAGGCGTAGACTGTGTTTGTATCTCGACCTATATCTCAACGTATATTCTAATTCACCCACATACACGTGTACTCTCACATTCATAGTCACACTCATAAACTTCTAGACACACACATCCACACACACACACACACACACACACACACACACACACAAAGAAACACCCACACACCGCACTTGTGAGTATGCATGCACGCACACACAGTGCAGTTGCTATCAACTCATAGAGTTGAAATGGGTTTTATTATCTATTTTAAATATCACATTTTTGTTATTTCGCAATTGTAAGCCTATAACATGTCAGTATTTTTAATTTTACGGCCATGTATTGAAAAATACTTTCGCCGATGATTTTAATTCAAATTAACTATTGTATAATTTTATCGTTTAAGATCTAAAATGTCTTTTGTTTCATTATTGGAAGAGACTAGCTTGCACGACACAGGGAATCCTAGTGTGCAAGTTAGGGTAAGAAAATGACAAAATTACAGATATTGTTAGTATTGTTAGTAATTTTTATATTATATTAATTATTATAGACAGATATAGAGCAAAATTAGACCGTGTCCCTGTTCCTCTATGAGCACGCCTAAAAACACCATCTATGTAGTGAATTTGTGCTGAAAATGGCTAATTTTGACAATCTCGGCCAAGTATAAAATTTGGATTGCTTTAATTCTTTTTTAAAAATAAAAACAAGAACCAGTGTCTGAAACCGGAAGTGCGTCATGCACGGAAGTACGTTATCAACTGGTTCTCAGTTTTTAGTGATATCATGACTCATAACAATAACTCTTAAATAAATAGAACTTAAAGACTCCTAAAGACAGCAATAAAATCGTGATCCAATAGTGTTTCCTATGTGCTCTTAAAGTAATTATATAATGTGGTTATCAACTTAGGAACATTGTCATGTTTTTATTGATTAATTTACTGTGCAGTTTTAAGAGTTAAAATTGTA
Organism: Yponomeuta sedellus; assembly: GCA_934045075.1. Classification (NCBI taxonomy): domain Eukaryota; kingdom Metazoa; phylum Arthropoda; class Insecta; order Lepidoptera; family Yponomeutidae; genus Yponomeuta; species Yponomeuta sedellus. The sequence goes on along the minus strand of OW203722.1, from coordinate 17,567,121 downwards.
TTACAGTTTCATGATTTGTTACGTATTTTTTTGCAAGCATAATGGCGTCTCGCTTTTCTACTGTGAATTGTTGAAAACTGCTGTTTCGTTTGTTTTGTTTTTTTTTTATGCTTTATATTTTGAAGTAAACAAAGCGCAATGTTGAGTGTTTGGATAAGGGAGGAACTGTTTTTAGGTGTCTTTTTGGGTGTAAACTAAATGTCTTTATGTAATTTAATTATGTAATTTCATTAGTAAAGAAATAAAATAAAAAATAAACTGTAAACTGTAAGCAGGAGCGATTGGCGCGCGCCCAAATCTGTCAGGTTATTGACATCAATCCGAGGCTACCTGGGAGCTAGCCAGGGCTCCAATAACGTTGCATTGCATTTCTTATTAATAAATCATATTAGTAAAAAAAAAAAAAAAATATATACTGAGCAGACGAAGTGTTGTCTACCAAATTGTGCGTTATTGAGTTCTACCAAGACTATGTAAAAAGTCGGGCAGCCGAAGTTAAACTTCGTCATGCCTCACGTTATGGAAGTGTTCACGACCTCTAAACCCGGGGTAGTTTAGCTAACAACAACGCGCGGTGATTGCAAGGGTGCCCTCGCAGGCTACGCGCGAGAGCCTCTACCGACGCAGCCGGCCGGCCCGGGCGTCCGGGAGTCTTCGCGTGAACCCTGCGGGCCAGCTTTTTTCGTGAGTATCGCGCGGCACATAACTCACTGAACAGATCGACTGCTGGGCAGCGATCGATGTCCGCAATGTGTCGACGCGGTAGAAGACAGTACACTTCCGATAGTGATGTAGCGATCGGCGTATTTATATAAAGTCTGGCAGATTTTCCGCTGGCGCGATCCAGGTGGAAATTGACGTGCAGGCGGAAGCTCCGAAGCAATTAGGTCGGGCGAAGTTTCAAACGGATTGAAAATTTATTTACTATTTTATGCAGAGTATAAGTTGCGCTATATATTCATTGGGTCTCGACTGTGAGGCGAAATGATGTTGCGTAATAGGGCCCAAAGTACATTTGGCGATGGCGGCGCCATCTAGGTGATTTTTGAAGGCAACCGTTACGCATTGTGCGACCAGCCTCCTTCCCTCACATCCCAGCATTCGTTTACTTTCACTTCACAATAACTGCGTATCTACCTTCTAACATAATCTTATCTCTATGGTTTTATCTCTTATCTACGTAAACGTATAACATTGTCCGACTTCCCAGTTTAGAAGAGTTTCGGTACAAAAATGTCTCTCAATAAGACAATGTGCGCTGTAGGTAAAATACAAATTCCTTTGTTTATGTGAATTATATTTTAGATTATGATTAGTTTTGTTTAGGGGATTTAGGGACTGAGTGAATGCGCTTTGTGACTGTAGACACGGTACATACATAATATCTCTTAATCAGACAGTACGCACTCTAGGTAAACAAAGATTTCGTTGGTTTTGTAAGATTTTCGATGCCCTCTGCATCTGGCGACCCTCCTACGTAATAAAATTATTACAACAAAAATTATTGTAACTGATCTGAATAGCGTTAGACATATTGAACGACTTGGCCAAATTCTAAACTGAGTTTACTAAACATTCCATAGTCAAATCCAGAGATATTGGGCAATCAAGGTTAATCAAACAAATAAATAATAAAAATAATGTAATTAGGTACCTTAATATCTTTATTTGATCAGATTTTGTTTTTATTAATGTATTAAATTTATTTTATGTAATCTAATTAGGTACCTAACTCTATTATAGTCCATTAAAAATATTAATAAGTTATGCAAACTTAATAATCATTAATCAGTTTGACAAGAGCCGGTCATGTTGACAAGGCCGCGTGCTATAAAATCAACTATTGTTTCGGGTTCGAATGGGTGGAATTCCACCCGCCATGGGTGGAATTTTTAGCCTCTAAATAGGTTCTTATATGAACTGTGAAACCTCTTAACACCCCATCTCTCCCCAACGACAGAGGCGGGCAACACGGCGGGCGGCGCGGTGACGTCAGGGCCGGGGCGGGCGGCCCGCGCGAGAGCCCTGGAGCTGGCCCAGCAGCTGGCCGGCTCCCTCCAGCACGCCGTGCCTCCGCCCCCGCGGCCCGACTTCACCACCGCAAGTGCCATCCTGCGGTGGCTGCAACAGAACAACAACACCGTCGCTCTGGTCAGTTATCTTTCGTTACTATGTTAGGAATATGCACCCGAGTGGGTAGGCGAGGCCATCGCAAACGAGGGCAGCCAAAAATATTGATATGATCGCGACAAGTTCTTGTCGGAGGGATCAGAGGCAGCAAATGACCGAATATCTCGGTCTATAAGGGGAATATCTGTGCCCTACAGTGGGACACCCAAGTTATGTCGGCTACATAAAAGCGGTAAGTCGTCTTTAATTACTATGTCACAAGGCGTGTCTGCATGAGAAATCGTCTTGCTGCAGTATATCTGAACGACAAGAGGTAAGTATAAAATAAAAGAGTATGTTGAAGCATCGCAAGCCATTAAAGTAACGCATTTGTGTATGCAGTGGCATTTATTAAACTAAGTCATAGCAAAAGAGTTGACTAGATTGACATCAGGAATGCAGCTGCTCCTGGGGCATTATTACGTAAGTATCCACTGAGTTGCGTGACGTTGATTTTTACTTTTTTTAAGCTACTCCGGCTGTCAGATGCATACATTTTTTGACAATTAGGAGTCGTCTAAATGCTTCACTCAAAGAGTGGATACTACGTAATAGGAGGGCTGTACCTGTTTCCTTGTTAAAATAGTTTTGTAATAGTGTAGTAAGAAAACTATTTCGCGTGGATTATGTTGTCGTGGGTTGTTTGGGACCGATAGCTATAAGCGACATTTCTTGGTCGTATTCTTTTCTCTGGTTGTGCAATAAAGTGTTCTCTATGTGAGGTTCATCTGTTGGAGCCGCGGAAAATCTCAGCCAGAAAAACATGAATGCGTTAAGAAGTACCGAAACGGACGAAGATTGCGCCTCGCAGGCTCCGCGAAAACAAAAAGACATTTGGGATAAACGGAAGAGACATAAAAAATGTCCTAGGAAAATCCTGCAGATTCGCAAGGATTATGTTGCGCCGTCGACGCTGCCGCATTCCGACAATGGAAGCGTCGCGAGCTGTAATCTGCCAGTAAACCTTGTGAAATAGCCAGATAGCTTGGCACACTCCAGCTGCACCACGAGTCTGGTATTAAACCATTCAGATACTACTTTTGTTCTCGAACGAAACACAAAATGTACAAATGTGCAGTCTCGCTGTCTTTTAATTAGATATACCTACCTATCAATAGCGTTTTATAACTACTGAAGATTACAATGGCGATTTCTGAGCTTTAAACCCTGTGAAATGTCAAGACACAACTCCTTTGGTATTTTTAAATCCACCATTAATCATATTCTCGCGCTCTTTTGCTGTTTGTTATCAAAATATTTTCGATTTAATTATTTATGTAGGTACATGCACCACGTACCGACTATATTCTTCATGCAATCTACTCCATCCAAAGGTTGTCTGGAAGAGATCGCTCTTAGCGATAAGACCGCCAATTGTATAACATTACTTAGATTTAAGAATCATGATTGTAATATTTTTCTCGTTGTGCAATAAAGTGTTCTCTATCTATCTATCTATTATTAATATAGATTCCACCATGTCGTCATCCTTAGAGGAATTAAAATGAATGTGAAGGAATTATACGGGAAGGAACAAAGGACTTAAAAGTCTGGAGGCAGACCGCGTACGGAAGTAAACTAATAGCACTAGAGCAAGGCCTTTGCTCGCTGACGTATATTCACTCGCGTTAGCACGTTTTACTTGTGTGTGACAGACCCTTTACCTCCTCCGCGGCCTAGTTTTTCACCCCACGCACGGAGACCTAACGTTTATCTTTTACGAACGTTTAAATACCTACGTCTGTTAGAGCTCTCCACAATGAGGAGTTATTTGTATGCAAGCTACTTGGATTCTTTAGCATAGAGTGCGAGTTCAACACCGACCGACGTGGTACTGGTAAGTTTTCCGAAACTGGTTGACTACAAAAGTCACGAAAGTTCTTTTAAATAGAATTAATTCTAGTAGGGTAGAAATAGTTTATTTGCCAGAACATGGCTACAGAAGTTCTTAAAGACAGTGTCGAGTGGTGTGCAAATATATTCAGACTTCATAAATTCGGACTACTGGGTATTTATTTACACGTGGCACTAGCTTTCGCCGCAAACTGGTGATTTTGTGCCTTCAGGGCGTAGCGGCTGTTGTTTCTACATTTAAATATGCCCCTAACCATCTCCAAGGATAGTTGACATGAGGCGCGTTTCATAGGAGAGGGAAGCAAATTGCTCATGGAAGTTTCACACACCGAAGCGTACATGAATATTCAACACGTTTCCTGGGCGCTCGCGGCTCAGTGGGCCCGACTTGATTACCTGACAGAACACCTTAGCTTATCACAATGAGGCGACTACACGAGGAAGACAAACTTGTACATTTTCTGAAAAGGCTCGCTATTGCATCTAATAGGCGCTTTGACTTGCAAGCCGTATGATGAATTTCGTTCAGTAGATTAGCTGTCAATACTCTAATAAGGCATGGGCATTGCCCCCTATGGTAGCTCAGCGTGGCGCTCTTTAGGGGAGGGCTGAGTCCAGCAGTGGACTGGTATAGCCTGACAACGGCGACGACTCTAATAAGCTGGCAAGCATTATATTTATCTAACAGTTTGATGAATTTTATATGTTTCTGCTCTTTATACGCTGCAATCGCGTACTTAACTGCACGAAACCAACACGCATGGATGCACCGAATTATAAAACGCGAGAGCAAAGTTAAAACCACTTAGAAACAACTCGTCGTTACCCTTGTACTCGTATATGCAGCAACCGCAATCATAAAAGCAAATTGCATGCCTGTGAAACTTGCCCGTAGCCGCTGAAATATTCGTCAAGTATTACTAGGGTACCAGGTGACACGCATGCTTTCAAAGGGCCGTGTTTGCTGACCAGCATTGAGCGGAGTCCTGAATGGGAGTGCACTGTCAACCAAATGGGGAGTGCTGTCAACCACTTTGGCATTCATCGGTCTCGGGGGGGAAGGGGGGCGTCCTGGTGGGGTAAATAACCTCGCGGCACTAGGACGGGCTAGCGGAAAATTAGTGCAGCCATATTTTGTTTGTTGGATAAAGGCGATGGTTTCGTCTGGATTTGCGTTGATTTTATCGTGCCATTGTCGACAAGAACTATGTACATTAAAAATCTTAAAAATCTTCGATATCAACCCACATACATTGCTTTTGGCCCCACACTAGGATACCCTGTGTCGTGGGAACCAGAAACAACGACATCACAAACATGTAAACATCCAAGACCTGGGGTTCTTTTTTTGTTCTCAGCCGGGATTCGAACCCGGGACCTCTTGCAAGGTAGGTAGATGCGCTACCGCTACGCCACAGAGGTCGTCCCTTATAAAAAACCCTTATAGTTTCGCCATGCCCGTTCTGTCAGTCCGCGGTCTCGCTCTGGCTAAACGGTTAATTGTAGAAACGTGAAAAAATTCTATAGGCTAAGGCACGCTTTACAAGTTTACTAGTATGAGATCAACTTATAATCTTCGTACCAAATCCATTGAATATTACGTTGTTAAAGTTGTTAGTTCTGTAAAGCATTTAAAACCTCCTCTTTCGACAGACCTCTACACTGCGCGTTGCCATACACGCGTTTAGCTGGTTTTTTGAAAATATATTACGAACTGTGTGTTAGGACTTTATGATGATAACGTATTTACATATATTAATACGCATAGAAACCTAGTCGCCTATTGTATCACGACATAAGCATCATGTTTATCTCAACACAACGTAAATTACACACGAGGAGCAATTATCTGCCATGTCATTTTATTAATTGGTACTTTGTTCCCAATATTCTTTGAACAAAACCTCGAACAATGATAATGATGCTATATACTGCCCACATAAGTAACAACCGCTCGTCTAAATGAGTTCGTTACTCAATTTCGATCCTTATAAACGTTTTAACGAGGATCGCTTCCGCCAAGGTGAAGGCATGTCCCATTAGTGCTAATTAGAATTTCTCTAAGCTTTAAGCCAACCACAGCGCTCGGTCCTCACTGTGACGGCGAGTCGAGTCGGTCGTTCGCTGCAACTATGCCTTTGCTAGCCGTCTAGTTCACCAAAACCTAATAACACTGTTGGTAATTGCTATATAGGTTGACTAGCCACAGGCATTAACTATGCAGTTTGGAAACTGGGGATTGTGTTGCGGTCGTGTCAGTTATAGTACATGTACAGTACAAGTCAGTTATTCGACAGCGCCTGCATAAATCAATTCAGCAATAAGACGCGCTTTGCCAACCCGGATTGTGAGAAAGGCGCTTTCGGTGAAAGGCTAAATCGTTCAGAGATTACCCCAATTACCGTACAGCTCGTGGCCTCTTTTGTTTCGTATGTGAATTTTCTCGTATATGAATTTAATAGAATATCCTTGTTATCGTTGAGAGTAGAGTGACAGAGTGAGTGAACTTTAATTAAATATCGGGCGTGCATTGGGAATTGGGAGTACGAGAGGCTGCATGACCGTGCGCTGGCGAACATAAATAAGCGGTGTTATAAAATGTACGTCAAAATGGTTTCAAATAGCAGTTTACAGGTACTAGTGGTTATTTATATACAATTCCTCTTTAAAATTGGTACTCTTAACTTGAAAATGTTTTATTAGCTTTTAAATACATGGTCGGGGAACGAATCCGGATTCTCAGTGCAAAGTCCTTGACAGAATACCACATAAGATTTCGGTGAAATTAGCAACCCGTTTTACTGAGACTTGAGATCTTGTTACACATTCAATAACAAATGAAAACATTCAATTTTAATGGTTTTTATGAAATTATTTTGCATCAAATGTATATTTATATTATAGGAATTATATTCCACTGTAAAAAAATCAGTCTGAAGTAGCTTTCTTATCTTAATTATTATTAAAGTAATTTCAATTATTCAGATTATTATATTATAGATTCCTATCTATAATATAAAAATCTGGAATACACGCTTTACTTGTACCGACCGATATATACCACCATAACGATATCTTCCTATGTTGGTTGTTGAATGTTGAGTTTAGCCAGACCCGAGTAATGTAGAAGTATTAGATGCCCGAGTTTAGTTCAATAGCTGGAAACCATGATTACCGCCAGTGTTGCGGTTTCACACAAGTCTGTTACGGAATAGTTTGAAGTGCTAATCGCGGAATCCCGTTGTACTTGGGTAGGGTACACCTTCGAGGCTTCGACTCTTGCATTGATAAATCAAATCTTAAAAATCAAGCTCTAATTCCATGAGAGGATTGCAGTGTAGGTAGTATGATAGCGTGACTGAAGCGTTTTTTGGCGCTAAAATGTCATAATTTGACCATTAATGTACTGGATAGTCGCGACTTTTAACATTTAAAGCGACTCGCGTCCACATACTATAATATGGAATTAGAGCTTGCTCTAAATCAAGCGTTTGATTGCAGCAGACCTATAATTCGTGTTGCAGTACTTTCATGTCGATTGATTTTTTGTCGAAATGAGAAATAATTATGGATGCAGATTTAGTAGGTACTAGGACTATGGCCACAAGGATCATTATGGCGTGCCCTCGGTCGTCATCGAGAGCGGGGCTTGAAAGTAGGCTTCGCGGCGACTTCCGGTGCCTGCCACCCGCTTCCGCGAAGGAATATTTCTGAAACAGCCTATCTGAAACTTGAAATGGTCTTTATCTACCTCCGAAACTTGACGAAGACTTTACTCCGACTTTGAATTAATCTGCCTCATTAGCGAGCGAAACCTTTTGAGATTTGAACTCCGGATCACGTTTCAGTTTCTTTATTAACTTCCGCCCAAGTACTTCCAATAAAGGATTAAAAGAGTTTTCAGCGAATGCAATATTATTTCCGCAAAATTCGGGTTAAATCTCTCAAATTAGCGGCACGTGTTTAATTACATTCCAGAAGTAAATATAATTCCAAAAATTCATTTTGTTGTTATGCAAATTTGCTGGCGTCCGCGTGAAGTTTAATTTTAACGGCGTTGCGGCGTAGCAGCGTGGCTACGAGCTTGCGGGCCTAGAATGCCTTTAGACATCAGGCACCTATGTGCCTACGCCATTCCAGGTGTACTTACCGCGTATGTGTGTAGGCAGATGCAAATAAATGTTTTATGTAGATAGGTCTACCGTAGGTATCAACTAACTACTTTCATAGTCGAACCTAGTACGTATGTCCTACTACGCATCCCTCAGAAGTTCACAGCTGTACCATATTATAATTTGGTTTCTGAACATAATTTGCTATAGTGCGTACCCTTTCTGTTCTGTCTGCGTATTTGTGATTGTTTGGTTCTCCAATATCTGTATATCAAGTTAAAATCACAGTTATTTGCTGATGGAGCTATGGCATTGTTCCCCGTCGGATTCTCTCCGACATTAATCGCGAGTCCCAGTGGAAGGACTTTTAGACCGGAACAATACAGTAGCAGTTCATTCGCCTGGAAATGGAATGTGAAATTGTTATTGCGTTTGTTTTCCCCTGTTGCGGTTCCCCTGTTCTCTGAGCGAATCCTTGAACTATGAAATCGTGTTAGTTTCTGAAGATACCTATCTAATTGAAATAGGAAATGCTGTCTAACCTTCATAAAAAAAATCGCATGGAAAATAATGTTTCCACAAAGCATCCGCAAAAAGCAAAGGATCGTTTAACCCTCAAATGAAGATCCAACGTGAAACGATATAATTTAACGGTACCGAGAATACGTTCAACCATCCGTATAATGTAGTTGTGTACATATGGTGCAGTAGTAGCTTGCTACTAACTGAAACGAGGGCTTCGAATGCTCTCCAAACGTCTTGCAACATTGCAGTTGTCTGAAAAGTTATGCTCAAACGACGTCTATAGTAAAGTGGAGCGTACGCTACGCCTCGCTTCCGAGTTAACTAAGCTCTAATGGGGTTTATATTCTTTGTCTACCGAACAGTTTCTTCTCTTTATTAAGTCGGAGTTATGCGCCTTACTTTACCCAATGGTTAACCTATTAAATGAGGTTTCGTTGCCTTTGTAAACAGCGTGGTCAACCATATCTCATAATCTAGTTAAGATGACAAAAGGTGTTTTTTTCATGTCCGTTTTGTAACTAATTAATCTTTTAATTTATCACTGGGTAGAGTATCCTAGAATGTTTTGTTTGTAGTTGTGTCATTTTCACCGACGGCGAGGCTCGCGCCTACGGGTGTTTGCTGCTGGCTCAACGACTCCCGTACAAACTCGGGAAGAGCAATTTAAAATTCAGAGCGGCTGCCACTCTGCCCGGCCGCTCATTAGGACCCATTCTGAAACCGCTTCGCGCAAATATGCCTTTGTTTTTATTTTTATATTCCTCGCCTATTGTGTTACAGGCACGAACTCTTTATTTTAATTTTGATGTCTGTGAATTTCACATCCATTTTGTTGATGGCTTTTATAGGTTGAAATACCTATACAGTGAATCGCGTCGATGACTCCGCCTAACCAATGCCTAACCTGGCCTAATTTACGAAAGAACTTTCATAATAAATAGTCAAATAAAAACTGTCACATGACGTTCACGTGAACCCGTAAACAAATACAATGCTCGCAATAAAAGAGCTATGCATAAAACGGCTCCAGAAACAGAATCTGTTTAACCAAAATCATGACGGGTGACGTGAGCCTTACTTCGAACCTATAGTTGTATTGTATATTTGTTGTAACCCAACGTGAAAATCTGGTAAAAAATGGCTTTTGCATACTCAATGAAATTAGTTTTTTAGGTACTGCATATACGATGAAACGATAACTGTATCAAATAGTAACTCCTTTGCAAGTTACCTCAACCGTTATTGAATTATGTTCCACAGGAGAGTCCGATTCGATTAAAGCCTCAAGTACCGTGGGATTTGCAAGTTGACTTTATACATGAAACGCGCACGTAAAGTGGCAACATGGCATATTCCTAAGTGATAACGAAATGTTTTGGATGGATTTTTCCTAGCCCAACTCTGTAGTACTAATACAAAGTCAAAGTTGTTATTAATTATTGTAGCGCAGTAACTGCAACTCAATGAACGTTAAAAATTAATTGGTATTAACCCACATACTCCTGAAACTATTTTTGGCCTCCGAATCTTATATATTTTTTGTATGTGTTTTGTTATGGTTTACATAGCTTCAGAAAAATACTATAAAAAATCCAGGTCACCTGGAAAACCAGCACTAGGGTGGGCGTTTAAACGCCCAATAGGAGAATCCACTACTGCGACATGTATGTAAGGTACCATGTACATTGAAAAGGCTTAACTATTTAATTAAAAAAACTTTTATTTTAATTACGGTCTCAAAAAACTAAACTGTATTAGGCTGGGTTGTGATAAGAAGCAAAACAGGTTTTAGGATGTAAAGAAATTACACATTTTTTGCAAAAATAATTGGTCTTCTTTTTGCAAACCTCAGCTGATTTTCCTTATAATCAACCAAATGATCTATCCTGTCGAATCGCGAAACTTCGCGGTAGTTATTCGGGGTAGAGCTAGGGGCCGCGCCTTTCAGTTTTCTTGTAGGTCTCCAGAAGGCTCCTTGCAACCACTCTGCGATATGTGAGATGATCATAGTCACCACCATCGCCTTTGTATAGCTGCCATGCATTTTGTGTAGCCATGTCAAGACAATGACACAACAATGGAGCAAAGGCCAAGAAGATCTCATTTAACAAATCGAGCAAAGGTCTCAACTTAGCAAACTTGTCACCTCTAGTTTGGATTGCTGAGTTGTCGCAGCAATGAATATTGGCCATTATAAAATTGAATATATCTCTAGACATGGTGCTATTGACGATGACAAAATCGGCTCCTATTGCCTTCTCCCAATACATGCCTCTTCGTGGTACCGGTACATAGGCACTGAACAGTAGAATATTGATGAAACATTTTCATTTCATCAGCACTTACATTGCCCACTTTATTCTTTTTAGTCGCATACATGTTTGTATAAGTGACTAAAAGTTCAATGCAATTTTTATCAAACATGCAGTCAAAATAGTAAAGGGGGTTCTGCAAATTGTTCGGTCACAGAACCTTTTGCCACTGTGGAAATTCAAGTGGATTATGATATCTCCTCCACTGAAATTTCTGATTGCTTGGCACAATCAGAGCTCTTACAGCTTCACGATCTGTGACGATTGCAGTATCTATGTTGGTTGATAATCAACTCCTATCGGTGAGTGATCAATCCTTGCATCTTTGATACGGCTTCGTTTGGCTAACGCAGACAATGGTAACTCATCTTCACTATCCACTGTTTCGTCATCAGAGTAAAGAAGATCTGCCTGAGCCCTTAGCTGCGAACCTGCAAAAAAATACAACATTTTATCAGTGACTGATCAATGACTTTTTTCTAGCAGTAGATTTATATCACGGTATGACACAGAGATCACAGAGAGCTCGCTTTTGTACATATAACGTTTTATGTCCTGTCCTAGCTTATATATATATAAGCCATGTGCAAAGAAGAGCTTATATTTGCTATATATACTTACATCTAGCAAAAAGTCTTACCTGGAAGATTATGCCATGTAACAACTTCTTCATCACCAGAGTCTTTATCTGTAACTCCTGCATTGGCATTTTCGGGAGGCAAAATTGCTATTCCACTTGGCAATGGGTCCTCATCATCAAAACACTGCAACTCTTCAATTATTTCATTCAACGTTAACGGTTGACTCGGACGCGGTCTGAAAACGATTACAGATGTTGATTCTCCTACTGGGCGTTTAAACGGCCATGAACTTTCAAGATAAATAAAGTATGTAAAAATTTACATTGAATGCATTTTTATATTTCTATTTACTAGGTAAGAGGTTATATTGTAATAAAATGACTAAATATAGTTAAATTGTAGCTCAAAAGATACATAAAAACATTACCTTTTGGAAGCCATGACGCCAAAAAATACTTCTCGAACTGTAATACTTGAAATCACCCAAAATAACACTTTTTGATAACACAATTCACTGATTCTATGGAAGATATACTCCAATTACGTACAATAATGGGCAAAAGGTTAAGCCACAACGGCCAAAAAGTAACTTTAATTGAGGGTAGATTAAACCTATTTTTTTGGGCGTTTAAACGGCCAGTAGGAGTATCTGGGTTAATTTGCAACATAGCTTACTTTAGCATAATATCAACCGAAATTGAAAAAATCAACAAATGCAAAGCAAAACATTCTACGCTAGAGCTAAAGGAAGCCTGCCTTAATTTGATTCAGAAAACATATTCGGATTTTGCTCGAATCTACACGGACGGTTCGAAGAGTGAAGATTGCAGCGGCTCTTCATTTTATGATGAGAGGTCCGGGTTACGCGCCAAATTTTGTATACATGAACAGAATGCCCCTGTTATGTGTTTGGAACTCTTGGCTATTGCGGATCGACTGATTATAAAAAGGTAGCAATACTTACAGACTCTAAAAGTGGTTTATTACATTTAGTTGCATATGCTAGGGGTAAAATAGGTAGACGCGAAGCTTATCACATTATTGAATGTATCCGACGACTGATACTTAATGGGATTGAAGTTCGCCTTCAATGGGTGTCGTCTCATGTGGGCGTCCCGGGCAATGAAGTCGCCGATGAACTTGCCCGGGTCGCGCAATCTGATGGCATCCCTCTACACGTTACTCCCCAGTTCTCAGATTACGTCCCACTCATAAAAAAATATAATTACAACGAATGGAGAACATTCTTTGATGCCAGATCGGAAGATAAGGGAATCTGGTACAAATCAATTGTTCATCAGCCACCACGAATCCCCTGGTTTGCGAACTTAGAGACAAACAGACGAGATCTGATCACCTGTTTCAGATTACGGTCTGGCCATGTTCCGCTGAATCGTTTTGGCTTTCTTATGCGTAAAGTAGACAGCCCAAATTGTGTTTCATGCCAAAGAGAGGAAGATCTATTACATTTGTTATAGGAGTGCAAGATCAATGAATCGTTAAGAGAAGAATTGCTTTTTGATACGCGATATCTAAGATCAAACCTCCTTTTTATGTTTCACTCAGCATTTAGTTCCAATTTCAATGGTAATAATAGTGGCCGAATTCTAAGTTTTTTCGTACATTCTTTGTATTTAAGAAAACAAGTTTTGTTATGTTTAGATGTAGATATCGATAATAGTGCATAATGTATTCTATTTAAGCTGACTTAACCATTTTGGTGTATAGCTTTAAATAAAGAATTTGAAAAAAAAAATTTGCAACATAGCTTTCAAGCCAGATCTGGATCGCTGTTGAAAAGAAAGATACAGGGAAACTACACTCAGTCTTTACAACTTCTAAATATAGCAATCATACATTAAACTAAGTTCGATTCCCAACATTATTGTCATGTAAGTAATTTTAATGGTACGGTTTTTTGAGTAGAAAGTATGCTTCACGCCTTGTTTTACTGCGTTTATGGTACGCTTATTATATTTTAAGGGATCTTATTGTACCATACGTATACAATCATACACTAAGATGACCTTTAAATACTTGCGGATTTCTTCACAGGGATTTCTTTTAAGGTCTCCAAAGCTGCAAACTTCACCAAACATGAATCAGTTTTAGTACCTTTCTTGCAAAGTACTAAGTGGATGGGTCGGAGTATAGGGGAGCGACGTTAACAATTTGCGGTAACATGGTATCGGAAAACATGTGGTTCTATAAAATCGTATGCCTTGTAATATTGTAATTGTTAAAAGCCTAACGATTATACAACCTCGTCTGAGTACGAGGTTGGTGCTGGTTTTATCGTGCAAAATGTTTTCTACGCGATTAAATCTTATTAATAACATTGGTTTTATGGTTAATTTGGTATTTTAGAGTAACCTCACTAATCTTCATTATCCAAGCACTCGACGTCTTATTCGTTATTTTCCGTCCGTGCCCGTACTGTAACCAAAATCTCTCATCAAATCTTTCGAAATTAACTCCGGACATAAAATATACTCGAAACAAAACGCGAGGTGTTAAACCTTTAGTTGATAATCGAAAAAGTCTTATAAAGCTGTATTTTAATTGGAGCATATTGTTGACAAGTTAATTATAGCGGCCGCCCGCCCAGTGACAGTTTTCCGCCCACGAAACATTCGGTTGTCGACCCGCCGAACGCACTGTGGGTTGCATCCACTTCGCTTTGAAACTAAAATGAATATTGTGTGTGAAGTTTCCACGATGCAACGCAACATTGAAATAACGTGAATCCTGAAAACCGTTTTTACAGTAACGTAGCGTTATACATACAAACTGAAAGCGTCAAGTTTCGAGTATGAAAAAAATAGTATATTTCATTACAAGTGCGGAAAAGCTGTCATTGCAAAGAGTTCCGACAAATGTCTACCCGAGCCGAGGCGCAGCCGAAGGCGAGGGTTGACAGTCGGAACAAGTTGCAATGACGGTTCCGCACGTGTACTGAACAACTATTTTTAATACAGTTGCGAAAAAAATAAGCAATTTAATAAAGAAAAAATATTTGGAAAATAGCGCCAACCGTAAAAAATATAAGCAGAGATTTTTTTTCGTTACCCATTCTAGTAGGGAAAGGGAACTATGCCCATACAGCCAAGTCTTCAGTAGAATTTTTTTATTGATATGAAATGAAAATGAAATTTAATGAAATGAAATGAAACCTAACTTAACTCATTCAATTAAATCATTATATCTGATATTGAAACAAATTAGTAGCTCATAAAAACTTCTGTGATTTTTTTTAGTAAAAACTTCATGGTTGGTTTTTCTTTTTAATAGACATTATTTTGACAGTTGGGAAAGAAAACGCACGAGTGCGGGAAAGGTAAAAAAAAAGCACGATTGTGTAATAGCCCACATCCCGCACGCTATACGTCCCTGTAATACGCCACTTTTTGAGCAACTGTATTAAAATAGTACATTACACAACTAGGGTGGTAATACAAAGAAAGGCCGAGATCGCAGAAGTTTGCGGCCCGAGCTGCAAGCGAGGGACGTAAATATGCGATCGAGAGCTTTCTTTATTACCTCCCGTGTTGTGTACATCTTTTTATGTCAACACTTGGCCAGAAAGCGGCTTTTTCCGTACGCGCAGCGTGCGGAAAAAGCCACTTTATTGCCAGGTGTGGCATAAATTCTTTTTTGTTTCAAAAGACAGACTTTTTAAATGATTCACACACTTACTTTGGTTTTTTTATAGTGACTAGTCCATTATGAATAAATAATAACAAATTTAAGAAAATAATGATAAAGAGTTTGCTTAGCTTAAATCAACGTGTGGAAGATCAACGAAATTAATTATCATGATGCTAGTGTCCCAGTATTGATTTTGTAAGTTGTTTAGATTTTATTAATAAATCATAAAAATCGTGAATCTATTTTGTTAAATAAAAAACGACTTCAAAAAACTGCAACAATAAAAACACAGAGTTAATTTAAACTTATATGCTTATAAGGCATTTAGTCCGCCGCATTGTACAATTTATTTTTAAAATTTAACTGCAATAAAATTATTAATAATAATATGACCTTTAAATCAGAAGTAGGTTCATACATTCATACGGTCGGTGAGAAAAATAAATGTGCTGGTCATGGAACTTGCCAAAGCTTTGTTGAAAAAGTATTTTCCAAATCGGTCCAGGCGTCTTCGAGATTATCTTCGGGGAACATACATAAAAACAAAGATTGCAAGGAATTGAGAACATTCTCCTTGACGTCAATTAAAAAGTATAAATGGGTACCTACTGCCTCCTTACATATTATGTAATAGGTTTGTTTAGGACTATTTTGCGGTTTTGCGTGTATTTGATTGTAATCGAACAGTTCCATTTTCCACAATTTATTTACTCTCCACCCACAGTGCAGCCACTTTGAGCTGGCAAAACACACATTGTGTCGAATTTTCAACATCGCTGGCGACAGACAGCGTTAGTTTACCTTCTGCCCTGTTTTGTGTCAAACAATCTGCACTGCCGCTGTCGTGTCCCGCGCACGTTTTCAACCAGGTGAAGATTAATTTATTTCATATTTCTGTGCTCAGTGAAACCGTGTTAAAAAATACTGTGTGCTGATTCAATAGTCAAGTCAGTGTTTCCCCTATTTCAACGACAGTTCAGTGTCGCTGGTGCAACAAATCGATTAGGTCTAGCTACGCCAGCGTGGCGTATAAAAAGCGCTGCGGCTATGTGCGAGACTGACTCGCGCATTGAGGGTTTTGTACTACAATAAACATGAGCTATTATGTATTCAGCATTCAGCAATATTTTGTTTCCATTCAAGTTGGGACCTTTTGGGGAGTTTCCGGGAGTCCGACTAACACTTGGTCGGTATTCAATATTTGTTGTTATACTATAGGGACAACACTAAATTGAAATCAAGTTTGACATTTGAACGAAAGTATTTAAGAAAGAGCCAGAGCAAAAAATCCTAAAATAGTCCTTTATTTTAGTAAACCCCTTATTTTGTATATGTATCGATATCAACCCTTTTATGTCCCCACTTCTGGGGCACGAGTCTCTTCCTGAATCGCAGGTAGGTTAGGCCATACTCCACCACGGGGGCCAAGTCCGGGTTGGTGGCGGATTGTAAGACAGTGGCAGGCCTTTCTGTCAGAAGTTATCAAACCGCCTGTAAGGCCTCTGACATGGCTTACGACTGTCATTATACGACAGCCGGCACCAACGGCTTAGCGTGCCTTGCGAAGCATGCAACTTCTCGGAAAAATGCCACTAGCTGTAAACATAGGACGGTCACCCATCCTGCACCTGACCGCGCCTGTTGTTGTTAACTCAAGTATTAATTCCAATCACTCGGCTATACCAGGCCCTGAGCGCTTCTGTATATATTTTTAGTTAATTACCTACTTATAATAAAATATATGTGAAAATTTCACCGGGGCGCTTATTACGGTTCAAGATGATTAGCCCTTCAATGGTCACATAGATGTCGTAAGTGTATTGACAGGGTCTCGTTAGCACCCTTAGGGTGCGGATTCCTAAAAAAAGGAAAAGGGTTAAAAGTGCAGCGTCTCCGAGCCGACATCGTCTGGCTGTCAACTTCAGAGCTAGGCTGTACCCGGTAGCAGTTTGCGGTCTATTTTGCTACGTGCGGGTAAACTTTTCACTCGTTTAACTGTGTAACAAGTTGTTTCGCCATGTTAATTTTTGAGACAGTTTTCTGCACGTTAAAGATTTGACATATAGAGTTTTACTTTGATTTAAACTGGCCGTAGGGCTTACTAAGATTTAAACTGGCCGTAGGGTGCCAAGAACAGTTTCGTGATTTAAATTATGTCGGCATACTTTTGATTACCTGAGTTGTTTTAGTTAGGGTTCAAGAGGTGGTAGCGCAATAGGTAGACCTAGACCCATTGTGCTACCATCTCTTAAGCCCAACGGACTCTGAAGCGATTTCTTATGAAAGTTATGTACATTTGCGAATTTATAGTAGCAATACCACACGCTAACTGTGAAGGAAATCGTGAGGAACCACGCAGCTTGGTTGGCTCTGCAAGTATTAGTCAGTCGTCTACTATAGTTTTGTGGGCTAAGCCGACTAATTTGTCGGAATGGTATACTTAGGTGTTGGGCAATACTACTCTATCTGAAAAAAGCAACATTGTCCCAGGCCCTGCAGCGTCCTAGTGGACTTTTATCCCATCTAGTGAGTGATGGTGCCACTGGACACTGAACCATAACGTAAACCATCTCATTACGTAGATGTAGAGGACAAACTTTCGTTAGGGTTCTGTTTTGAGCTTAAAGCAGTGAAGTTCACATCGCATGGTTTTGCTATATTTACAAATCACGGTTCAATGAATTGTGTCTTCGTATGAGAATTGTATTTTATTTACTTGACGTTCCAGTTTTGCGGAGTTTGCTCGTTTCGAATTTGCGCTATTGTTCGAAACGCCAATATATTTGTATATTTTACGTTTACATTCTTGCTATACTTAGATTTCGAATAACACATAATATTACAGCGCGCCTAGTATTCGCGAAGTTATCAAAGTGTTAGCGTGCCATCGACACGTAACTTTCGGCATTTCTATGGAGTGTAACTATAAAACAGCGTTGCACTTGTTTACAATGTATGGTTTGAATACACTGACTGTTGTTTCAAATTAGTTCTCTAAATGACTCAATAATTTCGATAACATTACGTGGTAAGAAATGTTCGATAATAGATGCATTTTTATTTCATTCAGGACACAAACAGTCATACAGAAAATCTGCAAAAAAGGCGAAACTTAAGTATATCGCGAGCCTTTGACTTTCCATGCATGGTTCCTTTTTCAGAATGTATAACTATTTATAAGCATCGCAAGTGTTCCTACTAAAGCAATGTGTTCCTACTAATGCAAAGAATACATCTGTTGTATTTTATGGGAGATAAATAATAAGCACATTCAGTGGACATAGCTAATTTCGCACTGTTTATTGGCGAGAAACTCTAATAATTCCAATACCCACATTTTGTAACGAATCAAACATAACAACATCAGATTCGGGATAATATCCTGTAGTATATCATAGAGTATAAAAAGTCAAAGTTCTCGATTCTCAATCGAAATTCTCAATTCTCGACATCATTCTGTCGACAGTGTACCCCCCGATTTCCATTCCATGGCCACTTGAGAAATTGATTTCTACTGAAGAAGGGGGTCATTGTTAGCCCGGATCGCGCTTGATGGAGCTGCTTTCACGAAATAAGGGAGAACGGGTGGAGTACAGCCTCCCACAAAAGTTTTGCTCTGATAATGATCGACAGTATCGATCTTTGCGTCCCACTTAAACACCTTTTGTAGAGTTTCTATGCATGGAAATATCAATTCGTAGTCTATTTACCGAGAAAGTATGAAAGTATGCAAGTATATGCATGCAAATAAAATGTCAATAATTCAGGACAAATGCTCAGGGTGAAATTCTAAAGCCGTATAAAATATTAGAAAGCAACTTTATTAATACTGAAAAGTACATTACATTTCAGTCGCGTATTGCAGACGGCCGGTCGTTAAACCAATTTGTCCATGAAACAAACGACTTTTACTGTGTTATAAACTAATTGATACGTGCCTCCGGCGGTATATGGAGCTGTTTTTCTGAGAATTAACTATTTATTTATTCTACAGCTTGATTGCTAGCCTATTAATCGGTGGATTAGTATTTCTCTCGTGCGCTGACATACGTAATGTTACTAATATCAGTGATGCATCTTATGTGTTGATTTGTTTATATATCGATTCTTCATCGAGAACACAGCCCGCAATCCGTTCATTTCAAACGCTATAACTTATAGCTCTATCTATCCACCAGCTGGGTTGAGATAGATCATTGTTAGGAAATTTCAATCTCCAATCGAGGCAATTTCCACTCTGTACGATCGAGTGATTCTGAAATGAAGTTTGCGTAAGCGATGCATTTTGTACCTACCCACGTTGTGTTCGGTATTTGCTCTAGCCAGATGTATTAGCTATTTGGTCCAGATAATATCTGGACATATTATGTATTAGTTGTGTTAGCAACTTGCTAGTGTTGTTACGAAATGCTTTTATCTCGTGAATCGCTTTATAGTAGGATGCGTGTTAGTATTTCTTCGCCAAACTTTGAAAGAGATCGGGAAAGTATGTCGGACTATTTTGGAGTCCGTTTGTGAATCGCCCCTTCGCGCTGTTTGAACATTAAAATCGCGTTTTTGTCGTATATTTGTTCGGAACAGCTGTCGTTCTATTTCCGAGACGAGGGGAGTTTTCTTATTTTATTCCTTCTCCGGATGAGATGTCACTCGCGACGTTACGGCGCGCAATAAACGGCCCATTCCGTGGATATCGACAGTCTTGTCTTCTTGTTGACGCCGAACCTATTAAAAACCTCACCGTTTACAACTTCGGCGGGTATTTTAGCCGCGTACTTTAAAACGTAATCTGTGTTACAGACTTAGCATTGAATGAAGAGCTATGAATTGCCTGAAGACAAGAGATGGCTGTATTGAGTACGAATATTTGGACCCTAGTGCTCCTCCGCCTCCCTTCTACGCGCAACAGCCGCCTTACAATCCCCAGTACAGTTGGGTCACACGTCCCTGGCTGGAGGCGAACGAGGCTGAGTACGAGTACGCTTCATGCGCGTACGAAGCTGACGACGAGTGCGAGGGGTGGGGGTCTGCGCCGGCGCCCCGCCTCTCCCTCTACGAGGGAGTGAACTGCTTGCCGCCGCCGCCATCCGTGAGTGCACCGGCGTCTGCGCATCAATCAGCCAGTGTCTCGAGCGTGCTGTGTTTTTTTTATAACCGTGCTCGATGTCGATACAAGCGCGCACTAAAGAAGCGTGATTTGGTTTTCTAATCAACGAGTGGTGTGTTTTCAATTACTAAAACGGTGTGTTTACAAACTCGTCGGATTTTATCCCTGCTTTGCCTAATAAAACGCGATCAAAGTGGAAAGGCTGCACGGAGCCCGGAATGCAACAGGCGTGTACCGCGATCTATTTCCGGGCGCGGGCGTCGGCCCTTCGCGCGTAGGCGCCGTTCATTCTAAACGAAAACATGCGCGAGCTTAGCCGCGGGGGCTCGCTCGTGGCGGCCACGATCGCGGCGCTGCACAGTCGCACGGCCGACGAGAAGACTCGAGCACCGCAGCTGCGGCTCGCCTCCGCGGAGCCCAGGACCAACGGAGTCCGTACAAGACGCTCCGATAGCTTCAACGCGGACCCTCAGAGAAGGGAATCGGCGTGCAGCGAGCGCCCGCTGTCAACCGCCTCGGAAACATCCGAGCGCGACTCCGCCTCGGTGCAGTCCAGCGAGGAGCCGCCCCCGCGCGACAGTACGTAATCACCACAACTCGTCACCGAGCCACTGACGTAGCGTGTCACTGGAACACGGCCAAATTCTTAAATATAGAGTCGGTGTCTCGTAGTGTAGAGTTGTCGCGCAGTGTCGCCTCATGTCTGACCGCGAGTACCTGACGGAGCCACTGGACGAAGAGGAGGAGTGCGCGGCGGGGTACGTGCACCCCGCCGTGCGCTCCTACATGTACTCGCCCATGGGTAGGTCCAGCCGCCCCCTCGCGGTCCTCGCCAGTCACCCGTTTGATTGCTTCTCTCGGTACAGGCGGCGACTCGGACAGTCCAGATGAAGCGACCGTGAAGACGCCCTGGACGGACGGGGCCTGCGCGCCGCCGTGCGCCGACTCCTCCGACATTGCTTCCACGTCCTCAAGTGAAGACGACTCCGAAGGACAAGAGTACGAGGCCAAAGTTGACGAGGCGGACTACCAAACTCTGACGCCTAGCCGTCACCTCGACTCATCGACGCGACGCGACGACGACTTCCGATGGATGCCCCGAGAAGACGTAGATGATGCTGTGGAAACTAAATCCATGGATACCCGCGGCGAGGAATACTCGTCGACCAGCCTAGACCGGCGGCGGCGCACGCCAGGCGACCGGAACGACCGCGACCGTAAGACGAGGTCGTCCCTGTCATCGAAGCCGCCTCAGCACCCGTCGAGCGTGCGAGCGTCGCCGCGGCCTCGGCGCCCGTCACGGACCGAGGAGACGCCGCCAGCGGAACTGCAGCGGCGATGGAACTCATATGAACACTTCCGCTGGCCGGAGGGCGGATGGTGGCCGCCGCCGATGTGCTGGTGCCACGGGCCCCCGGCACCGCCGCCCTGTTGCATGCACGAGCGCGCCTGGCCCTCACACCCTTCCCTGCCACCGATGCCCGGTCGTACGCATAAGGTAGGAAGTAAGTTTTAATACGTCGCTAAACGGTAAAGTGGTTAACGGTACACCGGTCACTAGTGGACGCGTCGGTGTTGCATAATGTCGGTGCGCCAAATTCGCGTTCAAGGATGTGGGACACTAAACTGATTGCTACTCTTTTGTTTGGCTTTTCAAACTAAAAATAACTCGTTTTTATTGACGCCTGACATAATCACCTGTAACATAGCCTGTCGTCGCTTCAGAGCTTCTGTAGCACGTGTGATTAATAGCCGCAAACTTTCTCCGAAACCTATCTTCGCACGAAGAATCAACAATATTACCTTCGAATACGTATCTCCCCTAGACGCCTCGAATAGACGTCAAACATGGTAAATATGTAGATAATTTTTAGCTTTTACTTTTCGATCCTATGTTGTGCTTTGCCTTAGCATTGCAAGGTAGAGCAGAATTGTATGTACCTCTCTCTATAAGTGTTTTTTTGTTGTTTCGATCGGTATGTTTGGCGGGCAACTTGCAACTGGCTCATCGTATTTTTTTTTAATTCACCTTACTCTCAGTAACTGCGGGCATATCTGGTTTCATTTCGTCGTATCAAGCTCGATACAAAGGTCAGACTTGGCCTCCACACGAGCCACCTTCACTGGCCGTACTTCTACATTTTGTGGAGAAACTTGACTGCCAATACACCTAGCGAGCCTTATTTTCAGGCGTCTTGCGTTCTGGGCAGTTAACATATTCAGCAAGTTCAATATATCGTTGACTCGACCAGCTACCATATTCGCTAAAGAACTCTACCATAATTATGATGACAAACAATATCTTTTTGCAGGCTCGAAAGTCCTTTAGCTGCGACTTTTGTCAACTTCGTTAGTGAATTCTGCCTCAGTGTTTTCGCGATCTTCAAAGCGTAAGAAAGGGCACTTTGCATAAAACTTACATTGGAGTCATTATAAGGCGTTATTCGCACCAATTGGCGTCATAGCGTGAGCCCGATTG
Organism: Yponomeuta sedellus; assembly: GCA_934045075.1. Taxonomy (NCBI): domain Eukaryota; kingdom Metazoa; phylum Arthropoda; class Insecta; order Lepidoptera; family Yponomeutidae; genus Yponomeuta; species Yponomeuta sedellus. Next base: position 17,544,337 of record OW203722.1, on the reverse strand, counting down.
GTATGGCGGGTTTTTGTTCTGCCTTACTAAAACTACTTCTCGACAGGATATCAATTATCTAAAAAAAATAAAATATTATAGTGTTAGGCGCAGAAAAAAAATCCACGATTATTTTTCTTTCGACATGGGCTCTCCAACGGGATTTCAACATTTTTTGAAAATTTTGAAGTTGGACTGTGGGCGCCGGATGTAGGTACTGGCCAAAGATCGCTAAGGAGTTTCTAAACACAACCGTCCTTTTTCAGAACGATGCCGAGGAGCGCGTGCGTCGCATGGAGGCGGACCGCGAGAGCCTCCAGCTGCAGGTGCAGGTGCTGTCTGAACAGGTCGCTGCTCAGAGCGACAAGATGGCGGACCTGGAGCGGGCGCTGCACGACACCAGGCAGCGGCTTGACGACGCCGAGCAGAGGTTGCAGAAGGTGAGGCCGTGATTCCCACAATACGTGCTGTTCATGTCCGTCCTGTGGCCTAGTGGAACCGAGTGATTCGAATCAATCACTTGGGTTAAACAACAGCAGTGGTCAAGTCATATTCATAGGGCGTCGGGAATGCTCTTGAAGTCTTAAAAATTTGGCGTTACGTATCTACGAGTAAACAAAACTTGAAGATTTGAATAGAGAATAAAAAGTCTTAGGCCTAAGTTTGACTGCCCTAGTTAGAACGGTGAGGTGAGTAGAGTATCAATGGTGCTATACTACGTTCAGTACTGTACAACATTCTCAGTCGGTATCCTAACATTTTTTTAACGCTAACGCTTAATGGAATTTGACAGCTAGACGTTTGGAATCGTTCAACATTTGATGTTCATAATTAGGTCTCTGGTAAAATTATTCGGTGCGCAAGTGAAAACCGACTTTACATAGATAGTTAAACATTCGCGCCCTAGATCCAGCTGGAAAGAGCCTATTGAATAATCATGACGAGCGTGGGCCGTGCTATGCCAGCTCTCTCAAGTCTCAACCCGGTCTATTTAACCAGAATGTCGTTGGATCACGCAATCGAATACCGCGTGCGTTTTGCAAATCGCTCACCACTCACCAAGTCACCACTCGATGTGTATTAGTTGGGAATGATAATTGAACGGACAGAGCGATTACTGTTATTATGAAAGCTGTAGTTTCCTTATTCGTTTCTTATGTGGAAGAGCACTGCCTGACTTTACGTTTGGTTGGCTCGCTTATTTAACCTTAGGTATGACACCATTCACATAAAGAAGGTCGATTGAACGAAGATGGAGTAGGTACAGAAGAAATCTATAAATATAATGTCGAAGCATTGTTTCTGTGGATGGGTTACATTAGGTGTAGTGTGGAAACAGTAAGGTATATCGTAATGTGTAAGTAGGGTAAGGTAAGGCCGCCAATTCTACTATATGTCTATATAATTTCTGTTCCTGTGATTTCAGTGAACAATAAAAATTTTAAATTTTTCAATCTATGTAAGCTTGAAATAAATATTTGCAGTATTCAGGAATTTAGAATGCATGTTACCATAACTTGGACACCGGTGTGGTTTTCACTCTTAACATACTTCCAATAACCTGATTTAAATAATGGAAAAATAATGACTCGATCTTTTCTTAAACGACTCGTAGTATTATGACAAAGTATACGGTATAATGACACAACAGAAGGTCCACCCAGCTCAACTCAGACCTAGACATTTCAGGTAGGCTTATGATAATTTGGATGAATTTATTGCGTCAATGATTGACTAACTAAATCTAATTACAAGCCACCCACATATACATACTCCCACGAGTATGTATATGTGGGTGGCTTGTAATTAGATTCAAGGAAAGTCTAAATGACTTATGAACATACTCGTACCTATGATTAAGTCTATGCCATTTCTGTACAATGAAGATTTCCTGTCGTATTTTCTTAGCACCGTTGATTTATTTCGTATAGAAACTATCTGCTCCCTACAGAAGAATTCAACTGTACGTTAATGATATGGAAAGAATGGTTCAAAGTGCAAAATTATGTGCCAAGTGCAAAACCTCCATACCTACAGACCAGACTTTAAATCTAGATCTATCAAAAGAGTTTTATTTCAGAATGTCATTTGTAAGACGTAGTGTCGTGTGTAGTTAAAAAACTCTATATTGTCGCGTGCAGCCGCTAACCAAGCCGATGCAAATGCGCCTCCGAGCGGTGTCAATTACTTGCGCGAAAGCGTAATCGGTGTCTCCTTACTTATACTCGTACTATACCGCTTTACGAGTATTTACGAGCATATTGCCGCTGCGCCGCGCCGGGATTATTTCACTGCGGTCGAGTGATTTCTGAATCGTTTATTTTATAGCGATCGCGACGCGCGTCATGATTGTTGAGATTTTGGGCAGATTTTTTTGGACGCAGGCTTGCTTTCGGCGACTGGTTTCTCTCATTAAGTTATTTGTCAAGGAATCTTATAATTTCGTTATTACAGCACAATACGTTTTCAAATAATGATCGTTGTTCCTTAGGCGTATTTCAAAGCAATTGCGACTATTGTACTGAACTAACAATGTTACGAGCACCTAATTATGAGTATTCCAATCGTCTTACTGTCAAATTACTATTGAATTTGATAGTTAGGCAATATAATACTCAGGATTTAGTGCGCGTAATTAGCCCCCGGGCTCTCGAGAACGTAAACTTGAAAAGTTCGCAACCACTATTAAGCCCAATACGTAGATTTGGATGAAACCTATGCGGAATTTTCTTGAAAGCATTAGCCAAGAAAGATCTGCTTTCAATCAATGTACCTAGAATCGAAATAGTGATGCGTCACCGCGTCTGGTAGACCAATAAAACAGATAGCTTATCTATAACCGTTTTATTCTGGGCTTCTGGCGCACCTACACACATCTTAGCGAATTTATTAGGTGTTTTACTTGTATTTTTTAGGTTTCTAGTTATCTACTGAAGTATAAAACTAAGTAGTAAAACAACACCGTAATTATCGCTAAAAAGAGAGCTTTTAGTGATAAGACCGCCAGTAGTATACTATATTACCTAATCTGTGATATTACTTATGTATTTGTATATTTGAGTTTTTCATGTACTCTCAAAATGAATATCGGTTTATTGTACGCTATGTTTAGTTAATTGCAGAAACAAAACTAATAAATACAAACTTGCTAGCCCATAAGGGTTCAAAATAAGTTAAAGCTAAACATGAAGTTGTTTTACTTTCTTTATTTTATTTTACCATCTTACAAACCAGAAGATCTTCGCCCAATGAAATAGTCAGCCAAATTGAAACCTTTTTAAGGTTTCAACTTTGCTGACAAAACATGTATGGAGATAATTTTTAGCGACAAGAGAGCCGGGTATTAAAATTCAAACATTACATTTTTGTTCTGAAGAGTTTCCCAGAACCTACACAGTGGGCAGTCAAACAGAATTAATGATTTAGTAATACGAGTAGATTGAGATTTTCACGAGCTTATTTTAAGTGCACCGTCACAACTAATTTCAGGACGCTATTTATTTACGACGACGCCATAATTTTAGTACCATTTATCTTCAATAATACCAATACTTTACGATCTGCCGGTTTACTCTGACCGAGAATAAACACGTCGTAGCCAACCCACGAGAATGAAGTAACAAATTAACCATCGCTCTAACATGCTACGAATAGCAGAAAATTGACTCAGTGCTAAGTCAGCGTGTTATTCGAGTATATACAAAAGTTGAATTATGATCACCACAGGTCAAGCGTCAGCTCATACTTGACTTGTCAATCCTTGTCTACTTGTCTCAATTCGACTCTGCGTCAGGCATATGTTTTTTAACAAGAATGGGTAAATTAGAGAATTACTTATATTTTTTGTAAATCTTACAGCCAGTCCGGTAATTTCATGTTATTTTGCAGTGTTAAAAAAGAGAGCGGGAGAGGACAAAAAAGGAAATGAAAAAGAAAGGAACGGAGAACCGTCCCTTATTTACTTCTTTTGTGCTTATTTACATTATCTATCTACATTATATAAACTCACGCTTATATTCGATAGGTATACAAATTGTGCATATTTGTTATTATGTGTCATTCTATCCTATTCTATCATATTTTGAGATGTTGAATAACCTTTTGTAAGAGCGAACTTGTATGTGTTAAACCTCTTTGCTGAACATTGCTTCTGCGCTCCTGTTAGATTCCGCTGAATAAACAATTCCTTCGCCGGAATAGGCAGTGAAAACAAACGCGTTCTATTTCAGTTTGCCCATTGGTATGACGGGACATCCACCACTGATTGTGAGATGCCGAAGCTGTGTTTCGAAGTGATTTGTATTATAATATTTAAAAGCAAACTTGAATACATTACCCGGTCATGTATTTTGTTTTGCAAACTGACTTCTTGAAACAGAAGTTCAAGAAAGTGTGGAAGTAAAATGCTTCTAATAGTTTCACCCTTACTGTATACATGAATTAATACACCATGTAAATTATAAGAAGTGGATTATCCGCTAAATTAGGAATATTGTTTTGTCTCTTTAGATGTTCTCAAAAACGAACGAGACATACATATACTTATGTAAGTATTTACATAGTGAATTCTCAATTACAAGCCGGTGACGGTATCATAGAGGAAGACGACGGTATGTTACTCTGTGTAAATCAGGGTGAGCCAAAACGTTTCCTTCTGTTTCTTATTATAGTTACAGCCAGATGCCTTTTTATAACGCAAAATTAGATAGCTACAAATAATGATTTTCTAACGCCTGTTTCCCATAGCCTATACATTGGGAGCGGAGGTGAAAATGCTATTTCAAGAGAGTTGTTTAACTTTGTGCCCCGTTGCTAAACCAGGCATTACACCTGTTTTCGAAGTAGATACTTGTTGCGTTAACTCTGAAAAACAGTATTGCTTGCAATAAACGTTCTATCAGTAGGCCGATGTAAAATAAATAATTGATAATAATAATATGTAGCTTGATTCTGTATATATGCTACTCTATGATATGAATTTAAAATATCTTCGTTGCTTGTATTGTGTTGTATGATATTCTAACGTCGTTTAATAGAATTTAGTGAGTTTCTTTAGCCGATACTTTACTATCCAGTTAATTGGCATTCAGATTAGTCATTTGCATAGAAAAAACCCAACTCACAGGTGACAAGTTTTGTAAGGAGAGGTGTGAGGCAGGACTGTCTGTGCCTATTGGCAGTACCTATTGGAAAATTCTTTCCGCTTTATAAACTGGTGAACTATGGGCTTCAAAATAAATGTTAAAAAACTACGCGACCTTAGATTTACTGACGACATTGTTATGTTCAAAGAAGATGCTATAAAACTTGGAAGCATGATACAAGAACTTTCCATTAAAAACAAAAAAGAACATAAAAATTAAAACTAAATTAATGACTAACAGCGTACAAAGACAAATAATCAGTATTTGGAAGAATAGAAGTAGAGTACACTTATTTAGGACAAATAACGTCCGAGAAAATTAATGACCTTATAGCGAATTGATGAGGAAAAACTGGTCGCCCTAAAAAGAAAGTGTTTGAAATGTGAGTTCTTCCTTGCTTTATATACGGATGCGAGACTAGGAACAAGATAGTTACGACTACCAAGAGCAACAGAGGAAGCATGATTGGCATAAGGAAGTGTGACCTGGTTAAAAACGAAGATATTCAAAATAAGAAGGACTACTCGACTCGCTAAAATAGAGATGGAACGGACCGGACCGGCGGCGTACAGCGATAATCAAGTAAAATGGAGCTATCTTAATATAGGAAATCAATATATAGTAAGATACATAATCCTTCTCAATTTATAAGATACGCGGCCTTCGTTTAAATATAATCTTTTATATATTCATAAGAATTAATATAGTTTGTGATGGATAATATTATTTTGTCAATAACAAGCTATTTTATTTATTTTAATGGGCGTCATAATTTCATTCTTGTGCCCAAAATAGCTTCTTACAAAAATAGCTTGCGTCCCCCAAGTTTAGAATCTGATGTTGCTTTCGCGTCTCATTAATTAGCAACCAAATTGGTCGTGTATGTTTTAAAGGTGAGAACGCGTAAGCCTGCCAAGGTTCGCACAGAATTGTCAACTTTAACGGCTAAAACCAAACTCTCATTTTGCTTCGCAGGAGATGCTGCAGCGGTCGTCCCTCGAGACCCAAAAGTTGGAGCTCCTCTCAAAGCTGAGCGAAATGCGGCTTCGTGTGGCCGAGAGGGGTGTTCTGGAACGTTCCCCGCCGCCACCCGACGTCTCGCCGTTGGCTAGGCCGGCACCGCCAAGGGTATGTAAGATTTCTTAGGGATGACCTAGCCTACGGAGTGGACAACACTTATTTACAATACATTGTTAGAGGAGTTTGTTAACAAGCTTGCGAAGTGTGAGGGGAAAATATTGAAAAACATAAAGAGAAATAATTTTTGAACTAAAACTTTCGTAAGTTTTAAACACATTGTAGACCGTGCCCTGATCAATCGAGCTCTCCGGCTGTGTGACCCACAATACGTGGAGGATGAGCTACGCCATGTAAGAGGAGCACTGGAAGATAATGGCTACAAATGGAGACAGAGTATGCGCGTAACCACTTCGACGCCAGCGCAGCGTAGAGTCGCTACGGCGGAGCGAGTACCAAGTTTCTTGCCCTTTGTGAAAGGAATTACGGATAAGGTCGGTTTGTTGTTACGCAGGCAATACTACATCAAGACGATCTATCGCCCCCCAGCAAGAATCAGACAGTTACTGCGCTCGCCGAAGGATAGCGACCCACTGAATGTCCCCGGAGTGTATATGATACCGTGTGACTGTGGCAAATGCTACATAGGTGAGACACATCGAAATATCTCGGTCAGAATTTTGGAGCACGTACGTATGAAAAACCGAAAAATCGATGGCTCGGCGGTAGCAGAACACGCGTTAACCCAGGACACAAGTCACTTTATCCGCTTCGATAAGGCACAAGTATTGTCCAAAGACAAGTTTTATGTGCCACGAAAAATGCGCGAGGCTATTGAAATAAGTCGCCACCCGAATTTCAATAGAGACAGTGGATGGGCTCTTCCGCCGGCCTGGAAACCGGTTCTACGAAAGTGCAGTGATAGTGAATATCGAAATCGACACTGCAAGAACGAAGATGTCGTGAGCTGTGTCTGTGCCATCATGCCTAGTGGCATTGACGACGGGAAAGCAGTAGGCGCTGCGGCGCAAGCCAGCGGGAATCCCCCGCAGCCAGTGTTGGCACCCGCCCCACCTATCTCGGCGCGGGCGCGCCGCGCGCTTGCAAGCAACCGACGACGCGAGCTCCGTCTCTGCTCACCATGATTAAGCTCTGCGAATCGAGCGAATCAGAACCTGGTCGGACTTTTCCGATATAACAACACCCGTAAGTAAATCCGGACTAAAAGTCTACAAAGAGAAATTAATATAAATAAAAGAAAAGTTGTGTATCACTTTTTCTGATTGAAGTGTTTTAGGACTTCTGCGTTATAGACGTAACCTTATAATTAGAAGAGACAAATTATTGCTTTGAATAATGAATAAATTAATTGAAAAGCAATAATATTTATTTGTCCTCTTACTACTTTCTCTAATTAGCAAACATTGCGTTGCAGTATGTCACTTGTAAATTAAAATCAAAATTACGTTTGTAAGATACGAAATCTCACGCGCTTAATTGGCGGTCTTACCCCTCTTCAAAAGCGATCTTGTCCATCCAGTTATCAATCCATAGACTATTCAGACGTCAACTCGGTCCAAATCCAGTATCCAGACAGTCTTAGGAATCCTGTCTATGAGGTATACAGTTGGTACAATTATGTTAGAACTACAATGTTTTTGTTGCAATTGTAACATTTTCTCTCAGTGCATGTGAGTGAGGTATTGACCTCACTCACATGCCACAATGGTCACCACGTGTGGTTACCGCTGATTGGTAATGTTAAACTCTTTTATGTAGTAGTAATTTCGACTGAAGTTACCACCCAAGGTAATAAACTGTTTCAAACATAGCCAGATAAATGTATAGCTGATATTTTCCACATTAAAAACAGGATACCTACCAGATTTGATGGGTTTTGCAAATCCCTGCATAATACCTACCTTCATTAGGCATTCAGCTCTGGGAGGATTTACAGTAGTACGTGCGGTTATTTATCCTTTAATATCAAGTGGCAAATGCCGTACATTCAAATCTCTGCACGAGTCTAATTTATTATCACGATACTGAACGCTCTATGCATAGAAAAAGTCTATAATGAGACGCATAATAATAGCTCATGTGTAGTATTTTAAATATGCCGCTAGGAATAATGATAAGTGAGGGGTTTGAGATAGATTTAAAAAAAGAGTAGATATGAAAAGATGTCCTGTACCTGATTATTACCTCAAAGGCTCAGTATACTAACATCTTGACTGCACCTCAAGTTTAAGGGTGTCAAAATATGGGGCCTTGTCGAATTGAAATGGAAAATGTCTTATCTAAATGCTAGAACACAAATGAACAAACCAGAAGTTTCAGTGGAAAAATATTGCTATTGAATTCATTAATGTTTAACGAAAAATTATATAGTTGGCAAGCTTCATACCTATTAAGCTTGGTAGAGTATTTTTCCAAGTCTAGACGATGAGGATATTGTAGGGCTAGTGCTTAACCATTAGTCATAAGATATCGCACGCTCCACTTAAATATGTATTTAAGACCTACCCAAATAACAGCAGCGTGCCGGCGACTTGCAGGCGCCACGATATCAATCTAAAATAATTCCTAAATCTATAAAGTTAACCCGTAAATAACTAGAGGCCAGGCTCTACGTCGCGGGCCGGTCTTTTTTTATCTGTAACAAGGAGGACTTAATGAGCAATTCCCATATAAACGTAGTTATTATTTACAAACGACATGCCGGATTTCAAGCAAACTTTACCGATGCGGTTAGAGTACAGAAATCTAGGTTAGATCGTGCTTGGAAATGGAAATAATCGTATCAAAAAAAGTTATAGGTTTACTTAATATCAATAGTTTACATACATACATAACCTCATGCCTGTATCCCAGCCAGGGACTGCCACTTGCCACGATCCTGATAGATCACCTTTGCTTCATCAACGTTCATAAGTCAGTAGTTTCTAATTTTTTTATTCCTTTTTTCTCAGTTTTAAGAACGAGTAAACCTTTATGTATGTCCTCTAACCATATTGGTAAAGTTTCATGCGGCATGTCTTTTGTGAATTAAAACCGACGTTTTACCAATTACGTTTGTTGGGAATTGCTCCTTGAGGGGCCGCCTTAAGGGTCCGTATCGTTGCGTTCGCCTTCATGATATAATCGTTCATATACCGTTAAATTAAGTCGAACCAGCACATTTAAGTGCCACGTCTATTACAGTCTATTTATTCTTACTTGTCCAATTTAGAAAACAAGATTATAACCTTAAAATTGAGATTAGATGCCTGAACTAGACATTTTCTCGCAAATTCATGAACTATCATGAACTATGTTTATAAAATTGGCAGCGTGTTATCTAAAAGAGTGTTCCAAGTTACTTCATTTACGGAAATATGGCAGTTTTGGACTAAAAAAGTCACAGTTTAAGGGTAGAATCTTGTTTACTAAATTGGACAATTGGGCGCTTTATTGCACAAACATAACAAAAATTAAAACTTTGTAGTAGATGTACAAAAGGGGACTGCGTGCGACTAAAGTCTCATTACGCGTAAGGACCGCACACAATAACTCGTCTTCAATGTCCTCCCACAGACGCCGCCCGCGAACTACGGCCGCCAAATCGAGCGCAACACCCACATGTACTCGTCGCTGCCTCGGAGCTCGCTGCTAACGACCGAAGCAAGGCTCGCGTTCGGTAAACAGCCCAACAACATGGTGGTGGCGAGGGGCCGCGGACACTCCGTGCCTAATTTAGGTCTCTGGGTGATGGGTGCGGGGACGCATGTTCTTTATTTGAATGCTTTTTTTTTATAGATGATCAGTGGCGACTGCATAATATGTTCGGAGGCCCGATTTTCGGACGTGCCCATAAAAAGAGTAATACATCATTTTAAATAGTAGTCGAAAACCACCGAGTCCCAAATATTTGTAGTTAAGAATAGAATTCCAGTAATTTAGGTTTTTCATCACTCTTTTTCATTTTTTTCAGCGACAGGATAATAAGTACATCACACATTTTATAATTGATAAGAACGCAATCTCCACTAATCCCAACTGTAATAACTGTAAAGGTAAGTGTAACCCACTTAAATTCGGGAATGTGGATCATGTTTTTAGTTTTTATAAGTTATTTCTCAATGATTCCGCTGTGTAGGTGCAATTTATAGTCCAAAATTTGACCATCCCTTCATATTTTTTTTCTTTCCGTGAAAACCGTGATCCAATTCATTATGGTGGGATTTTCGAGTAAAAAAACTTTAAACCTAAATTACTGGAACTCTACGGATGCTGCAAAGCTTCTATTTACACAATAAAAAAATAATTTTATTTGTACTTTACGAGCAAAAAAATTTTTGAACTATCGGGCCATATTTAGACCAAGAAATATTTTTTATGTTTCACGAGAAGAAAAAAGTTAAATTTTCTGAGTAGGTACTGAACTTAGTCAAAAATATTTGCTTTCGGGTCTTCTCGTCTCCTATTTAAAATGATGTCTTTCGGTTTATGCAATAATAATGGACATGTCCGAAAATCAGGCCTCAGACTACACTACGGACTGGCGACTTACTTTTTTTAGCTGTTCTTTGTGGAGACTTATTGTGCTATTAAATTGTTTATTTTTTTTCATGTACGTTCCTAAATTAAACAGTGAACGTCTAATGCCGAATCAAATAATTAGTTAACAGATCCAACAATGTTGGATCGTTTCATTCGACATCTTCTATTTTTGCCATTTGATATAAGAGAGAAACGTCTAAACACAGGTGAATGTAAATTTGGCTACCGTCAATCCATTTTGCTTCCCGTATTATGGCTTCCATTTGGCTTCCCGGTGGAGCAACTCCTCCTTGGAGGACTCTCCTCACACGATAGGTAGTTGTTTGAATGTTTTTTTTTATTTGACCGACTTATTAATATTTCATTACAAGTGCGGAAAGGCTGTCATTGCAAAGAGTTCCGACAAATGTCTACCTGAGCCGAGGCGCAGCCGAAGGCGAGGGTTGACAGTCGGAACAAGTTACGAGTATGTTAAAGCACGAGTATGTAATAGCCCACATCCCGAACGCTATACGTCCCTGCAATACGCCACTTTTTGAGCAACTGTATTAAAAATTAATGTTTAATATGACCATGTTGTGTGTTTCGTTTACACGAATTTAAAGGATATTGACCATTTTGTTTGAGCATCAGGCTAAACGTGAACAGAATATCAGTAAAAAGATAACTTGGTCAATAATTCTTATTTATTTTTAAACAAATAATTTTGCTTTCTTTTTTGTAAAATAAAAAAAAAAATATTTTGCTGGATCGACATTCTTGTTGAGATGAAAGACGCCATTGGCCTCCATTTTTAAAAGTTTCAAGTTTTTTTAGGTAGGTACGTACATGTTTTAAAACTAAAAAAATGTGACTCACTTAAACACAAAAAAAAATTTAAAATATGACAAAACAGTTTGTGATTGACACTATTGACAGCTTTTTTTTTGTTGCCAGAAAAAAAGTAATCGATTTCCGATTCGATTCTTGTCGTATTTCTTTTCATTTGCTCGTGAGGGGTTTGTGAGAAGCTAAAGATATTAATTGATACACTTTTGCCTATTTATTCATTCCACACAAAACATTGTTTACAAAACACACCTCATTGTTTACAAAACACACTAAAAAGAACATAACATAAATCATGATATGAATTATTTCCCAACAATAATAAATTAATAATTAGCACTGGCAACACCAAAGCCGAAAGTGGCAAAAAAAGACAGTAAGAAAACTTATTAAATTGATAGTTTTTATCGTTTAAATGGTTACTCAGAAAATATAAAAAATATTCGTGTTTTTATTCATAATTACAATTTATTACTTTGTATCATTATGAACATGCTGTTCACGCATAGCCGAAAGTGGTCAATGTCCTTTATACTCTTGAATGTTGGCAAGATGAAAGATGAGTTCTTTTATACAGGATATGTACGATTTTGATTACGCTCCTAGGTGGCCAATTTTTATTATGTATTTGGTTCATCTTCCTATTAAGTTTTTAATTTTGGTCAGTCGCAATATTTATGCTTTATTGCCACATGGCTAGCGTCGTCTGGAAATATCTCGGGCATTGTGCTATTTTAAAGCTTGATTCAGATTCATTGGAGAAGGCTTTTTGCATGGTACGGTGGTGGATAAGTTTATAATTTTGTTTGGTTGAAGCAACATTTAAATAAAAAATCTATGCATTATTAATTATTACCACGATTTCTTCCAGCGGGAATCGGAAAGTAAGTCCTACAATAATGCAGTCAGCTCTATGTCGCGCGCAAGAATGAGACATTCTCGTACCAGGGATGGGGCGATTCTTTTATGTATAACCATGTTATGGAGGCCTTAGGACTGTTCTACCGAAGTACATGCAGTTTGAAATTTGTTCAGACCTCTGTTACAGAAAAATCGTCTTTCAAACAATTATATCCCTAATTAGAAGAGACTGGTTCACGGCTTAGCCAGACAACTTAGCCGTAGCCTTCAGATAACCGATAAAACAGGCAGTTTTACAAAAAGGACTAATTAAATACCTAATGTTATCATTGAAATGCGCATCTTATAAGTATTTAATTGCAAGAAATGTTCCTACAACATCACTGATTTGCCACCGGCTTCTCTACAGTCCTAAAGCCTCCATAAGTTAGTTATCATGTAGGACATTGTCAATAGCTAGGCACAAGGACCTGATTATTTGTCTATTCTTTTCACGCAAGATAACTACCGGGGCAGGACATATTTGTCTGTAAACATTTTTGGTTTATGAGACTAAAATCTAAACCATATAGCGGGAAACGTTAAAAGACTTACCACCTATTTCTCATTTATACACTAACGGTTCTATTTATAAAAACACAAATACTATAAAACACTTCTCAGTGGCGGTTTAAATTATCGGCGGTTACTTCTTTCCCTTTAACACAGACTTTGAAAACTTCCTCTGAGGAGTGTTTTAAGGAATAAGACCGCAAATATCTGTCAATATAATGTTAACAGCTGTCAGTTAGCAGAAGTGCAAAGATAAAAAAGACACTGTGTGTAGAAGAAACCGGGTGTAATTTATTGTGACAAGAAAAGGCATAAAATAACTTAAAATATACAGCACAAATACAGAGCATACAACTCGTCTGTTAAAGTTTTCTTTGTGTTTTCGTCACAATCCTGACCTAAACCCTCCATCACAAATCCGCAGCGGAGAAAGAAGAGGCGATCCCCCGCGGCAGCCCATCGCCGTCGCTGCGGGAAGTGCGAGCGCGGCTCGGCAGCGGTGGCACAGCGCGGATCGAGGGCGGCGAGCTGGCCAGGGGACCGCTGCGGGCCACTGCTGCACCGCGAATGCAGCGGGACCACCCAACCGACATGCCTTGGTGAGTCGCCCTTCACTCGCGTACAAGGCCATGCGAACGACATGCCTTGGTGCGATGCCCTTCACTCGCGTACTAAGCTGCTGGACCTCCCCACCAATATGCCTTAGTGAGATGCTCTGGCTGTGTGGTGTCGGCCTAGAGAATAGCACCAACCCAAATTCGTCCCGCGGGTGTCGTAAAAGGCGACTAAGGGATACAAACCGGGGGGTGGGCAGCAGCGCTCCCTGCAGTACAATTCCACCAAACTGCGATCCCCAACCCGCATGCCCAGCGTGGGGATTATGGGCACTACCCCCCAATGATGGCATAACCTTGCGCTCATTAGGGGAGGGCTATGTCCAGCAGTGGACTAATGAAGCCTGAAGAAGAGATGCTCTAAACTTGAGTGCTAGGCAACGGGATCGAGGGCGGCGAGCTGGCCAGGAGACCGCTGCGGGCCACTGCCGCGCCGCGAATGCAGCGAGACCACCCGACCGACATGCCTTGGTGAGATTCCCTTCCCTCGCGTACAAGGCCGTGCTAACGATATTCCTTGGTGCGACGCCCTTCACTCGCGTACAAGGCCGTGCCAACGACTTGCTTTGGTGCGACGCCCTTCACTCGCGTACAAGGCCGTGCCAACGACTTGCCTTGGTAAAACGACATTCTCTTGCGTACTAAGCTGCTGGACCTCCCCACCAATATGCCTTAGTGAGATGCTCTAAACTTGAGTGCTAGGCAACGGGATCGAGGGCGGCTAGCTGGCCAGGGGACCGCTGCGGGCCACTGCCGCGCCGCGAATGCAGCGAGACCACTCGACCGACATGCCTTGGTGAGATTCCCTTCCCTCGCGTACAAGGCCGTGCTAACGATATTCCTTGGTGCGACGCCCTTCACTCGCGTACAAGGCCGTGCCAACGACTTGCTTTGGTGCGACGCCCTTCACTCGCGTACAAGGCCGTGCCAACGACTTGCCTTGGTGCGACGCCCTTCACTCGCGTACAAGGCCGTGCGAACGACATGCCTTGGTGAAACGACCTTCTCTTGCGTACTAAGCTGCGGGACCTCCCCACCAATATGCCTTAGTGAGATGCTCTAAACTTGAGTGCTAGGCAACGGGATCGAGGGCGGCGAGCTGGCCAGGGCCAGACGCCCTTCACTCGCGTACAAAGCCATGCGAACGACTTGTCTTGGTGAAACGCCCTCCACATGCATACTAGGCAGTGCGATCGCATACCTTGGTGAAACGCCCTTCACTCGAGTACTTGACTACAGGATCACCCCACCGATATGCCTTAGTGAGATTCTCTCAACTTCAGTGCTAGGCAGCGGGATCGAGGACGGTGAGCTGGGCAGGGAGCCATTACGGGCACCTACCGCGCCGTAACTCCAGCGGGATCATCCCACCGACATGCTTTGCTTAGACGATCTACTACAGATCGACAAACTACAGATTTGCTAATCTAAACTAGATTCTCAACCTGTTTAAAATTTGTCTCTTCTTCTTCTTCAGGCTATATTATGTAGTCCACTGCTGGACATAGCCCTCTCCTAATGAGCGCTATAGCGCCCTGTCTTTAGCTTGCCGCATCTGCCGGCAGTTTTTAAAATATGTTTAAAAGGATCAAACTCGACCTGTTTAAAAGTTACTATTTTGGTGGTCAATAAAGTGTTCCTCATCTATTTATGCGCCCGGGATCAGACAAATCGGAGTCAGAATCTACCGCAACCCACAGACCTAAGTTTCCACAATTTCCAGGCAAACGACGGACGTGCGCGAGTGGGACGCCGAGACTACGGTCGGCTGGCTCTCGAGTCTCGGCCTCGAGGTTTACGGCGCGGCGGCACGCACCTGGCTCGGCACTGAGAAAGGCCTCTTGGCCTCGGCTTCGGCCTCTACCATCGAGAAGGAGCTTGCTATCAAGCACCCCATGCATAGAAAGAAGATACTGCTGGCGCTCACGGATCTGTTGGTGAGTTTTCGCGGCGGGGCGACTCGACATCCGTGGTTACTGCTCTGGATACATAAATTTTTTGACACCGTTTGACTTTAATTGAAAACGCATTCTGTTTACAACGTCGTAGTTACATTACCATAGCACAGTATGGAAGCGTTTAATAAGGGTACGTTTGTTTGTATGTGGACTGTCCAATCATCCATCAAACCCTTTGAAACGATGATTGGATTGAAACGATGCTCCGACGTTCTTACAACACTGGCTTAGTGTATGAATGACTGTATGTTTGTATTACATGGATTGTATGAAAACGCGACATGCTTTGCGTAAGATCGATGAATCGATGAAGTAATGGATGGCGTTGCGGGCCCCCCGGCGCCTGCGCTCGCTACTTAATTCCATACATAGACCACTTTTGGGTTTGTCTGTATGTCTAACCCGCAAAAGGAAGTTATTATTATGTAAACTCTGTTAATTAAGGACTTTGAAAAGACTGTCGACTGAAGTTTGGAGTTTTGTTGTCCAATTTTTCTCCAAAATTATCTAGAGTTTAAAATGAATGCTTAGTTTGAATTGTAACGTTCATGAAGCCGCAGTTTCTGCGCTACTTTGAATAAAACCTTTCCATTTAATTTCATTATTGTAACGTGGCAGTTAAAAGTCCTACATTGTCCGTAGGGCGGTCACGGCGACCCATTCCTGACCGCGGCGGGGCGGCTGGACACCCCGTGGGTGCTCCGCTGGATGGAGGACGTGGGCGCGTGCGGCGCGCGGGCGGCCGCGGCCGAGGCGGCGCTGGACGGCCGCGGCCTGCACCGCCTCACGCACGCAGAGCTGCACACGCATCTGCGCGTGCACCAGGCCTTGCACGCGCTCTCCGTGCGGAGGGGTGAGTTTCGTATGGAATGTCTTGTGAAAGATTTCGTGTACAATAAAGTATTGAAGCGCTCGTGGCCTAAGCGAACCGAGTGATTGGAATCAATCACTTGGTCCCTTGGTCACTTGGAGCGTCCCGTGACTACCGCTAGTGGCATTTTTCCGAGCGCTTCCGTGCTTCGCAAGGCACGTTAAGCCGTTGGTGCCGGCTGTCATATAATGGCAGTCGTTAAGCCATGTCAGAGGCCTTATGGGCGGCTTGATAACTTCTGACAGTAAGGCCCGCCACTGTCTTACAATCCTCCACCAACCCGGACTTGGCCCCCGTGGTGGAGTATGGCCTAACCTTCCTGCTATGCAGGAAGAGACCCTTGCCCCAACAGTGGGGACATACAAGGGTTGATAATGAAAGTATAGTTTAGAGCCATATTGCACATAGTATTCTATAGGCATCTTTAGGTTAGGGGCTTCAAGTGTTATAATGATTCTATACAAAACTAGACTAGACTATATAAAACACTCTTGTGTTAGTAAGGTGGTCCTAAGTACCAAAGGATAAGGTGAACATCCAGTTAAAACTGGGTAATTTCTAGGCACCTCCTAACAAGGGGGTGCGAGATAAGTGTGCTTTCGCTGAATATCAGAGCTCTGTTGATATTATTATGTAAAGAGATGGCTGTTTAGATACATTGGATCTGTTTAGGACTTAGAATGCGGCAACGTGCGAAAATTTCAGGACAAATTACCTCTAGAAGTCTGTAAGTTCGTTGTCTATCTGAGTTTCAGAGTCTGTAAGGCTGACACTAGTCGGTGTTTTGTTGGCTGAAGGAAAGGGGAGCGCAAGGTGGTTCTAGAGCTATAATCTCCCGCCCTTCTCCAAGGCAGGCCACTTCTTTCTGTCCTCAGCCAACCCCACGGAGCCTCTGCGAGCTTTTGGGCGTCCTACGCTATTAATATTATAACACTAAATGCGTAGATACGAGTCTTAACACTGTGTCTTATCGGTCTACTTCCCTAATCGCTAAAAAAACCGGTAAAACCGTTACATCTCTACTAAGAATACCTTTCCTCTGCTTACTAGGCATCCAAGTCCTTCGCGATAACGACTTCAGCCCAGACACGATGATCCGGCGCGCGCCAGAGGGCGAAGGCGAGAGCGCTGGCGAAGGGACGAGCGAAGTCGGCCGCTGGAGCTCGCATCGCGTCATGCAATGGCTGAAACAGATCGACTTGGCGGAATACGCGCCTAATCTGCGCGGGGCTGGTGCGTACATGTGACCAAATGTTGCAGATTAGAATGGATATTACCGAGTCTAAGCTATACAGCGAAGTTGGGAGACCGTGGTGACAAATAAAAAACCAAAATCAAACATTTTCTTCATTGTTTTACAGAAACTGTGACTTAATGAACGTTATGGCTTAAATATTCCATCGAAGCAAGCTCTAGGTTGTTATGGAAATGATCGCGATTAGGCACGATTAATATAATATAACAGTTTACCTCCTTGACTTACGTATACAACATAATGAAATATAACAATAATAATAACTGCCACACAACACCATCACTTGTCTTTGTTCCAAACTAGGATGCCCTGTGTTATTGTAACCAGGCAAGGTCATCACATATAAAAAAATATGAATAAATATTCACGGACATATTACACAGATCTCGTTAGTCCTATACTAAGTACAACTAAATAACTTGTGTTATAGGTGCTAACTCGACGATAAATTTAATATAATAGATACATAAATAACATCCAAGACCCGAAACAAACTAGAAAAGTTAGTTTCCTAGTTTGACCCGGCCGGGGATCGAACCCGAGACCTTCCGTTTTACAGTCAGCGTGCTAAGCCGCTACGCCACCGAGGCCGACCAAAACATGAATATAATATACCCAGACTGAGGACATTTGTACTGATCTAGTACGGCGGCCTCAAGTGGCAATCGAACCCACGTCCTCTGTTTTAGTAGTCAAACGAATTATCTGCTAGACCATCGTGGCAGTCAATGTCTTTTATAAACTTGTGAAGTGCAATAAATTATTGCGTACTCAATAATGAATAATTGATTAACATAAAGAAGCGCTCGTGGCCTAGTCGAACCGAGTGATTGGAATAATCAGGCGATACAGGAAGAGACCCGTGCTTCAGCAGTGGGCAATATATAACTATGTATGAGCATCGCGAGTTATTGGTAAATACTAGTATTGAGGTGTGCCTACACATTCCAGGCGTTCACGGAGGTCTGATGCTGCTGGAGCCCCGATTCACGGCGGAGCTTCTCGCTGCGTTGCTGTACATTCCCGCGAACAAGACTTTGCTGCGACGGCATCTTACACAGAGGTTGGTAATCAGGTTTTTGTTACATTAGTAGGTGACCAATGACTTTGTTTGCTAAGTTATGTGCATTTGTGAACTTATAGTAGCAATAATACTCGCTGACGTGAATAAAAACATCATGAGGAAACCCTAGTGTCTGAAGTGACAACATACCTAAGCGCTTGCTACATACAATGGCCCAACTATGAGGCCAAGTGCGGAAATCTCAGGTCTAACTTAACTACATTAGTAGGTGAAGATACAGACAGAGGAAATTGCTGAAATCATGAGACAAGACGCGTAACTATTTGATAGCAAATATACAGAGGATGGAGAAGACAGGAAGAAACAAATGATTAGAGCGAATATGACTGGTAGGGCCGGTAAGCGTCGCATCAGGCGACTAATATGGAAATGTATTAGCAATGAGCAAGATAAAAATTTCCCGTAACAGACAAAGGTGCATGCACAACCACTAGTGAATGGTGAAGCGAAAGATATTCGTCCGGATCGTTTATATTATTATTATTCAAATTCTTTATTGAACTTTTAGAACAGATTAAAAAGTAAAAAGGCCAACTTAATACTAACAGCAGCAGCGCCACCAATAGTCATAAAATCATATCTTCTTTTATAATGGGTCTTAGAAAAAAGTGAACAACATTAATCTTAAGAAATATAGTAGCTTTTTAAGAACCTCTGGAGAAAAAGAATGAAATAATCTGGGAATGTACAACAGTTTTGCCAAAAACGGAAATCGATTCAAGTCCTAGGTTGTTGACCCTCGGTTCTAGACTGTATATTTTAAAAATAGTTATTTCAGTAGTTAAGATTGATGATGTTCACTTTTTTTTTAAAACGTATAGTAAAACCAGTTACGATTTTTATTCCATTGGTGGCGTTAGTAAGCAGCACCGCGTAGCACCTTTCCATAGAGTAATACTAGCGTCACCAAGGGGAAATACCATATCTTAGGCCAGTTAGCCCTATGGATCCCCTTAAATGTGTTTTGCCCGTTACAGATTCAACGACTTACTTGGCCGGGACGTGATACAGCAGAAACGCAATGCGGAGCAGACATTGGGCTATCAGCCGCTCACCACTACAACCAAATATAAGGTACGTATAGGTGCATTTTTTACGATTAAGGCATACAAAGTTTCGAAGCACATTTAAGCGTCAATCTTAAAGTAAACGCAACACATAGTCTTGCACATTTTAGTGGCATGTTTAAAACATCCCTAACACCCAATACGAACACAGCCTATACGTCCAATCACGGTGACGGAGCGGTGTAGAACGCCGGCTTCTCAATCGGGAGAACGTGGGTTCGAACCCCGGCATGTACCAATGACTTTGTTTTCTAAGTTATATACATTTGTGAAATTATAGTAGCAATACTACTCGCTGACGGTGAAGGAAAACATCGTAAGGAAACCCTAGGGTCTGATGTGTTACCGTACCTCAGCGCTTGCTACGTACAATGGCCCAACTACGAGGCTAAGTGCGGAAATCTCAGGTCTAACTAATTAACTAACGTCCAATCACGTGCGAGACCATGTTTTCTGTATTAGTCGATTCGGCGGACAGACTTGCTTGGCAATGCTACGTACTGACCAACTAAACGAAGACATCAAGGCACTCGCCGATCGGTACGGTATCTAAAATTCTCAATATTGTTTTTTTTTTAATCACTCGTAGCCCCGGCTGCCTGAGTGATCTGATAAACGATCACGAAGGTTAAGCAACATATCGGGCCATAGATCGCATCCGTTAAGCCAACTCAGAGGCCTTAGGGCGTCTTCAAAACTTCTGACAGTAAAACCAGCCGCTAGTCTTGCAAGGCTCCACCAATCTGGACTTGGCCTCTGTGATGGAGTATGGCCTTTACCTTCCTCAGGGAAGAGACCCGTGTCCCTCGGTGGGGACATAATTGGTTGATGATGATGATGATCTGTTTCAGGTACCAAAGAAGAGTCAGTTTTCCCTGAAGCGCAAGAAGAGCAAAGACGAGGCCGACTTCAGCGACCTCGTGTGCCCGCTCACGGACGACTGCTCAGGTGACATTACTGGCACGCCCGTAAGTTGCATTGCTAACACTACTAATCCGGGTTCACTGCGAACACAGATAGTCTGCTCTACTGTTTTTGATCACAATGGCACACACCAAAGTCTCATAATTTGAGCTTTAGTCAGGGCATTGCCTAGGTATATATTTCTTCTTTATAAAAATTTTGTGTCACTGTGTTGTGATCAAATTCCTCCGAAATGGCTTCACTGTTTTCTATTATTTTTTTGGGCACATTTGGTAGGTCTAAGATTAGGTCGTAGGCTAATTAATATAGAAAACCAACGTTTGCAGGTTTATTATTTATTGCAGATAGTTTACATAACATAAGATAAAAAAATTGATATCAAGCGTTTGTTAAATTAAAATTAAACATTACTTAAAAATGTTACAACAGCACAGCACTAATGTTACTGTTCTTTGGAAGTTCTCTGAGAACTAGATAACATTATTCTTTTAGCATCAGCAGTGACTTGTCTTTAAATAAATATTATTATTATTTATACACATGCAGCTTAAAACTGATGCGTGTATATTTTATCACTGCATTCCATTGTTTTTAGTTTTTATTAATTTGCCCCGGACTAACCCGGGCTTGGCCCCCGTGGTGGAGTATGGCCTAACCTTCGTGCGATGCAGGAAGAGACCCGTGCCCCAGCAGTGGGGGCATACAAGGGTTAATAACGAACGATTAATTTGTCCGTTGCTGCATTGATTGTTGTTCACAACGTATTTTTTAATGACTCGCACTATGCTCATAGAGTTGCATTCAACGGGTCTACGTTATCTATTATATAAAAATGAATCGCTGAATGTGTTGGTAAGCGCAAATCTCTTTACGGAACCTCTTTACGGAAGAAAGGCATATCCCACCACGGAGCTCAGTAATTTGATGTTAAATGTTCCCACTAGTTCCATGGGTTAGTTCCATGATGGAACAGGTGAGAAGTTTTTTTCTCGGTAGTCCCATGAGTCTCGTGAATTGAACCTCTGCAACTAGTTTCTTCTCACAGTTCCATTAAATG
Organism: Yponomeuta sedellus; assembly: GCA_934045075.1. Lineage (NCBI taxonomy): Eukaryota > Metazoa > Arthropoda > Insecta > Lepidoptera > Yponomeutidae > Yponomeuta > Yponomeuta sedellus. Next base: position 17,522,584 of record OW203722.1, on the reverse strand, counting down.
ATAGGCATCATGATCAATCGAGTAAATGTTTTTTTAATTGGCATGAACACTAGAGTTCTTCCATTTTATTAGCCCAGGAAAGTAGAGGATATAATCTGTTTTTGCAGTCAATCGTATACTTGCAAAGCATAGCTTTTTTATATTTTTTAAGTTACGGTTTTCAAGAATATGCGATAAGTCGAATTAGATTTATAAATAAAACCCCAACATTCATAGGGTTTGATTTATAAAAACACGATTCCTCTAAAACACACCTCAAATGCAGTTTAAATATAGTCTGTGGTGAAGTCTTTCTTTTTATCACAGACTATGAAACCTGTATTTGAAGAAAAGTGTTTTCATAAATAAAACTGACAGTGTTTAAATACAACAAAGATATGGATTTGCGACAAAAAAAACCAAGGTTTGTACAAAATTCGTTACATTTTTTAATTGGGTTTTGGAGTGCCAATAACAGATATCATACTAATAAGGGTTTCATATAACAAAATGTCTTGGTATTTATTAACAGTAATTATGGTTTTTGGGTGAGCATCTAACAAATGTAAGGATAACTAAGACATATCTAGTGTTATTTAAAAACCTTCTTTCCCGTCGACACCGATTTCATAATTAAAAATTGAGTCACTAAACTTACTTCAAAGCTATCTATTTATAGTAGTGTTTTTTATTATGAAATTATAAGAAGATTACTTTAGCCACAAATGGCGACGTCCGCTCCATCACCAACCAGCGACCTCGTGGGTGTCCTATGCTGCGTTTGGTAGATCGTTCTCCATTCGAGAACCCTTATCAGGTTTTCGGCAGAATTTACTGCCCAATCGGTACCCATAGGTACCGTCTTTAGATGGCCAAGGTCAAAATTATTTGGCATGTCTTGGGGCCTAAGTCCAACAGTGGATGAGTACCGGCTGATTGATTATTGATGGATACATGCCTGGCAAAAGGATGTGCACTAGTAGTAATAATTTAGAAAACTAATATAAATATAGAAAAAGATTAAAAATTGTAGTTTAAAACCAGATAGTTCACTTTTACTTATTTATCATATTTCACTCGGCATGAGTAATTTAAAAACAGAATGATCGACGAATTAATAAATTAGTGAACACATCCGACATTGCCTTATACGCGGTGGAGCGGACACGCTTTGTATTATCTACTGTCTCAAGGTAATTACGCTAATTTACAGAGATCGGAATAAGCAGAATATAAAAGCTTGAATCGCTACTGGATGGCATTTAGTATATAATTATGTTAATTTTATTTATTTATTTTGACCGAAATTAGTATTCGAAGTAAAATTTTTAATATAATTTTAGAATTGGAAACTCTAACGACAGAATATGTAGTATTTGAGTAAACTGCTTTATTACGTAGCCGGCATTAGTTAATGTGGCCACTACTAGATCATGGACACTTATTTGGTGTATTTAGCAGGTCTCTGTTGTCTCCTTGCCAAATTAAGAATTTATATTCTGCCTAATCCGATCACTCGAACAGATTATCAGGTAGCACTATGGTGTTACGTCGACCCTGACAAAAAGCTAACCCTAGGTTAATTTTCCAGACGATGAAAGTAAAAACAGCTTCGGGCGTCGCGTCGGCTGTCTCTCCCCCGCGTGACGCCATCGAGAGGGCTCACTAACGTCTCACCAAGTTTACAGGCAGGGAACCCGGAGGTAACCTCTTTTATTCGATACTCGCACTTATAAGTCGCGCGACAAGAGCGTCGATAGTAGAGTAACCTTGCTGGTTGTTAAAGCATATAACAGTGACCAAGTATATTATGAATAACTTCCCTGAGACTCGTGATGTTGACTTTACCACCGGCGTGTTTGATACCTCTTTGCCTGTTACTCGATCATTAACCTTCGGTTTCTTGTACACGAACAATCTTTTAATCTACTGTGTAATTATTTAATGTCACATTAGATGTCACATACAATTAAAAATTCGGAAAAAAACGTGCACCATACAGCAGTATTCACCAAAAGTTTAGTTGAGAAACTTTTTATCTACTTTTAGACCAATGACAGTTGTTAATAGCAGATTAACATATTTTTCAGTGTACGAGAAATCGGGGGTATGTTCAACAGGATACCCCCCAATGTTAGTCGGCGAGGAGGTCCACCATTCTTTTACCTATGCAGAGATATTATGTGCCCCTTCTCTCCCGTGATGTAAGATACAGTAAAGCATAATGTACATGTCTCAAATAAAAATGCAGCTCAATCAAACACCGCGCCCAAAAATCCAAAATGGCGGCGTTAACCCTGTGGGTAGGTTTGTACTCGAGGGATATAAATGTAAAACAAAGAATTATAAATTATATTATGTACTTTAAAGTAGTTAAGAGGTCTAACTGGTCCTTTTAGTTTGTGTGTTATTTAGTTACTTACTGTGTTAAGTTATTTATAACAAATCCAAGGCTCTGCATATCTATAGTAGCACAAGGTTTACATCTAAACGTGTATGTTTTTTTTTTATAATATGTATTATAGTAAGTTCCAATCTGAAAAATCCAACGCACAAAATAGTCTCACTGTTTATATACAGCTACCAGTACAATTTTGATGACTTGATTTCTTTTAAACGAATTTTGCTCGAAAATACTTAATATTGGTGCTAAATTGACAAATTGGGCGCTGAGCATGTAATTATTAACGTTGTCTAGTAAAGGAAACTGTAAAATGTCCAAGATAACAAAGAAAAAGTACCTTAAGTTAATAAAAGAATCATAAATTAATAAATTAATCATAAACGTAGGGTTTATTAATATAAAAAGTTTAACTGCCAAAAATCATGTTATTGGATCACGGATAGATTTAATTAAGTAGGAGTTAACAAAATGAAGCATTGGTTATTTATTTCTCACGAAGATTATAAGATGAATTTTTCTCAGTGAATGTTATTATAAAATATCTGCTATTTCTATTCATTGTAGTTATAAGACTGTTTGAATAATGTGTAAACGTAAAAGTCATGAATGAGCAATAGACATTCCAAGTGGGCATAGGTTGCATTTTAATCATACCGATTGATCGTGAAAACCTTGTAAAAGTATTATTTAATTAAATAAACAGTCCCCTCAAGGAGGTGTTTAAAGGCTCTCAATGTTAAAAGGTTACTTTCCCGTATTCTGTTATTTTCTTGTAACAATTGGATTCGCCGAGGGGACCCATAAGGCTAATATTGTTACTACACTATTCTTCTCATAGTTTACTAGGAAACGACTGACGTACGACAATATATTTTGTAAAACTGTATTATTTCGATTTACCGCATACGACTTACACAGGCGTATTAAAGTTATTGTAAGAGTTTACCAGTTTCTTAGGCTGTAGCTATAAGGAAACTTATTTAATTAAAGGTTTCAAAGAGATTCAGCGCATATACCTAGGGAGTATAAAAAATACTATTTTTGTTTCGCTGTTAATTACTTTATTATTTAAAAAATGTAGTGTAATCTAGTAGTACAGTGAATACTTGCAAATTACAAGGGTAATCAACATTTATGCAACTATTAGTTTTACAGGTTTAGAGATAATTTATCCCTTTTGACTTTTTTCAACTCTTCGTTTACGATTTTTCATGTTTTTTTCATCGATATGCAATAACCGAGACCCCATTACCACCACCATGTGCCAAATTTGTATGATTAGAGCGATATTGTAAACCGGCTGCATACCCCTGTCTTCCATAGCTTTACACCAATATACAAGGTTTTGTATGGGCGAATATTTTCCCCGATAAATTCCACTGTAGCATTACAATGTTTATGAAATAAAATATATATATAAAGAATAATGTTCACAATAACATAAAGGCATAAGTGATTAAGTAATAACAGTTAATAAACACTGAGAGAAGTTGAATTATCGCCTTTCATTTTTTGTCTTCAAACAGGGGCTGCGACTTGATGTAGTTCGTATCTGTTGGTTTCAGCACTTTGAGACCCTCTGCGGAACGAATGTAGTGTAAGAAACACAGTTATCTACGCTATTGGCCGATAAACAACCTTATTTAGCCAAGAGGCACAAAAATAACGATCCAGAACACTTGGTGGGTTCAGTTTACTGTTATGTCCAGTCGTTTCGTTTGATATGTATGTATGTATGTCCAAATGTAAATTGTTCTTTTCCCCTGAACGTTTATTTCGTCGAATGTCATTTTCCCTCGAACATCCATTCCCCGAATGTTTACGATGGATTGCATAGTATACAAGTACATTTAGGGGCTTTTGATTAGGTCATTACCTGAGAGAGTCTGTGGCAAAAGACGTGAAATGGACCTAACGTACGGACTGGTCACTTCTTTAATAGGAACTAACGCACTGAGATAACGCTAGGTTAACAGTGATAAGCCCCAGGGCCCGTGATATTGAAACTGAAAACGGTCCTGCTCAACGCCATTCCCGCACGTGTCGTCGTGACACTGTATTTTTTCGCTTATACTATGCCAATGTTGCGAGTAGATACCAAATGTAACCCTCATTACAACTTGTTTAATTGTTCTATGATTACAACCACTAGTCTTCACAACATTGATAAATCCACGCTCCATTGCGAAAATATTTAAATTTCCGCCGGATCGATGCCTACGTTAAAGTTACGCACTATCGGCCTTACTAATAAAGGTTATGAGGTGTGTATACAGCACTTATGCGAGGTCTGACAAACTGGTTATTTATACGAAAAAACCAGTTTAAATTTATATACGTTAAATAGTTACTCAGAGTGTATAACTAATTTATTAATAAGGCCGTATAAGATTATTTAAAAGTTTAAATAAACTCATAGTGCATAACCTTAATTACAAAACTGGGGTCGCCTAAGATCATGAAAACCCGGCTCACGTAAAGGGACATCTAAGAAGTGAAGAAAAAGAAGTGTTCTATATTTATCTAACATCGGCCATGCTCACCTTTCCCGCGGCCCTTGCGGCGCAGCTCGGCGAGGCGCTCGAGCTCGGTCTCATCCTCGGCGCCGGCCGACTGCTTCTCTGTGGCCTGCTTCAGGAGACTCTCCTCGAGGAACGTCAGTTCTGATGACAGGCAGAGCGAGCTCTTGACTAGTCTAACTAAATACTTCGGCATCAACCCTTGTAGGTCCCCACCGCTGGGGCACGGGTCTCTTCCTGCATCGGAGGAAGGTTAGGCCATACTCCACCACGGGGGCCAAGTCCGGGTTGGTGGAGGATTGTAAGACAGTGGCGGGCCTTACTGTCAGAAGTTATCAAGCCGCCCATAAGGAGTCTGACATGGCTTAACGACTGGCAGCCGGCACCAACGGCTTAACGTGCCTTGCGAAGCACGGACGCGCTCGGAAAAAATGCCACTAGCGGTAGTCACAGGACGGTCACCCATCCTGCACCTGACCGCGCCTGTTGTTGCTTCACTCAAGTGATTGATTCCAATCACTCGGTTCGGGTAGGCCACGAGCGCTTAGAGTTAAAATGTAATTACAACAAAGTATCGTTTTTTAGGGTCCTGGGGTGCCAAAAAAGACCCAAAAATGTTTGAGAAAAGCTTGAATTTGTTCTTGTAATCAACAATATGTAACAAAATGTATAGAACTTCAAAACACTGTGTTGATTTTAAAAGCTATAGAAAACTGACTGATAAAGAATAAAACGGAAAGGAGACAATTTGCAGTGTTAAAATTATTGTCAGTAGTGTTATTTATTTAAAGGCGAAGTGGTATGGGTGCTGGTGAATGCAAATGAATGGGTGACGTAATTTTAAATTTTGATTTTAAAATGAAAGGATAGAACGGGAAGAAATATAGGAGTATAAAATGTTGTAAAAAGGTTGGCACAGCTACAAAGCTTATTGTGCTCAATAATTTAACCCACTATAGACGTCAAAATTCGGTAAAACGGCCATTTCTTAAAGATAAAACGTCGATAAAACCTTGTGCTCTCCCTCTGGGTCAATACCGTGACGAAGATAGATAGAGGTATATATCTAAGTCACGATCGTACAGTCTATTTTTCCTTACTTGTCCAATTTAGTAAACAAGATTCTAACCTCGAAATTGTCATTTCATGCCTAAAATATACATTTTCTTGCAAGTTCATGTAAACTGTGTTTATAAATTTGGCAACGTGATATCTAAAATAGTGTCCCGTGTTACTTCATTTATGGGAATATGGCAGTAAAGTCATACTTTACTGGTAGAAAGTTGTTTACTAAATTGGACAAGTAAGGATAAATAGACTGTAGATAGATACCCCTTGAATTGGCATGCAAACCACACATACTGGTTAGTCTTGGGTCCATGCCGATCCAATTGCCGGTGATGATGCTGCCCGCGGTAGGTCGCGACTTGGCCTCGGGCTCCATCAGTGACGTCACCTGCTGCTTGCACTCCGCCGACAGCTGGTTCACTATGTTGGTGCGGAAGCGCCACTTGCGCAGCACCTGCGAAAGACCATTGTCTTACAAAAATGTAGTTGTTTTTATAAATTTTCGTTATTAAAAAATAAGGTAACTTTAGGAGCCTGGGTTGAATATTTAAATTTGAATTGTTTATTAAATTTTTCGAAAAAAAAAAGAAACCGACTCTACGAAGCCGGAAGTACGTCAAAAACGGAAGTACGTCATCAGATGAGATTCTATACCATGACTCGATACAAGAAGTCAAAAACTCACAAATCTAAAAAGTCCATTTTACAAAACCTTATTATTATTATTATTTTAATTCTTTATTGCACTAATTACATGAGAAAATGTACAAAGGCCTTGTCTAATAATGATATTTTCCAGCGTACATAGTCTTTGTGGCTCTGCTAAAGAATACCCTCCGCAGCAGAGCCATAATAAATGTCAATTTTATCATTACCTAAAGCACGTACAGCCGATAACGGTATACGTACGTTATGTTCGTTTGACGAACCTCCTTTTAAGATATAAACGATCGGATTCTAAGGTGATGGCTATGCGGCAGAGCATCACAGCATTTCTGGCCACAGTTTATTCATGCATGGACATGAAATTTACGTTCCAAGGCCCATTTTCCTGTGCACCGGTAATCGAGTATAGGAAAACGTGGCCACAGTTTAAATCGAACCGATTGTTTTCCTAGTTTAAATAGTTGAAGAGTTCAAATCACGTGCTTAAATATCCCTACTTTTGCAGTCGGGTAACAATACAATCTAATCAATATAAAAAAAAAACAATATTTTGGTACGTTACCTGTTTCTCATACAGCTTCTTGACCGAAGTCTCGTTGAACGGCAGTGCCTTGTTCAACATCGTGTACAGAATGATTCCAATGGACCACATGTCAGCCAACTTTGGCAGATACGGCACGCCCTTCAGCACTTCCGGTGCCGCGTACGAGAGCGAGCCGCAGTAGGTCTCACTGAGGATATCTCTGTCCCTCTGTTTCACGATGCGAGCGAACCCAAAATCCGTCAGTTTGACGTTGTAGTTAGATGTGATCAAGATATTCTCGCATTTCAAGTCGCGGTGCGCGCAGTTCATCTGATGGATGTAGTGGAGACCGGACAGAATCTGGCGCATCCACAGCCGGCATTGGCTCTCTGGGATCGGCCCGTTCTGGGTTAGAAAGTCTAGGAGGTCGCCGCGCTCAGCGAAACGGAGGAAAATGAAGTACTTCGCTCGCCTCTGGAATATGCTCGCCACGTGAACGATGTGGGGGTGGTTCAGTCGGATGAGGATGTCCAGCTCTCGCGGGAGAAACTTGGTGAGATAGTCGCGAGGGGCCTGCGCCGTGTCTATGAGTTTGCACGCGACGACTATGTGCCGGGTCTCGTCGATCATTTGAGTCGACCTGAATACCTTTGGATCGAACGAGCGTACGTCAATTATTTTTATTTTTACATTTGAAGATCTGACAATTTACGGAGAGAAAACAGTCAGTTTGTAAAAGATTTGCATGGTTCTGCCTACGAATAAACACGGTTCATGGGTGCAAAAAAATTAAGCTTTCAATGTAAACTAGAGATAATTATTACCTACTCAACCCCATCTCAAAAATGTCGCATGTTGCACTTGATAAAGACAGCTTTTTATTTGCCCCCAAATTTGTTTGTTTACGCCATAGACATAGACATCATTTATTGGTAATATTCATTACAAGTCAATACTCCGTACATAATAACAATCCAATGTAGAAATAATAATCAAATTTACAAATGTCAAAAAGAAAATATTACATGTCAATATCATAATAATTATGCAATCTGTCAGGTCAATCAATTAAAGACAAAATAATAACACGTATGTTGAGTAATTTACCTAATTATTGTGCTAAATTCTGCTAAATAAGTGTTAAAAAGTGTTAAAAATACAATACGCTAAATCTTATAAACTTCTCTGCTTAGTCTTAGTCATATGATGGCGTAAATAAATAATTTTTATAAACGTATCATACACGATACGAGTATACTTTCAACTGGGTCACCTCACCTTTCAACCCAGACAATAGATTCGGTGAAAGTAGCCTGGGTGTAATACTTAAGTTACACCCAGGCTATTTTATTTTGACAAACGTGTGCGTTGTCATCGAAAGTACGGAACCCTAAAAACTATTGCAAACTATCTTTGCATAGTTGGGTTGGATAGAAAGAAATATTTTTCCATTGTAATGATGATTTGTTACTTTACTTTGTTTTATTTTGGCCATGTTTTAGGTAGATACCTATGGTCATTAAGGAACGAATGTCTTGATGTGTCGGATCACAAGAATGGGGTTTTGGTTTTGTCGACACTTACCTTTGCATAGGAGCCTTCCCCTATGACTTTCTCCAGTATGAACCCCTTTTCTTGTAGCACAGTCAGGTCGGACTGGGTGGTAGTGAGTTCTAGTTTTCCTTCGCCCATTTATGTCATGTTTTCTGTTATATTGTGTGAGTCTGGTTATTTCATCTTCCCTGGCCGGGCTACCATAGTGGTGGCACGGCAGAAACACCCTCCGCTTTATGTTCTGTCCATTTTTGTTATTTTCCTAAAAGTTGATTAGACTTGTAATTTTATCGTGACATAATATGTCATTTTTGTAGTTTTTTTTTACTGTCATTCGTATAGGAATATCAACCTCCTTGCGCAGATGTTGCTTCTTTGAAAAAAATCTAAGAAAAAAACGAAGTTGCTTTTCAATGGGCGCGTTTAACCTCCAGCCGTCCCGGTGGTGCCGGCGAACGGACGGGGAATAAAATGTGTGAAAATGTATGGCCCGCTTTGCCAGCGGGCCGTTATCTAAATTAATTCTCAAATAATTAAGAAGTTAGAGAGGGCGCATGGGCCCGGGCTTTATGCGCTACGTCCTAAAAGTATTTACCGCCTGGGGCGAGGGAGCAGAAAAGACGCGCGGTCTTTCCAATTAGGTACCTTTTATGCAAAGCTCACGCACAACAGACGGGGCGAGGGCGCAGTGTCTACAGAACGCGTCACGTCTTTTAGACGCCCTCGTCCCACTGTGTGCCCCCAGGCCGAGGATTTATAAAAAGTTTTCTATGTTTATTTCCTTGCACCTTGGCACGAAGCGGGCCCGTTGTGATGTAGATAGTACTTTATGAAAAACGCACCTAGACAGAGAATATCTATCCGAACAAAGTACCACGTCCTAGATAAAACACCTAAGTCAATGCCTGTTAAAAATAATAGTAACCTCATTTATAGAAACACGATTCGTTAAAACACTCAATAAGCGCCGTACATAATAGTCTGTGGTAGACTCTGCAAAGACAGGACCACATATTATTTAAACTGCCTCTGAGAAGTATTTATCCTAGAAACAGATCCTGATACCCTAAGATATCAAGATCCTTTTCCCCTAATGTAAACTTTCTTTTTCTTCTTCTTCAGGCTATATTATGTAGTCAACTGCTGGACATAGCATGTAAACTTTACTCGAAAGTATTTATGACTATTTTCTGCTGCATCTTATCAACAAAAACTTCAAATAAATTCACCAAGAGGACGTCGAAGGGTTTACGTCATTCGTCGGCTTCACTATCGAGGTCTCGGGCATAGTCTCCTTTATCTCGGAGGCAATATCGGACTCGGGGTTTTCTGCCGTGGCCTTGATACGATTCTGCCTCTCCTCCTTTGCCTTTTTATAGGCCGATATCTCTTGCGGAGTCCATTCTACGAACAATCAGTCACAAGTCGATAGTAAAACAGACCTCTCTTTTGAGAAGCGACTCTATCGTTGATCTAGCGTTTAACGCGCCTGTCTACCAAAACAGAGGTCATGGGTCGAGTCCGGAGGCCACCGTACTTGGTTTGTACACATGATCGCAGTCTTAGTGTATTTCCATGTTTGTGATGTCCTGGTCTGGTTGCCATAACACAGGGCATGCTAGTTTGGGCCTAAGATTATATTTGTGGAAGCTATTACCTTAAAACCAGTTACCTACCTATAAATATTTAAATATACCTACCTTAATAAAAAAAAAAGTTTATGTCTCAATCAATTCGCCCGTGATTATCCACTGTTGGGCATCGACACCATGATATTGATGTACTTAGATTAATTAAAATAAGAGTTTTTGAATTAGACTACAATATATTTTTGTGAATTACATAGTAAAATCCATCATTGGCTGCATGTTCAAATTATAAGTAACTATTGTTTATTTTAATTGTATTGCTGTGGATTTTTGTTGAGTAAATAAAATAAAAAATAAAATAAAAATAAAACGTATTTCATAATCCTTCTTCTTCTTCGGCTATTTTATGTAGTCCACTGCTGGACATAGCCTTCTCCTCATGAGCGCCATAGCGCCCTGTCTTCAGCTTGCCGCAACCAGCATCTGCCGGCAGTTTTTAGCAGATTGTCATCCCACCTGGTCGGAGGGCGTTCTACACTACATTTGCCGAGTCACGGTCTCCACTCAAGAACACGTTTACTCCAACGGTTGTCGGTTCTTCGCAAGATATGTTACGAATCCTAGCCTTCAGAGAAACTCTATTCTCGGAGTTTCTCTCTCCATAGCGTATTTCATAATAGCATATAGAAACTCACCCAAAAGCCTAGAATCCATCGCAACCCAATCGCTATTGATAACCTGATCAATTTTTATCCTACGGTTGCTGTTAGGCTCCAACATTTGAGTCACAATCCGCTTGCACCTCTCGGAAATCGCGTCGGCATAGCGGGAACGGAACTTCCAGTTCCTGTTAATTTGAGCCTGGTACAGTTGTTTTATATGCTTGTCCTCAAAAGGCATGGCGCGGTTGATCATAACGTAGATCACGACGCCCAGAGACCAGACGTCCGTCGGTTTTGGGTAATACGACGTGCCTTGTAATATTTCAGGCGCGGTGTAAGACAGTGACCCGCAGAAGGTATCGCTCATGAGACTCCTGTAGTCCTTATCGACGCAGACTCGGGAGAAGCCAAAGTCTGACAGTTTAGCGTTCTGATTGGCGGTTAGCAACACGTTTTCGCATTTTATGTCCCTGTGTGCTATGTCCAGTTCATGCATGTATTGGATGGCTAGTGCGATTTGTCTCGCCCATATGCGCGCCTGGTCCTCTGGCACCGCGCCCTTTTGTAGTACGTGCTCCAACAAGTCGCCGTGCTCCATAAACCGCATGAAAATAAAGTACTTGAACCGTCTCTGGAATATGCTGTGCGTGTGTACCAAGTGTGGGTGATTTAGCTTGATCAGCATCTCGATTTCCCTGGGCAGGAACTTCTTGACGAAATCTCTGGGTGCGGTGTTGGTGTCAATGACTTTGCACGCGAGCCGTGAGATTTTGTCATTTTTGTTTGGGTTCTTATATTCAGCTAGATATACCTATGCGAGAAGACAGGTGTGAGAACGCTATCCAGGCGGAGTTTCATAAAACTACAATCCGTATTTTATTATGAAAATTCTTTGTACAGTGCGTGGCGGTCTTCCTACTTGTTAATCTACACGTTAATCGACTTTGCAATATACATTCACTTGTCACAGTAAGGCATGAATTGTGATTCTATGAAACAGGAGCCAGGAGTTTAGGGATACTTCTATAAATCGTGAAAACTGCATTACCTTTGCATAGGAACCTTCGTTGACTTTTTTAATCACTTTATAGCCGCGTGTGGCCAGGGTCAATTGTTCAGAGCCGCTCAGTTTCAAGTCATCGTTGATGTTTGCTTTAGATTTGCCCTCCATATATGGTTATTCTAATTCTTTAATTTAGCCGTCACGTTAGCTAACGACTTTATAAGTTCGCTGGGCTACGAAATGTGAAAAAAGAATGAAATGTTATTGTTTTGTGTTTTAAAACACAAATACAAACGACTAAGATCACCTGAAGTGTACGAGGTGTAGTTTTTTGAGGTGACTTGCACGTAATAGCGACATTGGTTGGCTATTCAAGAATTTTACCCTTTGAGTGACGGTTTCCTGGTCCAAGATGTCTCCCTCTCGTTTCTTCGGTGACACAGCCTTGTGTGAGTCGGACAATCGTCTGCGCTCGTCCTTAGCTCTCTTCAGCGCCGCTGCCTCAACTGCGTTCAGTGCTGAAAAGATACACCACAAAGTTCTGTAGATTGAACTTGTAGACTTCAAGCAGACGAAGATAGGTAAGCGTTATCTGGAGTGTTCTAGCCCGAGAGGCCTTTTACTAAAATGTATAATGACGTGGTAAAAAATATTATGAAATATTATTCACCCTTCAACGCAAGGGTGTGAAGACTATCCAGGACTAAATCTTTTACTAAAAGATTGGCAGCGCTCTGATATCATTACGCTTTAAGTAAGAAGGCTTCTGATCTTTTGAATTATGTTAGGACATCACTTCTTGCAGTGAATAATTTCTTGGGTTAGGAGAAAAGGAGGATTTATCACGGAGCCTAGGGCAAATAATTCGTAGTAACAACAGTGGGACTCACTAGTAAGCCTACTGTCCATAGCAATCCATTCGGAGACCAACACTTGCTGGGCGCTGTAGCGAAGTCCCGGGTCTGGCTCCAGCAGATGCTTCACCACGGACTTGCACTCTATCGACAGGAGTGTGGCGATTCGCGACCTGAGAAACACTGACCATCTGGGCCCTATTTCATAGAGCTACAATTCATGGTTTCCAATGACAATTCGATGTAAATTCCTAAGTCGAATAACCAACAGATTTACCAGTAGGAATACTCGAGTACGCAATGTACATCGCAGTGTAATAATAAACGATGAATATTTTATGAAACACGGCCCTGATTTTGTACATATAGGTACGTTCCACTCCTGGGTAAGACAAATCATTAGGCTTGTCGATCTAGGTAACGAATAGGTAGATACGGGCAGCAAAATTTATATATGCCACAGACAAGTACAGCTAATTACGTGAAAGCAGCCTGTGTCAAAAATGTTACGACATTGTAATTTAATATTTTACAGTCAATGAACATTGGTAACAAAATACCACAATAATTCTGACCTGAAACGATACTTTTTTCCCATCTGCTGCTCATACAACTTGCGCATACGCGTGTCATCGAAAGGCATAGACTTATTGAGCATCACAAAGAGAACAACGCCAAGTGACCACAGGTCAGTGGGCTTCGGCAGGTACGGCTTGCCTCGCAGGATCTCTGGAGCGGCATACGACATGGAGCCACAGTATGTCTCGCTGAGAATAGGCTGGTCGGCCTCGTCCACACAAAACCTCGTGAAACCAAAGTCCGAGAGTTTCACGTTGAAGTTGGCCGTCAACAGAATGTTCTCGCACTTTATGTCTCGGTGTGTGATCTCCAGCTCATGCAAGTACTGAATCCCCAAAGCGAGCTGCCGGATCCACACGCGCGACTGGTTCTCGGACACACTACCGTTCTTCAATATGTAACCCAGCAAGTCGCCATTCTCTGTGAACCGCATAAATATGTAGTACTTGGTCTTGCGCTGGAATATGCTGTGGATGTGTATCAAGTGCGGGTGGTTCAGACGAATGAGCACGTCAATTTCACGCGGGAGAAATTTTACAACGAAATCCTTCGGCGCTTTCGCAGTTTCGATGATTTTGCAGGCAAGGGTCACTTTTGTGTTGTCATCTTTCGTTGTGTACTCGGTCAAATAAACCTGCAATTCGAAGACTTGTATAGTACCTAAATGTAGAGTTCTAGAATTGCGTTGAATGTGAACTGAATGGACCTTAGCGTATGCTCCTTCGCCGACGTATTTTAGTAGCTTGTATCCTTTGGACGATAAAGTATTTTCTTCCGATGGAGATATTTTAGCTTCGCTCATGATATGAGCATGAGGGTGAGAGTGTGGCACTGGGTCTGCGCACGAGTCTTCGCGGGCCGGCTCGCACTTAGAGGGATAGCAGGCATTTTTAGTTTGTTCTTAGAGTTACATTACTGAAAATTTTACTTTTATAAACCTAACATTTTGCGTCAACCGCGTGACAAGCTTTGACTTTTGACAGCGTTAAATATTCTTCTTTTTCATTCTGGAAATCCTGTTTTGCAAAAAGGATTCAAACCCTGACTATCCAATGGCAAAAACTACTAGTTTTCATTCGTTTATTTTGTGATAGACAATAAAAACATACAATAAATTATTGTAAATATAACACCGGAGATCGTTTCTTATTATTACGTCAACACAATAAATTTATTTGACCTACATCTCTAACTGCTTTTTTGTCAAAAATTCACCGGCCAGCGATATCCTTTGCAAGAAAGAGGGTGCGGGGGTCAGCAGTAGTTCATATTTGTGCACGTCTGGATGGTCGGGGTACCGTTTCTCCTTCCGTATTCTCTCGAGCACTCTCTGCGGTTCACACTTGGGTTTCGCCTTCCAATCACTGTTCAGAAACTCTTGTATTACAGTTGGGAGCATTCGGAAGGCATCTTTAGCTTTAGAGCTACTCGGTGGTTGAAGCCTCTCAGATTCCTGCGGTTTTTCCAAAACTATTATATCGTCTACCTCTGCGGTAGCATCATTCTTGACTTCAGATATTTCATCCTCATGTACGAGCTGTTCTTCGTTGCGTCGCTGGTTATCTAGTTTCTCGAATTGCTTTATCTTTTCTTGCTTGATTTTATCTGCTAACGTTTCGTTTCTGATCTTCTCTCTTTCTGTGCCGTCGATGTTTACGTAGCCTGCTCTTGTCTCGGTCTTGATCAGAGGTAAAGTTTGGTCTTGTTTTGGCTTGTCCACTTCTACTGGTACGATATTTATGTTGAAGTTCGGGTGAGTTATAGTGATATTCTGGTTTGTAACTTCTTCTGTGGTGTTGCTTTCGTTCTTTTCGGAGGACGCTCCTATCATCGTCATGAACTTGATGTTGTCTTCTTCTTCTAGAATCTGGTATATTCTGTGGACTTCGCTGATGTTTATTCTGTAAAGGAAACAGAAATTAGGGAAAGATTTTTTTCACATAAGACCTTGTTTGATTTTAATTCAACATTGGGTGTGCTATATACATGATAAAAACGACATTGAAGCCTTAAAGGCTTTTTATAGAAACGATTACGAGATGAAATTTATTTTTTATTAATTTCCAATTCTAAGCACAGTCACACCTTTATTTGTGTCCTATTAACATATTGGCAAAGTGTCGTCGAGATCTGACATGTCGGTTGTGAATTGAAACGAAACTACGTTTTTATGATAATTGGTCCTTGAAGGCCCGCCTTAAGCAGTAGGTATCTAAAACTTACTCACTATTACTTTATTGCACACGAAACATACAAAGGACATTACATACGAAATAACATTTACAAAAGCGAGCTTCTCTATTTAAGAGATTTCTTCCAGCAAACCTCGAAGAGTCGGAGCGGCGGTAAAAAACAGGTCTACATACATGTACAAAATAAACTGCAAAAATCCGTAAGTCAGTTAAAGAGCAAAGCCATAAGCTGTGATATAACATGTCTTACCCATCCCTCGCCTCGTGGCAGCAATACAGCATAGTGGGATCAATCGGATGCGCCTCGGTGTTAAAGATATACCCTCCCACGTCCACTATGCACTCCCCATTGGGTGTGTTGATGACTTTTCCTTGGACGCCAGGATTGTGGATGAAGTTGTCGGGATCGAACAGAAGGTAAAGGTATTTGGTTGTCTCGGCCAGGAAGAAAGACTCCATCCGGTCTTCCTGTCGGTGGTCGCGGACGTCCTTTATCTGGAATTGAGAATATTTAATTTTAGTTCCTGTTTGCTTGCGGAATGTTTACTTTACTGTACATAAAAATGGAAATTACACAGATAATAATACATAATAACTTCCACTCAACACAATCACTAAACCTGGCCCTAGAGTCTAATACTTACATAGTTTTTCAATAGTATAATGTCATTTCGGTGATATAAACCGCGCAAATTAAATAGGCATCTCTCGCGAAGAAGATTAAGTAGCAATTGCAATGCGATTGGTTACTAGACAACCGATATTGTGAATAAAAATGCCATTACCGGACTAATATGACTCTATTGACCAACTATGCATTTTAGAGACTCGCCCCCCTGGTCTTAAACTAGGATACTGGTTCTATGGTAACTAGGCAAGGACATCACAAACATGAAAATACTTTCAGGCCGAGGCCACTTGTACAAATGTACGGCGGCCCCCAGTAGAATCGAACCCATGACCTCTGTCTTGGAAGCGCCTTAATTGTTAGACCAACAAGGCTGGCAGATATTTCTAAACCTAACCTTAACGGCGGCCTTATCACTATCACTTATCCTTAGGCCTTATACTTATCACTTATCAGTATCACTGATCTATATCTCTCTAGCCTCGTAGGCCAACTATTCCTGTGGAAATAATATAGGTACTAACCGTGGCATACCCGCACTGTGTGCGCGCGCTGTGCTGCAAACTCCGCAGTATATCTTCTCCCATCTGCAGCAGTACAGGATCCCTCGTCTCCCGGTACAGATACATGATAGACTCGATAAGCTCAGGCCTCAACGGGTAGCTCTCCCGCGAGGCCGAAGCTTCGCCCGTACTGAGGTTGTAGACTTCCGGCGTGAAGCCGTACTGGCGCCAAATGCTGTGGTAGTTGTGAATTATGCGCATCGCTGTGTCGCTTTCGCCTGAGAATGGAGGAGTTGTTGACTACAGATAAATACATTCTATACTGATCTAAACGCCAGCCTTCTGTGCTTTAATTTAACGTTTAGATCTTAATTTTAGCGTAGCGCTGGTAGCTCAGTGGGTAGAACCATGGACTGGCAAGCGAGAGCCCCAGGTTCGATCCCGAGTGCGGGCATGTACCAATGACTTTGTTTAATTTCAAAGTTACGTACATTTGCGAATTTGTAGTCGCAATACCACACGCTAACGGTGAAGGAAAACATCGTGAGGAAACCCGCGGCTTGGTTGGCTCCGCACGTATTGACTAGTCTTTCCTGTGGGCTAGGCCGACTAAGCTGTCAGGATGGTATAGGTGCTGGGCAATAGGAGTGGGTCGTTGTCCGATTTTTCGACGACGAAACGCAACCGTTTTTTCTGGAACGAAAACAGGTCCTCGAAACGGTCCTCGTTCGCAACTGGTTTCATTGTATGCGAACGAGCAACGCGCAGAGGACGGTCAAACGAGAGAAACTCTCGTTTCGTCTCGTCGACATTCGTCTCGAAGACTAGTAAAAGAAAAGGTTGCGGAATGAGGTTGAGGACTAGTTAACGTTTTTCGTTCGATTTCAATATTTTTTTCTTTAAATTAATGAACTTTCCTTCATAATTTTCCAGGCTTAGGACTGGCTGGTATTTATGTTAATACCAGGCTTATTTATAAGTTCATTTTATGTATATAATTTGTGTTTGTTTTACATATTTATAGTTATTTTTATTTTACATTTTTTATATAGGTAATTAAGTTTTTTTCTATTTAGTTTTTGTATTTATTTTTGTAAGTTATTTTTTTTTTTTTTTATTTTTTGCTTTCGTTTCTTCTTTTTCGTTGGGTAACTATGCTAATGTCTGATTCGTTTTTTCTACTATTTTTAGTCTAATTGGTAGATACATATTTACAATTTGAAGCGTTCCTCTGACATGTTGACATTCAAAAACATAAGCTTCTCTACTTTTTTAGTAGTTAATCTTGTCCGGCGTTGGTTGATTATTAACCCCGATTTCGAGAACATCCGTTCGCAGGGGACGGATGTTGCCACAATGTTACACTGGCGGATATATACTTTTGATAAATTTGGGTAAACTGCACGATGATTCCTCCACCACTCTAACGGACAATTCCAGCCACCAGCAGAATTTTTGCAAGGCAATCTCTCATCTGACAAATACATGTCAATTTCCTTGATTGCCCGGGATAGTGGAGTTCCTTGCGTGGTAGGTTGCCCAAGTAATTTGTCAAAAATTGACCATGGGCTCAGGTCGTCATCGGGGCCATCAGCCTGCAGTTGCAGCTCTCGGTTTTGTTCGGCATTTGTTGACTCTGATCTCTCATCTCTGCTTATAACCTCTGCCAAAAGCTTCTTAACGTGCTCTTTCGTTCTCGTGGCTTCACTTTGTTCTTCGAAAGCCTGCATCTTGAATCTCGGGTCCAAGAATGTACACAGAGACAAGGTTCTGCTCTGTTCAATATTCTTAAGTCGATCCGTTACACCGGCTTTCAACAATATAGCAATATCACTGACTGTCTCTGAATTTGTTTTTTCGATAGTAATATTTAATGCCTCTTTAAGACTTCTTGTCAGTACTATAATAGAACTCGCAGTTAAATACTTTTCGCCGCTCATAGATCTTGTGAGCTCTTCAAATGGACGCAAAATAACGATTAGTTCTTCGAACATGATCCAGTCTTCTGCCGTTATTTGTGGCAAGTCCCGATCGACCAGAGCCATTGTAGAACGCACTGCTTCCTTTAACTCCACAAATCTACTCAACATATAAAAAGTGGAATTCCACCTCGTGTCCACGTTTTGGATGAGATGCTTAGGTTGAGTGTTTTGGTGTAATTGATACTTAGCCAAACGCTCTGCCGATACGGTGCTTTTTTTGTAATGGGTCACGATTCTTCTTACCTTGTCTATTTTTTCTTTGCAGTGTTTTAATGCATCTTCTACAATTAGGTTCAGAGTGTGTGCGAAACAACCAAAATGCTTTAACCCCAACATTTCTTTAATGGCTTTGACAACATTAGCTCCATTATCAGAAACAACGAAATTAACTTTTCCAGTTATGCCCCACTGATCCAAAATAGCACTTATTTCAGATGCAATGTTTTGAGAGGTGTGATTGCCAGAGAAATAGCAACATCCTAATAATACAGTTTTTAATTTAAAGTCGTTCGTGAGGTAATGGCCGGTAACAGCGATATAGCTCTCTGTGCTCCGAGAAGTCCACAAATCTGTAGTCAAACAAATTGAATGTACTTCACTCGTCACTTGTGACTTAATTTCTTTTTCAACTTTAAGGTAAGTCTCATCAAGCAGGGAATTTGATAAGGTTTTTCTAGTAGGTAATTTATAACCTGGTATCCACCCGCAAAACTTGATAAAACTTCTTTCTTCGACAATAGAAAACGGGTGAAAACTGTCCACACATAAATCCAACAGGTCTTGATCAATTTTTTTTTTTTGCTCACAGCTAATCTTTTTATGAATAAAGGCATCAATTTTGCGACTCTTTTTTGTTGGAGGAGGTAATACTATTTGGTCTCTTTGAGTAGCAGTAGTAGCGTCGCTGGAAGTCGAAGGTTGTGCTAAGTCACGGACTTCTTCAATGCGACTGCTAGTTCCTGGGTTTTCTTCCTCAATCAATGATGTGTATGTCCCAATATGCTTTCGTTGTAAGTGATTTCTGAGATTTGCTGCAGTAGATTTGTAACTTAATTTTTCTTGGCACAAATGACACTGAGCTTTCTTATTAATAACATCCTTGTCATAATACGACCACAAAACACTAGCATTTTTACGCGGAGCTAACATTATGAATAAGTAGGTACTATTTACATTCTAATGGAATTAGTCTTCAAGTAGTCCAACATTAAAACTAAACTTTAACTTGAGTAAAAAATAAATACCAAATTACAATAATTAACATTCACAATCAGTAAGTAGCATTGAAATATTCATTCAAACTGGAAAAATGTAAACAATAAGCCTCACCCACGAGCTGCGCGATCGAGCGAGCGAGCGTCGCGACTCGTTGCCATGCCATTTATTGCTAAACGACCTTAGACGCTATACCAACGACATTAAGATACACAGCACAGCAATGACCTTCACCACCGCTTTGCGAACGAGACGAAATCACGAAACATCGGAAAAAACAAGTTGTTTTACACGATATTCGACTGTATACTCATAGACATAAAGATTACTTTATTGTATCACAGACCAAAACGAACGGAACGAGAAAGAAGCCGACGACGTCGTCGCAATGATCTCATTACGTTCTAGGCTCTATTAACATAGTATTAAAGGACATATCCGCGTGAAACAATCTAAGGACTGGTTTCGCGACGAACAAACGCTGGCACTGCTTTATAGTCGCTGGCACGCTTTGCGAACGAGACGAAATCACGAAACATCGGAAAAAACAAGTTGTTTTACACGATATTCGACTGTATACTCATAGACATAAAGATTACTTTATTGTATCACAGACCAAAACGAACGGAACGAGAAAGAAGCCGACGACGTCGTCGCAATGATCTCATTACGTTCTAGGCTCTATTAACATAGTATTAAAGGACATATCCGCGTGAAACAATCTAAGGACTGGTTTCGCGACGAACAAACGCTGGCACTGCTTTATAGTCGCTGGCACTGCTTTAGAATGAAACGAAAAACGGTCCTATCGTCGCGGAACACAAAACGGTCTTATAAAACGCTTCGTCTTTGCAACGATCACTCCTACTGGGCAAGCCTACACCATCTATAAAACTATGTCCCAGGCACTACAGCGTCGGAGTGGTCCCTTCACCCATCTAGTGTGAGTGAAGATACCACTGGACGCTGTATAAATCATCTCATTAAGTAGATGCAAAAAAAAAAAAAAAAGGCCAAGCTTAGATCTTAATTTTAAATTTTATTTAAATTAACGCACGCTGTTGACGTGCGTAAATACGCATTCGCTAAATCGTCAAGTTTGTTATTACATTACAACCTTAGTTCTCCGCGTTTTATTTTTTTGTAAATTATACCATAATATTATTTTGTATCGCTTTTTTTGCATCGTAGTGGTGCTGTTTGCAAGCAGGATCTATTGCGAGCAGGGGCCACGGACGGCAACCTAAGGGGGCGCCAAATTCATGTTCGCTTATTTTAATTCCTTAAATCACGACAAAAAGTTGAGGCTTCGTCCTATTTTCTTAAAATTCGATCAACGAAATTAGGCTTACGTTAAAGCCTTTTTTTAAACATACAGTAGATTTACCGGCGCCCGTTATGTGTCTTATGCGACTTTTTTAGGGCGGAAGGGGCAGGGGTACGCAAACGTAAAATTTTTGCCCCGGGTCGGAAAATTCGTAGTTCCGGGGGACGTAGATGTGCTACATTGATTGGATATTTTTTGTCTAAGTTCTAGATTCGGATAAATCTAGATTCTATAGTCTTAGATTCTAGGATAATGATTTACCGGCGCCTGCCTTCGGCCGCGTTGATTATGTCTTGCTTGTTTTGGCCATCGGCTCTTGCATCAAACAATGTGACATTAATAAACTTTATTGAAAACGACTTCGGAAGCCATGGAAACTGTTTTTACTACTTTAACGCACAAAAATCTTGAAGGCTTTGTGCAGCAATTGAATTCTTTCTTATGGCAACCCACACATTCTGCCAATGTCATTATTTAAAGATGGCAACTATGAGTACTAAATATGGCAACTATGAGTAGGAATGTTGCACTAGTCAAGATACTTCCTTATTTTTCGTCTCAGAGAGAACTGATCTCTTCCACGTCTGGGGCAGTCTGTTATATTTACAGCGGAGGAAACACAGGATTAACAAAAATTACTTAAATAGATAAGAGTGAATGAGTTACCTATGTGTATGTTGGAAGTCACTCACCGATGAGACTGAGTAGCCCCGGCCAGTATGACTCCAGAGACTGGAACACCGGCAGGGTGACGTAGCCACGCAGCATGGTTGCCCACACGTACCAGTCGTCCTTTTTCAGGTACTTGTCGATCACCGTGCGCGCCTCTTTGAACATCGACATCAGCTCTGGTTTCTCCAAGAGTATGGCGCCTGCGAAGAGGTAATAAGGATCAGTTGCGTAAGAAGAAACTATCGAAACATCGCATTACCTGCCCGGGTAGTACAAGGGCACGAGTCACGCGACTTGTGACGCAAAGATGACAATTTTTCAATGTCTTTTGACATTCAAAACGCGTGACTAGCGTCTCCTTATTACCAATGCCGCCCGGGTAGTACGACAATGCGAGTCGCTCCTTTTAACGTCAAAAGTCGCGACTTTCCAGTACATTAATTGTCAAATTCATGTTTTATCTGACAATAAGTAAAGATGGGGATGTTTTTAAGATCTTACATGCCATCTTTAATAGACCAAAGTGTTATTACCAACTAACTACACTAGTATATATACTAACTTTGTAATTCTAAAATTTATTTTGTAATAAATTCTTACCTTTGATCAAGTACTCATAATAAGAGTCCACACCCCCACCAATGCCAGCATCCTGAGCAGTCCATCTCCCAGTCATAACATCAATGTGATTGCCTAGGAGACCTATTGGCGATCTGTGATAGTATAAGGCTTTCAGGGCATTGTAGGCCACCTGAAACAAGTGTAGTAATCACTTATTAGTCACACATTTAAAGATGAGGAAGATTAAGATTTTAAAAACCTATTTAGAGGCTAAAAATTCCACCCATGCCGGGATTCGAACCCGCGACCTCTGGGTATCCGTGCCAGCGCTCTTTCCAACTGAGCTAATGGGCGACTCACCGGCATCAGTGAAATTTCGAACCTCTTTACACTATTCTCTGTATTACGTACAGGCAGCGACATCTGGCTTAAGTAAATTGCATCACTTAAGCCAGATGTCGCTGCCTGTAATACAGAGAACAGTGTAAAGAGGATTTTTATTTAAGGAGAATTTTTAGCCTCTAAATAGGTTTTTTAAAATTGTCCTTAGCACGGGTTAGTGCATTAAAAATTAAAATAGTATAATCATGTGCGTACAGTGATATCATTCCGATGTAAAAAGCTAACTGCAAAGCAGGTGGTCGGGGCTGTAAGTGATGCACTTTACTTAAGCCAGATGTCGCTGCCTGTACGTAATACAGAGAATAGTGTAGAGGTTCGAATTTTCACTGATGCCGGTGAGTCGCCCATTAGCTCAGTTGGAAAGAGCGCTGGCACGGATAGCCAGAGGTCGCGGGTTCGAATCTCGGCATGGGTGGAATGTTTAGGCTCTAAATAGGTTTTTAAAATTGTCCTTAGCACGGGTTAGTGCATTAAAAATTAAATAGTATAAAGATTAAGATTGTAATGTAATTAAAATCAAGGAATACATAGCTAAAACATATAACTGGTTTTAAAAATTGAATAACTACTATAATTCGGTTTAGAGTCAAAATTCTAGTAAACAAAAGTCCTACTGGCTGCATAGCAAACACCATTTGTACATTACATTCTTCCAATGATTAAAGTTAATTGTTACATTATAGGCGAAGCAAATTAAATTGAAAAAAAGCGTTTTGTGGAATTAATTTCCAGAAACCTGGATATCATTTTAATACCTTCATATGGTCCTAAATGCATGTAATCTGAGTTTACACGGTCCCAGGAGGTAAGCTCAACTTTTGGGGGCCAAAAAACCGCGTAAATTTCGCATATTTTTCAGTTTTGTGTTTGTAGCTCGGAAACGGTTCGTTGGACTGAAAATGAAAATGGTCATCTAAAATTTCAAATTAGGTTTAGTGGTATAGCCGAAATGAAAAGTTGTGAACCGGGTAATTTTTTTATTTAAGAAAATCTAATAAAATGCCAACTTGAATGCTGACTAATCTTGTGCTGCATTTCTACATATTTTGTCAATGACATGTCCATTTTAAATGTTTCTATTGCTTCCTAAAGTACTAAGTAATTAAAGATTACTTGTGTAAAAATGTTTTTCATTCACACTACTTCGAATCTTTAGTTTTCTGATTGCGTCCTTAAAAATTTTAATTGAAATGTTCCTCACCCTCAAAACACGTTAAATGTAGACCTCACACCTCATATTTACGGAAAATGCGCAACTTAGGGGGACGTGAAAAAAAAGGATATTGAATTGATCCAAAATTAAAATGTACATCTGGATACAGGCTTCACCAGTTCTATAACTGCCTGCCTGAATTACAAATGTGAGCGAATTGAATTTTAAAAGTAAATGTTTTTAAGCGAATAGTTTATTTCTATTAGTCAATTCAAATAAAACTAATTTCTATGTCAAATTAAATATTACAGTATTTTTGCATTAATTGATTAATAGTTGATTTATACATTTCTGATTAAGTACAGTTTTTATTTTGAGATCTTGTATTGATTCGTGTAGCAAAATGATTTGACGCTTGGTGCCAGCGTTGGACAAAATTCGAGAGTGGGGCGGCGTCGGTTGGATGGACCGACCGGCCATTACGAATTTGGACTCCGAGCGAGGAGGTTTTGTCAGAGTAGTTTTACAAAGTGTAATAAGAGAATTGTGGAAAGAGAATAAAAGTGTTCTGAGACCTAGTGGGTGATTTTATTAGTTCAGAAGTGGGATGGGATCTACGCAGAAATATCATGTGATTCGTTAGTCTGCAGAGGTGGACCTGAAAGTTATAGGTTGTTTATTCTTCGGCAGCGTGAAAATGCTTGAGCCAGCAACGCCTCCGATTTCACCACACAAAAAAGGAGCTAGAAAATCAAGATCGAGAAAACGCAAAAGGTCGTCTAGTTGCAGTGAGTCTTCCCGTGATCGTCTTAAGCGGCGAAGACAAACGAAGAAGAGACGACGCAGGTCGCCGTCGAGTTCTTCAAGCACGAATTCTTCGAGCCCAAGTCCTGCGCGGAAAAAGAAAAATAAACGCAGCAAAAACTCGACGATTCTTCACGAACTGGTAGCTGTTCTAGATAAAAAAGATCGTGCACCTCAGAGTCATGGTGCAGTCAATATGATTCCCGAGTTTGACCCTCAAGCTAAAGCTCAAAGCATGAAGGATTGGCTGCAGAAAATTGATGAATCTGCTTCTGTTTATGGGTGGACTGAGAGACAGACCATTTTCTTTGCGCTTCCTCGTCTGACAGGATTAGCTAAACGCTGGTATGATGGTCTAACGAGCGTCAAGTATTCCTGGCTGCAATGGCAAGAGAAACTGCTAAAGGCTTTTCCATGCGAGGATAACTACGGAGAACTGCTGACAGAAATGCTGGCAAGGAGGACCAGAAGAAACGAAACCCTGGAGGAATATTATTAGGATAAAATGCGTCTTATAAACAGATGTGAGATCTCGAAACAAAAAGCAGTAGATTGTCTCACGCACGGGATATTTGATAATAATATCCGGATGAGTGCACAGGGAATGAATTTCACTGAACCTGAAGAAGTTCTAACCTATTTTCGCAAAATTTTCACCAAACGTGAGGAGCAGACCAAGAAAGTTGGCAATTTCAGAGAAAACTCAGCCCAGCATAAAGAACCGCAGCGTGCTCAAGGATCAGACACCAAGAAGTCAGAATCAACGCGATGCTTCAATTGTGGAGATACAGGCCATTTCTGGACAGCGTGCCGAAAGGGCTTAATCAAGTGTGGTAAATGCAGGCGAGTGGGTCATACGTCCCAAAAATGCGACAGTCTAGGCACTAACCGCATATCGACAGATTCGAGTGCAACGAAAAAGGTCTTGAAAGTACAATCGAACGCGGAGACTAACAACGAGAAGTACTACAAAGATGTCCTTATTAACGGCGAAAAGTACGTTGGGTTTGTCGACTTTGGCAGCGAATGCACACTAATTAGCGATAAAATTCTGCTCCCTAATGAAACTCAATATGACTACTCCAATCTTCCACTACTCAAAGGATTTGGAAATGGAATGATAAAGCCATGCGCGAAAGTCTGCGTTGTTCTTAAGATAGACAACATACAAGAGGATATAGAAGCTTACATCGTACCCCAAATACTTCTGCCGGTAGGCACAACATTGCTCATTGGTCAAAACCTAACTGAACTTCCGGGAATACGAGTATTTAAGACTGATTCGGAGCTCACACTGTTCAAGACACCTGAAACCACTATCAAAATAACGCTTGCTGAGAACACCGAGATAAGTGGTTCATCAATGGTAACCGTCAACTGTGACACATACTCTGGGCCCCTATATGTGTCATCCGAAGCTTGCATGAAGCCTGGTGCAGAATACATAATATTACCAGGTATCTATACAGTCATTAATGGTCAGTCAACTATTTTCGTCTTATGTTTGGGCCCAAACAAAGTTTCACTGACAAGTGGTCAAATATTAGCAAGGGGCAAACCTATCCCTGACATTTTGCTAAAAGAATATGCGGGCGAGAGTAAAGATAATATGATCAGTCTCAACGTTTGCCGCATTTCGGAGGAGACTACGGAAACTAAGCACGACATTCTTGTTACTGACATAAAAAACAACGCCGAATTAGACACAACAGATATGGATAAACTTTGCGAACTACTCAATGAATTCAGGGACTGTTTCGCATTCTCAAACTCCGAGTTAGGCCTGACAACTTTAGCCGAGATGCACATAAAGCTAAAAGATGAAACCCCTGTTACGTACCGACCATACCGTCTATCCTTCTCTGAAAGAGCTGAAGTTAAAAGGATCATTGGTGACCTCTTGGAGAATCAGATTATTCGCGAGTCCGATTCAGAGTATGCAAGCCCAATTATTGTTGTGCCGAAAAAAAATGGTGAACTGCGTCTCTGTATTGACTATCGGGCATTAAACAAGAAAACATACAAGGATAAATACCCGATGCCTCTGATCGAAGATCAAATCGACAGTCTCAGTGGCCAAGTCTACTTTACTACGTTAGACCTTACATCAGGATACCACCAAATCCCGGTGGCAGAAGATTCCAAGCATCTTACAGCCTTTGTGACTCCTGATGGCCACTTCGAATATAACAGGATGCCGTTTGGGCTATGCAACGCTCCTGCTGTATTGCAACGGCTCATTCACAAGATTTTGAATGCAAAGAAGATTCCTGGCGTCCTTGCTTACATGGACGACATTATAATTTCATCGCAAACTATTGAGGAGGGCATGCAGAAATTGAGAGAGGTTATGGAAGCACTAAAGGAAGCCAACCTTACTCTCAATTTAGGCAAATGTAATTTCTTCAAAACTCAAATAGAGTATTTGGGCTATGAGATTTCAGCTGACGGCATACAGCCAGGGAAAAGAAAGATTGAAGCGGTAGCATCTTTCAAGCGACCAATGAACGCGCACGAAATAAGACAATTTATAGGTCTAGCTAGTTTTTTTCGGCGCTTCGTCCAAGATTTCGCTATTCTGGCTAGGCCGCTAACTAGCCTTACAAAAAACAACGCACGGTGGGATTGGGGACAAGAACAAGAACAGTCATTCCAAAAAATTAAAGAAGTTCTTATCTCACGTCCCATATTGGCTATTTACAATCCGAAGTTTATGACTGAGCTCCACACAGACGCCAGCCAAGTCGGCATTGGTGGAATTTTGCTGCAGCGCCCCGATGCTAATTCCCCTCTCCGCGCCGTGGCATATTTCAGCCGACAAACCACAGCCGAAGAGCAACATTTCCATTCGTACGAATTGGAGACTCTGGCTGTGGTTATGTCGCTTCACCGATTCAGGGTCTACCTCATTGGGGTAGAATTCAAGATTGTGACGGATTGTCATGCTGTTAGGCTGACATGGGCTAAACGTGACCTAGTCCCGAGGATAGCCCGCTGGTGGTTACATGCCCAAGAGTACAATTTTAGCATTGAATACAGAGCTGGTACTCAAATGGGACATGCAGATGCACTCAGTAGAAATCCCTCGGAAACTGAAACGTCGTCACAAGGCCTAGATACACCAATGGCAAACATATTGAGAATTACCACGCCAGGAGACTTGGAGAGCGTCCAACTAACAGATCCCGGGTTGAATCACATAAAGTGCATACTGGATACCAACAGTCCTCAGGCAAAGAATATTCGTAACGAGTATGTACTAAAGGAAGGTAAAATTTATAAAAAAGTGGGCGACATGATAAAATGGGCGGTGCCCCGTGATGCGCGATGGAAAGTGTGCCACATGTCACATGATGAGTGCGGTGCGGTCACTTTTCGTATGAGAAAACTATGGAAAAAATCAGTCAAACCTACTGGTTTCATCATATGGCTACTTTTGTCAAAAAATATGTGCGTGCATGCATCCCCTGCGCCTATGCAAAACAGCCGGCTGGACGGAAGGAAGGGTATCTACACCCCATTCCAAAGACGCCCATTCCTTTCTACTGTATTCATATTGACCACCTGGGTCCATTTACCAAAAGCAAGGCTGGCAATACCTACATTCTGGGTATTATTGACGGATTCAGCAAATTTATAATCCTCAGAGCAGTAAAGAATACCAAGAGCAAAACTACTATTACTGTCTTACGGGATACTTTTGGCATCTTTGGTGCTCCGAAGGTGCTAATATCCGATCGAGGTACGAGTTTTACCTCTGCTCAATTTGAAGAGTTTGCTCGAGAACTTGAGATAAAACACGTCAAAAATGCAGTGGCCATGCCTAGAGCAAATGGGCAAATTGAGCGGTATAAGTATAACCGATCAATTTTGGCCTCTCTCGCTGCATTGACACACGGCGATGACGATAAAAATTGGGACACACACATAAATACAGTACAGTGGAGTCTACATAAAGACATAAATACAATACATTGAATAAAGGCATTGGCCGGACCCCTGCTGAAGTGGTTTTCTGCAAGAAAACAGTGAATGCGTCAGAGTCACATATTCATGACCTGAGTGAAATTGAGCAGGCCAACGACGAGTTAGCCGCTAGTATAAGGAACGAGACGTCTCAAAATATCGAGAAAAGCCAAGATGACATGTCTGTGAGATTTAATAAAAAAAGATGTCCTGCTAAAACATATAAAGAGGGTGATTTAGTTTTGGTCCAGAAACAGCTTAATAATTCAGGTGACAGCAATAAACTTTTACCGCGCTACAGTGGACCTTATAAGGTCACCAAATCTTTGGGTAACGACCGTTACGAAGTGACTAGTATCGAAGGTCATTCTAAACGAAAATACACAAATGTGTATTCTGCAGACAAGATAAAACCGTGGGTCACCTTTAGTGCCCAAGGAAAAGATGGGACTCATACCAGTGAGTCCAGCAGTACTTCTGAAGACGAAGGCACAACCAATGATAATTTAGGTTAGAAATAATTATTATGTATCATTATGCCATGTATCAAAATGTAATATTCATGCCATGTATCAAAATGTAATATTAGTGATTGTTAGCTGAGTCGTAATTAAGTTAAGTCTATTGCCATTTGTACCAATTCTTGTTTGATTTATTGTATACTAATTAATATTTACTATTACAAATTGTATTGATTTCTTAGTTGTTTTAATTAAACACTTTAGCATCAATCTGCTACTTTCGTAGTTAGGTAAGCATCGCCTTTAGAAATTATTAAGGATATCTGCATTAAATTTATCTTTGATTTGATTAAAATAAATTAGTAAAAATATTCCATATTATTGATTTTACTGCAGAAGAACCAGTAAAATAACTACATCGAACAGGATAGTTCTGCTTTTGTTTTATGTTCCAGGTCCGCGATCATGGAGTGAGAGTACTGCCATGTCCGGCTCTAGAAATATTAGACCACGAAGTGAGAGTGCTGTCGTTGACTAAAATACTTCATAGCGGGACCAATATGCATTAGTTGCTGTTGGACATATGGCTATATCATGGAGTGGGAGTACTGCCATGGATGGTCACGGAAACGAGACGTTGCAAGTGTGCAGTCGTCGAGCTAAATACCATATCATGGAGTGAGAGTGCTGCCATGGATGGTCGGCACATCAAAGAGGATGAGTGAATGAGGACAATCACACTCTGAATAGAATGGCCGAAAATTGTAACATAGTTAAGATGTCTGAGGACAGACATTGGTCAGTATGGCCGAATGTTAGCGAATTGAATTTTAAAAGTAAATGTTTTTAAGCGAATAGTTTATTTCTATTAGTCAATTCAAATAAAACTAATTTCTATGTCAAATTAAATATTACAGTATTTTTGCATTAATTGATTAATAGTTGATTTATACATTTCTGATTAAGTACAGTTTTTATTTTGAGATCTTGTATTGATTCGTGTAGCAAAATGATTTGACGCTTGGTGCCAGCGTTGGACAAAATTCGAGAGTGGGGCGGCGTCGGTTGGATGGACCGACCGGCCCAGCGTTGCCAACTCTACGTCTTTTTACGCAGATCTACGTATTTAGGCCGTTCCAGAAAACCTACGAACTTCAGTCACGGAATCTACGTATTTTTAAACAAATTATACAATTCAAATCCAAATCCATTAGGCTGAATAGGAAAAATATCTATTACTGTCACAAAAAAAAAAGTTCAAACATTCCGTTCATCGCACACTCGCCTCGCCACAACGACGGTCACGTCATTCATAAAAACCTGAGATAAAAACTCACGTCATGGCGACTATCTGCTTACCTAAAACGAAACGTCTCTTGCTCGCTCGCCGCGCGCCAGAAAAAGTGAAACGTCAACTGGAGTATTCTTTTCAAATCCCCTTCCAGTTTCGTTTCGTCGTTCGTTTGTGTTAATTTTCAGCTTCCATTGCTCAATTGAATTCAATATGAAAATAAGCAGTGACAGTGAGGAAAACCGAATCGTTACTCCCACTTAAAAAAAGAAAGCTACATTATGAACAAAAATACTCAAACTTATGGGAAAAAGACAAGAAGTATTCAGCTTGGGTTAAAAAGCAACAAAGGTCATAAAAAAGAACGTAGATCTACGAACTTTTCCTATGCAATCTTTACTAAATCTAGGTAATTTTCTAATCTGGCCTACGTCATTTTCAAAATCTGAGTTGGCAACACTGGACCGGCCATTACGAATTTGGACTCCGAGCGAGGAGGTTTTGTCAGAGTAGTTTTACAAAGTGTAATAAGAGAATTGTGGAAAGAGAATAAAAGTGTTCTGAAACCTAGTGGGTGATTTTATTACAAATAATAATAAAATTTAGTCTTACAAAATGACCGCGCCGTTACGTTGTGGTGTCTATATAATGTGAAATTTTATTTTCTACAACTTTTGTCTTTTGGGTTTGTCAATTGAAGTATCAGTTCTTGAAATAAGAAATATGGTCTTGAAAACTCGCAAAATGTAAATTTACACGTAAATAAGAAATTTTTCGTGTTTAAACTTTTGATAGCCGACTATACCTACCACTAAATAGAATTTAAAGTTTATGACAATCATTCGACGTATTTTTAACCCTCTTTAATATTGCAATAACGATATTTTCAGTTCAACGTACCGTTTCCAAGGTACATGCACAAAACCGAAGAAAGTGCGAAAATATCGCGGTTTTTTTGGCCCCCAAAAGTTGAGCTCACCTCCTGGGACCATGCAAACTCAGATAACATGCATTTAGGACCATATTAATGTATTAAAATGATATCCAGCTTTCTGGAAATTAATTCCTGGATTTTTTTTTATTTGATTGATTTAATAAACAATAGTAAAGTTATGTATTCATTCAAGAACAGATATATACTTGCAAAGATACATAATCAAGGCACAGATACATATTAATGCCTACCGTCTAACCACCTTTTTTATGTTTTTACTTCTGCTATACCTTTTCTACATTATGTCTAATTTTTAAATCGAATTGTAACTATGTCAACTGTAAATATTTTTGCATCGGTAAGTCCCATTAGCACTGGGTCACCCCTCTACTTACTGTTTAAAATAATAGCAAAGAAATGAATCCATAAAAGTGTTCACACTCAAGGCCTAACAAATGATGTGTCCAATAAAACTTGTATTATGCCTACCTCTTCATACAAGGGATCTCCAGTGAGCCTGCTCAGGGTTCCAAATTCAACAATAAATGTACCAACACCAGCTGTACATGTCACACTGGTCTCCCCTGGAGGGACCCCCGACCTTAAGTTGATGGTGCCGTAGGGCATGCCAGTTGTGGTGTCGAAGGCCGGGATGAGTCTTTGGGCCACATCCTCGGCTAGGCGAAGCAAAGGTCCATTGCAAGGCCAGCCCGGCTCAAGTTTCATTCCAGTTCTATATCAAATTGGATGTATAAACAAAGATAAAATTATATTGGCGACCTCTGTGGCGTAACGGTAGCGCGTCTGCCGTTACCATGCAAGAGGTCCCGGGTTCGAATCCCGGCTGGGAACAAAAAAAAAAAAAAGCCCAGGTCTTGGATGTTTAGATGTTTGTGATGTCGTTGTTTCTGGTTCCCACGACACAGGGTATCCTAGTGTGGGGCCAGAAGCAATGTATGTGCTTGTATGTAAATGTTATGTTATGTTATATAGGATTGGTGTTATTTGGTATAATTGGCTTGTTTGTATTGTTTTGTTTCATTGAGGATCTATTAAAATTGTG
Organism: Yponomeuta sedellus; assembly: GCA_934045075.1. Lineage (NCBI taxonomy): Eukaryota > Metazoa > Arthropoda > Insecta > Lepidoptera > Yponomeutidae > Yponomeuta > Yponomeuta sedellus. Next base: position 17,490,030 of record OW203722.1, on the reverse strand, counting down.
ACAATTTGTAAAAAAACAGTACAAGCAAAGCTAAGTAATACCAAATAAAGACAAGTTGTAATTAAAATAATAAATAACTTCCACACAACACCATCACTTGTCCTGGTCCTAAGCTACTGTACATTGCGCTATGGTAACTAGGCAAGGACATCACAACCATGGCAATACAGACAGACTCAGATTAAAAAAAAGTAAAGTCACTTTCCATTTTTAGTAATAAGGCTGCTGCCTGTACTTTTAGGTTGAGAAATATCTGTGTAATTTCCTTTTTTATGTGCAATAAAGTGCTCTCTACCTATCTATTTTAAGTCATTAAAGGGATTGTTTGTTGTTTATAATTTTTACAGCAGTGTGATTGTCGATCTTTGTTTGATCATAGTACAAGGATCCATGTGGAATTTCTAGTAAGAAATCATTTGACTGTCAAGTTAAAGGTTATGGGTTTGATTCCTGCTATTATTTTATCAGTCTGTGTGTTACATGTTTCTGAGGTTTGTCTGGTTTCCATATCAGTTCATGGTAGTTTGGAATCGACATTTGACACCTGAATATTTTTTTCCAATGTATATTCTATGAACTTACTTGTGAGACAGCAAATGGGCACTCAAAAGGCCACCAATGATCCTAATATTAGTCTCGAACACAGACACATTTATATCAGTATCAAATTTTTGTGTTTTCAGAATCACATCAACAACTCTGTTGAATTCAGCATAGTTCCCCATAATGGCTAAGGTGTCCAGGGCGTCTATGAGTGTGAGGGAGTAGCTGCCCCAAGTGTCCATTCCATCGCAGCTCAGTGGCCTTAGCTCGTCATACGGATAGGCATAGTGCAAATAGCTGTCGTATGCATGTTGGAACATCTCACGCACTTCCTCACTGAAAAGGTACAAAAACAGCCTGTGTCGTGGGTGAAGTGGAATATACAAATGAAGGATCATATTGCGCAGTTAAACAATAGATTCCCAATTAGATTCCAAAGGAAGTCATATTTGGTTGAGCAATAAAGAAAAATATGAAACCTTACCGGAGTCGGAGAATGTCTTCTTTTGTGTACTCTCTTAATGAAAAACACTTATCACATGCATATATTAAAAACAAGATGATTACTGTAGACTTATTCATTATTAATTCCTCTGTTTTCTGAGGTTTTCACACAAATTTATAGTACTTTTCCTAACTTTTCGACACAGAGCATATAAATAAGAGACGGGACCTCCCTATATGCTTTTGTAATGAGTTTAGCCCCGTTAGCAATACCAACCAATAGAGCAAAAATGCAATGTCAAAAGTGCTACCAACATAACAACTTGTCTGTGCATTAGGGACGTCCACTTACATTGGTACTACATTTATCGATATCGATAAATTTTCATCCAGGGGCTCCGCAGTTAGCCTAATAAAATTAATAAAAATCAATGTTTTCAATAAAACGACAAATGAAATTAGTATTTTATTATTGATTATCAAATCACAATAATTGTGGTCAAGGTCTATTGAATTTATTTCAGCAGCTATTTGGTTTTTCCTTAGAGGTGTCCAATCTGAGCGAACTTCATCAATCGGTGGTTTGGATTCAGGTGCTGAAATCGTCAAAAAAAGTTAAGTTGAGTCGTTATTGATTATTAATTTGTTGGTAAACTATGCTACTTACCGGGATAGTTCTGATAAATATGCTGAGATTCCAGGCCACAATAATTGTGGTCAAACCCTACTGGACCAATAGCAACAGCTGATATTTTGGCTGCTGTACAAGGTGCTGAAAATGATAACACTTTGTAATTTATCAAAGTAAACAAACTCTAGTTACAAAAAACTTCAGCGATACATGAAAAGTCTACGTACCAGAGTTGTTTTGTGAAGCTCGACAACTAATAGGTTTTTGTATAGCTGAATCTGAATATAAACAATTGCAAGAATAGTCCGAAAAAAAAATAGTTTGTTCCTGTTTACCACATAACTGCATAATTGACTATGTAACTATCAAATACATTTTTATAAAAAAATATTTTAAGTTAAAAATTAGTAAAAAAAATATTTTAGTAATTCCAATCACTAACCAGTTTCAAGTGATGCGACGTGGCTACGTGGTAAGGAAACTCAGCTAGTAAGTAATCAGGAAGAGGAGGCGCATTTATAAGTAGAGAAGATACAGCCCTGTAAAAAAATGTTTATCAAAGTATGTCATTTACGTATTAAGACGTAATAATAATATTGCGTTCTAAATGACGGAGCAAAATATATTCAAATGTTCAACGTAAAGCAAGGCGTATTTTGTGTTTTATTACATAATTATTCATGAAATGTAGTAAGTGTTACATTATAAGTTTATAACACAACTCACCATTTCTTTAATCGGCTTCCTTTTAAAATAGTTGTAAAAATCTTTCGGCCGGAAATGATCTCTACAAACATATTTATGTTGGTGGAGTTTTTCGATGGGGATATACGATATAAGATCTTCCACAATTTTCACCCATTGTCTGCATCTAAAAAAAAAAACAACATTCAATGCAGCCACTAATAGTGCATCGTTGAAACATTGTTATGGCTTACAGCAATTCACCCGTCATACACTGAGTAGTAATTCTGACCAAGGTACTTATCAGATATTTTTTTATCGATATTGAATATGTGTATGGCACATCACTATGACATTGAAACATCTGAGTATTTTTCTCATAGTATATTATTACGTTATTTAACATAATTTATGATCTTGCTCTTGTGCAAGATGACAAAAACTGTAGCCAGAAATACTTACCGGTCTTCATCCCTAGGAAATTTACCCATAAACTTTCTTTTGGTACCCTTTGACCGGCTGCATCTTATTTTACAAATGGCACAAGTTCGACACCATCCGATCAATGCCAATATTAAAAGAAAATCACTAAACACTGTACAACAAGATACACACAGCTAGATATTGAACAAACTTAAAACACAAAAATTTTAACTAGAAAACGTTCTAATGTGTGCCGCGTTCCGCCATATTTGTTGTTTTCAGTTTGACATTGACAGCAAAGAAAGAGTAAGTAGTATTAAAGAGTGAGACAAAAATATGTCCGCCATTAAAACGGGGCTAAATGCGAACAAAAATTTCAAAGTTCCTACTTGCGCTAGGCTGCTTTTCGAATAAAACCATATCAACATCAACATAGTTGACATGACATTTTTTTTTGTTTCATTCGCTTGTCAAAGCAGTTGACATGACAGATAGATCAGTGTGACCAACTTCAAAATACGAATCCTGCCTTACATAAGCTGAAAAACTGCCAAAAAATGCCCAATAACACCAAAGAAAATGCCAACTTTAATTAGGTAGGTACCTACCATTATGAAGATGCGTATGGCCTGATAGGTTTCTTTATTTGTGGTGAAAAAGAAAACATTTTGCTAGATACATACAGAATATTGTACTTTTATTGACCAAATAAAAAAAACTTTACAGTGTATAATAATAGTAGGTATATTTCTTTCATAATGATTAGGTACACTAACTCACCGATGATGACTGCCCAGTGCCCATTGTACATAGACATATTCTTCGTGTGTTTGTTAGTTGTTGCATGTTCTTTCAGAGCAGACAGTCGTGTAACTAATTTGATATTGCAGGCTTTACAAAACGCAATATCAGGATCGTCTTTGGCTTTAGATATCCATGAAGAAAGCAATGGATCTTGTTCCCACTCCGGGTGGTACGCCAGTTCGTTTACTCCGTGTTCTTTGTTAAAACAGTGTCTCTCAAAACCAACGAATAACGATGGCCGGTGTCTAAGATCCTACTCCGATTTTTGCCTGACAAAACAAAAACGAACGAACTATGCAAACTCAAGAGGAAAAACTCTTACAAAACTCACTGCTGCCAACATTAGAACTAATGTAAGAAGGTCAATATCGGTTGAGTCCCCAAGAAGAGGCCGCGTACAGTGTTGCTAGCATTGCACAAATCAGTGTGTTTATATATCGACAGGGTTACATGCCATTTTTATTTTGTGCATTGCTTTATAGGGCTTTAGTTTGATACTGCCGAAAACTGCCAAAAATCATGAACTGCCACAAAATCTGCCAGAGGTTAAATTAGGGGTCGAATCGTGCCCAAAAGGCAGGAAACTGCCACATATGGTCACACTGAGACAGATGTTCGTGTTCACAGATTATTAAAACGTCAAAAAACGCATATGGATATCAGGCACAGAAAACTCCCGGCTAGGCATCGGGCACAGGGATCCGATGTGTGAAGTGCAGAAACCCTTATCCATAGACATTCTAGACTGAGTACAGTCTGATTGGTGGAAATTCAAAATACTAGAGACAATCTAGAAGAAGCAGCAACAGCTGAAAGTTCTTGTCCGTTGTTGCTTTGATTGACGCTGTGTTTTTATTTTAGAGGGTGTGCTGCATTTTTTCGAGTCTACACGCAATATACTTAGTTCAGCAAAAATGTGTTCCTCGTAGGTCATATACCGACGCATTTCCGTTTCGGTTCCCATATCTGCATTTTCGGCCCACGTTTCGAGCCTACAGATTTTGTCCGTTAGTGTTTACGGAACTACGAGGGCAATGGCATCATTCAGAATCCATGAAGATCAAGAGAACTCTGCTTTAGGGCTTCGGAAAGAAAATGCAGACGTATTCTCGGCAACCCAGCGGCGCGCCCTCGGCGACCTCAGCCAGTTCACCTGCAACCAGACGAGGAGCGTGAAACTCGTAAGTTCGTTAGAGGCGTTCCCGCCCTTGTCCATGGTTTTGGTGCTAAAATCCTTCTGTATTTCAGCCCGGATTGACGAACGTACCTTGTAAAGGTCAAGATGAGAACCGAACTGTGCGTCAGATTAACAATGAGAAGAATATTTTGCCCCCCGTGGCGCAGTTCCGTGCCTTTAGCGTGTACGAAGACAATTCCTCGGAAGCGGAGGTGAAAAAACGTGAGCCGACTTTCAAGCCCTTCGTGGCCAAGGAGATCAAGAAGGAAAGCTTTTTCATCAGTTCAGCAGAGAATGTGCGGGCTCTGTGCGCTCAGGTACAGACTGAGAAGCAGCAGAAAATCCAACCCAAGGAGGTGACCCTGCTTAGGTGAGAAATGCTGTAAAACCTCACATTAGATGCTACAACAATTTCATGTGTCTGTTTGTTACCCCCCAAGGAGAGTAAGGTCATTGGCCCTGTAATGGTTCTATTTCTAATTTTAACAACTATCTTTGCTGCCATGATTGACCTTGTCAGTCTTCATATAATACAAAGAAGAAACTCAACATGTGCTGTTTGTTCTCTTGCAGACATCCTTTGCAAGAAAAGAAAGATGTGCCTGTGGCATCGCCAATGTCTGTTCATGAATCCAGTGTACTGTCCATGTCAATCTCAAAAAACGAGAGTCACATCCTGGATGATGAAGACGAAGAAGAGGATACGACAACCGCCAAGACTGACAGAGAGATGTTCTTCCACGTTGTGGAGTACCGCCAAGATATCTACCAGTACATGAGGGAAATTGAGGTCATTATTTTGTTTTCTTTGTGACTATTTAGGTCGTATTAGTAATTGATTATGGCTAATTGCAAAACATGTAATTTAGTAGATATAAGTACAATACGAGGAATACTTTGTTAGATAATGACTGGAATGAGTAATGAGGGTATAAATTGAATAAGTCTTGCATAAGATAGATATTAATACATTTATGTAGCAGAACATTACTGAAAACAAAACATACCTACTCATTAATATACATCAATTTAGATTAAGTATTTCAATAAACTAGTTGATTTTTCATTTTGTAAACTTTTTATTATCTGAACAAATGTGTATGACAATCTGAGATCGAAATAATGAAAAACACTACTTTCAGTCCATCCAAAGGTTGTCTGGAAGAGATCACTTTTAGTGATAAGGCCGCCGTCTGTACTCTTAGGTTAAGAAATATCTGTGTAATTTTCTTTTTTATGTACAATAAAGTGTTCTCTATCTATCTACTTTGCAGGTCAAACACCGAGCCAATCCTCGTTACATGCGTAAGCAGCCCGACATTACCCACAGCATGCGCTCCATCCTTGTGGACTGGCTTGCTGAGGTGTGCGAGGAATACTCGCAGCAAAGTGAGACGTTACACCTGGCCGTATCTTATGTGGATCGATTCCTGTCCTACATGAGCGTGCTGCGAGCCAAGCTGCAGTTGGTGGGCACCGCTGCCACTTTCATTGCTGCGTAAGTTTATTAATTTTTTTGAGATCAAAGGAAAATATTCAAGTAAAATCAGAAGATAAGTAAAATCGGCGAGACAAATTAGATCAAAAATTTAGAACAGAAAGTGGTTTATTTTTAAAAAGACATCAGAGACATTTATAGATTTTTGTGATTTGGGAAGCAAGCCATCGCAAGCATAAAGCCATTTGTTAATACAAAAAGTCATGTCTCATTCTTTTTCACTAAATAAGGATCACAAATGAGTGGCAACAAAAATATCTTGTATTTTCATAAGAATAAAACTAAGATGAACCACACCAACATGATTTTGTTTTCACCATTTCTGGCAAACACATATCGACAAAAAGGAAGCAACTATCAAGGAAGAAACCACACAAAGACTTGAGGCTTATAGAGACAGAATCTGCAACCATCCAAATAAACTGGCAACCAATCTTTTGGATCCAGTAACTACTCAGCGGAGGCTGAAACGGAAAATTACTCAGGACTTGCTAAATAGCCAATAAAACATAAGAGTTGAATTTGATGAAGCAGTTAGGCCACTGGACTTACACTGCACACGCCACAGACAACACATACACAAATTGCTGAATGCCTTTAAAAGGTAGATTGCAAATGAAACTGGAGATAAAAAAATCTGGCTTTATTCACTTAATTCAAAAGTATCTGTCAGCTTTGGTTGCAGATGTCTATCTATCTATCTAATCAGCCCATAAACAGAACCTTGTTGGGTTGGGCCTCTTCTCTTTCACATTGACGTCGGCCCACCGAATGAGTTTTACCAATTAAATTAGTAAAACTCAATCATCCTGGTGTCATTAATTTGTCATTCATCATTGGTGTCATTAATTTGCTTAGGAAAAACTTATGGCTTCTAGATAACCTACAGCCTTCCAACAATAATCTTAGCAAATATTATTGGCTAAACAAAAACCCCTTTTTTCTCCACAGCAAATACGAAGAGGTATATCCACCAGAAGTTAGCGATTTCGTCTACATCACGGACGATACCTACACCAAACGCGAGGTGCTGCGCATGGAGCACCTGATCCTCAAAGTACTATCATTTGACCTGTCTACTCCCACTTCACTGGCATTCCTGTCGCACTACTGTATCTCGAATGGCCTGTCTAAAAAGACCTTCAACCTGGCTGCGGTAAGTTACTGTCTAAACCCAGCCTTTCCTCATTAGATTATAACATGTTGGATGTAATGATGCTGTTCAAACATTCTCATAATAAAATTGTTCAATTCTTTCATCTTACTAAATTACAGAGAAATGAACATTTCAAGAATGTCAACTTATGGTTTATGCATCCCACAGTACATCGCCGAGCTCTCTCTTCTCGAGGCAGACCCCTATCTGCAGTTTAAGCCTTCAGTCATCGCCGCGTCCGCCTTAGCCACCGCTCGCCACTGCCTCCACTGCAATCACTGCGACGAGGAAGCAAACGCAGAGTCCTGCTCGACCAAGATTCCACACACTGAGTGTTTGGCCAAAGCCTGGCCTCCGACTCTAGCCCGTTGCTCGGGCTACGACGTGGCGGACCTGGAGCCTTGCATGAGGGAGTTGGCCAGGACTCACTCCCATGTCATGCTGCAGCCACACCAGGCGATACCGGAGAAATATAAGAACAACAAGTGAGTTTTTGGGGTTCATTCTATCAATACAGCCCATGACAGGCGCCTACTGTTGGGCACAGGCCCCTTCACAGTGGCACTAACGTCGCCTGTCGCCCATGTCATCCATTCCCCTCATACTGCAGATAGAAATAAAATAATAGTAGAAATTAAAGGAATTATGTTATAATATGTTATAAGTGGGCCAACACACCAGCCAGTATTTTATCTGAAGAGGTATTATCAGTTCTAGCAGGGCTATGGTTATTTGGATGGTTACTTTATTTGTACTATATGCAAACATGCCTATATTAATTGTTTCATTCCTACTACCTGCAAATTAAACAAAGGAAGGGTCGTCTTTTCCAATACAAAAAAGTACGTGTCGTTTAGTTGGTATTTTGCGTAAGTCATTGCTGATAAGTTTAGTTGGTGTTTTGCAAAAGCGGTTTTTTTTTCGAGTAAGACTTTGCGTAACAGTGGTGTTTCGCGTTTAAGGTTTTATGCGTCGAAAGGATATAAGTATCTTTGCCCCTAACTCCTCTCGTCCTCAGTCTCGGCTACGTGTAACTATTACCTTACGTTTCCAGATTCGACGGTGTATCGAGCATCGAGCCACGTCCCATGTATCCGGTAGGCAAGTACCAGGCCCCCGCTGCCCCCAAGACCGACCTGCGGCAAGACTCGCGACCCGCGACGGAAGCCGTGCGTGGCAGCTAGTGCCAGGCTGATGCTCACTCGGTAAGATTGCTCACTCCCCGACACACCTTTTGCACTCGTCGAACTTTTGATAGCCTGCTTAAGCGGTGAGAATTTGTCTCTTAAAGTGAAATTGTAGTACTGTGCTGTGGTGGGAAATTTAATTTTTTCTTGGTTTTTATGCTTCAACACTATTCGCGATCAGTGTTTTTTTATTGTTTTACATATGTAATTGAAGAAGAATAATTCTGCTGATTTGGTGCTGTAGCCGTAAAATAGTTTGTGGGCACAGTAGTAAATCAGTTGATTGTTTGGTTAATTTGTGAAGAATAATGACCTTAATATTGTTTTGTTGTTATAAAATTATAGCCCAGTCTAGCTACAAAATTTAAACAACCATGGAAAATTTAAATTTCATGTCACACTACTGAGACTTAAACATCTCCAGTGGTACTTTTCCACTGAAGTACTAAAATGTCCAATTTATTTTATACCAAGAGTTGTTCTAATCATCAAGAGTTTCGCTGGAGCTACAAAGTTTTCGGAAAGGAGTTGGTCTCCGTCATAAAGTAATTAAACTATTGGTTACTACCACAACCTAGATTCTTCAACTAGTTTGTTTAAAAATTTGTCAAGGACAATAATGTGTTGTGAGATCTGCTGTCTCTTGGGTCAAGATTATTTTTTACGAAGGGGTTTTGTACGTGTGAAATGTTAAACCTAGTATTAGAATTAACAAGTTTCCCGTCGGAAATAAAATGCGGTAACTGTGTGCTAGTGTCAATGTGTCTCTATACAATGCTTTTAATTATATTGACGTTTTTATCAGCAATCATTTGTACAGATTAATGGTAACATAATTGTATAAGTAAGCATTTATCTATGATGGAGCCTCTTATAGCCTTCTGGATGTGAAAGAAAATATATCACTCATTCTTTGGAATATTGAATGTGCTATTTTACTGACTGGCATCCTTGAAATTCATAGTGTGATACCTAGCTGATATTGTGATTACGGTGAATGCGGACCAAACTATTGATGGAATTCCTTGCGAATCGTTGATGTTAAAAGTTTGTAATAATTTTAAGTAGCTAATGTTGGCTCTGAACATTTTAGAAATTTAAATTAGGTTACGGACAATACTACCTCTCCACTATGAGCAATAAATTCGTCTGGAATAATATTACATATTCACGGTACAAATTAGCTTTTTTCGACCCCCTATTTATACACAAGCTCGCGATGACGAGTGCTGTTTATCCAAATATTTTTACTGTGGAGCAACACTTGGTGGTTCTAAGCACTTCAAGTATACATTTGTTAGTAAATTATTATTTTTGAGATAACTATAAGGTATGTTTTTGAATGTTGGTAAGTAGTTTTTAATGTAATTTAAACTATTAATTAATATCGTTTATTTCGTCGCCATTTTTGTGAATGGAGGTAAGTATGTACCTATATTAATAATATATTGAAATGCTAATAAGTTACCTGACTTTTATTTTCACAAAGATTAATCAACGGCTAAACATGCTTCAAGGGGAATGATCGTGTAATTAATAAAAGCTACGCTGGCCAGCAGTGGCCAGGTGGTGGCGTTAGACGTTGAGAAATGGCTTCCTTCCGCGCCTGTGTCACATACCGACAGCTGCACTGTAATATACTCCCTAAGCTGCAAGCTCTAGGGCTGTTATTGGGTCAGTGACAGGCACCTAGATCAGTGCTAGAACGAGTGAGGCGAGTTCTATTTGCATTGCAGACGTCTCGCGAGCGTCGTCCAGCCGCGACCGCATCGCAGCTCATTCAGAATTGATACGGGCACTGTTGTAGCATTATTCTATTTAGACATCCGATCATGATAGTAATATGGTAGTAAGGACATCATTGAAACAGCACTGCATAAATTCCATTAGGATCACTTACGTGATATTAATAGTGGCCAACGACGTAGTAGGGCTGGATCACAAAAGATTAAAACATTACCGGTCTTATAAAACCACGATTCCTTAAAACAGTCCAAAATCGCTCACTAAAAGTCTGGTGGGGAGTTTACAAAGAAAAGACACAGACGTCCCCACAGAACAAATAAAACGATTCTAGGAGTTTTTTAATGGAATGGTATTTTTATAACAGGCCCTACATACATTTATTGTTTTGCTTTAGCTATGCTTGGTACCTGCATGGCTGGTTTATTAACGTCGTCGCAAAGAAAACAGGAATTGTTTAAATTAAAAATTAAATATTTTTATTCCGTAGCAAATAACATGATCGTCACGTGCGAGGTTGATTCGTTGAAACATTAGTACTGTGCTGTTGTTCGACTTGATCAATGCTTCTCTTGCGTGTAGACGTTTCCCAACCCTTTCTTACCCGTTGATGGATCTGCAAGGAAAGGGCGAAATATCGATTAGAATATTGATTGAAGTTCAGTTGAGCATGAACGTGACTATTATTACAAGTTATGTTGCAAAACATAACTTGTAATAATAGGCGTTTTCAGAGTTCCGGACCGCAAAAGGAAAAACGGAACCCTTATAGAATCACTTTCCACGTCCACCCTACCGTCCGTCCGTCCGTCCGTCTGTCTGTCTAGACCCTTCATCTTGAAAAAGCGTCGAGGTATCGAGTTGAAAGTTAAACCGTATCTGAAAAACTGGTCTACAGTCCCTTGAAGTTTGAAAAAAATCAGATTTCTAAGTTAACGCAAAAAAATGGCCTTTAATGAACAAAAACACTTATTTTGACACTCAAGGAAATCAAGATTCATAGGGTACTTCCTGTTCTTGATCAACGGGTTCAAGAGCTATGCAATTTAACATAACATTTACATTCAGGCACATACATTGCTTCTGGCCCCACACTAGGATACCCTGTGTCGTGGGACCCAGGAACAACATCACAAACATGTAAACATCCAAGCCCTGGGGTTTTTTTGTCCCCAGCCGGGGTTCGAACCCGGGGCCTCTCGCATGGTAGGCCGATGCGCTACCGCTGCGCCAGAGGTCGTCATTTTGGCAAGTAATATCGTCTTATACTACAAATACGGGAAAAATTCTGAAAACTGAAGTTGGCCGGGGCGTCTACGTAATGAGATGATTTATACAGCGTCCAGTGGGACCTTCACTCACACTGGAGGTGAAGGCACCACTCGGACGCTGCAGTGCCTGGGACATTAGGTTTTTTTTAAATTAAATCATAAAAAAAGAATTTGAAGTTCGGGAAAAGGTCTGAAAAAACTGCGACACTCTATTCCCAAACTGCTTACAATATATACAAACGAATTTGTACGGAACCCTTTGTGCGCGAGTTCGACTCGCAGTTTTAAGCGGTTTTAATCATGATGGCAACGGGATTCAGGACATGGAATGTACCTATATTTAGAGTATTGTAGAGTTCGTATTGAGTATTATTTATAAAAAAACACTATTCCTTAAAACACGCTTCTAATAGGTAATATAATCTGATTTTAGAGATATCATGTTCTTAAAATAAACACGGCGTATCTTTAGCCTCCTTGATGTATGGGAATCTGCATTTGGAACGTTTTTAGTCACTGGCAGTTTTGTCGTCATCCTCAAACGCAAACGAATCGCGCATAGGCACAGGGCACAGCGCAAAAAGTTCCTCCTTCCTAACAGGCCGTTGCTATGCTAATAGCGGTGGGTCGCTGCCATATTCGTTCGAATTTACGGACCGAGCGCGCGCATTGGTATTCTGTAAGTCTATTGCGATACGATATCATCGACTCCGCTCAGCTTCCCGCAGCTGAGCCCATTCTAACATGCAGCTTCGCGTACGCTAACAATCTATTAATCTTAATGTTAACAGACTAGTTTGTTTAGTGTGCTTTTCTGGCACTTTGTAGATAACACATTTTAGTTAGTATGCTAGAAACGCCCAGCCGTTAGTAATTACTTTTCGAGATACCGGGGGTACTCTTACTGCAAGCCCACATATTGTTACCTCCTAATACTTAGGTGACCATAACTACAGTGTAGCTGTTGGAACATGAGGAGCATTCAGACATTGAAACATGGTCTTCCAGTTACTAAGGGCGAATGGAGCATAAGAATTGGAGCATACTATTTTTTGAATGCCTCAAATCCATCAAGATCAAAGCTAGAGAAGTTTAAACATAAGCTTCTTCAAAACTTGCCCGGTGGGTCTTGGATCCTATTGTGACATCATAGGATGTGACCCCGGCGGCAGGCCAACGACAGTGTTTTCCGACACCCAATTTTAGTATATTCCCATTTTTTTGCATATAAACCGAAAGACTATCGTTTAAAATAACCAAGAGCACCCGAGTGCCAGATATAAACATATCTGGCACAATTGAATTTTATGCTGGCACTTAAAAGAGTAATTGAACAACGGACTTTTGTTCCCCTGTAACATAAGTAATATTTATTGTTGAAAATTTAGCATTTTGGAAGATTTGTGTTCCTAAAGTATACATAGGTACAAAACCTCATTTTTAGGTGCAAAAAGGTTTTTTAAACGAAGATTCTTACTGGTCGGATACTATCAAATAACAGTGTTTTTTAAATCGGGATGTTAATTTTACTTTCCAAATCAAGACATTAAAATTTCCTATGTTTGTAGGTTTGGTCCACATGAGACCCCTCAAGTTACGTTTACCAATATTTTATCTTGTTACACATGTTCAAATCCTGTGTTTGAATGTAAACATGGTTAAGTATTTAGTACCAATCATTATTATTAAAATTCTTTATTGCATAAAAAATTTGCACATAGGCGAGCTTAATGCTACTTAGCATTATCTACCAGCTAACCTAATATAATCATTATCATAAAGATAAACCCGGGGATGTCCCGTTCAAACGTATCTGGCGTAATTGGGTGCGATTGGCATTTGTGCACTAGAATAAATGAATCGCGTCGTATTACCCTAGTATCTCGAGAAAAAAAAACTAAACCTAAATTACCTACTTGAATAATAGGAATGGTTAGAAGTTTCTTTTTGCGCCTAAATCACTAACTCCTTGTTTTTTCTAATCCAATTTCGATATTTGTTTTTAGAATGTTTATAAAAGTATAAAACTGCATACTTTGTTTAAAACGTGAACGATCCACATTACGCGTGGCCCAGGGTGTAGTTTTATAGGTTAGTAACAAACCATGAATAAAAATATTCGTGGTTGTAACACCTTCTCGAATCCGTAATACCTTATATACTAAATCTATTACACCGTTAGTTGCTCTGGGCCGCGTTTCATTAAACTACAATTTTATTCATAGCCTTGGTATTTGTTAACTGACTTTGCAATGTACATCGCATTGTCCTAATAAACCAATTGTAGTTATATGAATTTAATAGGCCTCTGGTTTTCCGTATCTTCATGGATCATTTAACGGCCAGCTCGCAATAGCCCCGCATTGCTCCCCAGCTGCACATACTATTCGTGGCCTGTCGTAAACTGCCGCGGAAATTATAATGACCCCGTCGTGTCATTTCTGCCATACGTACTCTGTCTTCTGTCTCCCTTTGCTGAAGTACCCAGAACGCGACAGACCGCAGTATACAGAGCTTGGAATGGTTGGTATCACTCTTCTTTCTATGATCTGAGGTATCACGGGTAATGTATTGACTTCAGCTAGGGAATGTTATCACGTGCTCATTACACACGCAAGTGAGTCCCTCAACCCCTTAGGTTACAGGAAACTCTATTACATTAGCGGGGAGTATTAGTAAACACCTTCTCATGATGTCTGCTAGCGGGAACATGCTAACACCGTCTATTTTCGTTAAGACTTCCTGGAAGCTCTCATAAACTCAGATCTCCAAAGAAAATAAGTTTAACCTTCAAACGTTCGCCAATGCTCTACGTCGCGTCTGCTACTTGGCGAGACGGCCCGACAATTTAAATCTGCTGTACAGGGTTACTTAAAAATCCCGTAACAGGTCAATGAGAGTGTCATTAATGTAACAACTTTAGTTTTATTACTTTTGAATGATTTTTTGTTTTATATATATATTTTTTTTCGCATTTAAGCCTTTTTTGCTCGGTGCTGTTTGATAAACAATTCATTAAAAAAATGCGTCAAATATGACGAGTATTGAGTATTTGTCTAAGCACGACGATGATTTTTCTCAGGCGCATATTGGTGCAGCTGGTAAAGCGCTAACAGATAAACCAATTACCAAACGGTAAGACCAGCCACGAGTCTTGCAAGCCTCCACCAACGGACTTGGCCCCCGTGGTGGAGTATGTATAGCCTATACCTTCCTCAGGGAAGAGACCCGTGCCCCTTGGTGGGAACATAATTGGTTGATGATGATGAGATAAACAGATGTTCTAAATGTTTCTTTCTGGGAGCGGCTAAGTAGTTATAAAAAAAAAGTGTAAATTGCTTATCAAAAAAAAGTAAACAACAATATTTCTAAAACATCAATCTTCGTCAGATTGATATAGTGTAGAAGTTACGAACAAACACTAATTGAAATATTTGTAGAATGCTCATTTTAGAGGTTACCCTGTATTTGCGTCGTTGGCGCTGCCCACGATATTTGTAAATGGAGAGGCGCGGCGCATCAACATAATAAATCATCCTTCGTTCGTTTCTGTCGCGGTCTTGCTCTGAGCATGATAATAAGGGTTGGCAACCGAATAAGATGTATTTTACGCTTTTTAACGACGTCAAATTATTTAATAACCCAGACGGTCTGCTTGCGAATGTTCTCGTGTCTAGTGAACAAAACCGGTGTAGTTTGTCTTACGTTCATACAATAGTTTATCTTTTGTTTTACATGCGAGCTGTTTGGATTTTATTAGCATAGCCAATGAAGTTTTATTGCATGATCTTGCGTGCCCCGGGAGTTGATGAGCTGCAAGATTTATTGCCTACGGTTGTTAAACCATATGGGTCCTTGTCTATAAAGTCTTGCAAGACGCCGAATAAAAAGCGCGAGCATGCTGATACTACATGCTTGCTCCTTTCTTATGTTCTGCGTCTACGTTATCGATCTTAACATTTGGATTACGTATTCTAGTAAATTTCTCAGGGTCATAATAACATAATAGTAAGGTTTTATTAGTAAAATAGGTACACAGTTATGCATTTTAACAGTGGTCTCCAAACTAAGCATGTTGCCTTTATAGTGGCGGCCCTTAGAATTAACTTAGGTTCTACATGGCACACTTAGCTTAAACGAAATCTAAAATAAAATGTGTTATTGTGGAGTGTGTAACGTGTAGCGTATGGATTGAGGTGAGGTGGGGTGTGGTGAGTGATGCATGGCGTGTGATGTAATATATCAACCCTTGTATGCCCCCCACTGCTGGGGCACGGGTCTCTTCCTGCATCGCAGGAAGGTTAGGCCATACTCCACCACGCGGGCCAAGGCCGGGTTGGTGGGGGATTGTAAGACAGTGGCGGGCCTTACTGTCAGAAGTCATCAAGCCGCCCATATTATGACGTGTGATGTATGGAGTGTGAATGCGTGAAGTGTGATTTACATAAAGTGTGATTTTTGCGCGTTGGTGAGGTGTGTAGTGTATGATGTGTAAGTAGTCACGGATTATGCCAATTTTGTCCTGCTTGTGTCTCTCAGGTTTAAGAGCAGTTGATGTTACGATACCTTCTTTCTGCACGGTAACCATTGCCGTGGATTTGCTGGCAGTGGGGTCGTTTTTTACATGTGAATTATGTTGTTATGATGCTATTCGCATAGGTGCTTGCTTGGTAACATATTGATGTTGTGATAATGTCTCTCGTATGCTAAACGAGGTGGCCATAAGTGCTGGTAACACGCTGCCCACTTCCGGAACTTAAAAAGGAAATTCGCTTTCCATTCCGATCACAGGCGTCATGTTATGAAATTTTAATGTTAATAGAAGGTAGATAGGAACGAAAACTTAGTTTTTAGTGCAGAAGGAAACCCTTTCGTAGCAGAAAATAAGTCATCATAACGTAATAGCTAAGGCACAGGTTTATTGGTAGGTTCCAAAGTTCATACTCAAACGAAAGTCAATAAATATTAAATCTCTCTTTTGAACATTGAAATTTAGTGCCAAGCTCGTTCCTCGTAAATCGATTGGCGGGCGCCCCAAGTATCTAGATATTGTTTACGATAATGGATCGATATAACAAGTGGCTGAAGCTATTAATGAGCGAACATTCGAGTAAGAGGAAGCTAAAGCTATTCGTTTCCTGAGCCAGAATGAAATTGGGCCAACTGTGACGCACGTTTTTACTTCTACATATCCGCTAACATGCATCGGACTGGTTTTTTTCTGTATCCGCTGGGCTTGAGAATATTTTTTTACATCTCTCTGGGAGACACGACAGATTTATTTTGCAAAAACATTTTTTCAAAAACTTAGAAAAAATCCCTGCCCTATATCTTTATCGAGGACTGGTTGTGCCCGCAACTGTAAACAATCAACTCGAGCTTTTTCGAGATACTGATCTGTTTTGGTGAAATAAGAAATCTCATCTTGAATTGATTGATTACGGAAGAGATAGCTCTGAGCGATAGGACCTCGAATTGTATACCAGTTTTTCCTTTGTGCCAATACTTCGATATAAGAAAATAATTTAATTTTGTAATTCTTTCTTCTGGTAGTGCAATGAAGTGTTCTCCATCTACTATAAGTATATAATTGTTATACGTTACATATTAGTACAAAAAGTAAAAAAAATCCTGAATGCTTTGTGGTTAGCGCTGGCCATAAAAATGAAGAACACTCCTCAAAATTATGTTGGAGTGACATTGTATTTATACCACAAAGGACTTTAAAAATGCGAAAAATTAAGTTGCTCTAATAATAAAAAAGATAATATATAATATTAAAGTTGTTCTTCGTACGTCTGGCGCATCAGGGCAACAATCAGCGAGTCCCTTACGCTGCGATAAGCAAATTCTTTCACCACGATGGCTTGCCATCGACCCGATAAGAAGTTGTTCTTCCGTTAAATTTTAAACGTTTTCTAATAAGGTATTAAATACATAGAAACATTGCTTACAATAACTTAAATATTGACAAATACTTCACACTTCACCTATGTGGGCTATAAAATACCGTGTCACATAGCAATTTGTGACTTCCAATTTGCGCCCGATTTGTACAGAGCATTATTGTATCACGTCAATTGAATTACATTACGGCAGGTATAATTGAAAAAAAAAAATGCAGAGAAAAATCTTTACCGCGATATTAAAAAATATATATACACTTACTTAATTTTAAGAAAATATTGAACTGGTGAGTTTGGATAACATAAGAATATTCTTTATTGCACACAAGAAACATCACGCATAAATAAGTTACAATGGGCCGTTTTTTTATAATATTATTGTTAACAGTTTCAATTTACGCTGTATAGTACTTTTTAGGCTGTATGTATAGTACTCTTTTTCAAACTCGTGCAGTTAATAAATCACTGTTAAAACTTGGCTGTAGTTAATGTCTGTTGTTTATTTTGGCTTCCGTGAGCTAGTTAGTAGCTACTGAAAACCAATAACCAGAGTTATTGTTTACGCGTTCTCTTATAACGAGATTGGACGTTCATTCATAACACGGATGCGATGCCAACGTCACTAGAAGCCGTTTACACAATCAGGCAAACAGCCGAAAGGAAGTGAATCAAATTGAAAGAAAATCAAAGCTTTCTGACGTCTACAACTGAAGATCGTTTATATGCGCGAAAGCTCGCTTTCATACTTTCGTGGCTGAGTAAAGTATTTTTGAGGAGAGCTAACATAATGTTCTATATTTACGCTAACATAAAACCAACAAAATAAGCATTAATATGGTGTTATAATGCTGAAAAAGAATGTAGAGACTAGATTTGAGAAAGGAATGTTGCGTTGGTTTGGACATGTGGAGAGGATGAAGGAAGAAATATATATTGCGAATGTGAGTGGAAGGGTTAATAAGGGACGTCCCAGGCGGATGTACATCGACCAAATAGGGGATGTATTAGCAAACGGTAAGATAAAAAGTACCCGGAACCGGCGTGCGTGCATGCAGACTTATGAACGATCTGTCAGGATCGTGGCAAGCGGCGGTCCCCGGTCTCTGCCTACCCCTCTGGGATACAGGCGTGAGGTTATGTATGTATGTATAATGCTAATGATCACCAGCGCCTTTGCCTTTTCAAATATGAAGCAACTGAAAACGAAGTTTTTATACGTAAATGTTGTACATAGTCACATCGTACCGTGTACTGTAACCTTCTTAAAACATGTCGGTTACAGTTTGTCATTTACCTTTGTCATACAACTTTTTGGGAAAAATTGTAAATTTGCCTGTTTCGCCTTTGTATATATAATATCTGGATGAAATTTGACTATGTAGGAAAAATATTTCCTGGAGCTGCGTGCGACATTTATTAAATTTTAATGTACTTATTTATTTAGAGAAAATACAGGCACATATAATGAATATTGTATGTTTTACAATACCTACTGGATATGGACTTATCCGTCCTATTGAACATTCTGATTGCTGAATGGTAGAACGTATAAAGCGGGAATTTTAATAAAGAATATATACTTATAACTAATATATCGTAAAATAAAAACTCGTAGAACACAAGTTTTTTTCCAAACACAAACTCCAGTTGGGGCGTCTCATGAATTGCGCATTTTAGAAAAATACCTTTAAAACGTAAAAGTTTATACGTCAAGTTTAAGTACTATCTATATATTGTAAGTAAATGACGTGTGCATTTGCGACCAGATCATATCGATTTCAATAGAAATTCATCTTTAAAAAGTTGTATGGACGGTGAACGTAAATAGTATCTTAATGGTAAAAGGTCGTTACTACTAGAACAATGCCAGTAAGGACGGCTCCATACGTGACCACGCTCCGTCGTGACAAGTGCTCCATAACAAGTACCTACAGATCATGTCTCCATTGTTACAAACAAGTTAGCTGCAGGCTGCAATCCCTTTATGTCAAACGGATGAATTGCTTTTTCTTTTATTTTTGAATTATAGTGTAAAGGAGATTGAATCACTACGCAAGTGAAGGTGAATTCATTGTAAGATGACGTTTTCTTGGATTTCAGGCTCTTGGAATGGGTATATAAAAACACAAAACGTATTGCAGCAATCCGAGTTGCTACAATATTGACTCGACGTTTGTTTGTTTACTGACCAGTGACATAACTAATTTCTGTGCGACGCCATATAGCTAAAGAGAAACATTTCAAAATTTTCACTTTCTGAGCACTTATTAAACGAAAAATCTGCGATGGTTTTCAGCTGTCAAATAGCCTATTACTCGAATAATAATTTAGTTTGCCATTCAATAGCCGTTAGTTTGTATCCTGTGTAAAAATATTTGGTATTGAGTCAATCCACGCTTTTCTCTGACTATATAATTCAAATTTTTTGCTGACTCTCGAATTGTATAACATTGGAAACGCAGAGTCCCTCATCTCTTCTCAGGACAGTGCGTGTGTCCCACCGCTGATCTTTATCCCACGATGCTCTCTAGAATAATAATTTTAGGTAGTAGAATAATAACAATTGGTCTTAGTTGTAAACAACTTTATCGGATCGCGACCTTATAAGATGTAAGTCTTAGGCTTGAAGCAAACTTTCGAGTCTTAAATAATGTGGATAGTCGTGGTCTAGGCATTAAAAAAGGTAGAAGCTAAATTTCGTCCTTTTAAAAACCTATTTAGAGGCTAAAAATTTCACCCATGCCGGGATTCGAACCCGCAACCTCTGGCTATCCGTACCCGTACCTCTGGCTATCTGGTACGGATAGCCAGAGGTTGCGGGTTCGAATCCCGGCATGGGTGAAATTTTTAGCCTCTAAATAGGTTTTTAAATTTGTTCCTTAGCACGGGTTAGTGCATTAAAAATAAAAATAGTGTAAATTTCGTCCGATGATATTTCCGAGGCAGGTGGTGTTACAAAGATCGCACTAATTGAAACAATCGGTTCGTTAACCTCAATGAAAGCGTGTATTTGTTTTTATCGATGTTGGTATAGCCGAAAAGTGTAAGGAGCAGGAAGCCCGAGGCTTCCCGGGCGGCGCAAGTGAAGCCCGGGGCTCCGGAAGCGGCCCGCGTCGGGGGAACAGCATGCATTACAAATCGCGCCTAATGAAGCCACGTGCGGCGTCCCTTGCGCACTAACCGACCAGGGCGACCCTGGTCGGTCTGGCTTACCTGCCTGACGACGTCGATGAAATTGTTTTTGTAATCCTCAATGCGATATATAAAAATAACATTGCCCTGATTCGCAGATTATTTTGCGAATAATATCGCTTGCGCGAACCAGGCCAAAATCCTGTTTCGTTCAGTCGACGCATGGCGTACCTACAATAAAAATAATTCGGCCAGTCGGGCAGGACTATCAATTGTTGTAATTCAGTTCAGTTGCATCGCTATTTGTTTCAACATGCAGCGCCATTAAAATGGAGTTCGTGATGGCATTCTATGGCCTCGCCGTTATCTACACCTGTTATTGAGGTCATATTAGGAGCACGAGCTGCGTTTCGGATCAATAAAGGGTTTTAGGCACCCAGTTGCCTCCAAGTTAATGTCGAGCGCGTCCGAAAATGTAACAAACGTATAACTTTCTAACGTAGTTGTTAGCAAAAATCTGCCTTCATGTAGATATTCCCTTACTTATATTTCATGACCTCTGTATAACACCGTAATGTCAACGGAGGAAAATAAAAGAAGCCGATCGGTTGCGGCGCCAGACGGGCATGAAGCGTCCCACGCGAGACCGTATTTTAAAACGTGGAGCCGGGACTCAGGCCAAACGAGCGAACGCGAACATAAATTTCATGTAGGTACTTCTCTGAGCAATCAGGCTTTTGACTGAATCGTTTGCCCGAATTACCGATAACGTTCTAAACGTATAAAATCTGGGACTGGAATCTGGTTTCCACGGGATATAGGTAATAAGAGGGAAGGGAATAGAAAGATTGCAGACCTTTTTTGACTGGGTATCATTCGTTTGGTCTCACTGCTTTTCTGGCGTGTTTCCAGTTCAGGCTTGGGGTTTCGCCTGACCGACCATACTGTAAACAATAATCCTTGCAGCCTGCACCGAGGTACGATAAGATTGGTTTTTTACCAGAGGTTATCGCGATGTCAGTCGCCACGACAAAATTTGTTGTTATGCGATAGATAAGTCATGCATATATGCTTAGATGTTCGATTGTGCAATGTAGGTAATCAATCCGCTATCTACCTGATGGGCAAGCAGGGATCGGAGTAGCATGAACCACGCTGGTTGTTGCATTGAGTGACTGAAAAACTTAAGTTTAAGTTTTAATAGAAGAATCCGTTTACTTACCAGGCAGTGCGTCTTTCGTAACATGCACATTGGAATAGATGTGGTGATCGGTGTGAATGACTCTTTCCGCCGGCGGCGCCGCACCAGCCTCCATCAGTTTCAGCTTTGCTGATAAATCTCGCACATCTGGACAAATAAAAAGTTTAACAAGCATGAGATTTTTATGTTTGTGCTCTGGTGTACAATAAAGAATATACTAATCTTTTACCGATCTTAATGTTGGGAACTCGACCCTGGTTGATTAACATATACATACAAATACGTATACTCCTTATTCCTGGAGAACAAAGAGTGCATTAAAAAACCGTTAGTCTATTGTTGCGCGGGCGGGCCGTGCCCGCAAGTCAAAATTAGTAACGCACATGTTTAAACAGAACCGTATTGTTTACGTTGTGCTGCCAGTAGATTCACCGCCGTTCTCTGAGACCGATGAAATCTTTTCATTAGGTGAAGTAAAGATTAGCTTGACCTTGGGATCATATTGTTCATTCAGTGACACCGAACTCGGTCTAGCAAAAGAAAACTTGAGGTCGAAAGAATGACTCGTTAATCTAAGCTAGATGTACCTATAAGGCATCAAAGACTGAAGAAACGGAGAATGCAGATTATCGCAGACTTTAAATTGGTCTAACAGTGAATATCTTCTAAATAATTATTTAGATTCCAGATATTCAGATAGTTTGGACCACAGTTAGTTTCCAGAACTTCGAGGCAAACATATTTGTTTAAAGATCTGTATGGATTCGTTAATTCGTCGTTGGGAACCTCGTCATTATTCGTAGCGCGTCCTCGAATCGAGGAGGTCGTAGGGTGTTCCATCGGAATGGCTAAGTATGTTTCGTGTAGTCTTCGCCTCAGCGTATCGGTCGCAGATATCTGTGGTCGCCAAAGAAACCGCTTTTCTTGCATTATAATTTCATCTCATTGTTTCAAGTAGGTACCTACTTATTTTTGTCCAATTCCCTTTCGAGTATTCCATTGCCACATACCTACATAGATTATGAAATAATATATTTGCGAGGCAAGGAATTCTTCGTTACCGTTACCGCAGTGTATAATATTCTAGTTGTTTATGCAATTGTAAAAAAGTAAGGTGTTCACCTTACTTTTCTACAATTGCATCGTACATACAAGGTATGACGTACCTACTATTTCGATCGGTGCTGCTTGCGTTAAAATGTTAATAAACAGTAACTCTGGTCTACCTGTTTATTAGTTTCATGAACGTATTAACTAGGGCATTTTTGTTTTGAACGATAGTCACGCTACTGACAGCGAAGATCGTGCGAAAAATGAGAAATAAATGAACGTCTTCAAAGGGCTAAGGGAAGCATGAAAGATTTTTATTTATTTCACAAAGTAGGTACTCCGCCTACGTAGCCCCGTTCTTGTCTAGTGTACACAAACGCAGAAAGACTGTTTATCTCGCCTCTGGCGCCGCATGATGAAAAAAAAGGCAAATGTCCTCAAAGAGTACGTACGTACAGGCTATTTATTCTTACTTGTCCAATTAAGTAAATAAGATTCTAACCTTAAAATTGAGATTAGATGCCTAAACTAGACAATTCGCAAATTCATGAACTATCGTGAATTATGTTTATAAAATTGGCAGCGTGTTATCTAAAAGAGTGTTCCAGGTTACTTCATTTATGGAAATATGGCAGTTTTGGACTAAAAAGTCACAGTTTGAGGGTAGAATGTACTAAATTGAACAAGTAAGAATAAATAGACTGTAGCATCGTTAAGTAAACACAGAGAAAGGTAAACAGCAAAGATGGACTCACCTGACTTGAGCGCTTGCTTAAGTATCCTCCACTGCTTGGCGTGGTAAAATGACATGCACAGCACGACAACAAAAAATACAACACATCCACTGGCAGCCAGGGTCAGGGTCCACGGCTGCACGTCCCAGGAGTCACTCGCATCACTATCACTTGGCTCCACGTAGTCCACGTACTCATAGTACTCGAAGTCACTGACACTGATTGTTGGTTCTGTCGTGGCGTTTTTTTGCTGAGGCGTGATGAAGGGGAATATTTTGACATCGTAGAGGGACTGGCAGACGGTGTCCCGGTGCACTTGACAGGGGAGCTTGACGGCCAGGCGCAGGGCGGGGTCGCACCGAGTGCACGGCTGGCAGACGCCGAGCTTGCGGTCCCACCAGCTGCGCCCGCGCTCGCACGCGCCGCTACCGGACGCCGAGCCCAGCGCAAGGCTCGCGAACAACAGCACACACCACCTCGTGGTATCACCTGGCATCACCTGGGACAGAAGTCTTGGTACAGACGCCGGCAAACATCTTGGATAGTAGTTGAATTTTGGACTCTGGAGGACTATAGATGGCGGGCCGGAGAGGATCTTTTCATGCGATTGGATAATAAGTCGGCGTCCAGAGCTGCACTGTCGCATTACGCAGCATTAAGCAAATGAGGGAATTTGCTGAATTAGCAAAAGAATAAAATTATGCTGGACTTTAAGGTTTGCAGTGCAGTTCTATGTAAGTTAACTTGTAATTTGGCAGTGCTACTTAAAAAACAACTCACTAAAGTCCAAAAGTTTGTAAATAGCTATTAGTTGCCTAACTTAGCGACAGCACATCCACCTTTACATGCGAGGGTGCACTCTACTCAGCTACTCACGTTAAGAGTGTAACGTAATTTAAATGTAAACATTGATGTGCTGTTGATTGTACCTACGGGAAATCGAAAGTAATATAATGTCCCCAATTATTTTTAAAAATACTTAGGTATTTCACATTTAGTTTTACACTTACCTCGATGCTAAACTTCATGTACGCAGTTTACAAATGAAACACCACATCTCAATAATTAGAGAAAGCTCACTTTCACCTACTAACCAATTACCGACTTTTATAACAATAAAACTCCATGGTAAATTTGAAACCGATAAGTAATTTTAATTGGGGTACAGTTGCGGTTGCCTTTTGCAATAACATTTACGATTTTGGCGGCATGCTAGCTAAATTCTGTCGGAGGTGAATAGACTTCGCTTGGCTCTGCCGCCTCACTCACAACTGCTTTAAAATTAGTGCCCCTTTCCCTCCTACAATATCACCGCCGTGAGACTACCATGACGACGAATCTCGTTTCGAACTCAAATCAAGGACTCGAACTCGCGTTTTTTTTACACTTGCTTCCTGTGAAAGAGTCTTAGGTATTTTCTCGGTATTTTATAGAGTAACTCAATATTTTATTCCGTATCTAGGTACAAAGAGTATATAACCACCCTAGGTACATAATCCACTAATCAGACAAATGAAACCTTTGAAAATACTCTTGTATTCGAGTGGGGTGATTTTTGAACGCTGACCACAGCTAGGCTCTTAGATTATGGACTTATTCTCAGGCTAGGCTAGAGACTAATTCTGTGTTAGAGAAAAAAATAAACGTCTTTCCAAAAAACCACGAAAAAACCCTCAGAACAATTTATTGTTCCGAGAAAAATCACGAAAAAAACACAGAGTAAAAGAGAAAAGAAAAAATGTGAAATGTCCCTCGCACACAGTAGACATGCGTAAAACAGTACCCTATTAGAACATGCCACATGGCATGGCATTTCTTACCGCGCCATATGGCATTATATAGCAGTACGCAGTACGCGGAACATGGCCTACCTGAGATGTCGCATTATGACTCACATCGGCCATGTTTAGAGTCATTGTCATTAAGCCTACATGACGTAGCCCGTCTGTATTATCCATTATACTTGAAATACATGGCGATGTCAAAGAAATGTATACCTTAGCAACAACGTATTGTCCTTAGCACGGGTTAGTGCAATAAAAATAGTATAAGAACGTATTGCTATTGCTATATAAAAGTATGCATTACATTAACTTAAATTTAATTTGATTGATTATCATACAATTTTAGTTAATTATATTTATAAAGTTACATTTATACTCTCGTTCGCAGCGAGGTCATTTCTTCTCACTCGCACAATTATTCGAAGTTTTACGATGCCGACAGACAGACACCGGTGTGCTTAGTGCGAGTTTTTTAACTACTCGATCGCGTTAACGTAAACTCATATTTATATGGCATCGAGGAAGCGCCACCTAGCGTCAAGTATGGAAATTAAAATTGCTGAGTGCGAGTTGAAATGGTTTACGTTGAGAAGTGAACACGTTTACCAGCCAAAACACGAATAAACGCGAGTGCGAGTTGTACTGTGACAGCGTTTTGCCAGTTCGAACGGTTAACTTACTCATACTCACTACTCAATGCTCGATTAACGCGGTAGTAAAGTTATTCGATTGGATCTGTCAAACTCGCACTAAGCACAACTTCGAAGTAGTATAATAATTTGTGCAAAACAGTACCCTATTAACAAAGCAATAACTGATCATGCCATAGGGCAGGCTAAATTTGGCCACGTACTGGGTACTGATTCAGTACGCGGTCGTGCTATATAACGCGTACTGCATAACTCGCAGTACTTACACTACACATGTCTAGCAAGCACACAGATTAGAAATTTGAGTTTGAACTGTCATTCCAATGTACATTTAATAGACCAGATTTTTTGGATTTATTTCACTAAAGATTTTACGAGACTATTATTTAGTGACTGAAGTAATAATTTAGTGAGGATTTATCATAGGTTTTATTTATTGTCTAATATATTTTAACATTGTTGATTAGGTTATAAAGATGAGCACAAGACAACAAACAAGCAGAACACCAGGTGATGTTCAAGATCCCTCCATCAGTTCCACGGTCCATCTCCACTACTTCCCTCTCCCAGACCCAGTTCAGATCCCCAGGTCGCCTTTCATTGGAGTCACACATCCTTTTTCAAGTACCTAGTCCTTTGTACCTGTTCTTTATTACCTTTAACATTTTCTGTAGTAGTAATTGTACATTGTTGGCTATTTCCAGATATAGTAACAGATCCATCTAATAATACGAAAGGCTTGTCGACATCGAAAGCGTTAATTATTGTGGCTCTAATATTTCTGGCATCTCTTTGGTCTTTGGGGCTTGGTTATAGGCAGTTTCCCAAGCTTGAAGCGTAAGTCAATGCTATTCCTCTTATATACTGATTTAATACAGATACCATGAGCAAGTTCAAACTACTTACAGCAAGCTTGTAAACTTATGGTTAAAATTGTGCTATCTGGAACCTGCCTTTATATGATGTGCACCAAATCCTGACAGTTTCCTGATATCTCAATTATCAGTAAATAAACAGGTAAGTTGTTGGGAATCCTTCAGGATTTGGTGCAGGATAATTAGGAAGGTGTTTTATCCATGCACTAATACAATAACAAAGTAAAAGTCTACCTATTTGTGACTTGAGACAATGATAATTATAATGTTTCCATATTTGTTTCACCTATCATGTATACTGTATTTTTTAGGAAATATATGTACTTCTTATTCCAGGGATGAGACACAACACATAAAGTTACCATGGGATCTAGAAGAAGCTAAACAATTAGGACTTGTCTTGGACAGATACAAAGACAAATACTTCTTTGAAGTATTAACTGCAGTATTCTTAGTTTATATCTTGTATCCTTTTCAAATATTTACACAATGCATTTACAACTACAACCCACAGCTAAAGAAACATAACATTACATATGACATACATAAGGTTATAATTTATGTTATATTGTTTAATACCAGCCCTTTGACAAAAATATTTTCAACAATTTCCTAAACAAAAATTCAGTTTGCAAACATTTGCAATACCCGGATCAATTTTCCTCAGTATTCTTTCAGGGTTTCTGTTTCCCTTTTATCTAGCACTAACACTGGTCTGCTGCTGTTCAGCCATAGGTGCCACCTTGTGCTTTTTCCTTTCCAATATATTGGGAAAGAAACTAGTCAAGAGGTTCTTTCCGGAACGAGCTGCACAGTGGTCCAAAGCTGTTGAAAAGCATAAGAATAACTTGCTCAACTATATAATATTCCTGCGGGTAACTCCATTCCTGCCAAACTGGTTCATCAATATGTCTGCACCTGTGATTGGGGTGCCTCTAGTGCCATTTGCCTTAGGAACATTTATTGGTATGTTATAATGTTAAACCTGTTGTACTATTTTCTGATAGTAGAAATATCTTTGCTGTAGGAGTATTTGACTGGACAATTTTATTTAACATTAGTAGTGGAACCCCTTGTAATAAATCAGATCTGCATTAATGTGTCTTGCTTGATTGATGTGACTAACTGCATGGTGTATGTTGTTTTCAGGTGTTGCACCACCATCATTTGTGGCCATCCAAGCCGGTCAGACACTTCACACATTGACATCCACCAGTGATGCATGGTCTTGGACTTCAGTGACTGTGCTATCCATATTCGCATTAGTGTCTTTATTGCCAGTATTACTGAAAAGTAAACTAAGGGAAAAGTTTGATTGAACTGTTCTGCTTAACAAATTTGTTAAATTATTATTTTATTGGTTTGTAGGCTTTATATTTGAAGACATTAGTGGATGGAAAGGGGTAAAGAATGTTGTGTTTAAAATAAAATTTGTACTGGTGAATAGTCTTTTTTTTCACACTTTTTTACCTTTGACTCTTTCACAAAAAGAACTTTCATTTTTCGCACTTTTTTACCTTTGACTTTATCACAAAAAGAACTTGCATCAAAATTTTTATTACAACTTTATGTCCCCTTATATCTTAAGATAACTTGTTTAATGTTTTTATTTACATTACAATCTGCTTTGGTTTGGTAACTATCTAACAATATGAGCCTATGTGTGCTATTAGCGTTTCATTTCCATTTGAAGGTTGTATTGTCGGCTTATAAAACCACCAGTTGTACCACACTGAAACAAAAACATAATTTCCAATAATGAGTTGGCATGGCACAGCTCTTTTTCTATTTCCTACGATGATTTGCATACTGATTCACTTACACAAGTGTGATTCTTTCAATTCTACTTGCAAGGATTTACAGTGATGCTTGCACTCTTCTGCTGGCCTTAATTCCATAATTCTGGATCCACTTAGTGCTGTGATGAATGAATAGTTGCACTCCGTGTCAGGCAGTGAAAAGGGCTTCGACCTTTGGCTTCTGTCAATAATTAGGAACCTCTCTGTGCTTTGACCAAATCTAGGAACAACTTTTGGCCTTGATACTAGTTGGCGAATCAACCGAGCAGTATCCATAGTATTTAATTTCCTATAAAAAAAATTAAAAGTAATTAGTTACACACCAATAGTATTATTATTCATACATTTAGTTCTAAGCAATTAATAGTATACAAAACAATGTCTTATAGAGAAAATGTAGGCTTCTTACCAAATGTATGGATCTTCACCACTTTCATAATATTTTTTAGTAAACATTTCACTAGCAGACACAATGTTATTTTCAGCTGTTACTACATTAGGTGATTCATTATCAAAAGTTTGTTTGTTTCTCATGTAGAAATTCTTAAGAATTTTCCAGTTGACAGCCCCTTGATCAGTCTACAAATAAAAAAAGTATATAAAATAAAATATATTCCAAAGAAACAAAGACACCAAATGAATCAATTAACTTTTTCTTTCTTTTAAGGTAACTACTAAACTACCTTATATACAAATGGTGCTCTGTAATCTTGATGTTTAGTAATAGGTTCTTGTAGTTCCTGGACACTGGTTATTGAACTACATGGCCAGCACTCCATGTCTACTACTGTGAAGAATGGATTTGTAAGTAGACATGTCTCATAGTACCATTCTGCAAAGAGTTTGTGGTGTCAAAATGGACAAGCTATACTTGGTGTTAGACAAACTGTTACAAATTGTTGGTTGTAGTGTAGGAATAAGTTATTTACCAGTCAGTGAAGGGAACAAGGAGATAACTGGAATAGCCAATCTCCGTAAAGTATGCAAACCCGGATAAATATACTCCTGTAAATTACTGAGAATGATATTAAAATTGTATACTATGGACGAAAATGCTAGTGCTAAAACTATAAATAGACATGTAAATTTTAGCAGATAATTTTCTGGACGAGGTGCTGTAGTTTTATTTTCCTGCTGTAGTTCATTCAAGGCTTCGAAGTACATCTTTCTAAATTCAACTTCAGACATTCCGGCATCACAGCACTGTTTCTTCAGCATTTCCACTGTGTGAGAGTATTTTTTCAAAGTCTGCCGTTTATCCATGATCGTGAGCTTCTGTTTTTGTTTAGCGAATTTCCTTTTCTATTTCAAGATTTACAAAACAATCAAAAATCTCGTCGCCTCCAATCAAATCAAACCTTGATCCACAGATTAAAAAGACTCCCCTTGATCAAACCATCGACAAAAAAACTGGCTGTTGCGTAGATAGAGTAGAACTATAGATCAAGGCACAGTGTAACCGTTTTCACGTCGGTGAATATTATTAGTTTGTGTGCGTGAATGTTACCACAGTAAAAGTGAATTGCCATAATGTGGGGTAAAATATTTCAGTCGTTCATAGGCCATGAATAAAAATGCAGATTTAGTTTTGAATCATACAACATGTCTGACAATTGTTTGCAGAACGTAGTAAACTTTTTATAAACAATTGTCATTTTGTATAATTAAAAATACGTTTTATTTTACACGTTTAAATTTTACAAGTTAAGGCGCTTAGGGACGCTATCTAGGACCACCAATGGAATACAATCGTAAACTGTTTTATTAATAGTTTTTTTCATATAAAAATTCACCATATAAAAAATGTTTCGAAGGGTACCTCAGAGTCAGACCACCAAAATGTACATTTTGTCGAAATGTACAGAGCATATTCGAGCATTTGATGTAGGTGACCAGTTCTCTCTTCTAAATGCTAGCACCCATTTTTCCAGAACAGAACTATTTTGAAGAAATCTGGAAAAGAAACATTGCTAATATTAATAAATATTGTAATACATTAAAATATAATAAGTAATAACTTTAGTATTCCTTATTATTCGCGATACTCATACATAGCTGTTGTATATTGAACGGGTCGATTATTTATTAGGGAAATAAGGTAATTACGTTTTACCTAATAAACAATCGCGGCTAGACGGTATTGTACGAGATTCATTGATACAAATTAAATTTGAATTCTATACTGAATTCAAGGGCACATTGCTCAAAAACACCGAAAGGGTTCTTGCGATAAATTCGAGCCGACACATTTTCTGCCGAGTGGAATGAATGCTGAAAAATTATATGGGCAACAAGTCACATAGGAAGGCGATGCAGCTATCTAACAAAGCATCAGGATATTATATTTGATAATTCAGTGCTGTAGCCGTAATGTTTCTGTCTCTATTGTTTTTATTACAGATTTCGATATCAACCCTTGTATGTCCTTATCCCTGGGGCACGGGTCTCTTCCTGCATCGCAGAAAGGTTAGGCAATACTCCACCGCAGGGGCCAAGCCCGGGTTATAGTTTAAGGTACATTTGATTTTTAATAACGATACATTAAGTATTAAAGATTCATAATATATTTTGATTACGTTTGTAACTTAATATCTGTACAAGGACAAGCCGTCGAAGTCTGGGACTTCGAGTTAAGTAATGATCACGCAGCGTTGCCAGATATACGATTTAAATCGTATTCATACGATGTTTTACATTTATGTTGCATGTAAGATCAAGGGGCAGAAATCGTACGTAAACATACGACTTTTTTAGATTTCATTCAACCAAAGTATTAATACCAACAAAGCACGTCACTATTTATTCTTTTACTTACTAAGTACCAACCCTTAAGGTAAATCTAACTAATGTGCGACGTTACCGATTACTTGTTTTTGTGACACAGATTATGAACGCTGCTTCAGTTCAGTCAATCTTATTAAAACAAAGATCCGAAATAGGCTGAGCAATGAAACTCTAAACGGCACACTTTTGGCAAAACAACATATTAAGCGCTATGGGTGTTGTGTGGATTTTTCTCAAACAAGAGCAATAATATTAACATTACAGTAAATCCATTTACGGGAATAAATAAAAACCTAAAAATAGTGTGTTTATGTTTAATCGATTGTTTACTTTAAAGTAATAAAACAAAGGTTTTGAAAACGTACTGTTTTTTTAGCAGCCTTCTTAGGGAATACTTCTTTTTATTTTCCCATCGTACGATCGCTTATAACGTCTGCCAACACGGTCAAGTAATGATCGGGATTTTCGACATAAACGGATGGCAACATTTTTTTACTCTTCGTGTTTTTAGGTTAGGAAAGTAAATTCTATTAAATTGCTTTTCTTACGGACTAGTTTCAAAGCTACTAGTTGAAACTTAACTAAAATACTCAACATAAGGCAATTTTGGGCTTAACACTAATTGAAACACAATCATTACTTACCTATGAAAGGAAACTTCCCCCAAAGCTCTTTCTTGACGATTTCTGCATACGAGTACACTATAATTCACCATACTTTCTCTATTTAGGTCTCTTTTAATATATCATTTCACAAATACACGGTTGTGAAAGCGTTGCGTTATAGCGTAGCGTTAAATATGAATATATTTTCAAAATCTTGTCGTTTGTTTGCCCCCAAAAACGTCAACTTGACACTGGGGGCAAACAAAAAAAGCAGTTACACTTTTGCTGTTTACTCTATCTCTTTCTCACCCATGGTCGCTACGAAGTTTGTTTCATTTAAAACTTGTATGTGTGCGCTGTGGCTTGCTCTATAGTTTTACTCCCTCTACGGGCTGTTGGCTTTGCATGTCAGGCGACGTTGAAAGCGTTGACACCCTACCCTGTAGGGTTCCGTAGTTGGCTGTCACAATATGCTGGTGGTTGGAATAAAATTATAATAACAATGTACGACGATTGTTATTATAATTTTATTTGACTTATATTAACTAGGAACTTGCTTTACACACTAACAACTTTATCGTGAAGTAATTTTCATTACCAAGAACCTGCCTTATACAAGTTGATCGACTTGCTCGTAAAGGACATTGTCCACTTTGTATGGGTGATTTGGCCAAACGTGAACAGACAATCGAATTAAAATTGAGTAGTAGGTTTTGTAGTCTGAGTTAGTAAGAACCCTATTACAGTAATTTGCATCAATATACCTGCATTGTGAGTTTTTGCTGCAAGGTGTCCTATAATTTGCTTGCTTTATTTGCCTACCGCAAAGTAAGTCCGGTACAAAATCCGTAGTTGAGCCGGGGTCATCAATAAACGAAGAATCGGGATCCATTTTTAACAAGCCAAAGTAGTAATAAAACAATATTCACGAGAAGCAAAGAAACAGCAAAAACAATGAATGAATGAATCTTTTTGTTTTTTTAGCCGGTGATAATGATAATTCAAACATTTTTTTTTTGTCTAGTGTTGCCTGAAATTAATAGTTTACCCTCAAATCCAGATTATTTCTTTTAATCATTTTATTACACCAATAATTGAATACAACATATCTAGCAAGTAATGTAATGCCATTGCATTAATGTGCATTATTTTTTACCCAAATAATACTAAAACGCGTTGCATTAGAAACTCCAAATTGATTTCTGTGCAATTTCAATTTCAATTTCGTTTATTGCTTCATGTGGTACAGAATAGATCTTAACATATAGGTATAATAGTGCGCAACATGAGCCCTGTAAGGGCACTGCAATTTTATACATAAGTAGCTTACGTATAGGAAAAATAAGTATTTAATTATTTTTATGCACTAAAACAGAATAAGAGTGTCATGTATTTTTAATACAATTAGTTTAGACACTGTTACTTATACCTATTTAATACTAAAAGGCAATTTGTATTCCTTTAATTGCAACACCGAAATAAAAATCAAGGCTGGTTGATTTGGGTTATAACGTTCAGAAACTTTTGTCTCACGCAGAAATATATGTAAACAGTTACAATTTTACAAACTAATAAGAATTTTATCTCAAATCCAGTCTTTATTTTGTCAACCAGCCTTGATTAATAATAATTAATATTTTTATTTTACAGGACCATGTACGAAACTTAAATCCTAACTTATTTTATTTTACATTTATGAAACTAATCTAGGATTAACCTAAACTAAAATTGAAGAGTAAACTAATTTGGATTAAATATTCTTTGCGGATGAAGAAATGAATTCAAATATAGGTACATATATTTCTGCGTGAGACAAAAGTTTCTGAACGTTATAATATAACCCAAATCAACCAGCCTTGATTTTTATTTCGGTGTTGCAATTAAAGGAATACAAATTGCACAGAAAACAATTTGGAGTTTCTAATGCAACGCGTTTTAGTATTATTTGGGTAAAAAATCCTTTTCAATTTGTTTATAAATGACATTCCTAAATGCTTCACAAATTCTTCGCCCTTCTTATACGCTGATGACCTAAAAATATTACGCGTAATACAATCTACCAACGATGCTGACCTACTGCAAGATGATCTGCTCAGGTTGAGCAAATGGTGTTACACTAATGGAATGCAACTTAACCCTAAAAAGTGCTCACAAGTCACATTTTCGCGTAAAAAAAATCTGACGCTGTTTCACTATTCTATAGACGGTATTAAACTACAAAAGACAGACGTAATAAGGGATTTAGGAGTTCTGTTTGACAGTAAATTAACATTTGTACCACAGGTTGACAATATAGTAAAAAAAGCATCACGAATGTTAGGGTTTGTGTTTAGAAACGGTAAAGTATTTAGGAACAGTAGAACGAAAATACTCCTTTATAATAGTTTGGTACGGAGTATACTGGAATATGGTAGTGTAGTTTGGCGCCCTCACTACGCAGTACATATGCTACGAATAGAGAGGGTACAAAAGAGGTTTATGTGGCACTTAGTCTACTCTGTTGGATTAGGTAAAAAATTGGGGGCATATCATCAAAGGTTAGAACATTTTGGCATATCGCCTATGTCTAAAAGGTTAGATTTTCTTGATTTGAAATTCCTGCATAACATCTTAAACAATAAAATCGACTGCCCTCTTTAACTTGAAAAATTCAACCTTAGGGTACCCCGAAACAATCCCCGAAATCCCATAACACCTTTATGCCCTCCCTTGCGTCGTTCGGTTCTCGGAGCTAACTCTGCTGTTCCTAGACTCTGCAAATTGGCAAATCACTACAGCGGTAGTTTTGATTTGTTTAATGACAACATTTGAAAATTAAAAAAGAATGTATTTTGCGATCACTTGATTGGAGATCCCTAAGCTTCATATACAATACGTGTCTTTTTGTTTTTATTATAATTTTATTTTTATATATACTCTATTTTAAGATATAAAAAGTAACGCATGTGGTGTTTACCTTTAATTGGTTTTTGTATCAAGACTCAGCCTAGACTTAAGTTACTTGTTACGCATGTTAAGATACAAAAAGTGTTGGTAGACCTAATAAAATAAATAAAAATTAAAGAAATAATCTGGATTTGAGGGTAAACTATTTATTTCAGGCAACACTAGACAAAAAAAAATTGTTTGAATTATCATTGTCACCGGCTAAAAAAACAAAAAGATTCATTCATTCATTATTTTGCTGTTTCTTTGCTTCTCGTGAATATTGTTTTATTACTACTTTGGCTTGTTAAAAATGGATCTCGATTCTTCGTTTATTGACGACTCCGGCTCAACTACGGATTTTGTACCGGACTTACTTTGCGGTAGGCAAATAAAGCAAGCAAATCATAGGACACCTTGCAGCAAAAAACTCACAATGCAGGTATATTGATGCAAATTAATTACTGTAATAGGGTTCTTACTAACTCAGACTACAAAACCTATTACTTAATTTTAATTCAATTGACTGTTCACGTTTGGCCAAATCACCCATACAAAGTGGACAATGTCCTTTACGAGCAAGTCGATCAACTTGTATAAGGCAGGTTCTTGGTAATGAAAATTACTTCACGATAAAGTTGTTAGTGTGTAAAGCAAGTTCCTAGTTAATATAAGTCAAATAAAATTATAATAACAATCGTCGTACATTGTTATTATAATTTTATTCCAACCACCAGCATATTGTGACAGCCAACTACGGAACCCTACAGGGTAGGGTGTCAACGCTTTCAACGTCGCCTGACATGCAAAGCCAACAGCCAGTTTTTTTGTCGATGGTTTGATCAAGGGGAGTCTTTTTAATCTGTGGATCAAGGTTTGATTTGATTGGAGGTGACGAGATTTTTGATTGTTTTGTATCTTCTTTAAAAACAACTATGAAATAGAAAAGAAAATTCGCTAAACAAAAAAAGAAGCTCACGATCATGGATAAACGGCAGACTTTGAAAAAATACTCTCACACAGTGGAAATGCTGAAGAAACAGTGCTGTTTTGCCGGAATGTCTGAAGTTGAATTTAGAAATATGTACTTCGAAGCCTTGAATGAACTACAGAAGGAAAATAAAACTACAGCACCTCGTCCAGAAAATTATCTGCTAAAATTTACATTTCTATTTATAGTTTTAGCACTAGCATTTTCTTCTATAGTATACAATTTTAATATCATTCTCAGTAATTTACAGGAGTATATTTATCAGGGTTTGCATACTTTACGGAGATTGGCTATTCCAGTTATCTCCTTGTTCCCTTCACTGACTGGTAAATAATTTATTCCTACACTACAACCAACAATTTGTAACAGTTTGTCTAACACCAAGTATAGCTTGTCCATTTTGACACCACAAACTCTTTGCAGAATGGTACTATGAGACATGTCTACTTACAAATCCATTCTTCACAGTAGTAGACATGGAGTGCTGGCCATGTAGTTCAATAACCAGTGCCAGGAACTACAAGAACCTATTACTAAACATCAAGATTACAGAGCACCATTTGTATATAAGGTAGTTTAGTAGTTACCCTAATAAGACAGAAAAAGTTAATAGATTCATTTGCTGTCTTTGTTTCTTGGGAATATATTTTATTTTTTAGAAAATTAATGTATGAAAGTCGCGGTTTTTGATTTAAAACGCACGACTAGCGTCATCGTACTACCCAAGCAGCTACCATAATTGATATCAACCCTTGTATGTCCCCACTACTGAGGGACGGGTCTCTTCCTGCATCACATGAAGGTTAGGCCACCACGAGGGCCAAGCCCGGGTTGGTGGAGGATTGTAAGACAGTGGCGCCGCCACTGTCTTACAATCCTCCACCAGCACAGAGGCCCGGGCCGTACAGTCAGAAGTTACCAAGCCGCCCATAAGCCCTCTGACATGGCTTAATGACTGAAACTGCCATTACATAACAGCCTGTACAAACGGCTTAACGTGCCTTGCGCAATGCGCAGCACGGACGCGCTCGGAAAAAGCCACTAGCGGTAGTCGCGAGACGGTCCTGCACCTGCCCTCCTATTACGTAGCACTCCACTCTATCGAGTGACGCATTTATATGACTCCTCTAAGTGTCAAAAAATGTATGCATTTGACAGCCGGAGTAGCTTAAAAAAGTAAAAATCAACGTCACTCAACTCTGTGGATACTTACGTAATAATGCCCCTGACCGCCCAATCACTCGGTTCGACTAGGCCACGAGCGCTTCGCGCTAATATTATCATGGGTTATAAATCTGTATCTGAGCCCTAACGGATGTACACTTAGCCCCCTCCAGTATATAATACCTACTATTTACGCTTTTTACGCTTAGTATTAGGTAATTAGGGGAAAGACCATTTCAACTCTACATTATTGAGGAATGCTCTGGGAAATGTATTTATATAAATAACATACCTAATAAAATAATGTAAGTACAGTCGACAGCAAGTCAAGCTTTATATTTTTGTTACAAAGTCGCCACTAACGTAAATGCTTCGTGTGCTCGTAGGTATGTAAAGCTTGATGTACTTTTGACTGTACTTTTCTGATTAACACCAGATCACATTAATTTAAACGCATTTCTAAAGTTTGTGACGTTAAGCTAACAAACAAAGATGTTTGATTTTATTACACGGTCCTTGCGCCATTTGTCCGATAAGATAAGGTAAAGAAGTAGCTTCAAGTTTCGATAACACCTTCGGTCTATACGTAGAGCCTTGTCAATACATTTCGTGTCGACGGAAGGCTCTCTCAAATACCTAGACTACTTTTATGTAAAAAAGAGCAACATTATATAACAGTCAAGTTATTTGCAGTAGCTAGTCGTCGTTCCGTGTGATGTGTTGGTGTTTAGCCTCTAGTAGGTTGTTTGTTTCGGTCTCTAGTGAATGTTTATCACAAAATGAGTGAGTGCAGTGTTACGTCAGATGGAAATTGAGCAGCGTTCGTCAGCTGCGCCTTGGCGCTGGCCTTTGTTACTCTCCGTTTTTCTGTTAAATGTAAGTATACTTACTTACCTAGGTCTCTAACCAATTCTTTGGATAAACCATTGGCGATTAGACGAGTAGCGCCTAGATAAACTTTATTAGCAAATGCAATGACATTTTGCCTGCTGTGGAGAAGTTAAAAACAATAAACAGGGACAGTCGTACAAAAACTTTAAAAGGCGTGCTATTATGCTTTTGTTATGCGGGGCAGTGTCTTTCAATCTAAAGAAATGTACTCGTATTATTGATAGGTAGCGCCTGGGTAGGTATATTAGCAATATTATAATGTAGTGTTTCTATTAAAGATTATATTATGTATCTCCTCGCTACTCTATGCTCATTGTTGTTCATGGTAGGTTTGTAAACACGATTACATGTTACGTTGCATTTTGAGATTTGCATGTTATGGACACTGATCCAGACAGACAGATGGTAATTAATTGTTAAATAAAAATAATGAACATCATTTTACACAAATTGTAGTGTAAATAATGCTATTTCATTACTGTAAGAAAATATTACGTCTGCAATAAAATAAACCATAATAATATAAATAATGCCATATTCACCCATCTACTGTGAGGGAAGATGTCACTGGACGCTCTAATAAATCATCTCATTACGTAGATGCAGAGGCTTAAGCTATAGTTGGAAAGCTCTACTTTATAGAACCTAAATTAAATGCACATTACTTATCTTATCAGCTATCCATCAATCGACATTAATCACCACTCGATCAAAATTAAGCGATGACACCAATTAGGTACATGAAACAAAAGTAGATGTTGCAAGCTTTTGTTATACATATGTGTGGTAAAACAGTATGTATTCACGCTCTTAAATTACACGGTATGAACCATCCATGTTCATTACAAAAATTACATCAGAGCTTGCCAAAATTATGCTTAGAAACCTCCCAGATAGAAGTGGAAGAGTTTTCATCTATTCGAGTGACACAATGTCACGCAAAATGTTTATCACAGTTACTCATATATGGACTATGTATGACCAATCGGTCCGAATTCGTCCCAGCGTCCACTGCAGTACATAGGCCACGCCAAGGCACGCCCTTCTTTCTGTACTCGGCGATCCTCATCCAGTCGCTCGCTGCCAGAAATCTGCCTGAATTCGTCTGTCCAGCGAGCTAGTGGGCTGCGTTGCTAGTTCACACATAATATAATTATGTTGAATAGTTATGACTATTACATATTAGGTACCACAGATATTACCTACCTACAGTACGATTGTGCGATTATTTACAGGCTAATCATTGTTTGCAGGTGACGCTGCCAAGTCTAGTTTTGTCTTATGGAACTCTGCTGGTGTACTCTGTGAATCATGGTTTGCAATCATGGTTGGCTCTCTACACACCAACGATATTCGTACTCACTTACTCCCTCTCACGTAAGTTTCCATGAAGGAATCCCTCATCAGTCATCATTCTAGGATCAAGATAATGTTTTCTCTTGAAGTCAAAGAAGGGTTTTTCATACTAGGCGCTGTTATTACATGCGACATGTTATTTTCGTGTGCAATAAACTTTATTAATATTATTATTATTATTAATAATAATAGACGCAATGTGTCAACATTAGGTACCTTGATAATATTACAAATAGTAGCAAATAATATTTATTAATCAAGTGTCGTGGACAATTCCAACAGGTCTCGCATAATAGATAATTATTTGCAAGATGCGCAACTTTGTTGCTTTACCTGATGCGATAACAAACTTCATATTTTCATAGCATTAGAGTATGCAAATACGCACTGACTACACAACATTATTCCTGAAATAAATCAACAAAATATATTATGATCTTGCAGAGTGTTGGTGCCGGGAGGCAGCGGACTCATGGGGGGGCAATGTTGGTTACAGGCTGATGGCGACAGCGGGCTTACTCCTAATTGTCATCAGTCTGATTCTGTGCGCCTTCGTTCCTTATGATATTCAGCCCTTCATATATGGAATATTTGGAGGTAAAATTTGTAGACACTATCACGCGTTCCTAAACTAACACGTAGGATTTTATATCTAAAATTTCGAAATAAAATTTACAGGTTTGGGGTCATCAGTGATGTCGGCGCAGGTGGATGCAATGGTCTTTGACACGTATGATACTCGCCTTGGAATAGTCAGAGGTCTTGGTTTTATCGGACAAGCGGTTGGGCAATCCATATTTCCTCATATCATCACGGCCCTGTGTTCCTATTACGGATACTCCATGTCTTTTGTAGTTTTGGGCGGGATTATGCTCCAGTCCCTACCTGCTTTGATGTTCCTAAAACCTACTGAGAGCGTCAAGAGACCTGCATCATACTCTAGGTATAGTGATTTGGCGAAAACCTATGCAATTTTTGATAACGATCCAGTAAACAACTTCTATTCAAACGAACTTCAATTGCATGATTTGAGTAAAAGTTGGAAAAGTCCAGACAGTCAGAGCAATCACGAAATGGACATAGTGTATGGCGATAACGATGATATCAATGTGGCGACTATAACACCGCCACCAAGTCCAGAAGAGAAGAGGAGAAATATATTTGGTGTAGAAATACTGCCGGAGATACCGGAAGAGAGCATGTGTAGCGATGACAGTTCCGACGAAACAAACCCGCGACAAATTAGCGACAGCAAGAAAACTCTTAACGTCGCTATTAAAAGACTGAGCACATTAGGTGATAATTTTGACGAATTTATAGAGAAGCAAACAAAGAGAGATTTTGATATGGATAGCAATCATAACAAAGAATATACAGAGTTGGAAGTTACATACGAACATATAGCTCCGATTACTGAAATACGACGAGAGAAAGTCTTCAATTCATTTAGTTTCCGTTGTCAATCAGCGTATGCCAGTATTAGACGAAAAATATGGATGCCATCGTACAGAGTTTATAGAATAAAACGCAGATTGCTTTACACTATGTACATATTGAATGACACGTTCATAAAGCCCTTAACGAGATCTTTATCTTGTTGGCGGTTCTATCCAGCGTTATTGCTCAGTTTTTCACGAATGACTCTGATGAGCTTATTACTAGCGTTGTTGCCTTTGATAAATATTAATATAAAACCAAAGATATCGATGACCGAGACCAATTTTATGATGTCGTTACATGGGTTCAGTTGGCTATTTTTTCTACTGAGCACTCCGTGGTTGGTGCAGACACCGAAGAGAAATTTTAAATATGTGGTACTTTTTGGACTCTTCTTTTCTACAGCAGCATGTTACGGTAATACCCTTTGATCTACGTAATAATTTATCAACTCAAGTCAAGAAACTCTCTATAGTTCACGTTATCTTTTCTTTTATTCACAGTAATAGCCGAAGCTAATACCCACGACGCCTTTTCAATAGGTTGTGTCGTGGCAGGCCTGGGATTCGGAGCTATAACCTCGTGTTGGGAGACAGCCGCCCAAGACTTTGTTGGAGCCCACAAGTGGACAAAAATACACAGCGCTTTAGAGACAATATCTGGCATTTGTGCAGGAGTTTTTGTGTTCGCACTTTCATTCTTAGTGCCTCTGGAGGACCATGGTGATAAATTTTATATATTTATTTTAGGGTTAACATTGTCTACAGTATCTGCAATTTGGCTAATCATAGCCGTGGTGTCACTTTACGTGGCCAAAGTAAGATCCTTTAGTTTAAAGCGGAAATGGTTATTTTAAGGGAGCATAGAACTTAGGCACTTTGAAAAAAGATGTAACTTTATGGTTGTGATATGTGATAAAATTAAATGCTTGTTGTAAAATGCTGGCGTTGTTTTGAACAAAGATGTGATAAGATATTAGCAAACGGAACTATAAAAATTCCAAAGTTGTCTTTAGATGACTGTGGTATCTTAATACTGTTCATCTTAATGAACTGATAAGAACCAGTGCAATTTCAGCCTATGGGATTCCCAAACTAAATTATATAATGAGGGATGTATTTGTTCGTCACTACATGAGGTTAAGGCAGTTTAGTTTAAGAGGTACTGTGGACAGCACCTGCAGATCTACCCAGTAAAAAAAGTACTGTAGATAACGCAAGGGATCTTATAGAACATTTATACTGATGCACAAATCTGACTAGCAATTTGTATAAACGTAACGGATCTGACAATAACAAATAAAAATAAAACTCTGTGTTCGAACATGAATTCTTCGAAAACATATTATGACGACAGGAAAAGCGGTGTTAGCTTTATTTATATAGCGTCATGTCATATCAACTTCTCGCAAGCATGTTGTTTGTGCTAACAAAGTCATTGCCATTCATAACATGAGAGTTGGTCTCCCGGCAAACATACGACTACGAGACTCGACGAGATAACGATCAAAACGACGAACGACTTCAATGCATCTACATGTTAACACTGAGCAAATCTCACGTTAATCAATATAGTGGCGATGGCATTTGTAAATAAATGGACGAAAATATTACTGTTATTGGTAAGTAACAACTATAAACTTCTTTTGAGTTGAAACTTGTAGCAAGTTAACACGTATATAATATTTTTTTCTTTTCAGTCTATCTTCAACTCTACCGGGTTTGCAAATCTTGATTGTGGCGGGAAAGCCTTTTTGTGTGTTAACTCAACTCACTTCAACATTTGCGTCGACTTTGGAAACAGTGTCTCCTCCACGGTGGACAATTTTATCATACCGTGCCCTCCCGGTACTGAATGTAGGAGCACAAATCGCTATGAATGCGAAATCTATGCACCGACCATTCCTGCTGCGATTGATAGCGTGAATGATGCATTGAACGATGGAAACGCAAAGGGGGACAGAAGCGTATCCACTACACCCATGTGGGAAGTTGTGACGACCAATGTGCCAGTACCGAGTTATCATGATGCCCAGTATTCAGAGAAATATTTCAGTACCGATAACTCAAGTTTTCTTACTAATAGTGCAACGTTTAGACCATTAGATTTTCAAACTACAGTGTCTACTGAATCAAATGTTTTAAGTGAAGTTAGGAAGTTTAATGTTCCAGCTACTAAAGAAACTGTGAGTGATAAAGCTAACTCTCTGACGGTCAATATCATAACAGTTGCACCCTCCAGTGTTAAACCTATATTGGAAAATGAAGGGCCTGTTGAATTTATATTGACCAGTGCGACCACTACAGAAAGTACTGCAATTCCAGCGCGACCAATTTCCTATAGTTATACAACTACTAGGTATATTCCACAAGAGGTAAGTCCAAAACATTATGAAATGACCGAAGTCTCAGTGTCAAAAACTACAGCGCAAAGTGATAAATCTGTTAGTGAAATCACTACTGATTCCACAATAGCTGATTTAACCGACGTAATATACTCTACGGAAAAAGATTTTATTTACGACAAGGTATCAATTACCGGAAAAAGTAGGGCTAAAGAAACAATCGATGACTTCTCGATGGTGACAGAAAGTGCTACTATAGAAACTATCGATGATAAAATGATAGCCACAGAAAGTGCGACTAAAGAAACTTTTGAATATAAGTCCACTGTTACA
The DNA here is from genome assembly GCA_934045075.1 of Yponomeuta sedellus. Taxonomy (NCBI): domain Eukaryota; kingdom Metazoa; phylum Arthropoda; class Insecta; order Lepidoptera; family Yponomeutidae; genus Yponomeuta; species Yponomeuta sedellus. The sequence goes on along the minus strand of OW203722.1, from coordinate 17,446,508 downwards.
GAAAGTTCAACAAAGGACAATGTCCAGAGTAACACGGCATCCACAGAAAGTTTAAGTTACAAAATTACACCAAATAGAATAGTTCCTACAGAAAGAGCTTTTAACGAAATTATACAACATACAACAATATTTTCTGAAATTGCAAGCATACAAGATATAGCTACAGTCACAGAAAGTGCAACCATGGCAACTATCCAAGATACCACGTATTATACAGAAAAAACAAATATCCTAGATTCAAGAAACTCTTTAATTACTACAATTAATGAAACAATACAAAATATCACAGCCTCCCTAAAAAATGTTGCTGATACAACTATCAAAAGTATAACGACACCCACAGAAAGTGCAAATATTCGAGATACAACGACGCATGGAGATATTATAACTATTCTAGATACAAACACAACTGTAGACAATACAACAATCCAGAATATGGCCTCGCCAGAAAGTTTAAATATTCAAGATTCATCGAATTTCCCAGAAAGTGATATAATTCAAGGTAATACGATCGCCCAAGAAAGCTCAACGACTCAAAATATAATCATCTTCACAGAAAGTATGGATATGCAAAGTACTACGACCTTCCCAGAAAGTGCAACTACTCGAGACAAAACGATCTCTCCAGATAGTGTAACTTTTTTAGATGCTACTATTTTCTCAGAAAATAGAATTATTCCGAATACAACAACATCCCCAGAAAGTATTTTGGAGGAAACTATCCAAGACACTACAATATTTGCAAAGAGCGTCTCTGAAGCAAGTATCCAAAGTATAACCTTCCCCGAGAGTACGTCTATACAAGCCACTCCGAGCTACACAGAAAATGTAATTTATGAAGACGCAACGGAAAAAACTAGTGAAAATATAGCAACTAACGCAACTGAAAATATTATCGAAAATATAGCAACTAATGAAATTATCTTAGATGTAACCAAAGAATCTAAGTACAAAGTTAGACATAGCCCTACGGAATCGTTACATTCTGATTTGATGTTAGATGACTCTGCCTTGTTAACCACTCAGCAGCTGAATTCTTCGCCACCTATCAAATGGGGTATTCTAACCATAGATTCTCCTACAGTCATCTTTGCTGATGCATCTGAATTGACAATGTCTGCCTCAGAATCTTCAAGTACCGTAAGCGAATCGGTAAGTACATTATCGTCTGAATTAGATGTGGCTACAAGGCCGGTAATAATCTCACCAGATCAAATTAGCATTTCTTCGAAAATTGTATCAAATGTACCAACAGAGTACACCATCAGTGGAGCTGATAAGATTGCAAATATATTACAAAAATCTAGCGTAAGAACATACACAGAGTCTGAATTCTATGACACAAAGCAACCATTGAATTTGGAATTAAGCACGGAGGAAATAAATAAACAAAATAAACCAACATTGCCTGTCTTAGAAATAACAACTGGAAACTTATTTTCCCTAACATCTAACTATAATGTGGATACAACACTAGAGCAAATTACAAAAGATGAAAAAGTAAGACAGGAATCCACCACAAAATCAGATGCAGTACTTGAGTTATACGATGCGACGCAACCATCAGCTGTATTTGAAATTAAGGAGCAACGTCTACAAAAAGAAGCACCAGTTGACATTAATAAAACAGAAATCGACTGGAAAACTGATTTAGCAGTAGAAATGGAGACAAGAAGAGCAGTGGAAAACGTTAAAGACATAGTAGAAGTACGTGAATTGAAAACAGAAACAAATAACGCACCTGAGTTCTATCATACAACGCAATCATTAGTTTCTACAATACCTACACAGGAACCTCAAATCATGCGACAATCATCTATCTTTGAAATTACAACAGAAAATATTCAGCAAAGTGCTGCCTCAGAAATGATCTCCAACGTAGAAATTTCTTCTCGAAATCCTTTAAAACACATTTTTTTTAATGATGATAATAAACCTCAAAATGTTGTTCATAATAATATTAATAAAGACGATAAGGAGGTCACAGTAATAGTCGATGACCAAGTTGACCCGGTTCGTGAATTACAGAATATAATGAAAAAAACAGTCGTGGAAGTGATAAATTCAAATAATCAAGATCAAGCTGTTCCAACAGCTTCAGAAATCTTAATTAAAACTCAGGATCAACTGAAAAACAATGGACATGACAGCATGTATATTGTCTCTCTATCTCAACCAGAAATAATGACAGCGCCAGACGTCGCGGCTGTACCAAATACAGTTTTACCACCTTCTGAAATCTTAACAACTTTGAGTATAGACATGTTTGAACAACATACTTATGAGGATGTTTCAACTCTTAAAACAGTGAACAAAGTTTCAAATATTCCACTTTCACCAAAAACTAAAAATACTGTTATCAACACGGATGACGTGATCGGGGCTGATTTTCCGTGGTTAGGACAAAAGGAACAAAGTATAGTTGAAAGCTCTGATCATATAAAAACAATTAAAACCCACTTGGACGACGGAGTTACAGAACCTACAATAAAAGTCACAACAGATTCTATTATAATTACCGATTCTACACTTACTTATACTGCAAAAGTATCTGTAGATAAGACAAGTAACAATAAAGGAATTGATGGAAATAGCCATTTACTGTCAAAAATAAGCGAGGCCTTATCTAGAACAGAACAAGTAAACTATGTTGCAGATACCACCCCTAAAAGTACACCAACTTATAAAGTGAAAGCTGCAACAGGTCAGCCTGATATAGATAATAAAGAAATAATTCACATTTCTAATGGGCCAAGAGCGATGATACAAACAGCGGTAAAACATGAACATGTATCTACATATTCAGACCATTTAACTGCTGACCCTAAGGTGACAACTATAGCAGTGCAAACTAGTCCGGCTATTGTGAAAACAGTTACAGAGAAAGAAAATCCTAAACATTATACGATTGGCCAAATTGAAAGTTCCTCTAATAATCAAACTGCTGACAAACAAATTGAAGTTAGTATGACCCCCGCTACTACTTTCGCGACTATCGCTATGACAACACCTGCTTCCCTAATCAATGAAGGAAACGCAGTGTCATCATCAAAGCTATCATTTGTTACAAACGGATTAGTATCAAACGCAGACGAGTCTTTTAATTTTGTAGATACGGAGATTACGACACCAGTTAGTCCTATTCAAAATAGTTCCATGACAAATAGATATAAAAAAGAGCTAAGTAAAACTACAATTTCTCCTATCCAAAATGTTGACATAAACACGGCGACTATTATAACTACGGGTGAAGAAAATGTAATTGAGGAATCTACAACTGATTCGGGACTTAAGCAAATAACACATTTTAGGTTTTCCGAAGAGAAACTAGAAGATGATAGAATTTTAGCAACAGCTGCTGCTGTATCTATGACCTCTGCAGTAGTAACTGAAACTTTTCTGATGGACTCGCTCTCTGTTCATGATAACAAGTTATCGCCTTCCGAGGTAAATCTCAACGTTAGTTCTCCATCAATTAATTCTTCTACAGACAGTGTTTATAAAATGCAAAATATTGAGTCAACTTCGATAAATCCTGTATCACTAGGAATCTTAGAAGACATAATACAAAGTTTTGATAATTTAACCACTCAACAAGTTGTTAACAAATCTTTAGCTATTCCTACTATAGGCACGAGCTCTGTTGAAGTTGTAACTACTCCTTTCACTACAACTGAAAACATTATAAACGCTAACATTAAAATAGTGACAGAAAGTCCTATTTTACAAGGGAATGTAGCAAATAAAGATACAACACAAAAGGTCGATGTTTTAACAACTCTACAAGAACCCAAAGAACCAATGTTAAAAGTTACTTCCAGACCTATTGTACTAACTAATCCTAATCTATCAAACGGAGGTATTGTTCCTGCACAAGTTACTTCAACCATGCAGAGTCTTGACTCAAATGTAGGTAAGGAAACTTTATCTACTGGATTGGATGTAAATGCTAATGGGTTGGCCTCGAATGGAGGGATTGAAATACCTACAGAAGTTATAGACGCAAAGTCAATCACGTCTTCCGTGATCACATCACCAGAAAGTTTCAAAGGATATAATGCCGTATTACGAACTGCAATTAAAGACACTACTCTCGTTGACACAAACACTGAAAGTTACGTTCTCGTGGAATCAGTTTTAAGTACTATCCTGATAAAACCGCCAACTGGAAAGAATAGTCAAACGACGCCAACTACTTTAAACACTGATACTCGTGCTATTGATAAAAAAAAGAATGAAATACGTGCTGAAGAAAGAAGCAAAAATGACACTGCGACCAAACCTACAGTTGTCAATTCAGAGGTAGAGGATACTATTAATCCCGTTGTGAAAACCACTGTGACACTAAAAATAAACCAAAATACCCAAAAACAAAAGCCAGAATTAAAAACGCCTTCAGCCATTAGACCAAGTTTCGACTGTACAAATGTGTCCCGCGGAAGATATTCAGACGAAGTTGACTGCAGGAAATTCTACATTTGCATCGACAAACCTCACCCCGTAGTAGGTCATTGCCCAGTCAATACAGTCTTTAGTGAAATCAAGAGACAGTGCGTCAGGAATTTATCCCACTGCATCCGAGGCAATGAATTCAAATGTGCGGTACCTGGAAGGTTCGCCGACTACAACAGGGGAAATATTTATTATCTTTGTGTGAGGAGCGCTAACATATTTATGAGGTTCAAATTCCAGTGTCAAAATGGTTACACTTTAGATAAGATCGATGTGAGATGTAAACAAAACGTAGAGTCTGAAAATGAGTCCCATTCAACAAGTGAGTCCCACTCTTCAAAGAAATCAAGCAATGATAACGGGAGTAGCGAGATAGAGTTTCGCTGCAAAAAGGCAGGAAACTTCCCACATCAAAGCGACTGCAGAAAGTATTACATTTGCTATAAGACGAAGAACTCAGGGCTCAAGAGGAAAGTCGGCAAATGCGATAGCGACGAAGTGTTTAACCCAGATAAGAAGAAGTGTGTGGACGACGACAGTTATGAGTGTCAACTGTAATGTGACATCACATCTGCACTCTTGTGTAAAGAACTATTTAAATATAGCTGGCCATATTAAACACGCTAAAATCGCTGTAAGGGGCTTTGGATGTCAGGTAATTTCTGTTACCCAAAATTATTTCTGAAACAATATCAGGACGACAAGTAATAAAAATCGAAAAACATGCGTTCATAGCCGGCGTCGCGGCCCACTCAACCTGTTCTTTCGTGTATATTCGCATGAAAGATACATAAACATGTAATATAATTTAAAAAATATTTCCATGCTAAGGTACCTACTACTTCCTGCTAGTCTGAATTTGAATTGATTTGAACCGAAGGTCACAAATGACGAATATTTCCAAGTGTGTGTATACCATTGTGGTTGAATGTGGTTGAATAATGATAATTGACACTGTTTACAATGATGAAAATATTGCTAACGGTTTTAAAAATCACGCTGCAGAGTGAGAATAATGTATGCAACTGCACTTTAATTCCGCAATTAATGAAAAGTGTCGCAAATATTGTAAAGCAATAATTGAAATGTAAGAATTATTTTACCAACATTTCATTTCATTGAGGTGTAAGGTATGTATGTAGTTTCTCCTAAAGAAAATGCTGATAAGTGACGTTCGTGATCTTTATTTGCAGAGTCAGAGTATTACACCGAGTTAAATGTTTAGTCATAGTTTAAAACCTACCAGCTTTATTGTGTTAGTTTAAACGCAACACTTACCATTAATTTATTTCTCTGCTTAAGAGGTGTTGATAGAAATACATTGTTTACAATAAAACAAAGAACAACCAAATACGTAAATTTTATTCGACAGATAAAACAGTGTTAAGTATTCTCAGCTCTCGGTCTACGGTAGGCGATACCAGTGTTCACAGCAAACTGATCTTCGTCCAACCTTTCAAGCGTAATGCAGAAGTGATTTGAGAACACAGTGCATCTGGTAGTTCTTTCCCCAGGTACAGGCTTTGATGGGCAAAAGTACGTGGCTTTAGGCGGCTTCCCTTCTTGCGTCACCGAAAACTTGTAGTTCTTGCAATCGATCGGTCTTGATTTCGGGGCTGTTGGGCCGAAATCAGCACGTTGTAAATAGTCTTGATCAAAGTCGCTTCTTCTATTGCTCTCAAAGAAGTCTTCGGACGTTGTACTGTTATTGAGAGGACATTTGTATCTTTCTGGCGAGGAGCAAGTTCTGGATATACCGTTAAAAATGGTATTACCTGAGCATTTGAACTTGATACCTTGAAAGCGGTTTTTATTCGGTATGCATAGTATGTAGCCCTTACACCCTGAGACACTTGGGTCAGCTAGTCGTTCGTTTCTGTGACATTTTATGTTTCTTAAGGTAGGGTCGATATAATTAATGGCGCTTTCGCATACATCGCTGGAGTCCTCGTTGCAAATAGTGTTGGCTGGGCAGATGAAGGTGGGTCCGTGAACGTTGGTGCCCTCGCATATTCTTAGCTTACTACGACCATCGCACGTGAAGCCATAGGGCCCACAGTTTATGGTTCGTAGAGGAAAGTAGGCGGCGTTGATCGTTTGAAAAAGAAGTGCCTGCAAAGTAATTTCAAAAATGTATGGTGCGCAATTAAAATCTAATCTAATTTCAGGAACTAGTTATCGCAGTTTGTTTGTCCCGAAAGACCTACTTACTATTGCGTTAATTATTTCTTTGGTTGATGAACAAATATTACTCATACGGGCCAAGGCAAGTATCGCAGTTAGTTTTGTAATGATAACAAAAGTGGATTGCAGAAAGACGGGACTAGACATACAATGCAAATAAACTTATACAAACAACACATAATAACGGTTATGTCAACGAGAATCGAATAGAAAGATGCTGAACAAACAATTTAGACTTACCGAAAAAAATACGATACAGTAAACATGTATTTTCTTCACATGGAACATTTTTCCACTGCACCAATTGCAAGAGTCAAGGTTACAAGAAGACGTTTCAAGCACAACTAAACACATCTGCACTTCTGCCGCTTTCACCAAAACCACGTTCTGGGCCAATTATCGCTGTAGTGCTAAAGACAAGACATACAATAGTGGAGAAATGGGCTCATGTCAATAGGACAATGGTGCGGCCGTATTGAGAGACGTTTCTTTTACTTTGCCCATTCTTTCATATGTAACGCGGTGTTGAAAACCGGCCACACAAGTGACGAGTAAAACTATGAAAAGGAATCTTTTTGTATTCGAATCATTTCAATTCAAATGAATTAAATATTACTGTTAAATGCGAATGTTAATTCTATAGGTTGATCATTATAATTAATGACATCGAGTAGACACATTGCGGGTGTTGTTAAGTAGTTTTACGGGCATATAATTTTCCATAAACAAGGGAAAAGAACTCCACCAAACCGGACTTGGCTACCGTGGTGGAGTATGGCCTATACCTTCCTCAGGGAAGAGACCCGTGCCCCTCGGTGAGGACATAGTGGGTTGATGATGATGAAGGGAAAAGGAGCGCTCGTGGCCTAGCCGAACCGAGTGATTGGAATCAATCACTTGTTAAGCAACAACAGGCGCGGTCAGGTGCAGGCTGGGTGACCGTCCCGTGACTACCGCTAGTGGCATTCTTCCGAGCGCTTCCGAGCTTCTTGCGAAGCTTGCGAAGCAGTAGGTGCCGGCTGTCATGTAATAGGAGACATTAAGTCATGTCAGAGGGCTTACGGGCGGCTTGATAACTTCTGACAATAAGGCCCGCCACTGTCTTATAGTCCTCCACCAACCTGGACTTTGCCCTCGTGGGTTAGGCCCCGAGTATGGCCTAACCTTCCTGCGATGCAATAAGAGACCCGTGCCGCAGCAGTGGGGACATACAACCGTTGAAATCGATATCGTAGGGAAAAGAAGAACATTCTTTATTGTAAACCAGATAATCATTACAGAGAAAAACTATATTTTTTAATTATTACAGGACTTGGAGAGTTGTTTTGCTGGTAGGCATGTGTGGGTCACAAAATTAAATGTGATATGAAATAAATAAGTAGTAATTTTCCGTAAACCTACTTGGCAAGAAATCGTAAACATAACCTGTTTACGATTTCTTTCTGATTTCTTTCAAATTATTGGTAATTTTCCGTCCTTAACAAAATCGGCGTTAATTCTCAATACCCATTTGAAAAGAGAACTTTTACTGAATTTTGTTTAAATTTTTACACTTACTTTTTCTTTCCCTAGGAAATTTGCACATTATTCTAATGCAATATTTGGTTTTCGTAGATACATGTGAAATAATGGGGTAAACAAAACCAACGCACCCAAGTAACAACTAAATGCATTTATTAATCAACACTTACATACAGTAAAATTAAATCTACACTAACTAGAATACTTTACTTGTCTAAGTTCACTCGCTGTCAGAGGATTCGCTGTCGGAACTCGAGCTGTCACGTTTCACTGAGCCTGAACCGGAGGTGACCCTGTGGATATAAAAATTTATTGCTTTTCACTAGTTCTGTATTCAATGTAGTAATGATAAAGACCGATTTTGATATGCGCTGACCAACTAGCTGTGCCCCGCGGTGTTACCCATGGTTTATCGATTTTCCCATGGGAATAAGATATTTTCCGTCAGTAAAATGTAGCCTATGTGTTAATCGTTATATTAAATGATATTAAATGTTAATAAAATGTAGCCTATGTGTGTCAACTAACCCCATACCAAATTTTATTAAAATCGCTCCAGCCTTTTAGACGTGAAGAAGTAACAAATATACCCACTCACAAACTTTCGCCTTTATAGTGAGACGTGTGATGTGATTTTGGTGCGAGTTGGCGCATTTATACCGGGTGTTGGGAGGAAGGTTTGCCATATGGCACGTGTGGATTATGTGTCGTGGTTTGGAAACTATTAACCCTATTTACCTCTCCTACCCTAAGGGATGTTAATTGTTTTGAGAAATTACCGAATTTTCCAACTGATGATTCTGTTTGAATGAGTTGAATTTAATTTAAAATGAGTTGATTAAATAGTTTCTAAATGACCTCACCTAGGGTTCAATGTCCGCAAGACTAATGCCCTATGGCAAAGCCTTTGATAAACATCTTGTATAATGTCTGATAGGGTGAACTAAGCGTTCTATTTGTGATCTTCATGAATAATCGCGATTTAATACGTAACTATTTATGGTCATAGTTATATTATTATCTCATCTTTAGGCAGTAAGAGATGGGAAGATGAACAGCTTGACCCTCAACCGAGTGATTCATAATTTACGCATAAGGGAATTATCATCTAGGCTGGCTAACTAATAGTTTGACCGCAACGTATACAAAATTGTATTACATTTTCTCTTGAGTAAACCAAAGAGAACATTGCGCAGGATGATTTTTGTAATCGATAATCTGGTACCGATCGGTACAAAAGTCGTTAATACTTAAACATATCCACGAGTGTGGTAACTCTCGCCATCGGAGCGTGTGAGGAGCGTCTTAAGCACTCGCAGGCTGGCTATCCGCTTGACCACTTACACAGAGGCCGTGGGTGCAGATCCAGCTGGATGCCGTTGTACTTGATTGATGCCAAGGATCTCAGCTTTAACCCTGTTAATGATTCCTTGCCTGGTTCCCATAGAGCAGGGTATTAGTTTGGGACTAGGACAAGTTACTGTGTTGTGTGGAATTTGTTTAAAAAAACGCCCCCAGTCAGCTTATTCCTGCACTGCACTGTTATATCATAGTAGCGTTATCGCTCCGTCCTCAGAGCGGTTGAGGAGCACTTGCAGGCTGGCTATCGCTGGAATATCTAGACTGAGGCCTAGGGTTCAATCCCCGCTGGAGGCTGCCTTACTTTATTCGTGCAAATGGCCTGATACTGGTTTTATGTCTGTACCTGGATAAAGCACAGGGTAACCTAGTTTGGGGCTAGTACAAGTGATTGTGTTGTGTGGAAGTGCTTATTATTAAGCGAACAGCCCCTCGGGCGCAGTTGCACTTAGGAAGATGTAGCCACTCACAGGTTATAGGCATTCACGAGCGCCGCAGCGGAGGGATGAAGTGCCTCTCCGACGGCCGCGTGTGGCTCCCGTAGTAGCGCTACCACTTCGTCCTCAGAGCGGTTGAGGAGCGTCTTCAGTACTTGGACGCTAGCCGCAGACGCCTCCTCGAAGCCGCACTCGGCTAGGTAGGTCACTGCCGCCTGTTGATTGGGGAATGTGAATGGAAATCTCTAACTACGTTGTTAAATAAAGGGTGTCTCAAAATGTTTTTCGCATTTAGATGTTAAATAGAAACAACAACATCAATTAAGCCTCTTTTTTATTGTTAAATTAAAGAGCAGTTCTTAAAGTTTATATTTATGAAAAACAACAGTTTGCAAATGCCTACCATTCACTTGTTCACTTGTGTCCGTGACGTATTCTTTTGAGCTAGTGTTGTAGTCTCTAATATAAAAGTATTTTAGGTTTTGTATCGTTGCGCCAAATATCGCCGTCCTGTTGCAATGTGTTAGACTTTTAAATGAGTCACTCACGGCATTCAGACATTCCAGACTACTTTTGGAAATTAAAATGGGATGACCTCCTCAAAGTCCTGACCTTGAAAATAACAATCGAATTCAAGGTCAGTACTTAGGAGATTAAGCGTAAACGCGCGTTGCCTAAGCGAGCCAAACACGTCGAATGAGCTGACCGTAATATTTGTTAGAATTTTTTGTATGAAATCTTAGCCGAACGAAACTAGCTTTAGAATTATTTGTATGAAGTCCTAGCCGAACGAAACAAACTTAAGAATTCTTTGTATAAAATCCTATGGAATCGCCAACACAAGGTTTTTCCAAGGAGCGATTCCATAGGATAGGAAAATTTGAATTTGAAGGAACACGTAGCGAGCAAATTGGCGTCTTAGTAAGCACCGGACATATGCCGCCTGAATATCTGAGAGTTTGCTGTGGCCCAGAAACTGTGCCCGTTTTTGTATGCCAAACACTGTTGGCATACAGAAACGTGGCTGAATCAATATAACCAGTTTGCCTTGCTTATTGCCATGAGAACGTAATACAGCGACAATAGGAGGGCCTTTCCAAAACCTCCTCTACCGCGTCCCACGCCAGGCGCTAAATTTAACGAAAACGGAGTAAGGAAATTCACATGTTCCTGTGAATTAGCCTGACTAAACTATCTAAGTCAAGTACCATATCTGTGCACCAAGCGCTGCGCCCCAGACACTGTAACTCACAGCAGAAACAGCCGGGCTCCCGGCGGATTTGCGGCCGGCGGCCGCAAATCTTTGTACAGACAAGTCAAACTGACCACAACGCCGAAAGCACTATCCCTGTTAGCTTGTCTGTCGTCACTAGAACGTCACTGTGCCCAGGCCACTAGTCCTAGAATGTAACTAACAGTAGCGAGTCTCTCGATGACGGCGGCGGGAAATCAAACTGAGCAAACGCCGAAAGCACTGCTGCCCTTGTTGGTTTTGCCTGTTTTCATTAGAAAGTCACTGTGCCCAGGCCACATGTCCTAGGAATGTAACTCACAGCAGCAATAGCGGGCTTGCCGGCGACGGCGGCGCGATCGGCGGCGGCGGCCAGTACGGCGGGCCGCGCCGACACCCCGGCGGCCTCCTCTGCGCGCAGTCTTCGCAGAGCCTCCTCCACTGTGTCCCACGCCGGCGACGCCTTGTCTTGCGAGTCGGCGCACAGCTCTATTATGTTACTGAGGGCGTTGGCTGACATCCTGCGGGCGAGAAAGTTGCAGCCCCAGTTTTGAATCTTGGTCTTTTTCTATTCTCGCGTATGGGGTAAAGGGCTATGTTACCAGTGTCTATGTATTCTACGTGTGTTTTATGCTTCTAGATATAGGTAGGTAACATATGATTATAGCTATACAATGTACCAGTGTTGATCCCATAGTGTTTCGATAACGTCTCATTGCTTGTAGACATCTCAGATATTTCGAGAAGCGATGAGGCGTTATTGCATAGCAGCTATGTGATTACTACTATACTATAGCTGTAATCACATCCTATATCTAGCCACATCTAGGAATATAATATAAGAACTTATTATATTGTAGTTGCACGCAGCTTCGGTAACGTGGGATAATATTTTGTTTTTTTGAGACAAAAAAATTGCTTCCTTTTTCCTCAGGAAGCAATCTATCTTTCTAAATTTAATTGAAATCTGTGCAGCCGTTTAGGGGTAAAAAGGGAACTGACAGGTACTTTCGCAGTTTTTTAGTATAGATGTAGTATAAAACGTTTCGTGTTTTACTTGATGATAACTAAAAGAAATATAATTTACAGTAGTTTCTTCTGGAATCTGCACATACGCGATTTCAAATTTACACTTGGTAGGTAGCTATTTTGAGGAATGATTTATACTTCTATTTCACACGGAAGGTAGAAAGTTGATATACATCTATTCTCAGCGTATTTTATAAATGAGGTTTTCTTACGGTGGCGGTGCTGGTTTAGCGGTCCTGCCTTTCTGTTCCTCGTCAACAGTTTGCCCGAACTTGAGCATGTCCGCGGCAGCGGCGCGCGTTTTCTCTTTCACGTCTTCGGCTGAAACAAACACACATTTAGAAATAGAGTAATTAAACTTTTTACCTTGTTTTTGAAACAATATTGCATGGAGCAAGCGGGCGCATTGGGATCCTCAACGCTAAAATGGAACCGAAAAGACCGCTGAATAGACTGATCTATCACTTCCTGGTTTCAAGCTAGAATACCCTGTGCTGTGGCCTCGGTAGCGCAGCGGTTTGCAACGCTGACTGTAAAACCGAAGGTCTCGCGTTCGATCCTCAAACTGGGAAACGAACTTTTCTAGTTTGTCTCGGGTCTTGGATGTTATCTATGTATTTATGGTATTAAATCTGAGTTAGAGCCTATAACACAAGTCATTTAGTTGTACTTAGTATAGGGCTAACGAGATCTGTGTAATACGTCGATGAATATTTATTTATTAACTAGGCAAGGGCATCACAAACAAGCCCAGACTGGGCTTGTTTGCATTAATCTAGTACGGTGGCCTCCGATGGGATCGACCCCACGACCTCAATTTTGATAATGTTAGCCGCTAGACCAACGAGGCGATATTCTTAGGTTTTATCCCGAATGCTAAAACAACGAAGGGTTTGAGTTTTATACGAACGTGTTTGTATGTTTCTATATGTTCACGTAGACCCCAAACGGTTGGATGTATAAGGTGTCAAATGAAATTGACGACCCGAGTCTATATGAAGTCACGAAAAAACTATTCAGCGGACGTCATCTGCCACCTTGATACTAAAAACTTACAGTCAGGATTTTCGGTTTAATTCCAAAATGTACTTAAAGAAAACAGAAACTGTGCGTAACCTTTAATTTACGTTATAAGTTAAACATAGGTGTTTATTTCAAAATCTAGATCCAATTTTGTTATTATTTCTTTTTCTTACTTCTGGTCGTGCAATAAAATGTTCTATATCTATTAAAAGGTATTTATGTGGTTTACTGGACCAACAGCCTGATGACTGGGCGACGTGGTCAAGTCGGCAGAGGGCCCGTGGATACGTATGGTGGGAGACCGCGAAAGATGACATGTTGGGGAAAAGGATATCCATCATTGGGCAGACGTGGGCTTATGATGAGGATGACCGTACTCACTCTGGAACGGATAGCAATTGCACATGGCTTCGAGTAGTTTCTCTAGGAGCCGCGCGCGCTTGGCATGGCCGAAAATGACCAGCTGAGACCACGCCTGCACGAGACGGCCGCCCGCGCCGTTCGCTTCCAGCGTCTTGATTATCTGATGACAGGACAATGTATACTTTGAAATTAATAGCGTCACCACTTGTCTCAAGTCTAAAACATACATAGGTGTTCAATAGAATAACAATAGCACGACAATAGCTGTCATTTGACTATCTTTTATAGTAATAATTAAGAACAGACTTCTTACGCGGGGAAGATAGTCACGCGAGGCGCCGAGTTATTGGAATTTTAATGTTTGTATTAGTCAGTAAACCACCAAGTGTCAAAAAAAACAACTATTACCGTACTAATATCACTCTATTGGGGTCTGAGTAAGTGTGAGTGAAGGTGCCACTAGACGCCGTATAAATCATCTCAATACGTAGATGCAAACGGCACGATTTCATCGATCTATAGAGCAACTTAAGAGACTCGCCCCTCTGGTTTTACCCCTTGGATTGTAGAAATGAAATGAAAGGTTTTATTCAAAGTAGCGCAGAAGATGCGGCTTAATGAACGTTACAATACAAACTAGGTGTCCATTTGAAAATCCAGATCATTTTGGAAAAAAAATGGATAAAAAAACTCCAAACTTAGTCTTTTCAAAGTCAGAAATTAACAGAGTTTACACTAACAATCTTCGAATATAATATTGTACGCAGCTGCTAGTTGGCCAAAGTTTGCAAGAAAAACAACTGACAGCAGTTAACAATAAATTCAGATTGTTAGCGGACGAATTAGGATAGGTAGGAAAGATAATCGGCTAAGTGCGCTTTTGAGGCAAGCACAAAGGTTTTCGTTACAACTACAAATATTATTGGTATTTATCTAAAACGTCTTTTATTCCATTCAGTTAGCGCTAGCACTAACTTCTATAACTTTCACTGCCATAATAAAACTAGCACTAAGGGTCACGACCATTAGTGCTAATAGTGCTACTATGCCGTCGATACGTGACCGCGTATCAGCGGCTGATTTAACGTCCCGATGACGTACTCGGGTGATATGACACATCAAACCAAAAATTACGTAATCAAGAAGGGCAAGTGCGCCGTTTAGACAGTCACAGTTTTTATAAAAGGGTCATTTTAAGTTTTGATGTCATCTTGTCTCAAATGCCGACCTCTGTGGCGCATCGGTAGCGCATTTGCCTACTATGCGAGAGTTCCCGGGTTCGATCCCTGGCTGGGGAAAATAAAACTCCATGTCTTGGATGTTTACATGTTTGTGACGTTGCTGTTTTTGGTTCCCACGACACAGGGTATCCTAGTGTGGGGCCAGAAGTAATGTATGTCGAATATAAAAAATAATACTATTAATCTTCTTATAATAAAAATAAAAGCTAATAAAATATAATTATTTATTATTAAAAAAAAAAAATAATTCATTTAGGGAAAAATCCTAAAAAAGGAAGTAATACTCCTAAAGATAGTAAATTTATGTGCCTGTATGTAAATGTTATGTTATGTACCAACCTCCTCCATGACGGAAGGCTCCGGCACGTAGACATTGGGCACCAGAGTGTCCAGGAGCGCTATTGCCTGCTCGAAGGGCGCTCGCCGACACGCCACTGTCACATAGTGGCGATAGTAGATACTCTCTTTATACGCGTCCCCCACTAGTTTATAGTTGTCGCCCTTCATTAGAAGAGAGTGGACGCGCTCGGCCATTGCTATGTCCTGGAAATGTGAATGAACGTGTGTTTGAAGGAACGCTTTTAGGGAGATACAGTTTCTAGCTATATTTATGGTGAAACCTCTTGTCTTCGTTTTGAATACAGCCTTCTGAGGCTATGACTCGGTAGCGGAGGGGTAAAACGGCGTCTCTCGATCTCGTCTCTCGGTTTTCTAAACTATGTACATTTCTGAAGTTATAGTAGCAATACTCGCTAACGACGGGGGAAAACATCGCAAGGGAACCTTAGCGTCTGAAGAGTAAACATACTTCAGCCCCTGCTACAGACGTAGAGTCGTGTGCACTAACATGTAACCACCTTAGAACCTTGTCACATTAACCTCTTCTAACCTGATGTAAGCGAAATTTACTATTTTGACTTTGACAAGGTACTGAAGTGCATGTAATACATGTTAGTGCTCGTGACTGTACAATGGCCCAACCTAACTACCTAACAGCCTTCTGAGGAAAAACGACAAAAAGAAAACGCACATCGTGGCACATCGGTGGAAATCTTGTAGTAAAAAAGTGATTAACATCTAATAAACTCTGTAAATCATGGGTTTAAACTGAACGACTTTATATCTTCTGCTAAAAATGCTGGTTGTAAAAATGTTCAAGATCAACTGATAGGAGTTGCTAATTTTGACCATGTTAAATGTTATTCTATGTCCAGCTTAGATACAAACTACGTTTGTAAGGGAAACGCCTCGCTATGCGCCCTATGAAGTCACATTTAGGAAAGACGTGCAAGTCAGTCCAAATTGAATACCTGTAAATGATCACTGCAGACTCCCATGGCAGTGATAAAGAAGTTAGTGTCTGAGGGTTCTTGGGCTTCCAGTGAGTCCCGTTTCTCCAAATCGTTTAGTATATTTGACAGGATGTCCACACGTGGCCCTCCTGAGACAAGAAACAGAATTACTTGCATCAATAGTAATAAGTATCCCCCCCCCTACTTATATTAATTCGCACTACCCACCCAGCCAATATCCACAAACCAAAGGTTGACTTAAAGAAAATGCTACTTAAATGCTAGCATTAATTCAATTTATCTTTTTTATAATAATAATATTAATATTAGTTTGGGGTTACACGCTCTAAGCGTACACTTTTATCGGCTAGTAAGTATTAACCGCCTTGAGTTGACTTAAGATTTGTTCGTACTAAAACTTAAAACAAAATATTTAACACGATAGATGTTAATGTAAAATATAATTTAAAAAATCCTGTACTACTAAGCCTAACGACCCTAAATATATCGCTTTGAACACATAAAAGTAGGAGACAGTTTTGTTGAATTCAATTTAAAAATCTTGGTTTTAATCTTTGATTTGAGTCGCTGAAATCGCCATTGCCGTAAACACCCTGGAGTGGCGTGATCGACACCGCTAAGTTTGTAAAAAATCGGATGGCCATAATTACACCCCAGCTATATGCGTATTTGCAAGTTATGTGGCCATATAGCAACGGTTATCTTGGCTGACAACGTTTTAGTATCTTCATGAAAAGTGAAATATAATTTTCAATTTTAATATTTTTAAGCTTCAAAAAAATTTAACTGTTTTTTTAAAGTTTAAAAAAACATTATTTACAACTTGAAACCCGTTTTAAAAAAGATTCTATCCAACAGCGTAATATCAATACCATATTTAGGTTACCCATTCTTTACGCCAGCGCCACTCAGTGCGTGTGTAAGTAAATCAATCCGAAAAAATATTCAAACAACTCACGCTCCTTGCAGAACAGACATAGGAAATAGTAATATGCGGAGAGGGAGGGTTCTATATTGGCGTGCTTGAACTCGGCCAGTAGTTGCATGGCGATCTGTTGCAGTATCCGGCCTCCGCCCCAGGCCGAGATTGATCGCAGGCACGCCGACAGGGTTTCCTGATTCGGTGCGATGCCCTGAAAGGACAATAACAATTGAATTTATTTTTTTGGGGTTACAACAGGACGACACATAAAAATAATGTTATACATAAGTGAATAAAGTAAATTAACACATCCCTATAGAGTATCCCACTGAGAACACAACTGATTGTAGTTTATGAAGATCAATGTTTTGAAGAACAAACTGGGCCTCATCTCACGGAAATGCGGCCCACTTTGTCTCAAAGACACTGTTAATTAAGGACTTTGAAAAGACTAAGTTTGGAGTTTTTTTGACCATTTTTTGTCCAAAATGATCTAGATTTTGAAATGGACACCTAGTTTTGACATGTAACGTTCATTAAGCCGCAGTTTCTGCGCTACTTTGAATAAAACCTTTTCTTTTAATTTCATTTCAGAAGTGCAACTCAGGGCCCCCAGTGACAACTCGACGTGGGTACAGTTTATTTGGAAAGACGTGGGAAATAGTTTACTTATTAATTAAAGGTTGCCTATTCGATGATATTAGGGCAATGGACGAGATTGGCTGGGAACCGGGGAAGTTGGGGAAGCATGACGGTGAAGAGACCTATGTCCAAGAGTAGGTGTCTTTCATGGGATTTATAGACAGATTTATTTAGTATGCCCGCGATTTCTTTCTCGTGGCATTCGAAAATCAGCACATGCATTTTTGCATTATTAGCTGTCCTTTGAATGAGGCCATAAAGTATATTTCTGAAAAAATAACGAAATGATCTAGATTTTGAAATGGACACCTAGTTTTGACTTGTAACGTGGCCGAAGGGGTTCATTAAGCCGCAGTTTTTGCGCAACTTTGAATAAAACCTTTTCATGCCATTTCAAACATTACATAACAATAATATAAATACGTTATATTATTAAAACATCACAAATGCGAATTAGAAATTGCTTTTAGAGTTTTAAATTCCTTTTTGTGGCTTCAATTACGTGTTTCTACGCACATTATTTTTCAACCACACAGAAGGCACCTTCACATGCGTACTTGCCTGCTCATCCATCAGCACAAGAGTAGCCTTCAAAGCCTCGATCCTGAGCGCGGTTCCCTCCTTCAGGAAGCCGATGCAGCTTAGCAGAGCGTTGAACACGTCTGTGGACAGCGGGATGCCCTTCTCGATCGCTTCTTGCGCTAACGCGTGCGCACGTTCCGCCTGCGAGAAACACATTTACGCGGTCTTTCTATAAAAACTAACATCGACGTAATGTCCATCTCTCGGGATCATCGGTATAATGTGTAATGAGATGGAGACCATCTATTCTAAAATTATATTGAAATAAGTTACAACAGTTACAAAGGTAGTTTAACAAAAACATTTGTTGGCGTTCCTACGAAAGTAGGAAATGGAGAATGGAAAGAAGGAAAGGAGCAAATAACTAGGTATAATTCAAATAAAGAATACAGTCCATTATCAGCTAGCGAAACAAATTCTAAGTAACAATATATACATAATTGTTTGTGATGAAAAAGGTGTAGTGTCACATATTTAGCTACTACCTACTTTGTGCAGAGTGTCACATTGTTACTCAAATAAGTCATAGTTGTAACATGTATGAAATAAATTAATAATATGTTCTTGATAACTTTTTTGTTACCTACTCTGGAGTCAGCAGACTAAATATTATCCTAAATAATAAATTTTTAGTTCTTGCAAACTCAAAACGACGTGTGTGTAAATACCTGAAAATACTTAGCCATTCCTTGAATGATAGCGCAATAAGCTTCTGGTGTTTTCAGATCCATGGAATCGAATATTTTGTCAGCGAGTCCGCCTAATCTGTAAAGAAACGAAACGGAAACGATATTTTTTTTTTTTTTTTTTGTGTTGATCTAGGTACATGTAAAGAAACTGTTGATAATAATTAATAACGGTTATGAAAAGCAATAATGTCTACGAAGTTGTTTGCTCTTCTGCAAATGGCTTTGGTTTCTATGTTACGAGTACATAAATTTGTGAATAATTTGTGAAGCAATACCACTAGCTGGATTGAATTGTGAAGGCCGAAAGCTTTTTTTTCGTTATTACAAACTGAAATTTAGCAAAGAGGATTCTTACCTCCAAGTAGCGACTTGTCTATCCCTCGAATTGGCTGCGAACCACCTCTCTTCCATCCACTCCATGGAATCAGCCTCCTTTTCATTGTAAAAGCACAGCAGCTGCAGAAATTTGATCTTCAACTCTTCACTGACGCCCTCCACTCCTCCAAGTAGTCGAAAGACTTGGAGCGAGTCCTCGACTTGGGCGTGATCGATTGTGTAGTTCAAATCTTCTTCTGTCACCTGGAATGAAATGTCCAATAAGGGATCGATAAGTAATATTTTGGTTTGTTGTTCACTGCACTGCACAGCCTCCGAGTCAGTACTGAAACTAACTTCGTTTAAGTTCATCTTACCTTTACCCCTAGGGCTTTTATTGCTTTTTAAGTTATATAACTTTTTATTTTTATGCTAAAAAAATAACCCTAATATCTCATACACTAACAATCTACTAACAGTTGGTCTAATTTGGTATGGTGATGATGGTGATCTTTATGAACTGGTTTGCAGTTGTAAGAAAACAACTAATGGCTGTTTACAGTAGATTGAACATATTGAAAATGTATGAGAAACCAAGGTAGTGGTACCCAAATAAATCCAGTCACAATGTTCCTGAGTACATAAAAAAATAACTCCTAGCTATTAATGGTAGATGAGAGTTTGTGTCCGAGATACCACAGGTAAGGGCAGTACCCAAAGAAATCCTGCTCACCTTGCTCTCCTCGTTATAAATAGGCTTGGGCGCATACGCGTCGATGTGGGGGTCTGCGTTGAAGTGCGGCGTCTTCGCCTTTAGCGGAGGGTCCCAGACGCGCGTGGTGAACCACTCTGCATGGTTGTCGCGGACCCAGGCGGCGGCGCGCCGGCCCGCCTCCGCAGAAAGAGCGTACGCGCGCTTACGGAAGTTGGAGAGCGGGATTAGGTACGGGTCGTCGTGGTATCTGGGGATTAGGTCCACTGTACGTTAACATACATCTTTATCCAGCAGGAGGCACCTACTCATACCGACTTATGTATTAGATTTAGGATGATTTGGGAACAGGTGGTCAGAAGTGGAGATGTTCCTCGCTGTCTTTTTTTCCACTATAACAAGACCCAAAGATTGCAATAACATTGCAAAACAGAATGTAAATTCATTACGTTTAAATACATTTCTGCTTTTATGTCTGGGTAGACGAAAACACGGCCCCAAAGTTTTTACATACATACATAGCCTTTCAAAGAATAATATAAGCAATAGAGTAGTCGTTACTTTTCTCTGTTCAGTAGTCTACTATGGAATAGCAGTACAATGGTAAAACCCGCGGAAACTAAATAGGCTTCTCTCATGAAGACAGAGTGTTATACCATTGGGATCCGATTTCTTACTAGACTATCAATAGTGTCAATAAAACAATTATCACCTTATTAATAAGACTCGATTGAACAACTAAGCATTTTAGGGATTTGCCTTTAGGGTTTGGCACTTGCCACAGTCCTGACAAACCTCTTTCGCTTCCTTAACATACATTTATCTTGCCATTTGCTCCTCTCCTATTTGATTTGAAGATTATCAAAGATAATACTACATTATGCTGCCACATCAGTAAACCAGTGCTCTGGTTTATTCAGAGGTATTCAAAGGCAGCTGATATTTTTTTGGCTCATAGCAGCATTAGATTTCATCCCTTTGGTATACTGTAAAATCAGTTAAACTTAATCTTTTTACTAGTTCTGAAATATATTTATTATCAATGTCAGAGTACAAATTATACCTGACTTTTGAGTGGCATAGATCTAAACCTCGAATGCTATGTGGAAATTACTTTATTAATCTACAAGCCCCGGCTGGGGACAAAAAAAACCCAGGACTTGGATGTTTACATGTTTGTGATGTCGTTGTTTCTGGTTCCCACAACACAGGATATCCTAGTGAGGGGCTAGAGACAATGTATGTACCTGTATGTAATTGAGAATAGATGTATATTCCAGTCACAAACTGAAAGGTATTTTGATAACCAACTACTCTTCATCAACTTTTTTATGTACAATAAAGTGTTCTCTATCTACTCGCTGAGAGATTGGCGTTAATGAAGAAATTACTATCTACTGTGAGATGACCAGCATCATTATTGGGATGGCAAAGAAACCAACATTAACTACAACATCTGGAAAGAAATAATATACCTGGCTATATAGTCTCTGCCTTTCTTCCTCATATATTACTATACTGGAAGCTGATACCTATATATTATTACTGCACTTGATTGTTTTTTGGGGCATTTACAGGGTACAGGTGTGAGTTTATGAAATAAATTGTTTGTATAACTGTCCAGTCTAAATTTAAAAGTGTTTACTGAGTCAACACTAATGTTAGCCTGTGCACAACACAGGAATGCTTTCAAGTGTTGCTTGCACATGGTTCATCTTTATTCTTGTGGCTTTCGGGTTTATAAAGTATATGTTGTGTAACACCTACACGTAACCATCAAGGATTATATAGGTTTCGATGGTTTCTGACACTTGGGATTCGAGTGCGGAGACACGCTGGAAACTCAAGTGCTTCCAGTTATTTTCAAAGGATTTGTTATTAAGTAGAGCTACTTTTTAGGCTCATTTGTTGTAGTATTGGAACTCAATATCTTTTGAAGGTGGATATGAGGTTATTAGTAAAATTTTTGTCCTAAGGGATATTAGTATTTTTTTATGACTCGCGATGCTCGTAGGTACATAGTAGTATATTAAACAGGTCTAAGGGACATTTCCTTACTTGTAATGTGCAGCTGTGGGATCGGGGCCTACAGTAGCGGCTAGCGCTTGTAGGATATCCGTGGGACCTCTAGGAATTCGCGGCGGTGGGGAAATACCATCGCTGGAGGCTGACGCCTGGGGCAGCTTCTGACCTTCTACGGAGGTCGTGTAGCGACATACACAGGCTAATCGTGACCATTGCCTGTGAGAAACGATATTTACTTACAATTAGAAGTTGGGTACAGTAAATTGTATAAATACGATAGGTGTGATAGTATACTTTCTTACCTCGGTAGGACGATGTTTGAATACATCGCAGTAACAAAAAGAGACTGAGATTTATAAGTATTTTATAATTACCCGAACTATTATATCTTAGGCACAAGCACAAATCTTATGAGGTTATGTTATGATTTTGGCTTTTTAATCTGTGATGATTTGATGGTCACACAGATTAGGTACATTACACAGATCACAATCACAGAACAAATACACTGAGTAAAGTTCGTAAATGCTCCACACCTACAAGTATTTCTGAGGCGATAGATACCTGTTATACGATTCAGATATGTACTTTTCGGAATCTTGTAATCGTAAGCGTAAGGTGATCTACAGAGCTTCGTGCTACAGAGTGACTTCGACTTGAGGATAATGTAGCGTTTAGACGACGTAACAAAACCTCTGAACTAAACGCACTCGTAAGCGGGAAATTCGAATTTTGCTAAGTTTTACATACAGGATACGGAAGTATACCAAGTAGGTAATAAAGTAATAATAATCACCATCAACCCTTTACGCCCCCAACGAGGAGCACGGGTTTCTTTCCTGAGGAAGGTATAGGCCACACACCGCGGGGCTAAGTCCGAATTGGTGGAGACTTGCAAGGCTGGTCTTACTGTCAGAAGTTTTCAAGCCGCCCTGAGGCCTCTGCCTTGGCTTAGCGACTGCCATCCATCACCACGGCAGCCGGCACCAATTACTGCTTAAGGTGCCTTGCGAAGCACGAACTGCTCGGAAAAATGCCACTAGCGTTAGTTGTAGATGGTCACCCATCCATGCACTGAACGCGCTCTATGTTGCTTAACCTTCGTGATCATTTAGGATCACTCAGGCAGCCGGGGGCTACGGGCGATAGTAATAATAATGCCAGTGAGGAAGTGGAATATATGCTTTAAATTTTTAGCTACAGTATGATCTATAGGTAGGTACTTTTTCAGGATCTGTTACCATACTAAAGAAATAAATAAAAAAACAAATACCTATATCAATCAGAAAATAAAGAATCTTATAGAACAAACTTAGTTGCAGAACAACTCTGAATCTGAATGTAACTAACAACTTTCAGGAATGAGCAGTTTTCAGCACAAGTTCACAAATCAATTCATAGATGGCGCTTACAGGCGTGGCCATAGAAGAACCAGAATACGGCTGTCAAAAGTAATCTGCGCTGAGCAAAATTTGACAGACGTGTCCCTGTTCTTGTATGGCCAGGGCTGTAAGCGCCATCTATGTATTGATTTGTGAACTTGTGCTGAAAACGGCTAATTGCGCATTTGAGGTACCTAACCCTGCCTTACCTAGGTATATAGGATGCTCTTGGATACATTATTTTGTATTCCATTCAACATGCGTTGCGAGCTTGGGGGGAAAAAGCATTTACGTTGCTTAAAAGATATTCAGCCGATTTAATTTTAAATGTCGCCGACTTAACTACATTGGATCTTAAAGGATTTTCAAAAGTTACTATAATCCATAGGCATATAGAAAGCTCAAGAAGATCAATTACTTACTAATACTTACTAAAGTGTAATAAATCTTTCTAAGCCAAGGATGCTAATATAAAATCCATGTGATAAGCAGGTAGGTACAATCGCCAGCACATGCGTGCACACTAGCTACTCCGAAATATGTAATAGGTGTATCGGAGTGCACGTATGTCGCATATAATGGCAATTTGCACAAACAATGTAACCTGTCGACAGTACATAGGTACTCTAAATAAATTACAAGATAAACGGTTCGGAAGAATAAAGCGAATTATTTAATAAATCAGTAGGTATCAGTTACAATTTACAAAATTATAAAACTAAACATAACCACAATCAGCGATGAGAATACGACTCTCACGTCGAAGGCTCCATTGCGCTGAGTTACTTCAAAGACCACAGGGGTCCCGTTCCCCACGTCTACTTCCACACTGGGCTTCGGAGTATCGTTAGGCTGAGATACTCGAACTTTACATACAAACTCGGTTTCTTTGACACAATCACGTAGAATCGGATCAAACAACGTCGCTGTGGGGCACTTTATCAACCTTGGAGACACTATGTCACTCAACCCTTGTATGCAAGCGATGTAAGACTTGCAATCGCCTAAGTGAACATTCTCGAAGTTTCCCAGCCCGGTGCAGTTGAACGGCAGTTGTATGTCCAAGCACTGGTATTTGGTGACGTTAGTGCAGACATTCTCAAGGGGGCTGAAGATGAAGCTAGGAGGGCAGGTGAGGTTGTAGTCGATGAAGTTGCTGTTGCCGCTGTCGATGCACATGGTGTATGCCCGGCAGCCCGGCACGGCGTCGTTGGGGAACCGACCACTCGCCGTGCATTGGCTGGCCAGACTCGCGCTCTGGCACAAGCACTGAAACGCAGAGCAGGGAAACAATTGTATTATGTTGAAAAATTAATAAATACATTCTCAAAACAACACTCACTTGCTGTCTTACTATATAATGTATAAAGCTAGTATGAGTCAGTATTTCGATATCCATAGAACTTATTTGTTACTATTGGCGATGCGAGAACGTGGAGGGTCTTGGCATTTTTGAATTTATAGAAATGCACAACTAATTAATACAGTTCTGGCGACTGACGCCGACGACGTCAATATTACATTCAGTGATAATAATTAAGCGTAGCAGTATATTTTATCAAATTATTGATGATGCAAATTTTATAAAACTAGGTACTTATAATAAAAACAATGACCGACGGCCTAGACAGAACATTGAAAAGCAATGTAAGTGTTTTCAGATTTTATAAACCACCATTAGGGAGTAAAAGTCATGAAAATTCTTTGTATGATTTAGGCTTGAAAATGTTACATTATTATTACGAGTATAATAGGTAGTTTGAATCGTTTGCGCACAGGAACGTGCGGGACCAGGAAACCAGTGATTTTCGTGATTTTACTTCGAAAATTACAGATTTCCATGCAACATTGTATACCCTATACAATGTTGCATGGAAATCATTCATTCCCGAAATCATTCCCTTAAGGGTATAATTGCAATAACAGAATAATATATGTAATTAGTAGCCTATAAATTAGGTTTCGTGCATTTAACTTCAAAAATACGGTATTTCCACACCATATCATTCCCTAATTGTACCCTCTTGGGGGTAGAAGAAGTTACAGGAAAATCCGATCACAAATCCAACAAACATCCTTTTTCACCCGAATGGAATTTTAAAAACTGAAAAAGAAATAATTATTTCACAGTTTTTTATGTTCATAGATTGTATTGGTGTATGTTTTCGTATAAATGACCAGATGACCATAAAATTATTTCATGAAACCTTTGACACCCATTTCACTCCTTGTTTTGTGATATCCTTATTTCTTGTCTACAGGATACACTCTGTGAAAAAAAAAACCAGCACTTTTAGTGCACAGGTTCGGCAGCGTGATTGGCTATAGTCTTGTCTAACACGTGATATTGGCGAAGTTGTACTGGACAATCAGTGCACTGAGTCCATAAAACAGAGTTGAATTGAATTCGGCAGCCAGTGGGCATCGATCACACAAATTCTGTCATAATGTTATCACTGGACCAAACAGGCAGTAAAGCTCAGAAAGTTTTAAAGAAGAAGAAGAAGGGAAGGCATTTCCTTTCTGCTTCGGTAGGGCATGGTGGAGACGAGTGCCACTAAATATTTATTCTTTGGTTAACTTTTAATTTAAAAAATTAAAATAGATTAAATCGAAAGTACCCCAAATGGGCGGCGTGCGTGCATGTAGCGACTAATGAATGTCGTTGAAACGGAAGAGGTCTTTCAGGCAAGTGATCATGGCAAGTGGTAAGCTCTGGTCTGTGACTACCCCCTTCGGGATACAGGCGTGAGGCGAGAGTAATATAACGTAAAAAGGATCTATCCATGTTTGGTCGTAAAACTGCAAGTTTTTGATAGTTTGGATGCTTGGAGTTTTTGATAGATTCACTGACAGGTTTTGTAGAATCGCATTTCCCTTACCTATAAGCAACCATGCTTATAGATAATGGAAAACCCAGGTCAGGATAACCTCAATACACTGATTTAGTTAACTGAAGGAAGCACTGGAATAGATTGGACTAATTAAAAAAAACCGCCTCTTGTAAGAGAGTCCTCTTCTATCGATTGAGATAAATTTAAATTCTAACAATATTTATTATCGTTACAAAAAAGAGAAATACATAGTAACAAACCCACTGACACCGTACATCTATAATATATAATGCAATTTGCTTAAGACAGATGTCGCTGCCTGTACGTAATACAGAGAATATTGTAAAGAGGTTCGAAATTTCACTGATGCCGTGAGTCGCCCATTCGCTCAATTGGTAGAGCGCTGGTACGGATAGCCAGAGGTTGCGGGTTCGAATCCCGGCATGGGTGAAATTTTTAGCCTCTAAATAGGTTTTTAAATATGTTCCTTAGCACGGGTTAGTGCATTAAAAATAAAAAAATAGTGTAATCATGTGAGTACAGTGATATCGTTCCGATGTTAAACCTAACTGCAAAGTAGGTAGTCGGGGCTGTAAGTAATGCAATTTGCTTAAGTCAGATGTCGCTGCCTGTACGTAATACAGAGAATATTGTAAAGAGGTTCGAAATTTCACTGATGCCGTGAGTCGCCCATTGGCTCAATTGGTAGAGCGCTGGTACGGATAGCCAGAGGTTGCGGGTTCGAATCCCGGCATGGGTGAAATTTTTAGCCTCTAAATAGGTTTTTAAATCTATAATATATATTCCCTTCTTTGGTAAGTAACATAGCTACTTATTAATAACCCGATTTAGGGCTTTAATAGGTAACAATTGATTTATATTTTTATTATTACATCACAAAACGTTCTTGAACATAAATTTGATAATATGTCGTTTAAACTCCTCAATAAGGTGAGATTGTGTTTAGTTTTAGATACCAGGTTTAGTTTAAGTTTTACGAGTATAAGCTTTCAGCAATTCGCTGAAAATCAGTGCCGTAGCACAGAATTTAACTGACCGAAAACATTTTCATACTTATATGTTAGTTTTTGACTTAACCAAGTGTGTTCAATAATTGTATAAGCACCAAATGAAATCAACCTTTGTATATCCCCAGTGCTGGGGCACGGGTCTCTTCCTGCATCGCAGGAAGATTAGGTTATACTTCACTATTTAACAAATATTTTTTTTCTATTCCTATTAAGGTACTTAAACACCATGCAGTAACCGCAGAAATCAATTCTTCTAAGTTTTCTAAAAGCTTTTTAAAATTATCTTTTGAGTCGCCGGTATATTGCGCTAAGAATTAAATTGAAAAATAAAACACCCTACGAAACTGTGTATAGGTACTTACAGCAATCAAAACCAACGTCCAAAGGCTCATCATTGTCACTAAATCCGTGAAGCTAGAATGCTTCGAACAAATGAAATAGTACGTAAATAAATGTACCTACTACGCATACATATAAGCCAGCACTTAGTAGTAATCCTTTATGTTGCGTCCTTTTACGACGAAATGATTCAGTTACAAACTCTTTAATTACACTATGTTTAATATTTTTTACTGGGTCTTTCTCATATCGAGCGAGTGCAAGATAATAATGGAAACTAGATCATTGGCTTGATATCACCGAGCACACCTAGGATGAAACGTAAGCGCGGAAGATGAACAATTAGGTGGGAAATTGTATCGATAATGTAGGCTCGCAGAGTTTGTACGAGTATGTAGATCATTATGGAGAATCAGCGAAGAGGTGAAAACAGTGGATCATGCATGATTGCAGACAGGCTCGTCGCCTGGCACATGGAAATACGACAACCTAGTACATTTATGCGTGAGGTCCCGGGTTCGATCCCCGGCTGGGGACAAAAAAACCCCAGGTCTTGGATATTTACATGTTTATGATGTCGCTGTTTCTGGTAGGTACCCACGACACAGGGTATCCTAGTGTGGGGCCAGAAGCAATGTATGTGCCAGTAGGTATATAAATGTTATGTTATATTAACGACCAAAGACTCAATAATGGAAAGACTACATTGGTACTAATTCGTAAGAGTAGACTACAGAAAAAAGCATAAATCTACACCTTTATCCCGAAGGAGTAGGCAGAGATCAGTGTTGGACCCTTGCCAAAATAACTTTCAATTAATTTTTAATTAATGTTTTGTATGTTTTTTTTTGTACATCTACTTCCTTCTCTAATGTCGATAATAAATAGTCGAGTTCATCCGAAGGTTGTCTGAAAGAGATCACTTTTAGTGATAAGGCCGCCGTCTGTACTCTTAGGTTAAGAAATATCTGTGTAATTTCCATTTTTATGTACAATAAAGTGTTCTCTATCTATCTATCTTTCGCTTTATTAATGTTCGGGATCGGGTATACTCCTTAATGAGAGAGAGAGAGAGAGAGACATTTATTTGCAGCCACAAAGATACAATACACATAACACAATGTAACACGATATTATAATAATACAGACAAATAATAAAAGAAAGAACAAAGAAAAATATAATAAAACAAAGAATACTATTTAAAACAAACATTTACAATTTAGAAGGGCATTGTATCTCCGCAGCCACAAACAGGTAGCTGACTCAGCATTTGCTGCAGGCTGGGCCTGCAAGACTGATTTTCAGTCAGCACCTATTCTTCAATTTATACATACATACATTAAGTAATATACCTACATACAGATCTTACATAAAAATTAATATTTATAAAACAACGTCAATAGAATAGGATATGCTGTGAAATATACTAAATATAGAATATCTAAGTAAAAATGCACATAATATGATAATAATATGTAGCAATAAATAATTATAAGCAAAGAAATAACAAATAAGTAATATATATACGTCACCTGTTGGTTGGCTAGAATAAAAAACTATTTAGTATTAAGCCCGCCAATTGTACAATCTTTACAGGTACATTAAAGAATTTAATAATAATAATATATATACACACATATATACTTAAAAGGCGAACTGCAGGGGGATTGCGTTAATGCTTACCTTGCCTTGCCTCCTGCCTTTATTTGCACGAAGTATATCCAGCGGTCCTTCCACCCACATTCGCTCGATATAGGTAGATAGATAGCGAACACTTTATTGCACAATTTCTTAAATTTAAGTAATGTTATACAATTGGCGGTCTTATCGCTTAGAGCGATCTCTTCCAGACAACCTTTAGATGGAGTGGATTGTATGAAGAATGTGGTGGGTAGTTGAATGTCCATAAAAAATAAAATCGAAAATATATTGATACCAAGTAAGGAAAGACGGCACGAATTTAAGTACTTAATTTATAATTAATTACATACTATATAAAGTAAATACGTTTAAATAATAATACACCTACAAACTAAATACTTATGTATCTAAATTCACATGAAACAGTTTTTCAGTATAAGCAGTGATATATTTCTTTAGTCAATCGAAAGAGCGAGGGAGAAATAGAGAGTGAGAGATAGATGGTTTTTCCGCAGCGTGGTGTTTTACTACTATAACAGTGCTAGAAATATTTTGCTATTGCTATACATAGTACCTACCCAATTTAAGTCTCCGACATAGTACCAATGGGTCTAAAGTCGATGGGCCGACACATTCTGAAAACGGCTGGGAAAAATTGGACGAGACTAAACAAGGACAGGATGGGTGGACGTGAAAGAGAAGAGGTATATGTCCAACAGTGGGTTATGTTTACTAGCTGAATAGATAGATTGACATACTCGTAGTACTTACCATTCAGTCATTTATCCACTGGCCAGTGTTCCTCCTTATATTAATAACTAGCTGATCCAGCGAACTTCGTACCGCCTAACCATCGATTCTTTAAAATTTTTATTTTTTTCTCTCCGTAAGAACCATCCTCGTACTTCAAGGAATATTCTAAAAAAAGAATTAGCGAAATCGTTCAGCTGCTCTCGAGATTTGCGCTTACCAACACATTCAGCGATTCATTTTTACTAGCTGACCCAGGGAACTTCGTATCGCCTAACAGTGGATGGTTGTTACGGAGAAAAACAAAAATATAGAATCCACTCTTTATTTTTTTTACTCCCCGTAAGAACCATTCTCGTACTCCAAGGAATATTGTAAAAAAAGAATTAGCGAAATCGGTTCAGCTGCTCTCGAGATTTGCGCTTACCGACACATTTAGCGATTCATTTTTATATAAAAAGAATTAGCGAAATCGGTTCAGCTGCTCTCGAGATTTGCGCTTACCGACACATTTAGCGATTCATTTTTATATTATAGATAGATACTATCTATCACAAGTGTTACCGCTAAAATGGGCTGATTAGATAGATAGACTTAGTTTCTACCATTCAGTCATTTATCCGCTGGCCAGTGTCCGCATATCGCACCCTCAGAACGATAGAGGCCTAAGTAAAAAAATAGTGAAATTGAGTTACAATCATAGATTCATAAAAAGGTATGCCGTGGACGGAAGATTCGCTATGCTCTTTTTTTACAATAAGTGCCTTTGTTTTACTATTCATCGGATAGAGCATACCTTTTTATGTCTCTCTATGATTGTTAGGTAATCAATTTTTTGAGATTTTTTTGAGTATTTAAACTATTTTTGACTTAGGCCTCTTTCGTTCTGAGGGTGCGATATGTCCCATTTCAGAGTAGAACAACAAAAAAAAATGTAACTGTAAAAACTCAAGGCGAATAACCTACGTACTAGAGACTTTAGGAAAGAATATCTTACCCTTTAACATGGCGTATCAATCTATCTATCTTCTATAATATAAAAATGAATCGCTGAATGTGTTGGTAATCGCAAATCTCGAGAGCAGCTGAACAGATTTCGCTAATTCTTTTTTTAGAATATTCCTTGAAGTACGAGGATGGTTCTTACCGAGAGGAAAATAGAACTAAACACATTACCCTCCTTTTGGGCTTCGCCGCAGTCGGGTAAAAAATCAAAGAATCGACTGTTAGGCTGTACGAAGTTCGCTGGGTAAGACAGTATACAATAAAATAATTTGCATGGCTATCAGGGAATAATTTTTAAATTTAATAAAAAATAAGTACTTCTTTTAAATTAATTATTTTATAAAAAAATACCTTTCTCATATACTATACTAATAAATGATAATAGTTTATCGTGCCTTATGCCGTAAGCAAAGTGCCGATTAGACAAATATTCATATTTTAGACAATGTAAGAGAGCAGATTATTTCAGATAATTTCAATGTCAGAAGTTCTTGCTAAAATCAATGGTGTTCGATGGTACGAAGTAACTCATCTCTATATGCGTTACGTACCTACGTAGATACCGTTAGTATATAAGCTGTAAAGCGTAACTTGGGCAATAGTCATGAACCATAAAAGTCCAATTACTTCATCAAGGTGTCCTTTAACCAGATAAGTAAAATTCAAAAGTAACATCAAACGCCATTTCAGGCTGTAAAATGTCGACGCGAGCGCAGCACTATGTTTGCGTTCAGAGATAAAAAGTTATTATTGTTTAGTCTCTTTACGACTGAGATTTACCTACAATGCCATTTATTGCGCCCCTACCTACCTCTATTTAATTACATATACTCGACAAGTCGTCATATATGTCACGCACCTTCCTTAAGCCAATATATGCCATTCCAAATTATTTATACTGCAGGAATCTTGACAGGTGAACACTGGGTGAAGGCTTCGTAGAAGTACACACGCTGCACATCGACCTTTCCAATGACAATCTAGCTGCTCAACGTCCTTCTGCGAACAAAATTTAAATGTTGATCGGGTGGAGTGTACGTACGTATGGGTAATACAATGTTGTACAGTTTGTACATAAGGATCAACTGCATATCAACGTAGCATTACAGGCATGTTATTTGTAAAGGTTTGCCTCATAGCTCTAGCGGTAACACGTATGATTATCATGCCAGAAGTCTTGGGTTCGATTCCCGCTAAGGTCGCCGTTCTTTGACTAGTGCAAATGGCCTCTGTCGGCCTAAAACAGTATCACAAACATGGAAAACTTGTGTGGTTTTTCATGTATGTGATACCGTTATCTAGTAACATAGTTCAGGATTAATTTAGTGATTATGATACGTGAATGTGATGTGTGTGTTACGATATACCAACTGTTATGCTTTGGCTTTGTCCATAAAGACTGAAAGTGAAACTAGTTTGTACATACATACATAACCTCACGCCTGTATCCCAGAGGGGTAGATCGAGACCAGGGACTGCCACTTGCTACGATCCTGACAGATCACCTTCGCTTCATCAACGTTCATAAGTCGTTGCATGCACGCACGCCGGTTCCGGGTACTTTTTATCTTCCCCTTTGCTAATACTAACTATATTACTAGTTTGTTTTACCAGAAATTCAGAACGTTTATTATTATCTAGTGCTTAAGGGCACACAGGAAGAACGTGGTACCAGGGCACGGAAAATACGCGACGCGTTGTATAGAATTCGCGTCCTCTCGCCCTGTCCTTTCTGTGTGGGCCTCGTCTTAACCCTTCAGTACTGAAGGGTTTGTATGAAAGTGAATGGTAAAGACGCCGCGCTTTCCCCCCACGTCCTTACGCTGTGGCCGAGGCCAAAGTTCCGTGGAAGAGTCAAAAGTCAGTGGGATTCCCTGAACTGCATTTCACTAAATCGTTAAAACTTGTTATTGTGTTAGATTAACGTAAGTAATATAACAATATTATTATTGTACACTTTCCCCCCTCTTTTATAATGTCCGTATCACCACATCAAGGATTGACTGGAAGGGATTTCTATTGAAATAAGCACGCCATGTACACTTTTATTTTGTAAATTTTGTGTTTTCTTCATGTGTATGCAATAAAGAATAAAGTATTTTTCCGCAATTATAGATAGATAGATAGTTAGAGAACACTTTATTGTACATAAAAAAGGAAATTACACAGATATTTCTTAACCTAAGAGTACAGACGGCGGCCTTATTACTAAAAGTTATTATTATTGGTACATACCTAAATGAATTCAGATAAATGTGGTGTTGAAATATCTCAGCGCTTGAAATTGGAAATCTACGGTGGGCACGCGTAGTAATTAAGCCCATACTCTCTCACAGAGAGAAGGCCTGTACCGTACAGTGGGCCGTTTATAGGCTACATAAAAAAAAACAAAAGTTTGTAGTTAGGTCAATATTGTTATGAAATGGGGTTCCATAAAATAATGGCGGTGTCATAGCGTTTGAGAAACCGCTTCCAAAAAGCATAGTAAACTTGTTGATGCCCGGCAGAACTGCAACAAATAAACGTAGACACCCTACGAATAAAAATAAGGTCAGTAATAAATTGGTAGATAGGACTGTGTATCACGTGTAACAGAATAGGTAGAGGTATAATGATAAACCATATCAAGAAATCAAACAACTATTATTATAGAAATCTTAGTATGGGAGGCTTTGGAGTTATAAATATAAATCAGCAGTCGATCCACTAGTATGAACACAGTGAGTTGACACACCTTTAGGTAGTGAGGTGTGTCTGATATAGGTACGTACGTCTGATATTAATTTGTAAGAAATGGATCGCAAAGTGCTCTTGGCAATCACACTCGTAAGTTAACATAGACTAAACTCTCAGATAAATCGTATCGGCTTTTCTTTACCAATTCTAGGAAATGCATTTGGGAGCCTGAGGATGCCTCGTGTTAGAGGCGAAACGCGTCGCGTATTTTCTCACACAAGTATTGGTGTTGGTGTGTTCGTGTCTTGCTTCTGCTTGAAAAAGTGGGAGGGAGGGCGGTGCATTGACTAACCGCATGGTGCTTGTGGGATTTTTGCGGAATTTAGCACAGTAATTTTAACTTTTTAATGCAATTCTAGGAAAGTTTCCTGGAACTGTTTACGGCATGTTTCTCTATGAAATACAAGGGGAACGCGTGGAGGTATCGAATTGACAAAACCATTATATGTACTTAATTAGGTCTACAGTCTCTTGAAGCTGTGAAAAATTAAACTTCTATCTAATCAAACGTAAAAAATACGATACAGCCTTTTATGCAGCAAAAATTTTTTCAACAATCAATAAATTTTAACGAACTTTCCGTTGATTAGACCTATGAAATTTGGCAAGTTATGTCCTCTTATATACAATCACAGGGAGAATTTTATACATTAAATCATAAAATAGATTGACTTTAAACTTCGGGAAAAGCTTTAAAAAAACTGCGAGACTTGATTCTTGAATTTTTTATAATATGGTAGTACCAAAATTTAATTGTTCGGAAATTTGTACGGAATCCTCAGTGGGCGATTACAACTCGCACTTGTTCGGTTTTTTATGTGCAAGTACCGGCTGAACAATTGCAATTATTAAAAGCAGCCTCAAGGTGAATTTCTCTTTCTCTCTTGTAGACAGTCTACATGCCCTGGCGCTGCAGCTCTAGCGCCGGCAGGTTCCCCAACAAAACAGACGTAACCTGCAAGACGTACATACTCTGCGTCGCGGCCCCGGACAAAACGTTCGTCCAGTATAACTACACGTGTCCTCAAGCCTCCGTCTTCAATCCCAATACGAGGAAGTGCACTATCGTTTGTTCCGTTTCATTGTCTGAGTTAGGGAAGTTTTCTCGATCATTGAACATAGTACACAACAAAAATTCTACTGTTTACATTTGCAACAAATGGGCTATCTATTTAATTGTGTTTCTTTGCTTGAGTTAGTTAGGGAACAATTTTGATCTGAATAGCACTGATAAGTGATAACCTAATTTAAATTACGAGTAGATGAAGTCCACGCAAACTATTGTATTTATTAAAACAATATTTACAGTTTTTCGTTTAGGCACGTTAAACCGTTAGTGCCGGCTGTGATATAATGGCAGTCGTTAAGCTATGTCAAGGACCTTATGGGCGCCTCGATCACTTCTGACAGTAAAGCCCACCACTGTCTTACAATCATCACTAACCGCGACTTGGCCCCCGTGGCGGAGTATGGCCTAACCTTCATGCAATGCAGGAAGAAACCCGTGCCCCAGCAGTGGAGACATACGTGGGTTGATATCGAATTACAATTTTTATAAATTTAAACCCTATCTTTTGTAACATTTTTTGCTAAGGGTTTTAGCAATGTTTTGATGAATATTTTACAGGTTTACGTCATCATTAACACAAGAAATGTAAAAGAACTTGCTAAATTTCTATAAGTATCTTATAGAAATCCAGCAAGTATGTTTAGGAAAGGACCCTAATTATACCTTATATATCCATCCAAAAATAGGAAATAACTGAGTTAAACTATCTAATTATGAGAGCGTCAAAAATATTGCCAGAGTTTGCCTCCACATATTATATAATATTTACTACGAACCACTACAGCACAGTCTTATTTCTTATCACATCCGGGTCTAACTAAACCCTTAACAAACATGGAGTGCATGGAAAATAATCCATAGCTTAGAACTGACATCAGCCTGAGCAAAGCTCATTGTACCATTACTGGCTATTAGTCGTTATTACCACACCAATTTGCGGATATAGACCGCCAATAATAATCTACTTATCATTTAATCCAATTATCACTATGGGAGATTTCAAGCGAAAGTTTTCAGAGTATAAAGTCGAGCAGCAAATTGGACTTTTATTGAGTTAATTTAGACTCTCTCTATGCAAAAATGGAAGGGAAGCTGCTTATCGGGATCATATTTGTAAGTATTTAATCCTATCTATAGAATATTCTTATTTGTTTACTTAGTTTCATTGTTAATATGCCAACAATATTTTTTTTGTTAAAAGAGTATCTCTCGATCCATCAATGCAGAGTAAATGTGGAAACTATTAAATTTTAGTGTATCACCGTGATATTTTCGTTTGAAACATGCTTACCGAACTATAAATATCTACACTCGATTGTCGGATCACATTAGAGAGAAGTGTAAATATTCCTAAACTCTTTAACCAAGTCGCAGTTTAATATCGTCCTTATTCCAAAATTATGGATCGCAATGCATCAAGTTTTGAACTAAAGATATTTTAAGTAAATATGGACTAAATCAATTTTCAAACTTCAGGTAGCCTGCTCGGTGTGGCAGGCTCAGGCCGTGGTGAACTGCACGGCCACGGGCGCCGGCCGCTTCGCCAACTCAGATGACACCACCTGCCAAAACTACACTCTTTGCGTTTACGTAACCTCCACTAGCTCCTACATCTCATACGACTACGTCTGCCCTACCACCTCCGTGTTCAACCCGACCACGTCCCAATGCACGGATCCGACCAACTACACGTGCAACGTGACGACGACGACGTCAGTATGTACAGAGGACGGCTACATCCCCGATCCTGACTCCACAAACTGCACGACGTACATCCAATGCGTAGAGGTCAATAGCACGTTCGTTGAGACAACGCTGACCTGTCCGGAAAGCACATACTTCAATCCAAATACGACGCTTTGTGAGACCGACTACAATTGTACGACAACGACTGAGGCCACTTGCAACGCTGCGGGCAGGTTCGCCGACACTACTGACACCACTTGCCAGGATTACTACTTGTGCGTGTTAGCGACCAATGGTACGTACCTGAAGTATGATTACACGTGTCCTTCGACGTCCCTCTTTAATCCTAATACGAAGCTGTGCACAGCTAGTTACACGTGTACGAATTAACGAACATTGTCTCTACTTACTTGTCTACTGCAAAACTTCGGCGATGCCTGCGCGGGATGGGAAATTATGCCGCTCTTCATTCCAGACTCAAAAATGTCGTAAAATATTGGTAGAGATGCATCAAATTTGCAAAGCTACAGAAACCATCTGTGAGTAAGGATGTATCCGATTTAAACTAGCTTTATAAAAGATTATTATAATCACATTTATGTCAATCATTACAATGCGTTGATGATCATCATAGTTTTTTTTATCCCATAATTCTATACAGTGACGTTAATCTATTGGTATACCTGTATTGTATTGTACGAGGAATATATTGCGTGCCCGGCTAGTTGTGGAAAGGTGTAGATGGACTCTATCAAATGAATTGATACCTCTGGTTGATTATTTCGGTGTTCAAGCGTATCTATGGGTACGCGGTTATCTATAAATTATCAAATGAGTTTAGTTTTATTTGTACTTTTATTTTATGATAGCGGTCTTATTTCAATTGTGAATGCCTTGTTACGTGGGGTTACGAGTGGTTCCGCGTATGGCATATTCTGTTCACAACGTTTCACTTGATCTATCAACAACGACGCTAGAATTCGGGCAGTCTTGATGTTTCTGTCTAAAAAGGCGGCGTTTTCTAGTTCACTTGCAGTATTAACTTCCCGTGTCGTAGGAGGATCTCGTTCCTTCATAGTAGCGAAGAAGTCTTGAAAATAAATGCTTCTTGCCTTGGATATTTCCTCTGCTGTCAAGTGTGTTTTAGAGCTGACATCGGCTGTATTGATTCTATCACGGGTATTCGACTTGCGCCAATTGTAACGAAATCCATGTAGCTTCCTTTGGTAACGCGTTGGCGACAAGTCACGGATTGAAGAGTCTCTGTTGTAATCCTCGTAGTTGGAAGTCTGAACGGAATCAGGCGACGACGTGATGAGGTAAGCAGAGCTATTGAGTCTACGCAGTTGATAAGTGCGGACGGTCGTGAAAAACGTGGCTCGTTTAACAAAAGTACACTGCACTACAAAAATAGTCATTATAGCAAAGGAAAACATAACACAAAAGAAGAAGTAAATAAAAATGTAATTATTCTACTTGATACGTCACCATGACAATGTTTGCCAATGATAATAAAACCGCTTCGCTATAAGATAGAGAACCTCTTTGTTGAGAAGAGGTCACAAGAAAGGGCGAGTGCAAACAAATCCGAGATGGTTATTTGATAACTCTTGTTTGTGTTTGGTAGATAGGCATGTTCATGTCACGTCTCCTCGCTAGCACCTCCTAATGTGGACCGCATATCAGTAACCTCCAGCCCGCCTGCAACTACACACATGACGTTAAAAATCCTATGCGAGCCAGGTACTGTAAAAAGGTACTTTTATCAGTGGCTTATAAAAAAGATCTATAAAAGTTTGACTCTATTTGAGCTGCTCATTAGCTGCTCAATGTTTTTTCGCGGAGTCCACCTTTACCCCCGAAATCAATTTCAAAAGAAGAAAAAGAATGGTTGGCGCACCGTCTATTATTACTTTAAAAAAAAATTACGTTAAAATCACAGTATAAAATAGAGTGCAGTTTAATAAAGCAATTGGACGAGTCTATTTCACAATAAATTAACTGCAAGGCTCAGCGTAGCCAGATGTTATCGGCGCTTGTAAAAAGTGAATGAAGTCCACACAATGAACGACGAGAGTTAGCTCCCACCACGGAATCAAGGTCAAATTTGTCTAGCAAATCATCCAAAGGCAATAGCTGCAGAGGAAAAGCGGCTCTAGATGTTACTATCGTCTGATCTAATTTATCTTGTACTCTTTGCAAAGATACGTCGATTCTGGAAGAGAGTCTGGGAGCGTTCCCGATGCTGTCGTCATTGTTTCCGCGGCAGTGTGAATACGCAGCTTAATCGTTGCTTCCGTGTTGAGGTGGCGAACGCAGAAAGCACTATTAAATAAATATCTATCAGAGAAGGTCAACTTAAGCTGGTCTTATGTCGCGTATTAGTGACAAATAGAGTGAAGTTCACTACAGGACCATCAAAACGAAGAAAACATTACCAGATCTTGAGATCCTAGATTTGCTCACTTACGGATGTCCGTTGTGTAAACAGCATGCAAAATTTAAGTTTAATTTGACAATCTATAAGTCTAATTTGACAATTTACATAAATAAAGATGCAAATAGGGCGGCTCTACTGTAGTCAATATGGACTTCAAGAGGAATACTTTGAAATCTCAAAAAAGGATCAACTCTTTTGTGCTAAACTTGTAGCATTAAAATATAATAGAACAACTGTAATTTCAGTGTCATGTCGTGAGCAGCCACCACAGATGTGTTGAACTCAATGACTAGGAGGTACATAGTATATACACAGTCTGTATTACAGATTTTGTGCATGATCTATATGCTTCGAAACTATTAATTTATATGTTTCTATGTGTAATTAATACATTGTTCAACTACGTAACAAACAGAGGTAGAAAACTAATATTATTAATGTGAAAGTTTGTATGTAATTATGTGTGGATATTTATTACTCAATCACTACAGAACTGTTGTTGTGCTAAATTTCATCCCAACCCGTTGATTGTGATGAAATTTGGCACAGAGATAGAATATGGGTTGGTATAGCACAAAGCTACTTTATATTATCAAAATTTCTCATCGGACGAAGTAAGCATCAGCTAGTTAATAACTAGGCGCATTGGTATTGTCGTCTAAAATTGTTTAGACCCTGAGATTTAAATATAGAAACTCAAGATTGCCTTAAAACAATTTAAATTCTAAGTTATAGTTCTATAGTAAATTCTGAAAAGAAAGAATACGATCAGCGCTTACTAAGAACAATAGCTATCGGTTACCATTACCACCGTAGTAACTAATTGGCTTTAGAAAATTGAATTGACCAAAGCTCTTCCATTAATGGGCAAGGCTTTTACAAAAAGATTTTTACCAGTCACTTAACTCTCAAATACCTAATTAAAATGGAAGCTGGCTACCCCCTTTTCTAACTCCGAACCTGAATACTAAAAGCCCCTAAAGACATGTTTTGTTGGCGTGATCAATGTTTCAACTTTGTACTACTATAAGGGTTCCTTGTTGACTACGGAACCCAGTGAACACTATTCCCATTCACCATTCTATCCTTCACTGATTCTATTTTTTTTCTTAAATGTGTAATTCGAGATAAACTCTAATTAGAGTTTGTGTTGTACAATAACTTTTGTTCTATGAGTTTTGTCACATATTTATCGAAATATCAGCGCAGACATAATTTGAATATAAATTCTGGTTTTATGCGCTCTTTCAATGCTATACATAGACTCCGGTCAACAATAGCATTACACAGAACAATGTCCATACTATCTAATTATTTGTGTGTTTCAGGAATTGCATATTTCAGAAATTCAGTGTATAGTATAGGCAACAGAGCATAAACCTTTACATTTTATCGCTCAACAGTTACTCATGGCATGAAATAAGCTCGCCATATACCCTTTTTTGGTCTATAATTTCGTGCTTTCTTTATGATTTTTATGTGTGCAATAATGTATAAATAAAGTTACTCATTTTATTGAATTAAAGAATTCAATGCTCATATAACAACATAAGAGTAGAATGCATGGATGTAAAAGTTTATACACAGTTGACTGCACTAGGTGTGAGCTATGAGTTCTCACTCATGTATTTGTTCTATCCTAGCTCTACTTTCTAAACGAACGATTAATAATCGTTTTAAATTACATCAAGGATGTTATTTAACGCAACACACAGCAGAGCTGTCTTGTTGCCAAATTAATCGCCTTTTATAGGTTTTTTGTCGAGATATGTGCTTTGTATATACTCGTATGTGGCTTTGGCTTACTTGAGACAATACTGGTGTGGTGATTCTTGGTGATGGCTTTAACGCCTAACATAAGCCCAATAGCTGATCAACCGTAGTTTTTTCTTGGTAACAAACGGCCGTAAGCCAACAGAGTAGAATATGTTGATGTGAAAGAGTTAATAGGACATACGGAATGCGTGCAATTTCGCGCGCTTATGAGATCTGTTGATAATCAACGCATCGGAAGATCGCCGACAGAAATCGATGTTATGTTTATCACCTACAGAAATTTATAACCCAGGCTCAAGACGTAGCAAAAGGTTTGTAACCTTGCTGAATAAACAGCTGCACACATAATAA
Source organism: Yponomeuta sedellus (assembly GCA_934045075.1). Taxonomy (NCBI): domain Eukaryota; kingdom Metazoa; phylum Arthropoda; class Insecta; order Lepidoptera; family Yponomeutidae; genus Yponomeuta; species Yponomeuta sedellus. The sequence goes on along the minus strand of OW203722.1, from coordinate 17,405,427 downwards.
GAGCTATCACATAGTGAATTACAATGCGCTCTCTAGACATGCGATGTCGCGAACTCTCGCACTGTATGGCCCATCACAAAATTGATACAAAAGTAGTACGACTCAGAAAACACAGACAGACCTTAGATTATTTCGCTAAGTGTGGGCTGAAGTATGAACTAAAGGACCAGAAGAACCAAAGGAAGCCATAATTCAAAAAAATCCAAGCATGTTGATTTTATAAGAAAACACTTTAGGTTTTTTTTTTGTTTTTTAGGTACAAATTGTCTTAGAAATAGAAGTAATAATGGTCTTCCTGGAATGTTTTTAGTAGCTACAAATGTTCAGGCAGTATTTCATCTTGCTCTAGTATCTTGAGACCAATTGAGATTACAGTAATGGCCTATTATGATTTATGAAATATTATAATTTTTTGTAATTTTAATTTACAATATATACTGCTTAAAGAACTATCGTCGTGTCTCATCGACACGACCAGGGACCCCAGGGCTGGCTATTACCTCGGTCAGAGGATAAGTCTCGCCATCCAGCGAGGCAACGTAGCCAGCATACTGGAGACCCTTCCCGGAGGCAGCCATGATCTCGGTGCAGTTTTTTATATTTAGTTTATTTCGAACCATAAAATCTATATAACTTAACCTAACCTCTAAAAACCTAGATGAAATTATAAATTATATTTCATAGAGCATAATTTATAAGATTATAAGTCAACTAACCAATCGATTGTTAGTTGATTAATTAATTAATTATAAATTAGTTAATTAACTAATTTATAATTATGCATCTTTTCAAAATGATGCCACACAGATAGGGCAATCTGGCCTGTCAGCCAATACCTGTAGGATACCAGTGGCGCTGCCCCTGACGCGCTCAATTAAGGATGCTACCCGTTTGCGCATTATAGCATGAAAGCCGTCCGTGCGGGCCTCGGCAAACATGCTTGAGGCACTGTAGGACCGCGGCAGCCCCAGCAGCATCCTGAAGATGTTGTTATATTGTACGCGGAGAGCCCTGAGAGCCCGCTGGGTACAGCTAGCCCACAGGCTGCAGGCGTAAGGGAATTGGCAATAGGCCTTGAAAAGGGTCCTTTTACCCCATCCCCACATAGGTAGTTTATTTTATTTAAGATTTTAATGTACATACATAGTTCGTTTTCCAATATTCATCGTTTATTATTGTAAATAACTAGTATTTTCGTTCGATAAAGAATATTCTATATCAATATATAATTGCTATAATGATGCAGACGCTGATAGGTTTCATTGGGTTACTGTTTAGGCAACAATAGATGTTTTTTATACGATTGACACCTTATAATCTAAAGATAAGGATAGGTATTCTTCATTGTACACACCGAAAAAGAATTACAGAAGGGTTACAAGAGAAGAGGTATAATCGGCGGTCTTATTGCTCATAGCAATTTATTCCAGGCAACCTTAAGTCGGAAAGATTGCAGAACGAGAAATTGAGACTAAGCTCGGATATTCAGGCCGGTATTACAGAAGCGTACTCAAGCGCCAATCTCTACTTAAGACTAGTTTTGAGTATGGATTTAATTTTAGAACGTTACTTGAGTCGAGATTCATCAAGCGCGACTCAACTGAGTAATAGCTAATTCGAGAACGATACTTGGGTAGCAATCTTTACTTAAGTAAAGATCAAATCTGTATTTACTCAAGTGTGGTCGGAACCACGCTTGAGAGTCGATCGGCCAGTTATTATAGTTGTCAATTTGGAATGTCTATTGCAAAATTCATATATTCGAAAACCTTGATTACTATGACGAAATAGTTAATGATAGCAGCAGCCCCTTAGGCATTTAAGGGACGCTGAAGACCCCTACTGCATGGATTCTAATAAGTGTTTATGTGCAAAAACAATTACATTAATATTGGGGTGGTTTCAATGAATAAATTTCACGCAACACAATCACTTCGCGAGCGCTTCCGTGCTTCGCAAGGAGCGTCAAGCCGTTGGTGCCGGCTGTCATATAATTGCAGTCGTTAAGCCATGTCAAAGGCCTTATGGGCGGCTTGATAACTTCTGACTGTAAGACCCGCTACTGTCTTACAATCCTCCACCAACCCGGACTTGGCCCCCGTGGTAGAGTATGGCTTAACCTACTTGCGATGTAGGAAGAGACCCGTGCCCCAGCAGTGGGGACATACAAGGGTTGATAATGAACACAATCACTTCACCTGGTCCCAAACTAGGATATCCTGTACTTTGATAACCAGGCAAGAACGTCGCAAACATGAAAGTACACCGAGACTGTGCTCACTTGTACAAATATATAGGCCCAAAGTGGGAATCGAACTCACAAGCTCGGTCTTGGTAACCAAGCGCCTTAGCGGCTACGCCAACAAGACAGTCAAAAAGAGGAATAAATAAAATAATCAGTAAAACAATCTCAGCTTTTTTATTGCTCATAAATTTGTAACATAATTGACACATATTCTATAAATCCGCTGTGTTGAAGTTGAATTTTTATCTTCCTCGAGGAGGATCCTCTCCACTGTGGTGAAGTTAAAGTTTTATGTTCAACGAGCAGGTTCCTCTCCACTGCGGTGAGGTTGAAGTTTTATGTTCAACAAGCAGGTTCCTCTCCACTGCGGTGAAGTTGAAGTTTTATGTTCAATAAGCAGGTTCCTCTCTACTGCGGTGAAGTTGAAGTTTTATGTTCAACAAGCAGGTTCCTCTCCGCTGCAGTGAAGTTGAAGTTTTATGTCCAACGAGCAGGTTTCTCTGCACTGCGGTGAAGTTGAAGTTTTATGTTCAATAAGCAGGTTCCTCTCTACTGCGGTGAAGTTGAAGTTTTATGTTCAACAAGCAGGTTCCTCTCCGCTGCGGTGAAGTTGAAGTTTTATGTTCAATGAGCAGGTTCCTCTCTACTGCGGTGAAGTTCAAGTTTTATGTTCAACAAGCAGGTTCCTCTCCGCTGCGGTGAAGTTGAAGTTTTATGTTCAATGAGCAGGTTCCTCTCTACTGCGGTGAAGTTCAAGTTTTATGTTCAACAAGCAGGTTCCTCTCCGCTGCGGTGAAGTTGAAGTTTTATGTCCAACGAGCAGGTACCTCTGCACTGCGGTGAAGTTGAAGTTTTATGTTCCATGAGCAGGTTCCTCTCCACCGCGATGAAGTTGAGTTTTTGTCTTCTACGAGGAGGACCCTCTCCACTGCAGTGAAGTTGACTTTTTATGTTCCACAAGGACGATTCTTTCCACTATGGTGAAGTTCCTTGTTCTCATTTTTTCACATCTTGTTTCAAAACAGCGATGTTCAAATTAAACCACACCGACTATGTACAGATATTATTAATTTAATAAAAAATAAATAGACAGACGTCAAGAGAATTATTTATCGACATTTGTTACGTTCCGTTCTGTACTCAAAGCGAATAAATAAACAAGAAGCGTGGACGTTTTTCTTCCTTTAAATATACGGTTCATTACAAACTAATAACTAAATAAAGAAACTTTGAACATTTTATTTACGAATACATAAACATTATTTTAGTTTCCTCTGTATATTTGACATAATTTTCTAAGTTTCATCGTCACGTTTATGTAACATGCGTAAAACGGAATAAAAATCAACACTTGTATTTTTCTTGTCATAGAAAACAAACTTTGATCATAGACAATCTGATTGCAGTTCTGAATCTCTACTTAAGCAGTGATTGGCTGATCTCTACTCAAGAACTGTTTGAAAATAAAGGGAGTGCTTGAGCATCGATTCAGCGCTCAAGTAATGATTGGGCGATCTGAGATCAATCTGTGCTTGAGCATCGTTCTGTAATACCGGCCTCAGAGATAGTTCGTGAATAAATTAGGTTTATTATAAATAATTTAAACCTAAACCGATTTAAGTACCTACGCATTAGTCCTAGTTGACGGCATTGACTTGTTTGTGTCATGTAAACCCCTTTAAAACTTTTTGTAAAGGGGTTTTGTTAAGGAAATCAGATTTGCTTCCAAAATAAACGTGACGCAATGTCGCAGTAAAGACATCGGCTAATATTTTACCCAGGGCCGTCTTTCTGTCCATTCAGCAACAATTTATTTCGCGCTCGAAGTATGTGTCCGTTTTACTTTCCCAGTGTTGCATACGCGGTGGTAATTCAAATTATAGCTGCATTCCGCTGTACAGTCCGTTGTTTTGTTATAGTTACTCTGTACTTACTGCCTCTGTGTTAAGGCCTAAAGGGGAGGTAGCTACACCTATGGCCAACTCTGCCTGTTGTCATCCCGCTTTTGGAATGATAACCGAGTCATGTCGCGAATTCCTACGTGGTTCTAAATGTGCAGCAATTCCGAAAACTCGAGAAAATGCTGTCTGTGATGTGGGGTGAATGTTATAGAGAGTCTCTCTTGTTTGTTTAGATGACGCATACACATACATTTACTGTTACCAACACGTTTAACTCTCTTGCTTGAAGTCGTGGGTTTGATTCCTGCTAGTGGCCGGTGTACTTGTATTGTACAAATGACCTCAATCGGAATGTTTTGCCATGGTTGTAATACGTATCCTTGCCTGGTCATCGTACAGTTTATATGCTAGTTCAGGGCCTAGACTCTGATAACGCATTGTGGTACAATGGCCATTGCATGATCATGGTGATTTAATTTCGTTGCTGCTTCGAGTCTACGCACATATATATCGAACCTTCTAGGCGTTAATGGTATGAATAAAAAACACGTCACGTGACCCCACCATGTATCTGTCATAGTACCATAATGCACTAAGAAAATCGTTGCCCAGGACTAGGACAACTAGGACAAGTGGTCGTGATGTCATCTTATACAGAAAAACTCAAAATGTAAATATTTGTACCTACCTACATACATACATAACCTCACGCCTGTATCCCAGAGGGGTAGGCAGAGACTAGGTACTGCCACTTGCCACGATCCTGACTGATCACCTTCGCTTCATCAACGTTCATAAGTCGTTGCATGCACGCACGCCGGTTCCGGGTACTTTTATCTTTCCCTTTGCTAATACATCCCCTATCTGGTCGATGTATGTCCGCCTGGGACGACCCTTACCAACCCTTCCACTCACATTCGCAATATATATTTGTTTCGTCAATCTTTCTTCCTTCATCCTCTCCACATGTCCAAACCAACGCAACATTCCTTTTTCAATTCTAGTCACTACATCCTCTTTCAGTCCACAACGTTCTCTGATCAGACTCATTTAAAGTAACACTACACATACTTCTCAAGGACCTCATTTCTACTGCATTAATTCTACTTTCTTGGTTCTTTTGCCACACCCAAGTCTCGCTACCATACATAAGTGTTGGGACCAGCACGCCACTATGAATAGCTAATCTAGCTCTTTTAGAGATGTTTCGGCTACCTACCTTTACTGTGTATTTTTAATTATTTTTGCAGGTGTTTAATTTATCGATATAAACCATTTTGTATGTCCCCACTGCTGGGGCACGGGTCTCTTCCTGCATCGCAGGAAGGTTAGGCCACACTCCTCCACGGGGGCCAAGTCCGGGTTGGTGGAGGATTGTAAGACAGCGGCGGGCTTTACTGTCAGAAGTTATCAAGCCGCCCATAGGGTAAATAAAAAATCATTGTGGTGGTTGATAATGATAACAAATATATTATAACGTCACAGGAGTAGTTGAAAGTGAAACTAGGTGTGGCGGAAATTCGCATGCGGTAACATTGCTGTGCCCAATTAAGTATGTTCGAACGAATACGCATACGCTTAACATTGTATAGCACTCGCCGCCGCTTCCGTAAAATGTTAATCGTTATTTAGTTTTTTTGCTAGCGTCGATGAACGATGTTATTCATTGATCGTATCGTAGTTTACACATGTTTGAGAATTATTAGAGCAATTACGTAAATACCGAAGTAATAAATATGGATCGGTGTGGCCTTGGAGGAGTATGCACGGTAGCTGCGCGTCTTTTGCTTATGGTTTATTGTAGAATCAAATGTGTGCTGAAATAATTATAGAGGAAGAGAAAGAAGGAAGGAGAGGCTTACCTTAGCTGATTAGTTCGCATGCCCACAGCAGCAGATTTTAGCCGCTTAGGCAAGTATGTGGATTTTTTACACTACTGATACGACGAAGCTAAACATTTTTTGAAAAGAATTAATGTAGAATTTCTTTGTTACCTTCTTGTCCACATAAACTAAGAATTATGAAACTATGACGTTAATTGAGTAAACATATTGTTTTAACAAAGACTTTTTTTAAATAAGCCTATAAATAAATTGAATGTGGAGAATAATATTTGGGATGCAGTGAGAGAATTTGACTTAGGTACAAATCGACTCTCGGTCAACCTGATTTTTTTTATTGCTACATGCGTAACGTAACTAGAAAGTAGTTAACGCAGAGTTGTATTGGTACATGCTGTCGACTGTACCAAGGTACTGAGTATTTTATTAGCGTTTTCAAATCAGAAAATTCCATGCGCTTTTTGTTTTCATGAGAAATGTATAGTTTGACGATATTCATTCGTCTTGTAACGTTATAAAAGGAAATTAACAGCGTGAGAATTTACTGAATCGTGTATCGATAAAAAGCTGTTTTATAGCTCTGCAATACAGTTCCCACAAGGTTTAGTCTGCTTTCCAGGCCCTAGAGACTAATACTTACATAGTTTTTCAATATAATGAAATAAGCGCGACTATGGTTGAGAGTTGCCTGAATTTGGTATCCTACAAAGCAATGGCAATTTACAATGTCATTCCAGTGGTGTAACCCGCGCAAAATTAATAGGCATCTCTCGCGAAGAAGATCGAATCGCGAGAGGCGCCGAGTTAAGTAGCACGGGCTATACACAATTGCAATGCGATTGGTTTCTAGACTACAGATAGTGTGAAACGACCATTACCCGACTAATATGACTTTATTGTACAACTATGCATTATAGTACCCCCCTGATACTCGTGTTATACTCAACCGCTCGATCGAGTAGGATCAGACGTGACCACAACAAAAAGGTAAGGAACGTTCTCCACATTCCTGTCCCATGTTACATCACTGCAGCGGTCGACCAAAAAGAAAAAAAAATGCACGATTGTCATCCAATGGGATAATTCGGGCTGCTCCCAAATCGACACTCGAACCAATAACACAAAAAACTTGATTAGTAACATATGTAATCAGTTCAACGATAAGTATGTATCTTGGTCATGACGTTATTCGTATGATGACGTAACGTACGGATCTCTAGAAAACATAAAAAATCAGTCGACACACATAAACCTTTACATTCGTGCGTAAATTATAAAGGTTGACGTGCTGTGCTTTGTACCATAAATATTTTTACACAATTTTGTACACTTAAAGGTGTTGAGAAAAAACTCAGTAACATTTTTTGTACGTCACCTTTATAATCTACTTTTAAGGTTGAAGTGCTGTGGTTTGTACCATAAGTATTTTTACCCAAGTTCGGTTTAAAGGTGTTGGAAAAACCTTCAATAACTTTTTTTGTTACACTTTATTGCACAAAAAAAACATATAAAAACTTAATTATCATACAAATTTGATAAAATTACATGCAAACACTTTTGTGTGCTGTACATATTTTTATAGTATATTTCAATCCTGATATTGAAAGGACCGCCGTCTGTACTCTTAGGTTAAGAAATATCTGTGTAATTTCCATTTTTATGTACAATAAAGTGTTCTCTATCTATCTGTCTGCCTGCCTGCCTGCCTGCCTGCCTGCCTGCCTGCCTGCCTGCCTGCCTGCCTGCCTGCCTGCCTGCCTGCCTGCCTGCCTGCCTGCCTGCCTGCCTGCCTGCCTGCCTGCCTGCCTGCCTGCCTGCCTGCCTGCCTGCCTGCCTGCCTGCCTGCCTGCCTGCCTGCCTGCCTGCCTGCCTGCCTGCCTGCCTGCCTGCCTGCCTGCCTGCCTGCCTGCCTGCCTGCCTGCCTGCCTGCCTGCCTGCCTGCCTGCCTGCCTGCCTGCCTGCCTGCCTGCCTGCCTGCCTGCCTGCCTGCCTGCCTGCCTGCCTGCCTGCCTGCCTGCCTGCCTGCCTGCCTGCCTGCCTGCCTGCCTGCCTGCCTGCCTGCCTGCCTGCCTGCCTGCCTGCCTGCCTGCCTGCCTGCCTGCCTGCCTGCCTGCCTGCCTGCCTGCCTGCCTGCCTGCCTGCCTGCCTGCCTGCCTGCCTGCCTGCCTGCCTGCCTGCCTGCCTGCCTGCCTGCCTGCCTGCCTGCCTGCCTGCCTGCCTGCCTGCCTGCCTGCCTGCCTGCCTGCCTGCCTGCCTGCCTGCCTGCCTGCCTGCCTGCCTGCCTGCCTGCCTGCCTGCCTGCCTGCCTGCCTGCCTGCCTGCCTGCCTGCCTGCCTGCCTGCCTGCCTGCCTGCCTGCCTGCCTGCCTGCCTGCCTGCCTGCCTGCCTGCCTGCCTGCCTGCCTGCCTGCCTGCCTGCCTGCCTGCCTGCCTGCCTGCCTGCCTGCCTGCCTGCCTGCCTGCCTGCCTGCCTGCCTGCCTGTAGCCCGCCCGCCCGCCCGCCCGAGCCCGAGTCCGTCCGTCCGTCCGTCCGTCCGTCCGTCTATCTATCTATCTATCTATCTATCTTTACTCTGTGAGTGGGATATTTAAAGGATCTTCTTCTTGTACTTCTCTTCAATGTTTAATATCAAAGTTCTGTTATTTAATTTGGTTTTTATGTAGAGTTTGAGAATTTGTATATGTTTCTTTAAATCTTTAACCAAACAAAAATAGCTCGTGCACATTGTATCACGGAAACATTATCACATTTCCAGTTTTCGGGTTAAAGGGGCGTGTTGCAACAAGAACGGCCCGTAACCCTGGCACCCATTTGCTTCATCACATTGTATCACGGAAACATTATTACATTTCCAGTTTTCGGGTTCAAGGGGCGTGTTGCAACAAGAAAGGCCCGTAACCCTGGCACCCAAGGATTCTTCATAGGATCCTTCGGGTGATTAGGCGTGAAATGGGTCAGCCGCGCGTCGGCAGGTATACCGCGGACCCCCGCCCCATTGAAGAGTACGCGCGCGTGGTGCCTGCGCTCATTCGCTTTTTGCCTACCTTTCGACTCGCGCGCACCTCCGCCATTGTCCGTGCACGCGCATTTCTCTCACGTGGGAACCGTCGAGTTGTTCGTGCTTTACCAGCGCCGCCATTCTATCACGGAGTCTGAGAGGCGTATCATGAGTTTACTGTGCTGTTGAGTTTAGAGCCTTAGTAATATGATAATGAACGACTTAGGAACGTAAGGTGATGACCTAGACGGATTCCCGGTGAAAGTTGAGTGATGAATGAACAGATAAAGTGACAAGGATCTTGGTGATAGATCAGCCGATGCCATGGCTGCCGCGTCGGTGAGTGATGATCAGACTGTGTTTTTGAGTTACCCTTCCCAGGATAGATAATTTTAAGATTGCTTGACCACCCATTATCCAATATCGGTAGTTTTGTTCTCAAACACAAAATATTCTTAGGAATTTGAGAGAGAGAGAGAGAGAGATATTGAATTGAGATACATACATATTGAATAATAATATCAGTCACTCAACCGATAATCAAATTAAATGTCCTGTTTTATAAGATAACCTCCGTTTCTATTATAGTGCTGTATTTTAATAAAATATCTGAAACTAAAACGTAGGATGTTAACTGCATTCATTTCGTAAATAGTCGACGAATATATCAGCCTTTTGTCAGTAACTAGAAGCAGTAGCTAAAGCTTAAAAGCTTTTGTTAGGAGCATCGATATTGTAGTTCTGAGCTCTTAAAAGAAAGAGCTTTAGTCACTTAAAACAGGTATGATGCGTCGTTAACGACACCACTTCGTAAAGTAAACATTAAACCCTTTTTTGTAGCTTTCTCATATTCACTGATAAGAGTAACGCCCTTCGTCCATTATACATTGCGCAGTACGGATTAAATTAAAATTAGTCTGAACATGATACGAATTTTGAAATTAGCAAAAAAAAAGAAGAATTAGGCTTCAGGATTAATTAAGCAATAAGTAGTTTTTTATTCTTAGATTTCAATCCAATCGATCAACCTATATTAATTCACTGCTGCACATATAGAAGTCTCTCAAGACTACATTTTCTTTAGCGGAAAATTGAAATTGTATTACTTTGTGTGCGTGCGGTACATGACCGTAACCTAATGGACGAAGGACCTTACCCCTTTTGTTAGCTTTGGACAACTTGTAAAAGTTACTTTAGATAGGTAATATCTAGCGTAATGAGGAACATAATCATTGCTACTAAGAAGACGTGTCTTGTTCCTATGTTCCTATATCCCTTAAATATCAAGACACGTCTGACATATCCTGACATTTTGTTCCTACCCACCGGTTTTAAAATTGAATATTTCACGAAGTAAATAGGTAGATACTTAAGTATTTGACTGTCTCATTTTTTTAGAGAAAGCTGAAGAGACAACGATTCTGAAGGATTTAAGTTATTAAATTTAATTGTACTTGTTTCTTAATGATTCGCGATACTCACACATAGTTATATATTAAACGGGTCAAATCGCGATTTGACCCGTTTAATATATAACTAAATTTAATTGTAAGTTCGGAAACCGGCAGATAAATTTTGAGGACTTAAAAGTGAAACCCGAGATGAGATTTGTTTGCTCTTATCAAGACACTACTTCTTGGGATCTGTATCGTGCTTTTGTACAGTCACGATGTAAAATGTTGGGTTGGTTGATTGTTTAGTCCCAGAAATTAAACTTTCAAAGTTATCCTTACACTTCGCGAAATATGGCAGAAGCCTGTTTTAACAGAATTTAAAAAAAAGGAAGAGATTCTTAATTTCTCAGTTTTAATGTATGTTCAGCGTTAACTCTTGACCAAGTTATACGTTTTTACTAATATTTTTTTATTGTATAAAAAAAATATTAACTCAATAAAAATATTAAATATTAATAACTCTTTTATAACAGTTACTGCATAATTGGTTTCATGTAAATTTGCTTACATTTTATTATGATATTCATGAGAAAAAAATCAAAGTCTACTTTTGAATTGCGAATTACGAATGGGTATCGTTTTTGAAGTCGGTTTTTTATGAAACCAATTAATTATGTATATCCTGAAATGAATTTTAACTAAACTTGAAAAATAATTGGTTATTATGATCAATGCACTCTAACCAATATTTTTCTGGGGCCGCCAGAAATAAATAAATGCCGTTTGAATCCAATTTGTGGTTGATTATACTGAATACAGTACAAAGAAGCCTTGCTAGTTGAGCTTGCGCTGGTGCACGTTATGCAATCAAACGAGATTACTACGGAAGTTTTGAGGAAAGGTGCGCTTTGTTTTACTTGTACATACTTTCATTGCTGATGGTCTGTTTAGAATAGAAATAGAATTAGATTTTTTTCCTAATTTTTTCAGCAAGGAGCTTATTTATTTTTCTCTCGTGACGTATTCATACAAGGTTTTAATGATATTTCATTAGTTTGATATTTTGCGTTATTACGCAAAACCTGACAACGGCTTCTTCTAATTTTCATACAAATTGGTCACATTAAGTTTTAGAATGGTATGAAAAATTGTAAAGAAATGTGAATTTTACGCTTTAGCTGATAGCTTTAGAATATAAGAATAAAATTTATTTCAAAGAAGTTTAGTTAAACTAGATTAAAGGTTACAAAAATCGTTCGATGTTCTTAAAACCTATTTAAAGGCTAAAATTTCCACCCATGCCGGGACTCGAACGCGCGACCTCTGGCTAACTGTGCTGTTTTTAAAATTGTCCTTAGCACGGGTTAGTGCATTAAAAAGAATATAATTCGATGATCTCCTCGTTCGAACTAGGTACGAACCGGTATTTCAGCAAACAACGCATTTCCCACAGTAAAAAGGTTTCAGTACATATTTTGGTTTTGCGTATTTTTTCAAAACTAATTACGTTACTATTAGTAGAAACTATTTTCTTAATAGTGGTATTAAAGAGTGGTAGTCAATTTGGATTGTTTGAAAATATTAGAAAAAACATGGCTGTTATGATTTGAAACGCAATCATTCAAGGGAGTTTAATTTACCTAGAATTTGACGAGGTAAGCCGTGTAAAGGTTACATACCTACTCATGTTTATTTTGTTAGTGTGTTGTTAGATAACTTCGGATTTAGACTCCATCAAACAACGATAAGGGGAGCTGGATGAGTTTCACTGGCGCCAACAATAAAAAAAATATACTTCAAACATCAGTTTTTGCCCAAACGATCTTTAAACGCATGAAGGTATTTTACAAGTGGCTACTAAATCTCTTAATGACGTCAATTGCTCTTACCCACGAGTCGACGGAGAACTTAGAATGAGGACTAGACATCATCAATGCCGGAGAAACCGGACAAGTGCGAGCTGGTCTCGCTCACCGTGAGTTCCTGAAACATTTTTAGGTACATATTATAAATAGTTTAGGAGTCGAGTCTCGCTTTTTCTCAGCTTTTCCCCGAACTTCAAAGCTCATTTTTTGTATTAATTTTTTTTGGCACCATAAACGCCGTTTCTTTTTTTACGTTAAGGTAGAAATTTGATGTTTTCAGAGCTTCAAGGGACTGTAGACTTTATTATATGGTTTTAATTTCAACTCGATACCTCAACACGTTTCCAATATAAAGGGTCTACAGAGACGGACAGATATACAGGAAAAGACCCGTGCCCCAGCAGTGGGGACATAGGGTTGATATCGATGATTGAGTTTGTGGGACAGGTTTTGCATAAAACTCTTTAAAAAAGATTTTATGATTTTTATTCATCGGTGGCGCTTGAATGTAGAGCAAAGATTCTTGGTGCAAAGCCAGATTTCTTGAGCCTTTTTCCTTCCGGTATTTTTTTAAAGAATAACTTATGAATCTGTTACCCATTCTGGTCTTCGAATTACTCATGTGGGTCTGATGCGCGCTGTAAGTCCAAGAATCAGTCAAGACGGTAGTTAGAATCATACGTAATTTTGGTGGCAATCCCATAATACTCCATATATCACCGCAGATTCCCATAAGGTCGAATAATTTTGAAGTAACATCGTTGTGTCAGTGCTCTTGACGGTTGCGGATCATTGTTCTGACCCATTGTTACGTGTGGGAACAAACTCATTGTTTGTTAAACTTGCCTCGTGAAAGCGCGCAATTTCTACTCAACAACACCTCTGCTTCAAAACGCCGTAAGTGCGATGTTTTTCCCAGAGACGTTGTAATTTTCAGTTGCTTTTTTACGTTAGATTTACATTGATAAATTACTGCTTGCATATACCATTATGTTACGTACAATTAAATTGTAGAGCTGTGACGACTTTATGAATGCTTCGCCGCGTCGGGTGTGTGCGGATGGCGAAGTGAATGCCATTTTCGCGCCTAATTGTTTACTATTATGAAATAAATATTTGGTTTACAACTGATCACTTACAGATCACTTTTTGATAAACTAAACAAACTTTTAAAACTCCCATACTCAAGCGTTATAAGTTCTGCCATAGAAGTAGAACCTATTAGTTCGTACGTAGTCAAGTCGACAGCTTATCAATCATTCCATCATCCTACCATATGGGGCTGTAGGTCCACCTACTATTTTAGTTTTGTAGCTATTTCACTCGCTGACAGTGAAGACTCGCTGATATGATACCGATACCAATTAGTAATACCACAGAGAAAAAAAGTGATACCAACATCAGCCGGTCTTCCGCAAGCGAAGGCAGAGTAATCATTTGAAACCCTTCGGGTAGGGAACCCTAAAAACTAATCCAGTAGGAAACGCACACCAGAAACGCAGTACGGAGCATCGTACGTTGCATCGCACTCGGCGCGCGCACATGTCAACAAAGCGCGGAAAATAGCCATAAATATGTAATAACAACCGGCTGGGCTAATAATCGAGTAATTAACACAACATTGTGTCGTGTTCAACACCGTGTGTCCACACAATCCCTCTATAATTCAACGTTTCCAACTTCCAGCAACACTGCTACACTAAACATAAATTATATAAAGAATTGGGTGTAAATCTTAATTTCATCCAAATGTTTAATGTGTGTCTTGTGTATGAATAAAGCATTATCTCATCTTATCTTAACTGCCTTTCAGCAATACTTCCTTTGACTGTCCCTTCGGTCCGAAGGGAGGCATGCATCACTATCAAAACACAGTAGCAGGTTCGATTCCTATGGAGGCCGCTACAAATATTCTGGGTTTCCTTGGTTGGGACCAGGACAAGTGATTGTGGTGTGTAGAAGTAATTATTATCAAATCTCGATTTTGAAATGATAAAATTATGGGTTTCTAAGCCGGAAGTGATGAAGTCACTTGGTGAGACATAAAAAAATCCGTCATTCCTGGCACCTACACTACCAGCGCCCGATATCAATAGCCAGTTGTTAGCAAAACTACCTACTTATATTGGTACATCATTCATCATCATCATCTACTTATTTATGGACAGCTATTCCTCCACCAATCCGGAGTTGGCCCCCGTGGTGGAGTATGGCCTAACCTTCCTCGGGGAAGAAACCCGTGCCCCTCGGTGGTTACATAATGGGTTGTTGATGATGAACTTTGAAATACAATTCGGTCAATCTTCAAAATTCTTGCACTGACTCATTTAGACAGTAACTCAATCGGACTTTATGAAGTGGAGACTCCTCAGCTTATTCGATATCCTCACGGTTCATTTACGAACGACCTGTCAAATACCCTACGTGGGTTTGAGTCTGGGTATTCTAATATAAACTCACACCTGTATTCCAGAGGGGTAAACCAGGGACTGTCACTTGCCACGATCCTGACAGATCACCTTCTCTTCATCAACGTTCAGTAGTCGCATTAGTCACGACGCCGGTTTTGGGTCATTATTACGAATATTTTTTCAAAAGATCCATGCTTGGGAAGTTGGAGGAATGAAGTTCTGAAGTTTAACGTCACATTTTTTTAAATAAATGCTTTATTCTGTATTGGATCATTTTCAATGAAAACCTGATTGACATTTCGTGCACAAAACTAATTTGAAATTTTAACACGCAATGTATTTCGGGAAACATCGGGTTTCCCGTACCTAATCGTAGCGCTGGTTTTAGCTAAGCTTCGTGCAACAAGCACGCTAATATTGTCGCGTCCAGTGAATCCTAAAGGTTTTAGAGGCTACAAATTCCGCCCATGCCGGGACTCGAATCCACGACCTCTGGCTAACCGTACCAGCGCTCTTCCAACTGAGTCAATGGGCAAGTGCCAGCATCAGCGAAATTTCGAACCTCATTACAATATTCTCTGTATTATTTACAGGCAGCGACATCTGGCTGAAGTAATTTGCGTCACTTGCAGCCGTCGGAATGATATCGCTGTATATACCCACACGATTATATTCTTTTTGTTGCACTAACCTCAGCACGGGTTTCTGCAACAAAAGAAATTTAATCATTTTAAAAACTTCAAAAATATAGATTTTCCAGCAAAATATAAGTTTATGATATGCGTAGTTCGTTATACATAAAAAAGTCAGGTTAAAATCTGGAAAACCTGCGGCATGAAGATGTGTGATATAGATGATAATATTTTTGGCAATTGCGAAGTTTTCCCTATCGTTAAAGTTGTTTGCGTAGACAAGTAGAACCTTAATTTTATGAACCACCGTGTTGTATTGTAACAAATTAATTGGCAGATACCCTACACATATTATTATATACCAACAGTCACCAATCCAGAACCTGACCGCGTCTGCTGTTTTGACACTTTGGAACCGCCAAATAGATTAATCCAATAGGGCGAACAGTTATCGTCTATGCACTACACTGGGATGATGCCATGAGTTCATGTATTTATTATTGTTTAGATACGACTAATATAGCCTGAATTTGTGCCAGATACGACTAATATAGCCTGAATTCTGGGATTTTGTTACTCGTTCACCTTGTACAACCGTGATCTAACTACGGGTCGATCGAAACAAAATTTTCGACAGTTCTGTCGACATATTCTCCTCAATCCCGCCGAAGCCGGAAGCGACATGGCAATCGAAAAACCTCACCTAACGCAAAATTTTAAGAGTTTTCTTATTCAACAAATTCTTTATGCTTTCTACAAGTGGATAATTTACAAAAATTTGAAGATGATACGCTCGTAATGCTAGGTTATTATGTGTTACCGCGGCGCGACCGCTCACCTGCGAAATTATTTCAAATGTGCTTGCGCCTACACGATGGCCATAACGATAATGTTAGATCATAAACGTGATCGATAAAGATTCACTCATCATTACCCGATTATATGTGATGGGCTAAAAAGTGCTATGCTGCGACAATTTTTGTTTATGTGTAGGTTGATCTCATCAATCTCGCACGAGGAACCGAATACGTCCGTAATTATGATTTTGTGTGTTTGTACATCTACTTGCTTCTCCAATATATTAGTCTAGTCCATTCAAAGGTTGTCTGGAAGAGATCACTTTTAGTGGTAAGGTCGCCGTCTGTACTCTTAGGTGAAGAAATATCGTGTAAGTTCCTTTTTTTTTCGTAAGTGTTCTCTATCTATCAATCAACGTCGACTGTACCTATAACATTGTGACAAATTATCAAATGTAGGAACTGAAATTGTATTTTCTAAGAACAACCCGTTACGTAACTCTACAACGAAACCCAACCAATGATCATAGAATCTCGATAGAGCAACCAGTGTCAATCAAACCACCCGAGTCCATCCAACACCAATCAACCGGTCATTCACAATGCACCGAAAACATTTCACAGGTCCCAGTAAATATCTATTATAGTTTATAACACATTTGATTAGGGCTGCAGCGAACGTATAAAAGACTCCCGGTGAGATATATTTCGTTCTGATGTGATCCAAATTGTTCACAATTGATAAGATGCATTTCACTATTGCGTAACCAAAACGTATGAGGTGCGTACATGTCATTAAGTTAACGAAATCTTTTATTTAGAGATCGAAAATAATAACTTGGACGATGCAATCACGGTGCACAGCCTACCGCGGCATCTTTGGAGTAAGCGTGGTTTTATATCCGTTTATTCAAGACTAGCTGTGCCCCGCGGTGTTACCGGTTTATTAGAGAAAATAAATTGCGTATTAACAGTAAAAGATATTTTCCCAGGGGCGGATCTTGAATTTGTGGGGCCCTGGGCTGAAACTACTTAGAGGCATATGTAAGTACTCAACTAATAGCCATATCAAAAAACTGTTTCTATAATGATGTATTATTAAGTGCGAAAATAAACAAAATCACGTCAGACGTTACGTTAAGCAGCACTACTGTTTTTTCAAATTATCGTCTACTGTTTTTAGCGGGATCTGGGGGCCCCTTGTAACCTTGGGGCCCTGGGCTGCAGCCCAAGCAGCCCTTAGGTAGATCCGGCCCTGTATTTTCGCAGTCAAACGTAGCCTATGTGTTAATCCAGGGTGTCATCTAACTCCATACCTAATTTTATTAAGATCGCTCTCGCCGTTTACACGTGAAAGAGTAACAAACATGACATACACATTCACCAACTTTCGCATTTATATTAGTGAGATATTGCTACACTACAACACCTTTACATATTTTAAGTTAGTGATTTTAAGTTCGTATAAGATATTCTTCAAAAGGACCTGTGGAGTATTTGTGTCGTTTCTATCGTTTATAAATATTCGTATATAGATTGAACGAGTGCATTCATAAGTTTAGCATAAATTATTTATTGTGACATATGGATAACGGACATTTCCGTATAATGATTGATCCGAGAAAGTGCTATGTTCCTAAGAAAACTACTAGGAATGTTTCACTGGATATGTACGTACGTATGTATATACGTATGTGTGTATGTATGGAGATCGTCAGCCTTTCTGTTAACTTAGTCGCAATTGAATAAATAGAAACACTTTAAAAGTAGTTTTAGACTATTGCTACAATTCAGTGTTCCACTTTTGAGATTCGTCAAGCGAGCTCTTACTATTTGTCGATTTTCCCATTGACACATTATAAGTAAACAATTATAGTAGATTGTCTGTTTTCCGAAGATGCTTGCTTGCTAACATAATGTTTCACAGAAAGTCGATAGTTAACCCAGAAAGTAGCCGATCGATCGTGACTCGAGTACTTCACTAGAGTACTAGTGGTTAATCTGTAGTACTATGGTATTGTAGCTTCCTATCAATTGACGATCGAGACGAATCGAAATCAAATGTGTATAGAGATTTCTCGAATTCGATAACATACCTAACATACCTCGTTTAAGTACAAGACATTATGAGTAAGCAAGGGAAGAAGTAAAAACTAAAATAAACAACAATAACATACATACATAACCTCACGCCTGTATCCCAGACGGGTAGGCAGAGACCAAGGACTGCCACTTGCCATGACCCTGACAGATCACCTTCGCTTCATCAACGTTCATAAGTCGTTGCATGCACGCACGCCGGTTCCGGGTACTTTTTATCTTTCGCTTTTATGTCCGCCTGGGACAACAATAATAATTTTAATACAAGTCCAGACTAGTCTTAACTCATACATGCATAAACACACAACTGTATCTCGGTGGGATGGGCACAGACGTCAGTTTGGTTAATGGCTTAAAATTTATAAGTATCTACTTAAGCTTACTAAGTTATTATAAGCCAATTTCTGAATTGAGAATTTCGCTAAGTAACTAGTTAACTGTACTGCTGTCTCTTTGAATTTCACAGAAAATAGCGAGACAGGACGTTACTTAAGTATTTTACAGTGAAATCCTCAAATCTGAAATCAGTCCTAAGCGACTACGTCAGTTATGGAACAACACTAAATAAGTTTGAAAATGAAATATGAATAAGTTTCGGAACCGAAAGAGACAAAGAAAATTAACAGCATGATAGTGTTCACGTAGATAAAAGATTAATCAGTATGACAGTATGTGAGTTTGTTACATTGCTTTCACATCCAGTTCCCATCCCATTTGTTGTCAGACTATAGAGCGTCGCGCCTTATTGTTGACTTTATTCGTCTATGAGTAATATACCTAGTAAAGAAATCGTTAAACTAATGTTCTCTTTGTCGTGCTTTTGTCTGCTTCGTTGTTGTCGGGATATTTTTGAGAGTTTCATATCGCGATTGTCTTGTTGCGTCGCATCCGACTTGTGTCTAGACTTCCCGTGATAAATGTGGCTCTTGCTCCGGCCACCGCCCTGTCGAAGTTTTGTTAAATGTTTTTTCTGAAGCTTTCGTCTTGCCGACAAGCGCATGTATTCGGATACGTCCATGGTATGCTCTTGGAAATATATCCCAACACGAAATTATTATTACATACCATCTCTATCAACCTAGTTAACCGGAATTCGTAGCAATTAAAAGAAAAATATTTCGTTGTACTTATAGCTGTATTTCTCGTTTATAATTATAATACTTATAGTTTTATTTCCTTAGCTCTCCGGTACAAGTGGCCTTTGCCCTTGAGCATCTTATCCTACCATCTCCGGTTTTGGTGCACAACTACGTTGTTATAGTGTAGCTGCGCTGCCATGTCAGTGAGAAATCTGAGTTAAAACGTCACAATTTCATGCTCACAACTCACGACTAAGACAACACCAAAGTGTTCATGTCACCTGCAAATATTAGGTAGATTTTTGTAAGATCATCAAGTCAATAGAGGTATTATGGTCGGTCGTTCGACATGACATGTCAAAGCATGGCCAATGTTTGTATTGAAATGTTCAACACTTTCACTAAATGACTTTGCGATGGAACATTAGTGATGTGGGTTCACGTTGCGACATAGAGCTCATAAAAAGTATTTTGACAAAACGGTTCACGCAGCTTAGGTTCAAGTATTTGAATAAATAACCAGTAACTGTAATACTTGACCGATCAAGTTGTGTCGAGCGAGACCACGATCGCTCGTATTGTTTGAAAAGATTGAAGTCACGATCACTAGTTGACGAACCCTTCCAGTTTCTTCTAAAGCTACAAATTCTATGAATCTATTAATTGATTTTGTAAGAAAACTGTAGGTACTGATCTGTCTTTTGAGATGCTCAAGTACAGCCTACGAGTACTTTGTCTTATTGAAGGAAGTCGTGAATCGTAACTAAATTGCGATTATTTAATCTCAATATTTTGTTTACCAACTATTCGAGATTACTTAATCGCTATTTTCTAAGGATATTGAAGAATGTGGTTTAATCATTCTCCTAATCATGACTTATTACAATCGACGTTTTTTCTTTACTGTAGAGGTATATTGTTAGTGTCAATTCGTTGCTTTAAAATATTATAAAATTTTGCAACAAGTAAGTATGTTAAAGTGATAATTTATTCAACGAAACTTTCATACAGGCGACATTAACGTTTTTCTACGAGCATATCGTCAGTCAGTACCTATACAAAACGAATTCCCAATGTTCGATTGCATGTGTTTCAAGTCACATTTTACATTGTTATCAAAGGATTCGATCTGGAAATGTTTCCAATTCAATGATAGGCTACGTAGTCGTTTTCACTTTCGCCCGATGCCCATGAGAAAAACTAAAGTGGAAGAATTATGTCATACGCACAAAGAAAGCATCGCGTTTTTGTGTGCAATTAAGTAAAAGTTTTATCTGATGACCGTGCGAACGGCAGCCGCAGCTCCTATGATGAACCAGTGACCTTTCCTTTTAACAAAACAAAAGGTTAAATACAAATGTAATAAAAGCAAAAGCGACACCTTGCGGTTACGTCTTGCGGTCTACGTAGAGCAAGCAAATAAGTGCGCTAATACATTTACTGCCCGATAAATGCTAATAATAAACTTATAATTTCTCGACGACCTGATTTGATCGATAATATGGACCATGGAACCTTGAGACCCTTGAGACCCAGGTTCGATTCCCAGTGCGGGCATGTATAAATGACTTTGTTGTCTAAGTTATGTACATTTGTGACGTTATACCTAGTAGCAATACCACTGGCTAATTGTAAAGAAAAACATCGTGAGGAAACCGGAGTGCCTGGGGTGTTTAAATACCTCACCGCTTGGTAATTAAGCCCATACTCTCTCTCTGCGAGAGTATAGCCTGTGCCCTGTAGCTGATCGTTTATACATTAAAAAATATGGTCTCAATCACCGATGTTCTCATTCGCAATTACCTAGTGAGTGGTATTGCTACTGAACATTCTCCAATGTACGTAGTTTACAAAACAATCTCGTTGGTATTATTATATTAAACGGGTCTTATCGCGATTATTAGGTAGAATGTAATTACGTTATTTCCCGACATTAAATAATCGCGATTAGATCCGTAAAATAATGTAGCTATGAGCACCGCGAGTCATAAAAAAATTGCAATGTCTTTGGTGCCTACTTGGAAGTTACAAGGATTCTCTATCCATGAACTCTTAAATATGAGGCGAGGGGTTTGGTTTTGGTCAGTTGCGTTTTAGTTTATAGTATAAAAATATGGCTACATAGTTTCCGGTGCAATCTAAAATATAGGAGTTTATGACGTTTAAACACTTCATTTCGTTTGTCTTTGTTACTGATAAAAAACGATAGAATTAACTGAAGCGCTATTTGGATGCCATGACACGTCGAGACCCAGAGGCCCTTAGAACATTTGTAATGAATAGGATGTGATCTGAACTTCTTGATGTGGGGAACAGCACCTGTAATATAGGAGTCATTCCTAACCAAATGCCAAACAACTGTAATCGTTTGTCAAATTTAAAACTAATATTTTTTTAAGCATTTATTTAAGTCAAAAAGAAAAATACACCTCCCATCCGCCGAAACCGACAAGGTTTATTTGTTAATGGTTTTTTTAGTAGTCACTAGCTTAACAAACTGTTAAAAATAGTACTACACTAGTGGTATGCTCTGCAAATAGCTTGAACAAAGAGTTTGCGCACTCAGGATGAGCTTGCGTACGCGCAAGTTGTTATTGTTAATTTTTGACGGCCTCGGTGGGGCGCAGCGGTTTGGCACGCTGACTGTAAAACCGAAGGGTTCGATCCCCGGCCGGGTCACACTAGGAAACGAACTTTTCTAGTTTGTCTCGGATCTTGGATTTTATATATGTATTTATTGTATTAAATCTATCGTCGAATTAGCACCTATAACACAAGTCATTTAGTTGTACTTAGTATAGGGCTTAACGAGATCTGTGTAATACGTCCATGAATATTTTTTATTTATTATATTGACTAAAACTTAAGTCCAGCTTATCCTCAGTCCAACAACTTAACGGTTGCTATCGCAAAAGTTAGGATTGCGACAAAATTTGTCGCTCATAATTTGGCCTCCGACTATAAATTTACTGTCAAACTATGAGTTCCTAAGTTCTATAAGATCTACAAAATTGACTTTCCTCGAACTGTTCGAGGTTGCCAACATTGACAAACAAATTTTGGCAGACGAACTGTTTACTCAGACGTCCTTATTTGAAGTGCGTGACTCGAAATGGTAATAATATGGCAATTTCACTTTTGCGCACGTATTTATTTAAATGTTACCACCGAACAGTTGCAATGTAGAGTTTTGAAACTTGGCTTGCTACGAATAGGGAATTCATCATTGTGGTGCTTGCTCTAGATGATGCCAAATCACGTAGGAACAATGTGCGTGATTCAGTTTTTAATTCAGTTTTCTGCAATCAAGACGCTATTGCAGTCTGTTCGCGTCGATAGTATTGTATTTGCACATGTATGTATCTTGTCTTGTCTGTGTCGTATATATATTTTCTCGGTTGATATTCATAGATCCTACAGCCAGTAATTATCTTTTGTTGGAATGTATTTATAAATACATTCCTACCTCATTACCACATTGCACAACATTGTTATTAAGCCTATTCCAGCACAACGATTTATCTCGCTCTGTTGCGTAAGAGAATAATTATTGTTTACCCATCGACACCGTATCGTTGCTAATATTATGTCTGATGTATTCAAATCAATGATCTTCTTAGTAGTTCAACTCTAATTATCCAAAAATATAGCACGGTAAAATTAATTCTAAAATGGAAATCAACTTTATGAAATATATATGATATTAGTTGTCAGTTTATGCACATATTCTTCCAATATACTTCATGTGCACCTACCTACCTATTTGTTTCATCTTTCGGTTCTATCCATCTCAACGTTGTCTGGATATCGCTTTTAGCGATAAGACCGAGAATTGTATACGGCAATAGTTAGATATGTAAGCCTTTTTATGTGTATTGTTTTCTGGTGTGTACAAGAGGTCTGGTGTGCACTCTTTAGAGTTCTAATCTAATCTAATCTCAGCTCACTCAGATTGTTAAAAAAATTCGGCTTATTTCGTGTATTCTAATTCCTAAATCAGTCAAAGTACTCAGAAAAAAATACAAAGTGATTAAAATCATGATTGATCCCATGAACCGACCTCTACCTATAAGTAGTAAATCATAGATCGGATCGTAAATAGTGATTCTGAGACGTGTTCTCTTCCGATCGTGTCCATCGGTAGATTATGAGAAAAGAGAAAAGTGCAAAGAATAGTGCGCCGTGGGAAGTCGGCACAATGCCTCCGATATGTCACGAGCGTGTTTCACTGTATTTTCTAAGTAATTATGAAATGAACGTTCTGCGAAGTGTTCTTGTTAATAGAAATAATGTCTTCATTAACATAAGTAATAAGGTCCCAAATACAGTCGGAAATTGGATTTACTTCTCTACGATGCTTACGTTTTCCCTCCTTATTTTTGCAATCTAATCTATCGCGTGCGGCCGTTTTCGCAACCACCAGCCAAGTAACTTAAAGACTCAGAAGTATTAATTTCTCATTTCCAGATACTTCGGGTACTGCTCATCACGTCGATAACAAGGATAAGATGCGAGCCAGTCGGTTTCAACAACCAACCCAACGTTCGCTCATTCGGCGAGCTCTTAAAACCTCCACCGCCTCCAGCATCAAACCTACTTCCAGTTCCATTCCACGGAGGAGCAGCCAGGTCACAGAGACAAAACATAGATCTCGGATACCACTACCAACCACCACCTCCGCCGCCACCTCCACCCGTTCCGCAAGCCAATACCAATTTCAAATTTCCAGCCCCATTCTATAAGCAATATAACTTTAACTTCGTCCCACCTCCCCAACCGTTCTCGACCACTCCACCCCCATCGTTGTTCCAAAAGGTCTCCGGTTGGTTGTTTCCTTCCACGCAGACGAGTTTTGACGGCGGAACCCAACAGTTAAATGGGTTACCAGGAAAGAGGGAATGCAACCCTTGCAATTCCATGCCATGGATACCAGTTATAAGATATGATGCATCGAAGAACTTGCATCAAGAAGTTGTGCCAACTTACGGAGCGCCTAGTCCTACAGCCAATTTACAACAAGCTTACCAACCACATCCATTCAACTTGCATCAAAATAGACCTGGAGGCCCCCATCAAGTGTACGGGCCTCCATCGCACCAACAAGATTTGCCATCGGTTGGAACACTCAGCTCTACGTATGGACCACCTAGCGCCACGTACTCTGTAGAAATATCTTCAACAAAACCACCGAGTTCCACCTACGGAGCCCCGAGCTCTTCTGTATACAATATACCTAGTTCATCTTATGGGATTCCCAGTTCTTCAGTTTTCAACATACCTAGTTCCTCATATGGTATTCCAAGCTCACCTTATGGAGTACCCAGTTCAACATACGGGGCACCTAGTCCATCATACGGGGCCCCCAGTTCATCGTACGGAGAATCAAGTTCTTCCATTGGGATATCAAGTTCAACTTATGGTTCGCCAAGTTCAACTTACGGGACACCTTCCCCAACTTGGGTGTACCAACCTACAAATTCCAACTTTAACCCAGTAACAAATAGCTACGATGGCATAGTACTAAATTACCAGCCACCTCAAGCGAATGAGGTTGAAATATTCAGAATCACTGGCCCAGATAGTGAACAACAACTGCCTAAAGTCTCCCAGCCGACGGGATTCAGAAATTCTTATGGAGAACCAGTTAATAGTAACTATTTGGACATTCCGTATCCAGCGTCAGCTGCTGAAGAATCATCAAAAGTAAAAACAGAAGTACTTTTAAATGGTCAGAAACCAAACAGTCAGAATGATTCATTTGCATTGGCGAAACCGGCTCCATTCAGTTTGAACCGAGGAAGAAACATCCATACGCTACAACCAGTAGCTTTACCTAACTTGAGCGTCTCGCCATTGCCACCAATATTCAATGCCCGACCATTTAGGACAATAACAGCAAACATCTTTGGTGAACAAGTACAACATAATAATAATAGACAAAAAAATTCAAACAAAGTGACAATATCTCAAAGTGTACCAGTTGCTGAGTTCACTCAGTCTGTGTATTCTCCTACATTTATTCAGTCACCAATTATCGATGTATCGGCAAAAACTATAAATCAAACCAAAGCATACAGAAATATTCCAAGTAGTTACGTAATTGATCACAATCGAGACATATCCTCTCAAGCGTCTGAGGATCACGTTAATACAAAACCTAATGATGGTATAAAGGATATTAGCTTTGAAAGTACTGGGACCGATGTTGGCAACGATTTATATGATATTCCTTCAGATATTCATAACCGAGTGCCATCGAATCACAGAGATAACTTTGCTGATCTAAGAGAAGCCTCAGATGATGAAGTCGACAAATACAGAACTGACAATAACTTACAATCTATTGACTCGCCTCTATTATATTTGAAACCCGGTGCACCTCACAAAGATTTCGGACACTTCCTTTTGGCAGTATCAACCACATCAAGTAGTAATGATTATGAACTCTACGATGATAGTCCTACAACACCGATACCGCAATTAACGTCCTACGCTAATCAGCCAGAAGAATCAAGCAATGACCATGGAGAAGGTTTATCACCTCCACCATTACCGCCTGGAGAGAAAAAACCTAAGGTTGTGCAAATAATTATACCGTACACTACGGGTCAGAGTACTAAATCAAACAGCGTAGACTATGGGCAAACTGCGGAGTGGGCATCAGCGTCTGAAGACGAGTATCAAGCCCGGAAAGTTCCTTCGGTTACAGAAAACTATTCTAACATTAACACAATTACAGATAACTATAATAGAGAAACTACAACTACAGAAGATCCCTCAGCGTTTGCCAATGATAATTATGAATCCGATAAATTTAGTACACCGGCAATTTTGAATGACCTATACGATGTTCGAGAACCTCCTTTTGACATCATCAAATTACAACACAATATTGATGATTGGACAGAGCAACAGTTTTCTCAACATTACAGAACTACACAAAAAACTCTACCAAGTGGGAACTACGCACATTCAAAACAAATTCCGGACGATTACTTTACAACTATCAGCCCATTGACTAACTACGTCACAATTGGGAACTACGAGTTTTACGACCACGAAGGATCCGGTAGCGTCCAACATACTGTCACAGAAAATATTGTAGAAACAACAACAGTGAAGCCACGTAAAGAATATAATAGCATTCAAAGAGGAAAAGAGAAATCTAATACGAGAAAGAACAAAACTGCGCCTGACTATCAAAAACATAATGTCGGTGTTTATACAGCAGCTTCATCTTTCCGTAGCACCACCACAACTCCTGCTCCTTGGGGCCAGATAGAGACCTCAATTTCGCCATTAACTAAAGAAAAAGTGTACGTGGTAACATCAAAACCATGGCATGAAAACCCTAACATAACAGACTGGTACGCAATGCAAGGTTTTGAATCGAAGAAAACATCAAATTTGGACAACGATGTTTCAGCTTCGGATAATCTTCAGTTCAAATCACCTAGGTTCCTTAATAGGCCATCATTCGGAGCTACCTCAAGTGACGAAGCTATGAAATCTGACTCTTCTTACGGGTTTTCCAAAAAGTGGCATCAAAGGAGTACGTTGATCAAAATTCAGTAAAATGTCAAATTATTCCCGCATGGAGCATCTACTTAATTGTCACTTTCTTTTCAGTAAACGAGCTGGAAGCAGAGATGAGCTCACGTAATGTGACGACAACACCGTTCCAAGAAGGTTCTGAGCAGACAGTAGATACTAACGCGGAAGAGGTGCTATTCATTAATACTAACTTTCGAGTTTAGCCACTAATTGACAAATTTATTTGTATAGCACGATTATTAAAGAAAAGTACTGAATAATTATTTGCCTCTCGTTCACACAATACAGACGGCAATAGTGAATGAGAGATAGACAAGTAGTTATCCAGTCCCTTTCTTTAATTAACAGTGTCATACAACTGTTGCCAAAAGACGTCTTGTTGTTATGTACGATACTTTTTCACTGTAAAAATTTGGAAGCACTCTGTAGAGAAGTAGAAATATAGCAGAGAAATTTAAAATAATTCATTGAGTACTACGCTTTATTATAGAAGTATAAGATTACTTTAATCTCTGTTGCAGGTTACAATCGATACAACGACTGCAGAACCTCTTGAAGAGTGAAGACTTCATAATACGTACATTCAAATGTGAATGACGGCATTTAAAGACTTAAAGAATCGAACTTTACGAAAAGTCGAAACGTTATTTAAAAAAAAGTGTTGAGTGACAGTGAAGTGTCAGTGAATCCACCTAATGACAGACGATTTGGTTATCGGTGTCCGAGGTTACGTAGATAAAAACACTGATTCATGAACAATAGAATTTACACACCTAGGGATAATTATCCTTATCTTTGGGATATAGATATAAAAACGAGCAACTTAAGAAGAATATTAAAACACCTGTTTTGTTCA
The DNA here is from genome assembly GCA_934045075.1 of Yponomeuta sedellus. Taxonomy (NCBI): domain Eukaryota; kingdom Metazoa; phylum Arthropoda; class Insecta; order Lepidoptera; family Yponomeutidae; genus Yponomeuta; species Yponomeuta sedellus. The sequence goes on along the minus strand of OW203722.1, from coordinate 17,377,754 downwards.
TTTGATCAAATATTTAGATTGTCAACACAATTTTGTCTAGTACCTACCTATGGTTTCTAATTTAATTCAGTTATATTTCTAAGTTATACATAGTTCAGGCCAAACAAGTCCATTGACTACTAGTACTATCATATATCTATGTACGAGTATGATCACTGAGTCGTTGAGTTCATCGACTATTAGAATTATTATTTTTTAACGACTCGCGATGCTCATACACGTCGGGAATCTAAGGTAATTAAATTTTACCTCATAAACAATCGTGATTAGACCCGTTTTAATATAAGTATAACTAGTATTTATATGTTGTTTTACGCAAAATGTGATGTTGAGTTCTGACAAATCCTGCGCGATGAATATAATTTGTAAATAATGTACCCTGGCAGATAGACTGAAAATATGTAAATAAAAGGTAAACAGAATTTCGTGTTGTTTTTGTTAGGGTGTCTTAGAATAAAAGGAATTTACGTACTTTAACAAACATTTTACTCTCCTCAAGCTAGGCCATAGTCTCCTGTATGGGTATTTTCTTCCACTTAAAGTAAAGGAACTCTGTGCTCCATAATAAGACTGTTAATAAGGTCACTGCATTTAACAGTATAATTGGTACATGATACGATCCTGAAGCTTCTCGAATGCGACCTGAAAATCAAAAGTTAACCAAATTATTGGATTGCAGAACTGAAGGCAAATTAAAAGTGATAAAATTAATTGTTATTATAATCTCACAAAAAAATGCTAAAATATAATGGCTGAAATAATAAAACGGGCAATTGCAAGTAGGAATCGCGCATCGAGGGTTCCGTACCACTATATAATAATATTACTAATTTAGCAAACTTAATGTGCTTCATTCAGTTCGTGACCCTTAGCAGGAGTCTGAGTCAATAGTTAGCCAGTTATTAATAGTTGTTATTTAATATGCTTTGAGGACACTGTAATCACACAAATTTTTACGTTGTTAATAGTATCTACAATTGCGGTTTTTTGCAATGAACGAAAACAAAAAAATACTTTTCTAACCTCATGGTAACTGTGTCAAACTTTGTGCGATTATAGTGCAGGCACTATTGAATCAAAACAAGAAATTAACCAGCCAAGTGTGATTCTGACTCTTAAAATAAATAGAAAATAACATATTGCTACTGAGTAATAATCTTACAGTAGCAATCTATTAGTATACTATTAACAGCTGCCGGTTAGTGAAAAAAGTTAACAGAACATTAATAATTTATTAATTTGAATCCGAATTAAGTTACTTGATGGACCGTTCTACTCACCATGATTAAGCACTGCGAATCAGAGCGAATCGTGGTCGGAATCTTCCGATAAAAAGTGAAGTAAGTTAATACGGATTCAAATTAAAATAATGTGTTGTGCTTACGAAAGTTTTAGTTCAAAGATTAATAAACTTATTGGTGTACAGAAACCGGGAGGGGCCTAATACTACAAAATTAAAGGTACGCTACCCTGGGTACGCTAGTCGATTCGCACTTGTTTTACTTTATGTATTTTTAGTCTATATCTATCTATAATCACAATCGGCCCACATTAATCCACTGCTGAGCATAGGCCTCCTTTTTACTGCGCCATTCACGGTCCTGTGCTAATCTGATCTATCTCTGACCCGCAACCCTCACGATGTCGTCTGAGCATCGTGTCGGTGGTCTTCCTACCAACCTCCTTCCCTCCCTCGGCCACCACTTCTCCAATTTTTTTGTCAATACGCAACAATAATACATGTACCTACTGAAAAATTTTGAACATCTCTATTGGCATGGTACAGAGAAAAAACATTTTGAAGTCAGAAGGATAGACAGATAAAACGACATACCTCGTAAGCACATTAATATGGTCCCTTTTGCTATCTTTAGGGTACGGAACCCAAAATAGAAAGTGACATAAATATTTTCTGAACATAATTATCATGGGTATGCTATTAAATTTGCTAGAGAAACAACGTTGATGATTTGATAGACCAATCAATTCTAAAGTTAGCTATCGTTATCCTGGAGGCGCGTGCAGGATTCAAAATATGTCAATTGCCAAGATGCTGATAAGCCTCTTTTGCTTCACTAACATTGATTAGTAGCTGCTTGCATTCATATAATTACAATATTGTTATTAACGTCCAAGGATGTTTTGTTACGTCTCTCTGTTGATATTACTGATCTAGCTAATCACAAATTCACTCACCTAGAAGAGATCCGATTGTGATAATTATGATGCCATTGAACAACATCTGTATGCCAGATGCAAAGGGTAGCCTCTCAATTGGCACGTAGCTCGGTATTACAATATTCATGTAGACGGTTCTCACACCTTTGGTTACTCCAATTGCTAGGGAAACGAAAATCATCCCAGTAAACGTCGTTGTGAACAGCATCACTGCAATAGATGGATAGAGCACACTTTATTGCACAACACATCCAGACATCCTCTGTGTGGAGTGGATTGCATAATATAGTCGATCAGTGCGAGTACATGAATAATAAGTTCGAAAATATATTGACACCAAGTAGCGAAAGATTTATGCATGAATGTTAATACATGAAAACACATAGATTTCGAGTGTTCAATTTACATTGTACCCGCATCTCATTACTCTACATTCTTATATCGTTGAGATGTGTGTTTTACCAAGAGGAAAATGGTCAAAATGTATACTCACTGGTTCTTGTAAAGATGATCATCAGCAATGCAATCATATACATGACTCGGGGGGGCTTGTGGCACCATTCGCCAATGAAAGGTGCGACGAAGCGGAACAACGTGTCCGAGAAACCAATGACTCCCATCAACATTGCAATGTCTGCAGTCTCGAATTTCAATAAATCTTTTAGAATGATCGGTAGTAGCAAAGAAAAGTTTGTCTCTACGCAAGAAGCTAATGAAAGGCCGCACAGTATATTTACGAATATTGGATCTTTCAATAAAGTGAGATCAAAGAATGCCACAAACTTGTTCATCAATGTCTGAGGTGCATCTTCTTTCTTTTCTTGTACAACATTTTCTTCCTTTTCTTTTGAAGTTTTTTTTACTTCAGTTTCTTTAAATATATTTATGGAGCTGCCTAGATTGACTTCTTGAGATTGCCACCATTTGTACACCGTTGCCTCTTGTTGTTCAGGTTCATTTTTCGTTAAATCGGGATACGATACAGCGCTTCTTTCTCTTATACTAGTTTCATCAACCAGAGTTGCCAAAGACGCGCTCGTAGCTGGAGGCAATGATCTTTCTTTGGAACCTTCTAGCTGCGGCAGCTTTGAAACTCCTGAAAATGAGAAATTGCAATGATTACAAAATAAGGCATTTCATCGAGTTAGTTACGTAGGTATGCTATTTTCTTACCATTTTGTTTTACTATCCCTGTAGTACTGCCATTTATTAATTCAATATCTTTGTTTAAGGGCTCCATCTCTTCAGACGATGGAGGGTTCTTTAAGTACCATTTAGCTGGCCTTAGAAGACATGCTGCCACCAGCGAGTGTAAGCATATTGCACCTAATAGGAGTACCGCTCGTCTCCATCCATAGGTTTGTAAAAGTGCACTCATAAGGAATGGCATCAGGATGGCGCCAAGACCAGTGAGTGACATCCCGACACCGATGGCTCTACCTCTCTTGACTTTGAAGAACGAATTGATGGCCAGTGTAAACGCTGCCATCACGGCTGCTATGCCGATTGCTGAAATAGATTTTCTATTACATTTAGGCACTGTGATTCTGTCACATGTAAGTACAAATGATCGCAGGTTTATTAGACTGTTTAGAATTATTTGCTCCATGCAAACTTGTATAATGCCACTCAATCAACTTATTTGTGAGTTCGTTTTTACTAAAATATATACATTATGATGAGGTAACGTATCTATATTGGTAAAAACAGAGACTAATCAAAGTAATGCATTATCTTAACTGAAACTCTCGTAACCACTATTGTTACGTATTAACTTAATTGAACTAAGTGATCCGGAATCAAGTTAATGAAGTAATGCATGCACAAATGCACACATACAGTCATTAATATACAAATATGTTCTCAACTTGTATGATCTACCTCAACCAACGCAACCAACATAACTTATTTGCTTGAGGTTACGTAACCTACAAATTTTATAAAGAACATATTCTGTTAACTAATGCACGGATTTAACGGGTCTAATAGAAATAATATTATGGGCATTGCAGTTAATAAAAAAATACTAAAATTATGCTCTACAGAAGGCATAGGTACAGGTGCTAACCAGCGCAACTACAGTAATCAAGACATTGACATAGACAAAAGCCATCTAATAAAAACCTGTTTCGCAAAAATAACCGACAAATTCTAAATAATTGTATCTAATTATGGAAATAGTAATTAAGATTTCTCGTCATCGTAATAAAATAACTTTCACAAAACATAGGTAATCAATTGTCCTGATCCGAAACTAGGATACCATGTAACCCGGCAAGGACATCACACACATGGACTACATTTGTACGGCAACCCCCAGTGGAATCAAACCCACGACCTCCGGCATGGTAATCAGACGTGATATCGCTAGACCAATAAGGCATAAGTGGCACTAGTTAGCCTTTATTTTAACCTTCATATTCTTAAATACTTTTTGGTTATCAGGAAGAACCTGTGACCTCAAAGATTTCCTCATTCCGTATCTTGTGAAGATAACAAACACAAATTAAGGCTCGCAGATAATTTCAGACTTACAGTTTATGACACTGTAGGATAGTATGAAGACCCAAAAGCTGGACGCACAGGCTGTAAGCATTAGACCGGAGCTGATGAATATAGCCCCGGTGACGGCCACTTTCCTGTAGCCGAACCTTCGGAGCATGGGGCCCGCGAAGAAAGACAGGAGCATCCCGATGCCATGGTTCAGGGTTATGACGAGCGTGCCTTGTGTGGCAGTGATGTGTGTCTCCTCAAACGCTTCTTGAAACACTAGGCCGAAACCGGCTATTAGAGGCAGTACTACTACCTGAAATGTAAAAAGGTTGTTGTTAACATACGCAATGCAGAGGGACATAGAAAGGTCATGGTCTTTTTGTCGTTGCTTTGGCTACTCATTAATATAGCTGTATATATTATAATATTTGAACGTCTTCTTCTTCGGTACGATTTTGTTGTGTCTTTGGTAGGTCTGAGAATAGGTATTAGGCATTAATATGGCAAAACAAAAAAAAGGAAAAGAGACCCGTGCCCCAACAGTGAGGACATACAAGTGTTGATATCGATCGAACGAATGGCAAAACCACATTTACAGGGTTAGCTTGTAAGACTATATAATATTGGGGTTTTTGCGATGAAATAATAAAACAAATGTATATGGCTTCAAAAACACTGTTTAAATTTTAAAAATTGTAGACAGAGACTGATATAGAATAAATCTAGTATTTTCTAAGGTTAACACGAGCACGACATAATAAAAACTGTTTTTATACGGTCTCCCGTGGTCTCGGATGACTCATCCGAGACCACGGCACCTGAAAAAGTGCCGAAACGTCGGAAAATTTTAAAAACGTAATAAACGAGTAAAATACGTATAAAAACTGTTTTTATTATTAAATCTCATAAAGGATAATTTGAAAGTAGGTAAAATTGTCAGTAGTACCTAGTGTTTCGTCAAAAGGTCAAGTGGTCATGTAAATCGAGAAATTTGATTAATAATGATATGACAGAATGAAAGAAATATCAAAGAAATTAAACCGTTACAATGAAAATCTAAGTATTGAGCTATTATAATGCTAATAACCGAATTGCTCGAAACATCATTCAATTAATGAATACTTGATTTAAATGATGAAATTCATTGCTTATCAAAGTAATATCTTAAATCTTACTACTACCAAAGGAAAATTGCGGTAAGTAAAGCCACATTAGCATAAACTTATGTAGGCAAGATATGTTTATGGTATCAACCCTTGTATGTCCCCACTGCTGGGGCACGGGTCTCTTCCTGCATCGCAGAAAGGTTAGGCCATATTCCACCGCGGGGGCCAATTTCGGGTTGGTGGAGGATTGTTACTGTTACAAGTTATCAAGCCGCCCATAAGGCCTCTGACATGGCTTAACGACTGCCATTACATGACAACCGGCACCAACGGCTTAACGTGCGTTGTGAAGCACGGCAGCGCTCGGAAAAACTGCCACTACCGGTAGTCGCGGACGGTCACCCATCCTGCGCCTGACCGCGCCTGTTGTTGCTCAACCAAGTGATTGATTCCAATCCCTGGTCCGACTAGGCCACGAGCGCTTCACTTGGTTCGACTAGGCCACGAGCGATTCGGCAAGATACATAAATACACCTATAACTTTATTCTCAAAAATTCAAATTGAAGAATTTCGAGTAAACTATTGTTATTTATACATACGTACTAGTACGTCAATCCATAGAGTTCACACCACTCACATTATTCAAAGCGTAGGCGAATGTAACGACCCATCCGTAACCTCCATCCGGTGGCACTTTTTTGACACCTGAGTTCAACATATTAATCGCGTTTCACCACATTTTATTCAATTATATATCACAGCTTAAAGGCTTAGTTCTTATCATTGGCTTTGCCGTTGTTCACATGTAGGTACAACTACACATTTTTATAGACACTCACAACTTCTTCCATTTGCACTCGTCTGTAATAAATAAAACGAAGCGCTGCTCGAGCGTGTCACACTTTAGATGTGGTCCAATCGTTAATGAGACTCCGATGCGTGGAAACATTACTTACTAGGTGACCAGATAGAACAGACTCTTATCGGGTTGACTTAACTATATAATTGTACTTTGTTATCAATAGCACCGTTTTGTGTATTTTCATCACATTATATTTATTTAATTTCTGTTATCTGTGTTAATAACTTGCAATGCATATGTGAGTCGGGTACGGTGTCATAGACCTCGGTAGAGCTATTATAAGATGTGTTGTATGTCAGGTTGAAACAGCTTCATTCTCTTACATTTTGAAATACCATTACGTTTGGTATAAGCGTATAAAAAAGGTATTTAATTACCAGGTGTTCAATGTTACTGTATATGTAAAAATAATATTTATTTTTCTATGCGGTCACTTAACTTGTTCCTCGTAATTGGCAGGACCACTAAATTTTGCACTTTTTCTGATGAAATAATTATCTTGTTAAAAAATACTTATCTCGATTTATCAGAGATTAAAATGGTCACGTAGAAGTATTAGTGTCTATCGCAACATTAATTGGTGCTTACAGTGGCTTGTTTAATTTACTTTCTTGATTTTTAGCTAAGTCTTTACAAACAAAACTAAGTCTTTTCTATTATTACAAAATTCATTAATTCAATAATGTCCATACCTGTAAAGCAGGTATCGAAAAGCATGTAAAGAATATAATAATTGCCTAGGATTGTTCCAAAGTACATACCGTACGATTAGGTATGTAGGTCAAGATAACAAAACGTTAGCAGAAGTTAGTTACTAAAACTTCTTCCACCACTTTAAATCACAATAGAGTAACATAGCTACAAAAATTTGAATACAATGTAACGTGCACGGGTATATGTTTAGCTGCCAGCTAGGTATGAGCAATTTACATGCCAACAAATTGTACTATTAGACTATTCAATAAAATCCGCAAATTTTGTGAGTAAACTGACTTGTTTACGCTATGAACTGACTATAAATGAAGATAAACCTGTTGCACTATTGTGTGAAGTCAAACTCTTGGCGGGGTGGCGCAACGATCTTTATTTACACACGCGATTGTCATGTGCAAGTTTGCTATACAAAACGCGCTAGGCGTCTAAAACATCTTATATTTCCACTTCTTTAGTAACATGTAACACTCATTTTGAAGTCGCTTTTTAACTTTTATCACTGGTTGATTAAACTTCGTTTAAACGTGTTGTTTTTACACTTTGTTTCTTTCGTTGATCTCGCTAAAATCGAAGCACAACGCAGGGCGTGGTCACATTATCACACCCAGCTCGGTACTAACTTGCTGCTACTAATTCGATTTACTCTGGTCGCGTTCCCGTATTCAGCTAATCGACAGAGTTTAATAGGCCCGGTTCCAGATGTACAATCAACTGTCCCTATGTTTCGGACGATTCCAATTGTCTAACTGTTAGATTAGCAAAGAGGATTAGTATAGAATTTGACAGTTAGGTACGAGTAGATCATTGGAATCGCTCAGGATTTTGTGCGCGTATTTGGGCCACTGGACCTTTAATTTAACTGAGCCATGGACTATACGACCTATTGGGTTAAGTTCCACAACCAGTAATAACCCCACTCTGCGTGATACTGGCACAACACTAAAATGGGCAATGTCCCAAAAAAAAATGCAGCTGTAAGATTTGAGCGAGGGAAACTTTTTTTGTGATATTTTATGTCGGCTTTTGGGTTGGAATGTTTCGAGGGGAATCGGTGAGGGGTGGTAAGGGTAAGGGACGCCACGCTACGGCAGCGAATCAAATAAAAAGAGCGTGTTGTATTATTTTAATGTTGTGGATTTTGTATTATACCTGATAGTTATATATAACATAAACTCTTAACACAAAATATTAAAGTAACGTATAATTTGAAATGTAAATGAGGTTTCAAAAACTGTGAAATAAATACATTGAGTGGAATTCAAAGTGTACTAAACGTGGGTTATTCACCCACTTCTAGGGAGTTTGTGAAGATTCTTTATTGAGCAAATCTTTGGTAAACTGCCTTGATGCAGACAGAATGATTTGATAGGAGAAATTAGTAAGTGTAAGAATAATAACAAATTAACACGGAAAAGAAACGAAACTTGTTACTTGGTACTTTTTTTATTTACCTAAAATACTTATATACTCTAAAAAAACTTATACACTTAAAATATATTACTGGAAAGTGACAATCCTGAAACAGGTCAATCAGAGTTGTATTTTACAGTATTTTTTCTGCGAGTATTTTCTTAGATTGATATTTAATTTTAATCTAAATATTTATTTATTCAGTAATATCAGTATTTATGATTGATAGAATTCTTTTAAGCTTTATTCGTATAAGCGCCAACTCTAAACAGAAAAACCATTCCACCATACTTAGTAGTAAATAACAAAAATACAATTGAAAAAATCTCCTCGTTTGTACATACCTACATAAAAAATGTAATTAATGTATTTTAGAAAATGAATACTTAGAAAATAACTATGGTGGTTATTGAACTATAAAGACATCTGAGACATACATAAACTCACAAACTGTATACCGGAAGGGTAAGCTGAGACCAGAAAATCCACAAATTCGAATGTTACTCTAATATTTTCATATTATTTTCATATCCTTCTTCGTTAACAAGATTTTTTTATGTAGGTATCATACAAATAACATACTAAAGCAAAATGTCGTCTGTCAAAAAAAACTATAAAATCCATCATAATTTGACCTCACATCACATAAATCTAGGTATGGTATGGTATGGATAAAGATACGGTTCAGCTTAAGTACGTGTTATTAAAACCGATTGAATAAAACTCACAATATATGCGTTTACGAGAATGGGTCTAACCAAATACTAATCAGAGACTACATTTCTAGGGAGTTTTAAAAATGTAAATGATCCACAGTTTATGATTTCATAATGCAACTAAAATTACTTAAACATTGGCACTCTCTATACAGGGTAAGTACTCACACTATAGAGTAAGCATTGCCATTTTCTGTAGCAAGCAAGCAGTTCCCTTAAAAACTCTATAAACGCACTATAAATAACTTTCCCCAAAGTCTCTACAGACTATTTATACTGCTTTTAAGGAGTGTTTTAAGTAATCGTAGTTTTAGACATAACACCGTTACGGTCTTATTTATAAGAACACGATTCCTTTACGACACTCCTGAGAGGCCGTTTAAATTATCGGTGGTTAAGTTTTTCCTTTTACCACAGAGTATTTAAAGTGCCTCTGAAAAGGGTTTTCAGGAGTCGTGTTTTTATAAATAAAAATAAAAATAAAATAAATAAATATTCATAGACATATTACATAAATATGTTTTTAGTTTAGAATACATACAGTACATCTAACTATTAGATATAAGGCCTTGTTTAACGTGGTAAATATCAATATAAAAAATAAAATAAACATCTGAAATTAGAGAAGAGCAGGAACATTTTTACATTTGTGACATTTATTGATAACAGGGTGTAAAAAACGCCATATAAAATGGAGAAAATGGGAGCTTCTCTTCGTAAAAGAAGTACCTACATGATGTACTTGGTGGAGACTTCGAAATAACAAGAAAAATATCGGCTGTTCCACAGCTCTTTGCAATTGCTTCCTGGACCAATGAATATTTGCCTATCTTTTTTTTTTAATGCACTAACCCATGCTAAGGACAATCTTCAGCCAGATGTCGCTGCCTGTACGTAATACAGAGAATAGTGTAAAGAGGTTCGAAATTTCACTGATGCCGTGAGTCGCCCATTATCTCAGTTGGACAGAGCGCTGGCACGGATAGCCAGAGGTCGCGGGTTCGAATCCCGGCATGGGTGGAACTTTTAGCCTCTAAGTAGGTTTTTAAAATGTGCCTATCTGTTTTGGTATGAGTGAAATATTGTTTGTTAGATATCCCTTACATATTATTCTCTGTGACATTATGTACCTTAAGGTATCTTTAAGTTATTTCATGAATTGTTATTATTCAATGTTCTCTGTTTTTATATTAATACAATTTTAATGTACCTATCTTTTTATCATAGCTGTAAGTATTCCTATTATCATAAGTCTTAGGGAAGTTACTGCATTAAAGTTTACGAACAGCTAATATTTTTTTCGCGATTTCAAGGCTTCCTTGGTTTATATAGTAAAAGTAGCTCTTACCTACACAAGATTGGTGAATTGGCTACTTATTTAAAATATTATTTTGGCAAAGATACAAAAATGATATTTTAGCCTATAAACTACTCTTACTCTTAAGAGGTGAATTCAGATTGTCAGCTCAAAGATCGTTATGCTACCGTCTGTTGCGTGCTAAGGTACTTGGACCAATCTTTTAACTGTGACAATACTTTCTTAAGACTCTTAAAATTTATTAACTTACTTAAGTACCTATTCGTTAAAAGTAGCTAGTTTAAGCTTGTAAGATGGTAGTCTCCTCTTTCTTATGCTTTTTAGCGTTGAAGTATTTCTCTAGACCCCACGACAGCGCCGTCATGTAGGTAAAGATGTTCAGGATGTGTAGAGTCACTACGATCGGCACTCTGTCTTTTATCCATCCTGCGGAGACCGGAAAAAATGCTTAACACCGTAATTGAAAGATTTCGTAACGAAACGAGAGACGAGAAAGAAAACAGTCGGAGTACTTTGACGAACTAAACTAGTTGAAGAACTTTGACTGTTATGTGAAGTATGAGTCTGTACTGTTGTTATAGCTACAGTCGACAGGAGGTCAATCTTTGCATTTGCAAACTCCTCCTTAACAAATTAGAGTGCACGAATGTAAAGGTTGACGTTCTTAACTGTACCGTACTATATACCATTAGAGTAGAGTAGTTCCAAATTCCGTACTATATGGAATTTGGGACTACTCTATAGTCATATTAAGTTCTATAACCACTTATATATACATATTACCAGTGGAGAAAATGTTACCAAAAATCATGTTTCACTTTTCTTTTTTAGTACTTTTTATTAATTGTTGGTTAATCTTCCATAATAAATAATAACCATTCTGTAAAATTTTCATCTTGCTTTCGAAGCTACTATCAAGTTATGTTACTCGCTATCTTTTGAGGAGTAAAGAAAGTGCTTCCAAATCTTACCAACAAGCGGCCCCAAAACTAGGTAAACGATTCCCGATGTGACCAATTGGAGCCCAGTGGCTCCAGGCAGCTTGTCCAACGGCACGTGACTCGGTATGACCAGGGCCATAAATACTGTTCGGAGGCCTTTGCCGAAGCCAACGATGACTGCTACCGCTAATACTACTGTGTAGTTTTGACTGTAGGCTAGCACTGAAACAAGGAGTGTGAGTCAGATTCTAGTAAAAAGTCCTTCGGAACTTTAATCACTTCTACTTCGTGTCTATTGCCCTTTATATGATGCGGCTAAAAATAGGTATTGGCATAGACCGGCTAATGATAGGATTAGTTTTAAGTCACTTATTACTTACTACTAAAAAACCTTCATGAAACTCACCTACTCTTCCCATAGCCATGATCAAAACTCCGAATAAAAAGAACGAGTCGTTGTCCCATCCAATTTTGCCGGCGACGAATGGAACAGCGAATCTCACGCTGATATCCATGCCAGCCAGTAAAGACATGAACAAGGCAATTTCCGCCTTGCCAAAGCCAAAATCACCAAGGATAAAAGGCGTCAGAATTGAAAAGTTTAACTCACTAAAAGTGGCTAACGTCAGCCCCACCATCAGGTTTACATAAGTGAAGTCTTTTAATAAATCGAAGTCAAAGAATAAAGTGACTTTTTGGCAAAATGTTAATGGCTTTTCTTTTTCCTCACCCGGGTTTTCTTTGAAAACATCGTCTTCTTCCGGCACAGGGTCTCCATTGACTAGAAAAACAAGTTTATCAGTTTGTTCTTTATTTTCGCTCTCTTTTAAGTACTCCTCAAGTTTCAGAGAGGCTTGCTTAAGAACCTCGCTTTCGTAGTTGAAATTGTTAGATTTTCGCCTGATTCTGGTGCGAGTGGATTGGTTACTATGGTTGTCTTTCAGATATTTCCTTTCATCGTTATCACGTTCTTTATTCTTTAAGGAGACACTACTACGGTTATCACGATTGTATTTTTCTCCATATTGGCCATCCATTTTAAAAGATTTGTGACTTTTGCTATCAGCTAAATGTTTTTCAGCTCTGTCAGCAATTGATTTAGCCTTTTCCGGGTCGATACTCTCTACAGCGACCTTTTCTTCAGCTTTTAAATCTTGCGGCGCCTTCAAAGTTGGACAATCCTCTATTTCAGATTCTGGAATTTGTGTATTAAGCGTTAAAGTGATTGAATTTTTACGTTTTGGTTTTATTTCTCGTTCACGTTCTTCACGAGTTTCTCGTTCTTGAGCTAAAGCTCCAAGGTTTACCGAAGAATTTTTCCTCGATTCATTGAGATATAAAGTCGAAGATTTGCGAGAGCGACCTTCCAGTAAATTTGCCATTGATTGCTTCGTAGAATTTAACCGCGAGCCCCGGTTTGAACCATCTCTTGAAGGGATTTTACTCCTTGACTGTGACTGACTGAAATAACCGTCATTAGCTCGCGTTAACATGGGAATACCCGGGTCAGTAATTTCATACCCAGGGTTTACGGGATCATCTTCATTATAAAGATATTGACTTGAAAATGCACTTAGATTTTTTAATTTCTGACTGAAGTAACCACTTTCTTTGTCTAACTTAACATCGGATACTTCATTGGATTTTCTATTCTTGAGTAATTTCTCTTCGTCAGCATTTTTAGCGTCTAGTGTTCTCGAATGCCAATGGACTGGTTGTAATAGCAAAGCACCTGCAAGTGAATGTAGAGCAAACCCGCATATAAGTATTAAAGTCCCAACTTCACCGTAGTATCCAAATAGAACTGTTATGACATAAGGCCAAATGATTGGCCCCAAGCCAGTTAATGTCCAAGATAGGCCAGTGGCTAGACGTCTACGTTCTTTCCAATAGGTGTTTAGCGCTACCGCATTAGCCGACTGGTTTACACCATTTCCTATACCTGAAAATGTATAACTGCGTTTAGATAAATTTGCGATTGCTGGTATCTGAATTGAGAATTTCACTAAGTAAATACTTAAGTGACGTTCTGTCACGGTCCTTTTTGGGAAATTCGAAAAGCTAACACTACAGTTAACTTTTTACTTAGCGAAATTCTGAATTCAGAAACTGGCAGTGTGATAAGCCATTTAAATAGCTCGAGAAGAGTGTTACCTATTTAATTTATTCATATATGGGGCGTGAGAACTCACTTGGACGGAATAGTGGGCATAGGAAGAAAACGCTAAACATTGACAGTGTTATTTACTTAAAAGACTTCATAAACATAGAGACTATAAAAGGAACAAAATTCCACAGACTATGTACACTGTGTTTAAGTTAAACGTGTTTGAATAAATAACACCGTAAGACGTTACCGTAAGTAAATTTAAGTATGTATGTATCTTACCATAAAGCAAGCTGAATGAAATAAAATACGTCACAAAATTGTATGAGAAAATGTTCATAGCAAGTCCTGTCATCATTATGGTCGCCCCACCAAGCGACACCATCCGGTAGCTGAACTTCCGGAACAGTGGCCCATTGAGTAGTCCTGAAAGCACATAGAAGACGAGCTAAGTTAATACGATTTGAAAAATATTAACTTAATTCCAGAATCACTTACTTGCTCTTTTGTCGGAAAAGTGCGACCAGGTTCGACAGTGTTTAGTGCAAGTCAATAGGTACCTAGTGAATTTTGTATACAATGGTTTTGGGAAGCATCTTTGCCAACTGTCGCAGAGCGGTAGAGTAGAACACCAGCTTCTCAATTGGGAGGTCGTGGGTTCAAATCCCGGCATGTACCGATGACTTTGTTTTCTAAGTTATGTACATTTGCAAAGTTATTGTAGCAATACAACTCGCTAACGGTGAAGGAAAATATCGTCAGGAAACCCAAGAGTCTGATGTTTTAACATACCTCAGCGCTTGTCACGTGCAATAGTCGTGCTAATGCTAAGGAAATGTCAGGTCTAACAAAAGTAACAACTTTGCGTGAAGGAGAAATAATGGTTCGAAACTCCTTGAAATGACGTCGTAGGAAACCGCTGCTAAGATTAGCAGGGGCCAATTGTTATTAAAAATAATATTATTTATCTGTTTATGTTATTTTCTTGCACTTATATGCATACATACATTATACAGGCATACATTGGTACAAACATACATAAACTTGCGCTTGTATTTCGAAAAGGCTAGGCAGAGACCAGGGCTTGTCACTTGCCATGATCCTGATAAAACTTTTCTTCATTCAAAACTTTCCGTTTCATCAATATTCATGCACGTTAACATCGAGTAATTTTTACCTTCGCCAATATATTAGCGAAGATAAAAAGTCGAAACCGGTCAGTGACCAAAATATGCTATCACAATACTTACATTTATGTATCGAAGTCATGTTATCTCGGTGCTGCATTATTTTGAACTCACTCTATATTTTTTAGTATGTCTTTAGAGAAGAACGGTCTTTGTAAGTACAAAGAAGTGGTTTCTTCTCATAAATGTACTGGAGTATTGAGTTATCTGTATCTGAGTATTGTACTGGAATCGACTTCTTATAGATAAGACCGTTAGTCCCCAGGATCGTGGCAAGTGACAAAATTCGGAGTCCAGTTAATGATAGATAAGTATTTAACATTCTGTCCGGTACTCTAAAGAAGTTACCGTGCTTGGCGCTTCACGCACCGACGCAGCTAGCGAAAGCCATGTTCATGTTGAAGATGGTCGTGGTCTCCGAGCTGGTGATGCCGAGACGGGTGAATTTGTCGCGGAACAGGAGGCCAAATTGCTGCATAGTTGGGTATGCTGACAGCTGGGAAAGAAGAAAGGCAAGGTCGTATTAAGCAACTGACAAACGTGTCTCAGCCTTCACTGTCGGTGTGGATAAGCACAATTTTTTTATGAAGTCTAATATTCATCTCACAGCAAGGCACAGGCCTTCTTTTGAAGAGAGAGAGTATCAACCTAACAACCACGCATTCTCACCGCGGATTGGCAATTTCTAGAGCTGAGGTACGTGAACAGCTCAGACACTAAAGTTTCCTCATGGCGATGTTTTCCTCCACCGTTAGCAAGTGGTAGAGCTGCTATAAGTTCACTAATGTATGTATGGATACGAATTAAAAAGAAAAGAGATTGAGAGTACAGGAATTATCGCGAAACATGGAAATGTATAAACGAACTGAGAACCGTCTCCCATTTTTGAAGTCAGCTAAAAAGTTTTACCAAAAAGTAAGTACTTTAATGAACAGTATGAATCAGCAATGTTTTTATATGAATCAGCATGAAAACATGTATATATTCAGTTTCTTGTTCCATGACAATTCTCCGTTAATGTAATAAAACAGAGTAATTTCTTATGTGAATAAGAATAATCTCGTAATTTCTTATGTGTTTTACACTGCCACAAAAAATATGAGTGAATTTGGCTAAAATTTTAAACAGTGGTTTTTTTTATACTCCACTACCCTTTTGATTCCACCTTTTGATTCTTTACTTACATTAGAAAATCCAGCAGCAACTATAACCATCCACCCCCAGCCTCCGTCAGGTGGCACAAAGTCGGCGGGATCCACTTTTGACTTTGGCCTGACTCCATCTTTCTTTGCCATTCTGATGGCTTCTGAAACAAATGATATTAAGTGCTTGTAAGGATCTGAGTGCTTAGTGCGAGTTTTTTAACTACTCGATCGCGTTAACGTAAACTCATATTTCTATGGCATCGAGGAAGCGCCACCTAGCAAGTATGGAACTTAAAATTGCTGAGTGCGAGTTGTAATGGTTTACGTTGAGAAGTGAATACGTTTACCAGCCAAAACAAGAATAAACGCGAGTGCGAGTTGTACTGTGACAGCGTTTTGCCAGTTCGAACGGTTAACTTACTCATACTCACTACTCGCTCGATTAACGCGGTAGTAAAGTTATTCGATTGGATCTGTCAAACTCGCACTAAGCACTCTGTCGAATAGAACTGAACGTGTGTAAGTGAGGATAGTCTGAAAAGATCCTGACTCAACCTTATACTTTTGTCGTGACTCAGACCTATGACTCAGTAGCGCTTTGTCGGGGACGACAACTTATGGCTCTACACTGGATTATTTTTCAAACGAAAAGGTTGTAACAAAAAAATAGCTAATACGCGCTGTCTCAAAAATTGAAACCCAGTGAAAGACTTCACACCTGAGACAGGAAGGACCACCTGGACTGAGTTTCGTAAAACTATAATTCGTAGGTTACTATGACAATTCGATGTTCATCGCATAGTAGTCTTACCATTGAATTTAATCAAATTCAATGGTCTTACTACTTGTTATTCTGAGGGTTAATATAACTTAAATTAATTAGAACGAATTTAAAATGCGCTTTGGTCACGTGACGATTTCAATTAAATTTTGTATATTTGTATTTAGGTTTTAATTGAATTTCATAAGCCTGTAATGAATAGAGTATACTATTGAGGCAGGCGGATCTGTGTAATGGAAGAAGAGTTACACAAGAGTTATTGAATATACTGAAATAGAAAAACTATCTGTCAAGAGTTCCATCCTAAATGGAAACAGCGCTTGTTCATGAACGAGGTATATTTTCTAGAGCAAAAATCGATGCGATTGTACCTAACAGGAAACTCTTATATAGCTGTTTGTAATCAATTATCTAAAATTACCACTTCTCCACTTGAGAGCAATGATTAAGTATGGGTGGGTAATGAAAACCTTCATAACTATGTCACTAATAAAGAATACGAAGAAAGAAAACGAAGACCAACTAAACATTTAATTGGCATCAATTTAGACTATTAATCAATAATATTTTTGTTTAATATTTCATTAAAAATATTAGCAATGAGTAACCTTCATAACTATTTCACTAATAAAGAACATAATACAGCCTGAAGAAGAAGAAGAATTTTAATTTTATCGCAAGCTCAAACTGGTAACTATCGATAACATATAAATTTGTAAACATTTTTTTGTTAAAGTTTTAACCAATCTTATAATAGGAGGATTTTATTTCTTTTGCTATTACTGAAATACTCATGGACCGATTTGGAATTTTTGTTTTCTAGTTGTCAAGCCTTACCAGGTGGTCCACTGATTAAGAAGTCATTCACTGAAGATGGAATACTGGAAAAATCGAGGAATTTCTTAACATTTTCGAGCGAATTTTGCGAATTGCAAAAATCACTATAAGACACCCGTCTTATAATGATTTTTGCAATCGTTTTCGGAAAATACAATTTGGTGGAGTATTACTTAGTAGTTTAAATTCACAAAAAACTGTGAGTTTATTTTTTGTAAATAAAAATAAAACCTGACTGCTCTAGGGAACACAGAAATAATCTTAACGAATAAACGAATATGATTTTTGAATTCCAGATAGGTATAGACATGAAGGTATTGCAGTAATATGATTTTTGTGTTTTTAGTGCTGTATCGTTCTGAAGACGGTTTTTATGTTTATTTAGAAAAGAAACATTGGGTAACAAAATCTTAGCTTGCCCTCAAAATATGATATAATGCTATTGAACATACTCTACGCCAAAGTGATTTCTACGGTGATGCTTTACCAATTCTTAGATCAGTTTACGAAAGTTGATCAAGCTTATCCAAGGCGGGAGCCGTAGAATAGTGAATTGATAAATATCTAGCTGGCACAGGTCATAAAAATCGATACACGTGTAGTATACATACAACACCCCGATCGGATTTATGGAGCTGCGAATTGTAAGAGTTATCTTTGAGAATGCGCAGAAAGTTTAGATTGAAATCCATCAATACGGATTTCAAAACGGAAATAAATACATCAAATTGTAAAATGTTAGTTAGGATTTGTACAGGTCTCATATAATTCCAATTGTCCAAGTTTGTTTGTGACACGTTGCCTAGTTATAATCACAGGGAATCTTAGTTTGATAACTGAATGAATTTATTGTGTTTTGTAGAAGTTACCTCAAAATGAAGATGCTGACGGGAAAGCTTCCTCTGACAGATAACGAAACTAAACCGCTGGAAACACAGACAGTATGTGATACGTATTGGTAACAAGGCTAGTTAGCCTAACAAATCCGTTATCTGCGGCTTGATGGAACATCGCAGCTATCAGCTTATCGTAGTAGAGTTATCAACAATCATAAGTAAACCACTGTGAATGATGGGATAAAGGAGAGCCGCGTTCTAAGTTGTCTAAGCGCCGGTTTCTGGATTGAGAATTTTACACAGTATAGTTTTATATTTGTACTACTGAAGAGGCTTGGTTGTGTGTGTGCGAAAGTGAGACAGCGTCAGATCGCAGAATGCGCCTTGCCATCTAATTAGATGGCAAGGCGCATTCTGCGATAATATATTTCAGGAATATTTCAGAATATGGTATGCAAGTAATTACTTGCGTACCATTTTCTGAAATATTCCTAAAGATTTCATTAGGATTTGGTGCACATAATATAGAAGCTCTGTAATTAATGAATTGGTTATTAAAAAAAAGGTTGATTCGAAACCATTAATAATTAATTATTTTTTTAAATTACCGATTTGTTTTTATAGAAACTAACAGCAAAAGGCGTTTTATTAGGCAAAATCCCCATTTTGGATTTAAGAGGTCTCCTGTCGACCCAATCCAAGAATTGAACAAAACAGAATGAAGAAATAGTTGACGAGGATGATAAATTCTTAAAAACTCAAGAAAAATGGTTTTCTTACTGTTTCCATTCACCTCAAATTCACTTTACAAGTTTAAGCATGTACAATATTTAAACTACTTACACGATTTCGTAAATCAATAAATGAAGTCCTTGAGAAGTACGAGTGGTGTTACTTTGAATGACTTTGATTGATGATTCAATGAACGTTGTGGACTGAATGAGGATGTAGTGACTAGAATTGAGAAAGGAATGTGGCGTTGGTTTGGGCCCTTCCTTCGGCATATGGAGAAGATGAAGGAAGGGAGATTGACAAAAGTAATATATCGCGCGATTGTGAATGCGAAGAGCCGGTAAGAAGTTTTACTAGATTTATTATTTATTACTGGAAAATTAAGACTCCTTATCGTTCAAATCCAATTTTAACCCACTTTAAAGAAGGAGGAGGTTCTCAATTAGACGCAAATATTACTTTTTTTACTATGTTCTCGCATAACTTCGCCAAATTTTGACCGATTTCGATAATAACTTTTTTTCGAATTGATATAATGTCCCATTTTAATTTGGTAAAGATTCAGATCTTTCAGTTCAAATCAGAGTTCCGTTGTTCGTAATGAAAGTCTTCATCAGTGAAGACTTTCATTACGAACAACGGAACTCTTCGATGGACAGCAGCAAATAAGACAATCCTTTAGTAATATGCGTATGTTTCATAAAATATTGCGTAAAATTTGAAGACTACCGGAGATGGAAATTGGAAATTTAAGGCAAACTTTGATTTTACAAACACTTCGTTCAACAAATGCACTCATTATCGGTGTCTGCTTGACATTGTTTTGAAGCTCATCAGCTCGAAGTCACCAGCTATAGTGTCTTAGGGTACTGAAGTCGGATTTATTTTTTATTCTAAAATGTTCAGTAGTATGGTCCACGAAAGATAGCTGCATATTTTTTTAGAGCCAAAAGTTGTTTAGGGGTCGCACGGACGGACGGACAGATAGACAGGCAGACAGCGGAGACACAGTAATAGGGTTCCGTTTGGCACCCTTCGGGTTCCGAACCCTAAAAAATACCGACATATTATAATATGAACAGTAGGTGAACAGATTTTTACCCCACAAGAAACTGGGGGTTTAAAGCATGTACTGATTGAAGAGTTTTATAAGGCATTGTGGTGTTTGTCGCTATGATAAATTCAATCCAATCGAGATTTTGTTTCGTTTGACCAACGGTTCTCAAACTGTTTAGGCGACGGACCATTTGCAATCTTACGATCAAAATCACGATTCCACTAAAACACTGCTATAGTCTGTAAAATATAGCTTGAGCTCCACGACAGCTGTCACACTGAAAGGGCTAGGAATGGGACAATGTCGACATCAAATGTCACTTGAAGCGTGTGTGATTGATAACATGTATGGAAAGAAGAATTTCGAGAAGTTGGAAACATTAAATCAAACACGAGAAATATTATTTTACAAAGTTTTATTCAAGTAGAGGTGGATCGTAATATCCATAAATCAGTTTCTGATTACAATTTTCCTTTTAACGCTCTTTTTATGTGAAAACTCAATTTTTCTTAGAATTTTAGCCAATGATGGTAAGCTAAAAATTTTGCATTTTTACAAATTTGCCTCTTTAAGTGACGCTCCCAAGTTTCTTAATGTGGGTAATTGTCCTCTTGAGTAATATGCGTAGGTATATGTGGTTGTGGATTGCGGCGGCGTCAAAACTTAACCTCTGTGACGGAAGAAGTTTTTATTCTCTTTATTTGGCGATGAAAGTTTTTTAATCACTTCATCTTCAGGCATCTCGCTTGATGACTCTCCGTACTTTTCTTTGCTAATACGGACCACCGTAGATCGTCAAATACCAAGAGCATCCGCAACTCTGTCACACACTCGCTCTAAGGGCAGAAGCGGACCACGGTTTTAGTTTACGCGCGTGAAATATTCGCGCAAACGAATTACAAACTCACGGCATTCACTGTTCAAAACAGTTTTCTTTGATATTTTTGGCATCATGCAAACTAAACGGAACAACTTCAACTCAACTAATCAACTTCACGATAGCAACTACAGTCTTTAAAGCATGAAATACTTTAATAGAAAAAATTTGAAAAATTTATCGAATACCAACAAACATTTCGTCGTCAGGGTAAACAAGAACGTCACTCAATAAAAATCAAAACTTGTCCATAGAGCACGCGGCTGACCAGCCCTCCTATTACGTAGGTTACTACCACTCTATCGAGTGAAGCATTTAGACGACTCCTTAGTGTAAAAAAATGTATGCATCTGACAGCCGGAGTAGCTTAGAAAAAGTAAAAATCAACGTCACGCAACTCAGTGGATACTTACGTAATAATGCCCCAAAACCCAGAAGCATGGAGGTTCGGAGCAAAGTTGGAGAGACGCACACGCTGTAGGTTTTTGCCTCACAATAACACCAGTATTTTGTTAGATAGGTATTAATTAAAACAATATTCATTATATTAATTCTAATGAAATTTGATAATGGTTTTGAAACAAAGTTCAATTCCAATAGCAAACCTGCAGATCAGATTAGATCGTACATCACCAAATCATCGAAAGTTTGTAACTTACAGAACTTACTATAATGGTTAGACATCACTAACTGTGCAGTAAGTACGGAGTTTTCGCAGCACAAATATTGTATGAAAAAATTCAAAACTTCATAGTCTCAATTTCGATGACAGCAGTCGCGGATCTCAAGCTATATTTTACAGACTATAGCGATCTTATTTTCTTATTTATAAAAAACACACGGATGTCAAAAAAAGACGGATGGAACCTTCTATAATAACGAGTGAAGCAGACAAATGGCCGCCGTCTCTTTATGTATGCGTGCCATCGGTGTTGCCAGACTAATATCATTTTGCCCACTTTTTCAAATCAAGAGAATCAACATACTTCAGGGTGCTAACTAGCGCCACCAATGGAAAAAAGTCATAAGTTGTGTTAAAATACGTTTTATTTTAAAAGTGAACATGAAAAATCTTAACAAGTGTGACAACTATTTTTTAAACATACAGTCTAGAAACTAGAATCAACAACCAAGGACTTCAATCACTTTCCGCCAAAAAAAGCCGGTTTAACGGAAATCCATTAAAGTTCTAATCTATTGATCATATTTTCTAGACTGTAAGTTTGAAAAATAGTCATCACAGTTGTTAAGATTTCTCATGTTCACTTTTAGATAAAAACGTTCTATAAAAAAGTTATGATTTTTTCCATTGGTGGCGGTAATTAGCGCTCCGAAACGCCTTAAATCATGTTATCAAATAATAAAGTAAACTTTCCTAATCTAGTGACGGTTTCACTTTTATCATACTACTGAGTGACTTAAAGGGCTTTTATAAAGGAGGTGGGGCCTCGATTGAGGGATTGGTTATGACTAGAGATCGGATAATCGGATGCATATTTGCATAAAAGTTGAGATGTTAGCTAACATTGATAGCACTTTCTTTTAGTTTGTTACTATAGATTCAAATCGGGTACAACTATATTTACTTATTTTAAGGTGCAAATATGGAGTGAAGTTTTGTATAAAAAAATTTGGGTTTTTTGGAATCGACAAATTTAGTGTTTTTGTAGCAGATACCTATAACAACTGCCTCTTATTTTTTCTTCAATTTTGAAAACATTGATACAAACGAATAAGAAACAAGAATTAGAAAGAGAAACTAATTACATTTACAAATTAACGTGAAACAGCGTCCCCAACTAACTCACGCGCTCAATTTACTCACATTATCACATGTGACGAATAAGTGGAAAGTTTAGGATACAAAATATCAAAGTAATATCACTGCCACCTACGACGGTGGCGGGTGTTTGACAACTTAACTAATATCAGCTGGATGTCAGCTGTCAATAATTATTGTAGGTTATCTCTTGTTTTTTATGTTTGTGGTATAGCCATTGGCACTATAAAAAGAAATAGACGGCTCATGCACAGCGTTGTTAGATGTCCACACACAGCAAGGCTTGTACAGAAATGAGGCGGCAAATTTCATACAATTAGATATTTAAAGATAATAAAGATATGTTATTTTATAAGGGTTACGGTTGCGTATTTCCATAACTCCATACAAAAACACTAATAAATGCAACAAATACATATTTCTCTACTTTTCGGGAATTTTTCCCGAAAAAAAAACTGGTATCACTGCGGTATTTGACATCCCATTTTGTAAGTAAATAAAGAAAAGTAAACAAAACCTAATAAGGAAAAATATCACGAATCAGTAACTTAAAACATTACTTACGCATGGTAGGTACTCCTATGAGACTTTTTGCATTTTTTCGAGAAGTGTTTACACCACCGTACCACACAAGACGACATTTCTTAAAATTTTCTTTTGTGTCAAACAAGACTTACTGGCACTGCTGCCTGGAGCGTAATGGTGGCAGAGTGATCGACTTGGTGTATCTGTGTGAGTTAGCTCGTGTATGCACACGAAAGTGTCGGACTTGGGGTGCTTCACACCCTTTCAACGCGAGATGGCATCTGTCTTTTTTTGACATCCGTGATGTGGCCATACTAAACTACACATTAGTTCACGACAGTCCACTTGGCAAGTTTTGATAAAACGCCTTTATTTAAATAAGATTTTAAATATTTAACTGAACCCTAATAAAAGGAAACATAAATTTAAATTAAAAAATCAAACAAGAAGAAGATTACTATACAGTCTATTTATTCTTACTTGTCCAATTTAGTAAACAAGATTCTACCCTTAAACTGTGACTTTGTAGTGCAAAACTGCCATATTTCCATAAATGAAGTAACTTGGAACACTCTTTTAGATAGGACGCTGCCAATTTTATAAACATAGTTCATCATGAATTCATGATAGTTCATGAATATTCGAGAAAATGTCTAGTTTAGGCATCTAATCTCAATTTTTAGGTTAGAATCTTGTTTACTAAATTGGACAAGTAAGAATAAATAGACTGTAGCAGAAGCGGGGGCTACGGGGCTCCGCGGACCACACTTTGTGTATGTCTGAGTTAGAGCATTGAAATGCAAATAAACTGCTTCTTATTGAAACGAGTTAGTTAGGTATACTACAAAACTACATAATCACTGCAATTAGTTGGATATGTTGTTTATTAACAGGAGCATGATAGTAGTACCAAGGGTTTAGGTATCACGACTAGAAACGATGGAGAGATCAAGATAAGTAATCATGAAAGTCAAAACTGACTGAAATGTACGTCAGTGACGAAAAATTCTTCAATAATTGAGATGAAAGAATCATCACGTAGAGCCAGCAAATATCTATGCTGCGTGTAACAAAATCCTCATAATCTATAAGAAAATGGTCTGAGGCCTAATTACGCGCACTAAGTCCTGACGTTTGCAATAGCAATTGGTATGAAATTTGACAGACAATTGGAATGGTTCTGGATATTATGGATACGTTTGTTTTGTACGTCGACTGTTCATCACGGATATAAAGTTGATATAAAGCTGGATGTGCTGTCCACTGCATCAATCATCACCATCAGCCTTTCGACATCCACTGCAGGATATAAGCCTCCCTCGTGGTTTTCCAAGCTTCACGGTTTTGTGCCGACCGCATCGAGGGCCTCCACGCTTTGTAACCACCGTAACTGCATCAATAATACGTAATCGTCAACCTTTACCTCTTTGGTTTGACGACTTCTGTGGCGTAGCGGTAGTGCATCTACCTACCACGCAAGAGGTCCCGGGTTCGAAGCCCGGCTGGAAAAGAAAAAAAAAACCTCAGGTCTTGGATGTTTACATGTTTGTGATGTCGCTGTTTTTGGTTCCCACGACACAGGGTATCCTAGTGTGGGGCCAGAAGCAATGTATGTGCCTGTATGTAAATGTTAATGTTATGTTATCTTTATCTTATGTTATCTTTACATTTCTGTTACGATATCATCCTTAACGTTACTATTAGACTGCTCGTATGTTAAGGTTGATACAAGAACCTTCCTTGGGTTGATAAACGCAGCGGTTTCTAGCCGATCAACCTTTACATTATTCATTTATAAAAAAATAAAATAAAATAAAATATTATTTATTATAAAATTTCACAATTTATAAAAGGGTAAAGACCCCGTACTAGGTAAGAACCTGTATTACGGAAAGTCCTGCTCTTTCGATTACCATGGTAGAAAAAAAAAAAAACAATTGCATAAAATAGTGAGTGGATAGTATACAGTTCGATATTACTTTTCAACAAAAGTTTAAAAAGAACTAAGAAATAACTATAAAACTAAATTTCATGCACAGTTTAGGTAGTGAAAAGAAAATAAAATTTACATTATTCTTAATGCAATCACTTACTTAATTATCTATAAATAATCCAACGAGGTCTATGCATGTCTGTCTGTATTTATGTATGTGTGTGTGAGTGTGTTTCGAGTGTGTGTGTATGTGGTGTGCGTGCATGTGTGTATGGTGTGTGTGCTATGTGTGTATTTTTTGTGAAATCTGAAGTACAATTTGATGTGGAACGTTATACTTATTATTGTATTTACGTTATAGTCTGAAGCAGACATTCAGTAACTTGATAATCTAAAGTAGTGAGCCAAGTACTTAGTTTACTTTTACACTCGTATGTTGGCAAAGAATAAATATTAAGAATTTTATTTATTTTATTGTACAGTTGAAATGAACGATATTGGAAATGTCTCTGACCAAATGTCGTTTTAAATAATATATTACGATGTGCGATGGCATGACGTCTGGATTTCATAATCTCTGGGTCATATTCTAAGTTTCGGTGTGTATTGATTACAGTCCGGTGAATATACAATTGACGAACTGTTAGAATTTTACTTTAAATGTAAAGTTCCCGTGTTGGGTGTCTAAAGGGTTTGTAGAGCATAACTTTGATCAGAGCTCTCTGTGCTCTCTCTAGTTCAATTAACTTAGTCTTACAGGTACCTCCCCACACTGGTATACAGTACATTATAATAGACCGGGCTAGAGCCCGGTAAATGTCAAATAAAAGTTTTGTGGGGGCGACACACCGTAAGCTTTTAAATACAAAAATCAATTTTCTAACCCTTTTTGTAAGATATTCTATATGACTGTACCAATTTAATTGACTGTCTAAAACAACACCTAGGTATTTTATATTATCTGATCTATCTATTTCAGGGCATGAACAGTTTATGGAATTTTGTGACTGACATGAATGTAGTTTTATCTTAAATGAATTTGGAGGCTGTGTCTTTTTTAATATGGAAAAAGCCAGATATTTAGTTTTAGAAATGTTAAGGGTCAGTAAGTTGCTTTGTAACCATTGAGCCACTATTCGCAGACCATTTTCAGCATGTTCTCGCACCTGTCTCCACGAGCTGCCACAAAAGACTAATGCTGTGTCATCGGCATAGGAGTAGATTTTACAATTTGTAAGGGTATGTTCACATAGGTCGTTTATGTACATAATAAAGAGGGTAGGTCCGAGAACACTTCCTTGTGGCACTCCATAAGATATTGGAATATCAGAGCTAATGTGCGGACCCACCTTAACGCGCTGTTTACGGTCCCGAAGGAAGTCTTCGAAGATATTCAGAGGAGCGCCTCTGATACCGAAAGCATATAGTTTTTTCAGAAGAATGGGAACAGAGACAGTATCAAAGGCCTTTGATAAGTCTAGGAATACTCCTATGCATTTTTTTTTACTGTCTAAATGTTTGACAATTTCATTCGACAGCCGTAATACCGCATCCTCTGTCGATTTTCCATTTCTAAAACCAAATTGATGATTTGATAGTAAATTATTTTGTGTAAGAAAATTTTTTAGTCGATTATTTAATAGCTTTTCTAAGATTTTTGATAAAATTGGAAGTACTGAAATAGGTCTATAATTAGTAATACTGTCTCTGCTCCCACTCTTGTGGATAGGATGGATAACAGAAAGTTTAAATGATTTTGGGAAGACACCACACTGAAAACAGAGATTACATATGTAGGAGAAAATAGGGACAATAATGTTTTTGTTAAGTTTTAAGAATTTTGTAGATATATTATCCCATCCATTGGAACTATTGGAATCCAAGCTTGAAAGGATGCTGTGAACCTCAGATGGATTTGTGTCTATCAGCACAAATGATCCGAGAGGAGCATTTTGCTGAGGAGGAATATAAGTTTCGCACTCTTGGTTCTTCAGAATTTTATCTGCTAAGTTTTTACCGACATTTGCAAAAAAATTGTTTATACATTCAACTGACTCACTAGGCGAAGGTTTGATGTTCAACAGCTCGGAGGTTTGCGATTTAGACTTATTTATATTGGCAATACCTTTTATACACTTCCATAAGGATTTTGGATCTTGAGAGGACTTTGCTAGTTCCTGTCTGTCATAATTCTGTTTGAGGTTTTTGACGAGATTATTACAAAAATTGCGGTATCGCTTGTATGTTATATTTAAAATAGGGTCTTTAGATTTTTTTAATTTTAGATTTAACCGGTCTCTGTTTTTTATACAACGCAAAATTCCGGGGGTAATCCAAGGCTGAATAATGCGTTTGCGGTTAGGTATCACAATCATAGAAGTGTTGTCCTTAATAATCTTAGTAATAGTATTAACGAGGAGTTCGGCGGCTTTATTTGGTTCCGAAAGAGACATAATACAGTCTAAATTGGATTCTTTTAATGATGCTGAGGCCTGGTCATAATTAAGTTTAGGTAATAAACATTGCTTGCTGTAGGTGGCGATTTTATGCTTAAGACTCAGGAGTATAGTCAAATGGTCAGTGATAGTAGTCTCCATGACTGCAACCCTAGCTTCTAATGTGGATTTGATCATAATGTGATCCAGGCAAGTTTTTCCGTGTGTAATTATTGTGTGGGCAGGTAAAAGACCGTGGCTGCTTAACATGTTAAGATAATCAGAACTATTTGAGTCGTTATTTGAATCTTTGATGTCAATGTTAATATCCCCTGTAATGATTATGTTATTATTACAATTTAAAGTAGTTAAAAACTGATCTAATGACTCTATAAACTTACTAGCGTTTCTGTTACAGGGTGGTCGATATATACCTATAATAATAAGGTTGCCCATTTGTAATTTGAGACATGTAGCTTCGACGAGCTCTGGTTCTTCAACCTTAAATGGTAGGTAATTTTTTACAAAAATTACAACTCCATCATTTTTGTTGATTGAGGTAGAAGTTTGACAAACAGTATAGTTATTAATTTGTGGTAATTATTTAAGTGGAGAAAGGTGACACTCAGTTAATACGAGGATGTCACAGTCAAGTGGCAAGGTGGAAAGAACAGTTTGGAGACCGTCCAAGTTCTTATAAATACTTCTAATGTTTTGACTTATAATAGTAGTTCCGTTAGATAGTGAATCTTTAAGCAACTCGCCGCATTCTTCTGTGGTGCATTTAAAAGAGCTTGCAACTCGTACTGCGTCTAATTCTTCGTTTATGTTCTTTAAACTAAACATAATATATTTTTGGGAGGGGGTTGCAAATATAAATGGACATGATAAAAAATCATTAAGTGAAGTCAGGGCGGCTAATTGTAATAATAAGTATTCCACAAAATGTAATAGAGTGTGTGTGTTAAAGTACGTGTTTGTTTGCTTATCTGAGAGTATTAGATATTGCGTTAGGTGAGTGTTTTGTGTGTGTTTGATTGAATGACATAACAATTGATTTTGGATTTTTTTTTAGCAACAATTCTGGCTGAATACAGACTAGTCATATATTCATAGATAGAGTTGTTAGATCTGACTCATTCTTGATGTGCAGTTGCGGGCTGCCCTCCGCCCTTCGTAAGTAAACTTTACCGTTTGCGGTCCAACAGAAGGAATATTTTTTTGCTTTTGCTACTTCACGTGCCAAGTAGAATAGTCTTCTAGCTTTTCCAGTTAGGCATTCGGACACGAATATTGGTGTCTTATTACTATCAAGGCCAATCGCTGATGAGTTTAATTTGTCGCTTCTATTTTCCTTGTTGTATTTCTTAGTGGCATACAAAAGATTGGCCTTCATAATTGCCGTGGTGAAATCGGCCACTATTGGGCGAGTACTTTCAGTCTTGCCTGGTAGCCTGTATATGTCCTTGATCTTATCTGGATCGAAATCCGTTTTTAGGGTTTTGTGGACACATTGCAATATATTTATGAGATCTGATTTAGTTTCCTTTGGTTTGACAGGAATATTACGAAATTCTACACTCGTGTTGCGATGATTGCGCTGTAGGTCCTCAAATTGCTCCTCCAGCTTTTGAATGGTGTGTAAATACTCCTTGCGTTCCCTTTCCAGTGAATCAATTTTTGTTTGCATCTCTTCATATTTGGAGTTTATTAATTCCATGGATTTCTCAATTTCACTATTGCTTTTTTGTATTTGCGAATTCTGTGCCTTAATTTCAGTCATGTCTTGGGCAAGTTTATTAAGAAGTGAGCTTTGTGACTGCATCCATTGTTGAAACATTTCCTTCATATCCTGTTTGAAAAGCTCAAATTCACTCTGCGGTGACTCCTCCGGGCGCGGACGTTTGTTTCGCGATGCTGTATTGACATTTGTGGGTGTTACTTTAGTCTCTATCTCCGATCCAGCAGTAACATTTATTTACCTATTGACACATTGCACTTACATAAAAAAAATATACAATGCCATAATAGTTAACCGCCGGAGGTACAGGAAAGAGAAATTGAAAACATTATTTTACATATAAGCTGTACATTAATGAATTTACTCCACATGTATAGAGATAAATGTACTGTCGACAGCAGTATCTGAATGCATCTACTAAGAAGACAGTTTCGGAATATAATATTCCGTATCAGTAGTAGTTCGACACAGATTTTTGTATACCAACATGACCCGCACACAACATGTCACCACAAAATACGAGACGAGTCGCAAAAACATTTCCACTATTACATACATTGCCTATGAAACAGCGTCCTGAAACGGGTGGTCAATAAAACGATGTAGGTAACTTTTACGCAGAGTTTTACTTAGACGTTCTCACAAGTACAGTTATTATTTGTGGGCGTGTGGTTGTAGGCGCGAGCCAAAAAAGTATGAGGGCTGCAAGCCCGAATGCATCTCGTAGAGGAAAAACGTCGCTAACATAAAAACAGTAACAGTCAAATGCTCGGCTAACGCCTCAGGAGGAGTGAGCGAGATAGATGTTGATGATATCGACAATAGGTACGCATTCAATGCTATGGAGTTATAATACAATAGGTCAAATGGTAATGTTCATCATAATTACAAGTAGGTATGTAATGGCTTAAAGTGTGTAAGAGGAAACTGTAACAGTCCATTGGCAAGCCGCATCTCCCACGGAACAAATTCCATGCGATTACGCGGTTTTTTTACCCGCTTATCAGACCTCTGATAAATATGGGTCAACAAATAAACTGTCGTAGTATGTTGTTGCACGAATTTCTTTTAAACGGACAGATGTCCATTTCAATGGATTTTGTGAAATCCCCAAGAAAAAATACCTTTCCGTTTTTCCTTAACTGTCCAATTTTAAGAAGTAAATAAGCGTTGATGAAATTAGTGTTGATAAAGTGAGAGGGAAGCGCTCGTGGCCTAATCGAATCGAGTGATTGGAATCAAACAGGCGCGGTCAGGTGCAGGATGGCCATCCCGTGACTAACGCTAGTGGCATTTTTCCGAGCGCTTCCGTGCTTCGCAACTCGCAAGGCACGTTAAGCCATTGGTGCCGGCTGTCATGTAATGAGTCGTTAAGCCATATCAGAGCTCTTATTGGCGACTTGATAACTTCTGACAGTAAGGCCTGCCACTGTCTTATAATCCTCCACCAACCCGGACTTGGCCCCCGTGGTGGAGTATGGCCTAACATTCCTGCGATGCCGGAAGAGACCCGTACCCCAGCTGTGGGGACATACAAGGGTATCGAAGTGAGAGGGATTTGTGGTGTGTTCGTGGCAAGAGGGGTGCCTTCGCCTCCGGGATGCAGGCTTGTGTTTATAATATGTGTAATATAATAATAATACTTACAATTAATGATAAAGCGTGAAGTATTTTATGTTTGTTGTTTTCCTGTTGTGCATTAAAGAATATCTTATCTTAAAATTAATTAATTATGTAACGTTGGTGCACGTAATATAGGGGCCGAGCGCAACGTTATCCCCCACATCATCTCGCTTCCTTCCAATTGTTTGAAATTCAACGTTTTGATAGTTTTTTGTCTCTTTTGTACCTAAACTGGACTTTCACTTATTAAAACTGTATTGTTTTATGGAAACAAAACAATATCACGATATTGTTTTGTTGCTCTGTTCCATGCTCTAATTGAAGTTAACAATATTGAAGAACTCCGCGGTTTTGGTACTTTGGTCTCGACAACAAGATTGCCGGGAAGAGTAGTATATCAGCTGAATTATTCATGTAAACATACATTCGAATACCCACCTATATCGATAAATCCCGGCTAGCACCGTTTGAAACAGTACCTCGCCCTGTTTCAAATCGTCGAGAACAATTTTTCGGCGACTCCATGATAGTAAAATTAATCAGGTTAAATTTCATAATGCGACGCGACGGCTCTATCTTTTTGCGGCAAAGTTAGTAAAGTAAAGAGTCAGTTGTTATATCATAGGAACCTTGCCGCAGCATTTAGAGGGGGATTTTTTATCTACTTTTATGTGTTTCAAAATGACACCCCAGACACTCCGATGTAGGCAGCTAACAAGCTAGAAACTTCCATCCAAAGTGTATGCACGACACGCACGCAAAGCATCCACTTATACACGTCGTTGGAGAAAAACACAAGGCTGATGTTATGTTATGAATGACCGATTTTTATCAGACGTAAATCCGGTGGCTGACTTGACTCTTATTTGCATATTTGGCATTTAAGATAGGATTGTTGAAAAAAAGTAATTCTTACCCTCATAATTTATTTTTAACAAATTTTCTTTGTTCTCAGCTTGATCAAACGTTCATTGAATGTAAAAGAATACATAAAATACGTGTTATGTTAGTCTAAGTAACTCGTCTTTGTTTCGTATCATTGTAACCATGCCGTGTACACATGTTTTGGAGATTAGTCTGGATCTTACATGTCAATTAATGTTATCTTGATGATATACTGGCTAATCTGTTTTGTGTGCCTAATAAATAAAATAAAAAATGATTACATTGCCGTTTTTTCTGACGCATCTTCGATATTAGTAAAACTGTCATGTATTATAAGTTGCCGCGAATACAGTTAGCCAAATGAAACGCAATCACAAACGACTTAATATTTCTGCACAAACATATTAACCATTTGACATGATATCAACCCTTTGTATGTCCCCATTGCTGGGGTACGTGTCTCTTCCTGCATCGCAGGAAGGTTAGGCCATACCCCAGCACGGGGGCCAAGTCCGGGTTGGTGGGGGATTAAGAGGGAGAGGCAGGGGGAGAGATAAGGCAGTTGCGGGCCTTACGGTCAGAAGACTCAGAAGCTATAAAGCCGCCCATAAGGCCTCTGTCATAGCTTAAGGACATTACATTACATGACAGCCGGTACCAACGGTTCAAGGTGCTCTGCGAAACAAGGGAGCGCTTGGAATAAAATAAAATCGGAATAAATGCCACTAGATAGCGGTAGTCACTGGATGGCCACCCATCCGGTACCTGACCGCGTCTGTTGCTGCTTGACCCACGTGATTGAGTCCAGTCATTCGGTTCCACTAGGCCACGAGTGCTCCATTTGACAGGTTTGTTCTATTCAACATAATGCTTTTATCTTTTAGACTTAGTAACTTAATACAGTGATCATATTGCAAATTACATTTCCTAATACCACGGAAGATAATAAATTGCAATTTATTGAATTCTAATCAAGTCTGGCTATCCATGTTAGAAGTATGTAGGTACGTACGTATTTATTAACATAATAAAAGAGAACTCGTGACATAATATTATAGTAAGGCTCACAAAACCAATTGCTTGGGTTGACGTTTGACTGTAGAAGCAGTCTCGTTTACAATAGTTTTACCAACGATTTTACATACCATTTTTATATAGAATTCCACACTAGCACTTTCTGATAAGAAGTATGACTTAACCACAGATTAAAAGACTTAACTAAATTCTTGAAATTATTATTATTAATTCATTTTTGATAACTAACAGTTCAAAAGTTTCAGAAGGTTGAGGTAATATACTGAGAATTTCATCTTTTTATAAAATACTACGTACATCGTTGCCTAATGCTCGCTATGGAATGTTTTTGTAGGTTGCAGAATACAACGAAATACTTAGTTTTTAACTGCTATGATAATAATATAAAATAATAATATAAAAACCACGTGACCACAGAACACCTATACCCCAGGTGATCACAGACACAACCGTATCGGAGGAGTTCCATCTGTTATCGAACTCCTCCGATAGGTACGGCTTCAGCAATTTGTTATAACTTTTTTGTGTATAATTGATAGGTCTGAGAATAAGTCGTACCTAGGCTAGTTAATATGGGAAAATAAAGTTTGCGGAGTAAACTAGTAAGCATATAATTTTGCGACAGTATTTTGGTTAATAAAAGGAAAATTATTTATGATGTTCGTTGTTAAGATATTTAGGACCGATCCGCGATATGGAAAATATGCATAGATAAGTAGTCTTTTTTAAAAGTCTTATTTATAAAAAGTTGTTTGCACTAAATCACTCAATTCGGACTTGAAGCCGTTGTACGACTATGTAAGAATTATCTGTTGCTAGCTGTTCCCCGCGGTTTATCGAATTTCCCATGAGAATGCGATATTTTCCCGCATTAAAACGTAGCCTATGTGTTAATCCAGGGTATCAGCTATCTCCATTCCAAATTTTATTAAAATCGCTCCAGCCGTTTAGACGTGAAGAAGTAACACACATACACACTCTTGTGAGTGTTTTCGCCTTTAAAATATTAGTGTGATAAGCCGGGCCTTAACTCCGGCTTGACTTATCCGAGTGCTAGTGGAATCGACTTTTTATAAAACAGACTCAATTTATTTATTAAATTCACAATTCTGTCAGTTATTAAAATTAGGTATAGACGAGAGGACATCCGCCTTGACATATGTGCACTCTAATCGATTCCGTTAAGAGATACTGCAACAAAAAAGTAAAGATTGATTTATTATATTTTTGCTGTCGACAGTAACCGCATCAAAGGTATACGTGCTGTCGGCAGTCTGTACTGTACCTACTTGGTCACGAGGCAGGTCGTGGTACCTACTCGATTCTGAAGACTTATCATCAATCACTAGTTATCATAATTATCACGAACCTACCTGTCACGTTTAGAGGCGCATTTAGTTATTACTATCTACTTATATATGTATTGCCTGAGGGATGAGGTTCCGGCTTATTAAATCACTAGGACATAACATTTACGAGTGTGGACTCTAGACAGTTAAAATACGTCGCGGAAGACTTTGTAACAAATTGTGTTGGATGAACCCATGAACCACTATCGTTTGAAGAAATGCTATCTACAACGTCCGGCCCGAATCACGCGATAATTTATCAGTAGTATTTCTTAATGATTCTCGATGCTCATACACGTTATCGATCGATATCAACCCTTGTACGTCCCCATTGCTCGGGCACGGGTCTCTTTCTGCATCGCAGGAAGGTTAAGCCATACTCCACCACGGGGGCCAAGTCCGGGTTGGTGGAGGATTGTAAGACAGTGGCGAGCCTTACGGTCAGAAGTTATCAAGCCGCCCATGAGGCCTCCGACATGCTTAACGACTGCCATTACATGAGAGCCGGCCCGGCACCATGCCTTGCGATGCACGGAAGCGCTCGGAAAACATGCCACTAGCGATAGTAACATACATGTTATACATAATTATATTAATCGGGTCTAATTGCGATTATTTATTAGGAAAGGTAATTACGTTTTACATTATAAATAATTGCGGTTAGACTAGTTTGATATCATTATCAGTTTAAAAACCTATTTAGAGGCTAAAAATTTCACCCATGCCGGGATTCGAACCCGCAACCTCTGGCTATCCGTACCAGAGGTTGCGGGTTCGAATCCCGGCATGGGTGAAAAATTTTTAGCCTCTAAATAGGTTTTTAAATTTGTTCCTTAGCACGGGTTAGTGCATTAAAAATAAAAATAGTGTAATCATTATCAGTAATAAACTAAACAAAAAATTACAGCAATTTTCGCCAACCCAGTTAGTCTCTAGTTCTATTTTATCCTTCGCACCCAATTACTTTTTACTTTGTTCCAGCTCAGAGAGTGCTCATACAAGGGAAAAAGTTATAAAAAGTAAAAAGTTTTTATACAATCCATAAGTAAGCCTAAGCACAATGTCGTAAACACCATGTTTTAAGCCATGTCGGAGGAACTTAACCCTATCTTGAAAAATCTCTCATCTGTTGTAGAACCTACTTAGTACAGTAGTACTCGTAACAGTCACCTTTAAAGAATGTTTAATATCTCTTCATTATCGATAACTAGAACTAGGTACCTACTTCCAATAATAAAAAAATAATAAAAACTCATGTTTGTTTATGTTTCATAGGTCACTTATACGCATTACATAATATATTATATTAAATGGGAAAATAAAACAAAAACAATAAAGTAAACTGTTTTTATGTTTTACGTTTTCCAGTAACACGTTGTAAAGACACAGGATTGATTTAATTGTATTAACATGTTTACTTGTAATAATTAATGCATAAGTATAACAATAAAATGTTTGTGATAAGAGAAGACAATCCGCATTAATAGCAGCTGTAAATGTAAAGTTTATATCCTGCGGCATTGTAAGAGTTAATCTAATCTTATTTAATTTGTAGTTGTTGGGCATGTGACACACACACACACACACACACGCCCACACAGACACAGTGTCGGACTGGGCCTTAGAGGCCCGGGTGGCTAGGGGCCTGCCGCCATCGCCAGCTTAAGGTTAGGTTAGGCAGGCGATACAAGCGGTAGGCTGCAACATCTCGTTGCCGGCCCTAATAGGGGCAATGCTACGAGGAGAGTCCTCGTGGCAGGCAGTGGTGTCCTTCTGCGAAAACTTCATTTCGCGGCGGAGAGGCTGAGAGAAGACGACCCTTCGTCTCAGCCGATCCGTCGCGGGAGGACGGGACGGAGAAGGAGAGCGTATGCTCACCTCCTTCCGGCCCCGTGAGGAAATAGCGGATTGGGGTATCCGGCCTCACGAAGCGGAGCGGAGTGCTACGTGTTCCTAGCAATCCGCTCATACCTGGAGGATAATGGGCATTGGAGGGGTTCACCACGACTGACGCTGGCGGATATTAGATTAGATTAGAACTCTTGCGGGGTTGCGGAAGATTGCGAGAGCGTTCCCGCGACTCCGTCGTACGGCGTGAGAAGGAACACCATGGGGTTTTAGCCGGTAAGAGTCCGGCATAACCCTGTCGCCATCCCCAGCGACAGGGTATCCATGAGGGTTTCCCCATGAAAAAAAAGGC
This sequence comes from Yponomeuta sedellus, assembly GCA_934045075.1. Classification (NCBI taxonomy): domain Eukaryota; kingdom Metazoa; phylum Arthropoda; class Insecta; order Lepidoptera; family Yponomeutidae; genus Yponomeuta; species Yponomeuta sedellus. The sequence continues at coordinate 17,340,950 of OW203722.1, read as the reverse complement.
AGGCGATATTCAATACCTGACCAAGGGTTTAAAAGTTTTTACAAACCACGTAAACCGCTGTTTACATATTTGGCATAGATGTTAATTTTGTAACGTTGGAGATAACAACTAAGAAAGGAATTTTGTAATTTCACTTAGATTTACGGTATATACGAGTAAGAAGGTATAACGTATCTTAGCATTTTTGACCTCATGGTCTTAACTCTAGGGTTTCATCTCATTATCAACTAAAACATATTCTAGCCGGCTGCATTCATCGGTACTTTAATTTAATTAATTAAACGTTTCTAAAAGCTTGGTTGAAAACGAAAGTTAGGTATTTCGGTGTTTGCGATAATTAACGCATTTTTCCATTTCAATTTTGAAGTTGTTGAGAAATAATTTGGTAACATTCAATTTGCGATACGGCAAACAAATCGCTCCCAGGGGCCCGCACACGATGGGGTCCGGAGTGCTTAGTGCGAGTTTTGTAACTACTCGATCGCGTTAACGTAAACTCATATTTCTATGGCATCGAGGAAGCGCCACCTAGCGACAAGTATGGAAATTAAAATTGCTGAGTGCGAGTTGTAATGGTTTACGTTGAGTAGTGAACACGTTTACCAGCCAAAACACGAATAAACGCGAGTGCGAGCTGTACTGTGACAGCGTATTGCCAGTTCGAACGGTTAACTTACTCATACCATTGTGCTCATACTCACTACTCAATGCTCGATTAACGCGGTAGTAAAGTTATTCGATTGGATCTGTCAAACTCGCACTAAGCACTCTGGTGGCAAATATGGCTAGTCCGACCCTGCACACACACACACACACACACACACACAATACATGTACAGTGATCGAGGTGACGTCGCAGCCTTTGTTTACACAACAATCATGGTATAGTAGCCGATATTTAGTTGAGTTAGTAGAATAGTGGCACTAATGGCTCACGTGATAGGAGCTATTTACGTTGAGAGGAAGATGGATTTGTGTAACTAATTGTTGGTAGAGTCAATTTTTATATAATGTGCACTCTACTCTGTTGCTTTACGGGCGACTTTGCAAAGTTTAAACGTTGATAAGCTGTCGAGCAACTTCTCAAGAGTTTTTAAGACTAAAGATATTAGTTAATTCTTGTGATAATCTCAGGTACCTAGGTAACTAAGGTAGTCATAAAAATATTTAGCAAAGTATAGTCTACTTACCCAGTTACCACAAAATATATAAAGTAAGTACCTACTGTTAGTATACAGAAGGGATTGGATAACTAATTAGTTATACGTTAAACGAGATTAGCCACGGTTATTTATTAGGTAAATTTTTAAATTATTATTACTAAATATACTCTTACACACCATGTAGACGGCTACGTAAGTAAAGTATGAATTATACTTTTTTTTTTTATGCACTAACAGGTTAAGGTTAGGTTAGGTTAGGTTAATAGGTTTTTAAAGTATGAATTGTAGTTCTACAAAATAAGGCCCTGTGGTACTAAGTAGGTAGGCACGGCTCAGTGGTAACCTCCTTGTAGACGAAAGCACATAATTATATCTGCAGTCTACGCAAATGATTGACGAGTTTGCAACAAAAGTTAGTTGGTTGCTTAGTATTCGCTGGTAGATCTTCTGTTGTTTTTTATTTTTGTTTACGAGCATAGGTGCAGTCAACAGCATAACAACCTTTACAAACGTGACCTCTAGAACTAATAACTTACGTAAAGGGTAACTTTGTAACAAAAATATGACAATAACGTTTACATACAGGCACATACATTGCTTTCTGGCCCCACACTAGGATACCCTGGGGGGACCAGAAACAGCGACATAGCAAACATGTAAACATCCATGACCTGAGGTTTGTTTATTTTTGTCCCCAGCCGGGGTTTAAACCCGGGACCTCTTGCGGCAGCGCATCTGCCTTCCATATGCTCTGCCGCTACGCCCAGAGGTCGTCAATACAATGTTTTCTCTGTGCCTGTACCTAGTGCTGTCAGCTGCACCAATATTGTAGTTAGGTGCACCAATAATGTTCGATTTTTAATTAAAATAATTCTACTTACAAGGTACCTTCTGCTAAACAGCTGCACAGTTTGAATGTCCAAGTGAAAAATCCTATATTGTTAAGCACATAATTTATGTTAAAACTATTTGAAGAACGTTGGTTTTTGCCGCGCGGATTCACAATGCGACGAGGACTGACCGCGAATCTTCCGACCGATTGTGATAGATGACTAATGATGACTGATTACAAAATAATATTGCTGTGGACAGCGATCAAAGCGCATGCGACGCCAACGTGTTAACTTATCACTGTTCTCCATGGTACTGGTAATATGGAGGTCAGTGTTACTTAGTAAATGAATAAAGAATGTACCTAGGTTTTCAGGTTTTTTCAAGATTTTAACAGAGCTAAGTAGGTACAGTTAGGTACAGTGCAGGAATGTATATCAACCTTCACAAGCGTGCACTCTACTCAGTAACGTTACGGATGACTGCAAATTAAATAAGACTGTACAGGCTGAATTCCACAAAATCGGTCCCTGAAATCATAAAAGTCACGAAGGCACGGCGATGTACCTAACTAGAATCAGACAGCTGTATTTAAAAAAAAATGTTGTCCTTTAGAGCTTAGACGGCGTAAGGAAGGGTGTTTTAGAAAATAAAATAAAGTGAGTAGGTACTATAGTATAGTATTTCTCATCTTAAAAAAACCAAATTGAATTGAATAACAAGCTGACGTTTTACAAAATTTGAGGGATTCACAAAATCACTTACTTAGAGGCCATCGGTGCAATCGATTACTGTAAAAAAATTATAAAAAATAAATCTTCAAAGAGATATAAAGAGTAGGTATTTTTTTGCAGACCGGACATTATGACGTCAGGATGGCCAGTGTAACTACGTTACTTCGAAACTACCATGGTTGGTGTAGGTATGCCACAAGCCTTATGACATCGAATAACTATACATAAAAACATCATACTTTTGAAAAAAATTCTCAGTACCTAGCAAACAAATATATATCCAACTTTAAATGACATTGGCGCCTGAACAAACAATACTAGCAATTCACGATGTATGAAGAAAAGAACCGCAAACGAAGCATGCAAAAATTGAATATCTGCAAATAGAAAAATCGTTTCGCAAATTGTAAAGGTTGACATTCTAAGCACGATTTAGAAACATAAAAATATGGCGCGTTTTGAAAAAAAAAATCAGGTGGAACGTAGTAAATTCATATAAACCTAAAGAATTATTCTGAGGACCTACCACATATACGGCCAGGTACATTTTATTTCCGGTGCGGGAAATGCGGCGCTAGATGCGGGATTCGGTGTGGAAGCCTGAGCCACAAATTCCGAACGCAACTCGTACCTACCGTATTTTTTTCTTCTTCGCAAGATACAGCAACAATGCAATCGCAATCAGAAAATCGGCGTCCATTTTCGCTGAAATAAGGTCAAACTCAATAGCGTATCTCAGATGAGCGTTGCTATTCCAAACGAAAAATAAACGGATCGATATTTTAATGGAATTATCGGAATTGCGACTGTACCTATGTGGCCGGCCGGCCTAAGCTCATACGGCGTAGAGCACACTGGAAGGACTTTGTACTCTTTATTTATTGGAAGGACATGAAATGTAGGAGAAGGGACGCGAAAAAGACGCAATGCTCGCGCTCTGTAGAGTTCACGTCCGCGCCCCGGCTTACTGTGTGAGCTATCTTATTTCCCATCATCACAGTACATTTTGGATGCAATTTAGTACAAAGCACGCGTAGTCTTTTTCGCACCGTCATCAGCGGTCATTGTCGTCGTCCCTTGCAAGACGTCCCTGTGCCCAAGGCCTAAGCCGTACATGTCGTTGTAGGGGGTATTGATGAGGTCAAGCGTTACGTACGTATATTGTGGTATTGATAATGCCTAAGGATATGTCTGAGATTTGAGTCCATTGTCCATGATGAACTCCTAATGCTATTTAATAATAATTTATGATTATATATTAATGAAGAATGTTAACTAATTTTGATTATTAGCACTCCATATTCTCTGTCAGAAATAAAAAATACTAGTGAAAGAATTACTTCGATACGTCAATTAGTTTCCGATTTAACCCTTAATTACTCGCGTCAAAAAAGTTACACTATCGCTCGCGTGGGGTTTATTTTACCCCATTTGAAAAAGGGAATAAAATTAAGTATTACTGCTTATTATTATTTTTATTATTAAATTTTTAAAAAAATCAATTTCTCGCTAGAGGATAACAGTATTCATAATCAACATTTCTAGGAACATTTTGACGGGATAAATAAATAAAATAAGGAACAATTTATTCATTGCATTCATCACACGTCGTGGTGGAATGTGTTGGGGTATAGGGTCAACAGCTCCCCTATTTCTGAAGTTGGACGTGCAAGGTAGGTGTGTGCCTGAGTTCAAGCCCTTGCGTAGTAGACACGATGACGACACGACGACAGCACGACGATAGTGGCGGCGACGACACGGCGACGATACGACGACGTACGGTGACGATACGGCGACGACACGGCGACGGCACGGCGACGACACGACGACGATGCGGCGGCGACACGACGACGTTACGGCGGCGACACGGCGATGCGACGACAGCGTGGTCGACCGGCGGTGACGCAGGGCGGTCTTGCAGGCTGTGGGCGCGGCAGTGCCAGCAGGGCCGACGTCGCTGGGGGGTTCGGGAGCGGGGTGCGAAGAGAAACCAGCGGTGATCTTGCTAGCGGATGTTGGAAGGAAGTTGCAGCTCTCTGGTAGTTTTCTTCAGATTAGTTCTTCTTTTTGCTGCTCTCGTAGTAGTTCCGATGCGGTACCGGAGCAGCAGACGGGTCTTCTGCAGTCGCGAGCGGAGCTCGCGGCTGTAGGTGCGGGTTGTGAGGCCGTGCCTCTTGTCCCGGGCGGCTTCTCCGGGGGTATCGACCCCCGGGACATTGTGCCATCTTGGCTTACATAGTGGGCGGGGGGAGCTCCGAGCTGCTGGAGTTTGACAGCTCGAGGAGCTCCCGAGGGTAGGGACGTCCATCCTCTGGCCGGTCGTAGTTGGGGGCTATATGGTGGAGGTGCCGGTGCGGCCCGTTGTCGGCGCAGTCGAACATGCGCCGCGACAAACGGACCACGAACTCCTCCACACTCTACACCAGTGCGGTACCGGAAGTTTTAGCGGGCTGAGGGCCCTTGACTTGGGCTTTACGGCTCAGAGAGCCGGTGCAATTTCCTTCCAAAACGTTATCTCGCGCTTGTTTATTTTCCTCATTAAAGCGTTACATTTTCAGTCATAACTTTTACATTTATAGACCTATCGACATGATTCAAACGGTATTTTACAGAGATCGCTTACTAGATTCTTATAAGATAACAATGGTTTTGATACGTGTACATATAAATAAGGAAAACACAAGAATAACTAAATATATTAGCTAATTTCCTCGTAACTAAGTGTGGGATTTGGAATAACTAGACAACGCAAGTAGATATTTTATTCGGCAATGTCTCTATATCTTAAGGACTATGTAGTCTAACTTTTGACATAGGTTCGGGTTCGATTCCAATAAGACAACATACAAAAAACAGGTACCAAAGTGGAATTACATAAAAATTGTGTCAACATTGTTTTGCTTATTTTCGTACGGTTTTCTTAACTTAACTTGTTACTATTGATGTACTTATGCTTAGTTTACTAATGTTCTGGGTTTTACAGGTCAAATCGCAGGTCTACAGCGTGTTTTACACGGATTTCGATATTCAAACAACAAGACATGAAATTTACGCTAAATGAGAACAACGAGACAAGTTTCGTGTTACAATTAGATGCAGGACGGTGTCCTGAGTACAAATAAACATAAATAAGCCGCTTTCCTAGGCTTTAAACGGGTTTTTTCCCCTTTTAACATAAAACAACTATCAAAGTGATTCTGCCTATCAATTTGATACTTGTGAGTACAATAATGAAGTAATTTCAATAGAATCAACTTATATCTTTCATAACAACTTATTTCTATCAGTCAAACATTATAAAATCAATCAAATTAATCAACAAATCTATTTACAATAAATCAGCGAAACTCGTTGGCCTTGGAGCGGGCCACGCCCCCTTTTGCTCCTGTCTTACGCACACCTATTGTCCAACCATGAATCTGACTGGGTCAAATTATGTGACAATTTGCTAGGTAGCGCAAGGTCGTTCGTCAACAGTCTCCCCCCCAGTGCAGAGTGGTGAAACACTATGCACTCTAACTAGGTGTTGACGGCGCTACAATAGGACGCAGGGACCAAAGTAATGACTCTCGACATCGGGCGGCGGAAGTCTCCGGTACGAGTCCTAACGGTCACGATTCGCACGTTACCATCTGGTCCGGGGTGTGTTTCGATGATTTTGCCTCTGGGCCATGTACCTCTAGGCGTTGACGAGTCCATGATGAGCACCACATCTCCTATCTGAGGATTCGTGTACGATTTGCTCTTGTCAAGATCGGGTTTCGGCACGAGAGTAGGCAGATACTCCTTCGTCCATCTAGTCCAAAAATGGTCTGCTAGTCTTTCACAGCTCTTCCATGTCGCTGGGCCGGATAGCACGGCGTCGTTATGGTTCCCAAGTGGGTTTGTCCCACACGATCTTCCAATAAGAAAATGGTTAGGGGTAAGTTCTTCTGGTTCGTCTGGGTCTGTGCGAACCTCACCAATCAGCGGTCGTGAGTTTACCAGATGTTCCGCTTCTAGTAACAGTGTGTGAAGAATTTCCTCCCTCGGGTTGTGTTCTTTCAGGGTCGCTGTCAGGGCGGTTTTTACCGAGCGTACCATTCGCTCCCAAGCTCCTCCCATGTGTGGGGCGCCTGGCGGAATAAATTTCCACTCAATTTGCTTCTCTTGACATGACTTCTTCAGGGCTTCGATCATGTCTTTGTTGGCTTTAACGAAGTTCGACCCGTTGTCGCTATATAGGGTTTTCGGGGTCCCTCTTCTGGCGGCCATTCTTCGGAGTGCAAGGATCATGGAGTCCGGTTTGAGCGAGGCGGCCAGTTCAATATGAACTGCTCGCGTAGTCAGGCACGTAAACAGTGCTCCCCACCGCTTTTCATGACGTCTTCCAACGGTCACGTTCATCGGGCCGAAGTAGTCTACGGCGGTGTGAGTGAACGGCGGTTGCTTCCTCTGGAGTCTCTCTGATGGTAAGTCGCCTCTTGGTGCCGTTGACGGCGTTTTCTTCATAATCTTGCAAGTTGTGCAAGCGTGGGCGAGAGAGCGAAGAGTTGACCGAAGAGAAATTATGTAATACTTTTGTCGTATTTCATTCATCACGGTGTGATGATTGCCGTGATGGAATTTCTCGTGGACGTCTTTTATGAGAAGTCTAACTACAGGGTGTCTTCCATGTAGTATTATCGGGTTCTTGTAGTCAGCGGCTAGATACTGAGCGGCATTGACGCGAGTTGTTAATCGTAAAACACCATCGTCTGGTGACACTCTGACGGTCAGCCGTCGCAATGCTGAGCTCTTGTCTAGTGGCTTGTCATTCTTGAGTTGTTTTATGTCGTCTTGGAATTTATCACCTTGAATTCTTTTGATAATCATCAGTTCAGCTCTTCGAATGTAAACATTCTCTAGAGGTATCAGCTTCAATTCCTTAGGTGCGACATGGGTCATATCCGGTGGTTTGGGTTTCGATTGCTTCTGTCGTGGGTTCCATGCAGGATCCGTTTCCGTTTTGGCAACCGTTTTACCCTTTAATTTTGACTTGAATACGTCGACGCTTTGCAGAAACCTGGCGGTTGCTCTGACGAGTCTTGTCCAGCTGGAAAATCTCGTTGCGTCGGGTATTTCTATTTCCCTTTTGGGCGGCCTTGTGATGATGGCTACCGTATGCCTTTCTTCGCCCGTGGGTTCGAGTGGTGTTGACTGTCTTTCGTCTCTTGGCCAATGTTCAGGGCTTTCCCGTAGAAAAGATGGGCCTGTGAACCAACGGTGATCAGCGGCGAATTTGGCTGGTGCATGACGGGTAGCGTCGTCCGCTACATTCTCCTTCGTAGGCACCCATCTCCATTGCTTGCTCTTCGATCTTTCTTCGATCTCAGCCAAGCGATGCGCTACGTACGGCTTGAATGTCTTAGGTTCGGACTTTATCCAGGCTAGGACTGTTCTTGAGTCTGTCCAATAGGTTGTATTAGTCACTTCTAGTTGGAGTGAGTCCGTGATCGAGGTAGCGAGGCGGCATCCTAATAATGCTGCTTGTAGCTCTAACCTCGGTATTGACACCGGTTTTAGCGGTGCCACGCGGGCTTTGGCGGCGATAAGATGGACGTTCGCGCTTCCGTGAGGGTCTTCTGTCCTCCAGTAGACTGCCGTGGCGTAGATCTGCTCCGACGAGTCGCAAAACACGTGGATTTCTCCTGGTTTCCCGTGCGGTGAAATGCAACGCGGGATGTCGAGTTCTTGCAGTTTTTGCAATTCGTCAAGCCAATTCTTCCATCTCACGTACTCTCTGGGTTCTAATGGGTCGTCCCATTCAATGCCCGATCTCCAGATGTGCTGGATCATTAATTTTCCTTGTATTAGTATTGGTGAGGCTAGTCCGAGCGGGTCAAATACGGACATGACGGCGCTGGTTACCTCACGCTTCGTCGGAAGTCGGTCTCCGGTGAGGACTTCGGTTGGTGTATTTCGGAGATTGAGAGCGAAGTTGAAGCAATCCTTCTGTAGGTTCCACTTGAGGCCAAGGGTTTTCTCGACTTGGTCTTTTGAATCACCTAATACGACGTCTTCTGTGCTTCTCAACTCTTCTGGGAAGTCTCTCAATATGCCGGGTTGATTACTCGCCCAACCGCGCAGTTGAAATAAGGCTGCTTGATGGATTCTGTCAACCTCTTTTGCGATCAATTTAGCTTCCTTGGCGTTATGGAAGCTTTGCAGGTAATCGTCCATGTAATGGTTCTTCTCTACAGCTTGCACTGCACGAGGATCTGCGTCTTTTTGTTCTCGGGCATTTCGATTCTTCACGTAGATAGCCGTGCAAGGTGATGAGGCTGCTCCGAAGATGAGAGATGTCATCCTGTACTCTTTGGGTTCTTCTTGTGGGTGGTTTCGCCACAGGAATCGGAGGCTGTCTCTGTCCTCTTCGCGTATCTTGACGCGTAAAAACATTTCCTTTATGTCGGCGACTACGGCTATCGTTCCCTCTCTGAAGCGTAGCAGAACTCCAAATAGTGACTGTAGTAAGTCTGGTCCAGGGAACAGCGCGTCGTTGAGACTTTTGCCGTTTGTCGTGGCAGCGGCGTCAAAGACAAGTCGCATTTTTCCCTTCTGGGGGTGTACTACGGCGAAGTGCGGAAGATACCACGTCCTTGGAGACGTTGGTGTAGCGTTGGCTTCTTCTGCATAGCCGTTCTTCAGCAAATTGTTTATTTGCTCCGTGTACTTTTCCTTGAACTGTTCACATCGCTTCATTTTCTTCTCCATGCCGTGTAAGCGTTGGAGAGCGCAGGTTCGATTCTTGGGCATCGTCTCGCAGTCAGACTTCCAGATGAGGCCGGTTTCGAAGGCTCCTTGCGGTAATCTTCGAGTAGTTGCGTCGAGTGTTCTTAACGCTATTCGCTCTGGGTCCTTTTCTGGTAGCTTAGGTGCTACTCCTAACGATTCGATGGCGAAGTGTTCTCTCACCATGTTGTCAAGCGCATTGTCCTGCTGTGGTGCAGCGTGCTTGATGTGGTACAGTTTCCTTGTCGCTGATGGCGCTAACGACTTTATGCCGTGTAATACCCATCCCAAAGTAGTCAATGACGCTACGGGTTCGTCTGGCGTTCCGCATCGTAAGTCTCTTGAGACTATTAGACTCCAGTTGTCCTGGCCGATCAGCACTTCGGGTCGCGCGTTCTCGTAGGTCAGTTGGTCTTTGATGCCTTCCAGATGAATGCAGCTCTCTAGGTCTGTCATTTCTACAGACTGGGTGCAGATGTTCATTTCGGGTATGGTAAAAGCTTCCATCTCATGGTAGTCTTGTCGGTGAAGTCCGCGGATGCGCAGGTTTAGCTTCTCCGACAGGTGGCTCAATTTCGTGTCTGCGATGCCTCTTATACTCAGTCTCTCTCGCGGGCCAGTCTCTTCGAGTTCTCTTGCTAATCTTGATGTGACCAGAGTCACAGACGATCCTTCGTCGAGTAGCGCGAAAACTCTTCTCGAGCAGTTGGGTCCTCTTATTTCAATTGGTGCGATCTTCAGATACGTCTTCCAATTGCTGAGTATGCATACAGGTGTAGTTGTCTCTATGGGTTTCCTTTCATAGTGTAGTAGCTCGTGATGTCGTCCTTTACAACCACCCTTACCGCACACCTGTGCTTTGCAGTTGGCATGCCGGTGTCTGTTGCTTAGGCATCTAAAACAAGCGTTTGCCTTCTTCACTATGTCCCATCTTTGTCGTGTCTCGAGTTGCAGGAACTTGTGACACTTCTTCAGTGCGTGCTTGTCTCCGCAGTGTAGACATTTCAAGTCCTCGGCGGCGACAATGTTCACGTTCACTGTCTCTTCATCCTCCTCATAATCCGATATGAAGCTATCGTCTTCATCCTCGATGTCCTGCGCGTGTGTAGCATGTACTGGCTTCAAGTAAGGCCCGCGAGTTCGCTGGGGTTCCTTTCTTCGTACCGCTTCAGGCTCGTAAGCGTCGCATTCTTCGACAGAGGCGTTCAAGAAATCTCTCATCGCGATCATGATAGGCTTGTCCTTGTGTCTGGCTCGATGTTTGAACCAGTTGACTCTGTAAAGGTGCGTCAGTTTATCGACAATCCTCTCCGCAATCTCTTCAGAGTCTAGGTAAGTCCGGTAGTGCATTTGTTCGATGGTGTTCACGGTGTTCGTGACGATACCAGCGAACTCAGTCAGGTTCCTCCCGTCTTCTGCCAATGATGGCATCTTCTCTATTATCCTGACTTCGTTTTTTATCAACCTCTTCGGTTAACCGAACAGCTGAGCTAGAGTGCGCATTACTAGCTGAGGGTTCACGCTGCTGAAAAGCGTGGAGCGTACCGCTTCCCGTGCTTTTCCTGTTACGGCTTTCCGTAACCGTGCGACATTTTCTATGTCGCTAAAATACTTTTCAGTATCTTCATAAGTTGCTCGAAAGGCAATCCACTCGCTCGGATCTCCAGCGAAAGGGTGTAGCTCGCATAAATAACGCGGCGCTACTTGGGGAGCGCTCTTGTTTGCAGACGGCGTTGCTTGCGCAACCGCATCCCGTACCGCCTGCATGAAGTTGTTTACGAGAGATGGCTCGACGCCCCTAGCGTCGCCAGCTGGCACAGGCAGGGATTCTTCGGGCTCCCCCCCGTGTAGCCTCGTCGCTGAGATGCCTGCTGTACGCTTGCGTTCTCGTTCTTGGCGCTTCTGCTCGAAGGTGGTGCCATTCACCCATTGCTCAACGGCTGCTTGCGTCCTGGCGTCCGTTCCTCCTTCAACAGAGTCCTCGTCCGTGTCCTCCAGTCGCATCAAGGCGAGTCGTGATCTTGCAACGTTTACCTTCGCTTGCGCATGTCGTGCTTCCTTTTCGTCTAGCTCCAGTCTTGCCTGAAGCTCAGCCCGCCTCCGCACAGTTCTTGACGATTCCTTTGACGCTCTTCTCAGTATTGTACGTACAGAGGTAGATTCGCCTCGCTCATGAGTGTCTACGTTAATAGCATCTCGGCTGGTGCTCGCCGTTCCATCTTCCGCTTCTGTGGTGTCCAGTTCAGTGACGAAAACGCTCGAAGTCCCTCCGTCCAAGGTGGTCGTTCCGTTCCCTTGCATCACCCCCCGCTCTTCAATGTCGGAGGGGGAGAGCGGTGACTCTTGCACGGTGATTTGTTCAGGTCGTGGGGCTCCCTTCGTCTTCGTTGATCTGGTTGTTCTTCCTTCCATGTCCGCTTGTTGGTGGGTTTCTTGACTGGTCCTCTGAAGTGGTCGGTCCCACCGGGCTTCTCAGAATCCCGGCGCCCCGCGTTATAGAGTCCCTGCGTCCTACTCCCTAACGTCCCTAAAAGCCCTAGCAGTCCCACTCGAGGGCCCCTTGCGGGGATATGCTCAGAGTGAGGATGGATGAGAGGGATAGGAGAGGGGGGTTCTACCCAGCAGAGGATGCGTAGTGGGTTCAGGGGGCTCAGTCGGTGGCGGGAATGTCCACCGACTTTCGACGTTCCTGGCCGGCGTACACCGTCAGGCCCTGCCCACTCACGCACCGTACCGGCGCAGCCAAGCTATTCAGTCTAATCGACCGCTGATTAGACTGGCGACCTCGCTCGAAGGGTCGCACCACCCGAAGGCGTTAAGTCCAGCCACAACAGCGTTTGACACCGTTAGGTGCTGCTGTGACTTGACCCACGGATAAACCGTGTATGAAGAAGGTCCTCGCTCTTCTCTCTTCTTCGAGTCCTGACGTCACGGACTCGATCTTGTTGCTCCTCCGCTCCTTTCCAGGTTCCAGGTCCAAGTCAACCAGGTCCAGTTCCAGATTGGCTATATCGGTGTCCAAAACCAGTTCCAGGTCTGTTCCAGGTCCAGGTCTTCCAGGTGCAGCTCCAGGTCCAGGTCCAGGGTCACTCCAGTTCCAGGTTGGCTCGTACAGTGTCCAGTCCCAGTTCCAGGTGACTTCCAGGTCCAGGTCCAGGTGTTCCAGGTGCAGCTCCAAGACAGGTTCAGGCGATATCCGGTTCCAGGGTGGCTCGTACAGTGTCCAATCCCAGTTCCAGGTCTCCAGGTGTCCAGGTCCAGGTCAAAGGGCAGTCTTCGGATCCTAGTTGAGGGTCGCTTGAGGTCCAGGTTGGCTCTTCAGTGTCCAAGTCCAGATCCAGGTCTCTTCCAGGTCCAAGTAATCCAGGTGCGGCTCCTAGACGGGTTCAGTCGATGTCCGGTTCCAGGGTGGCTCATTCAGTGTCCAATCCCAGTTCCAGGTCTCCAGGTGTCCAGGTCCAGGTCCAGAAGTAGCTTCAGGTTCAGCTCCAGTTCCAGAATGGCTCGTACAGTGTCCAGGTCCAGTTCCAGGTCTGCTCCAGCTTGCTTCAGGTCCGCTCCAGGTCTGCTCCAGGTCTGCTCCAGGTCTGCTCAAGGTTCCGTCGTCCCCCCGGTGTTGCAGGTGTCCAAGTGTCTTCAGGGCTGCTTGGTAGGCTTCGCTATCTTCAAATCCGATGCCGAAGGACCACAAAACTGTTGGGGTATAGGGTCAACAGCTCCCCTATTTCTGAAGTTGGACGTGCAAGGTAGGTGTGTGCCTGAGTTCAAGCCCTTGCGTAGTAGACACGATGACGACACGACGACAGCACGACGATAGTGGCGGCGACGACACGGCGACGATACGACGACGTACGGTGACGATACGGCGACGACACGTCGACGATGCGGCGGCGACACGACGACGTTACGGCGGCGACACGGCGATGCGACGACAGCGTGGTCGACCGGCGGTGACGCAGGGCGGTCTTGCAGGCTGTGGGCGCGGCAGTGCCAGCAGGGCCGACGTCGCTGGGGGGTTCGGGAGCGGGGTGCGAAGAGAAACCAGCGGTGATCTTGCTAGCGGATGTTGGAAGGAAGTTGCAGCTCTCTGGTAGTTTTCTTCAGATTAGTTCTTCTTTTTGCTGCTCTCGTAGTAGTTCCGATGCGGTACCGGAAGTTTTAGCGGGCTGAGGGCCCTTGACTTGGGCTTTACGGCTCAGAGAGCCGGTGCAATTTCCTTCCAAAACGTTATCTCGCGCTTGTTTATTTTCCTCATTAAAGCGTTACATTTTCAGTCATAACTTTTACATTTATAGACCTATCGACATGATTCAAACGGTATTTTACAGAGATCGCTTACTAGATTCTTATAAGATAACAATGGTTTTGATACGTGTACATATAAATAAGGAAAACACAAGAATAACTAAATATATTAGCTAATTTCCTCGTAACTAAGTGTGGGATTTGGAATAACTAGACAACGCAAGTAGATATTTTATTCGGCAATGTCTCTATATCTTAAGGACTATGTAGTCTAACTTTTGACATAGGTTCGGGTTCGATTCCAATAAGACAACATACAAAAAACAGGTACCAAAGTGGAATTACATAAAAATTGTGTCAACATTGTTTTGCTTATTTTCGTACGGTTTTCTTAACTTAACTTGTTACTATTGATGTACTTATGCTTAGTTTACTAATGTTCTGGGTTTTACAGGTCAAATCGCAGGTCTACAGCGTGTTTTACACGGATTTCGATATTCAAACAACAAGACATGAAATTTACGCTAAATGAGAACAACGAGACAAGTTTCGTGTTACAATTAGATGCAGGACGGTGTCCTGAGTACAAATAAACATAAATAAGCCGCTTTCCTAGGCTTTAAACGGGTTTTTTCCCCTTTTAACATAAAACAACTATCAAAGTGATTCTGCCTATCAATTTGATACTTGTGAGTACAATAATGAAGTAATTTCAATAGAATCAACTTATATCTTTCATAACAACTTATTTCTATCAGTCAAACATTATAAAATCAATCAAATTAATCAACAAATCTATTTACAATAAATCAGCGAAACTCGTTGGCCTTGGAGCGGGCCACGCCCCCTTTTGCTCCTGTCTTACGCACACCTATTGTCCAACCATGAATCTGACTGGGTCAAATTATGTGACAATTTGCTAGGTAGCGCAAGGTCGTTCGTCAACAGAATGGTCCTGACAGACGTGCTGGTTGCATTTGGCACACGTCGTCCTAATTTTTTTATCCCTTGACCTTGGGCAGATATGACACCTTTTGTAAAAATTGGATGGGCCACCTCTGGACGTAGAGTTAGGAGCCTGAACATCAGCACTTCTCTTGAGACCAATATTGCTCAGTATTCTAATAAATACTGAGCAATTTGATTGACGCTAAGGCGTCGATTTGCCATTCTGAACGTTATAACCTAAAAATATAAGTCAACATTACCAAAACAATTAATAACAAGAGCATAAAACGTACAAAATAAATAAAAATGTCTACTAATTACTTGTTAAAAAAGTAACACCAACACTCGCGTGGGGCAATATATACCCCAAACGCGATCTCCTGGCACGACCGCACGTTGCAAGACGACGCACGCGACTGATTAATGGAGGGGGGAGCTATTTAGGCAGCTACTGGGAATGCCACGATGAAAAAATTTATAGATTAGGTGTTGCAAGTGTTCAAACATGCTTTGGGGTAAAATACACCCCACGCGAGTAATTAAGGGTTAAGAAGTAAAACTAGTTGTCGTGTCCGTCGTAAGACGCGGGCCGCCGGTTACGCTGTGACGTCATCGCACAACACGCTCAGTCTGGCTCACTCAGTCCGCTCGTAGTCGCGCGCCCGTGCCGTCGAAATTATATTCTTTTAAAAATGTCCAATCCAAATACTAGGAAATTATGTGTTGTGCCTAAATGTAAAAATACAACTACTAATTCACCGGAAAAGTTGTTTTTTATAGTTCCAGAAAACGTTAAAATACGAAAAAAATTATATTTATAGGGTTTTAATAAAACTATATTACATGTTATTTTATTATTTTTGTCAAAAATATTTTTCTTCCAAAACTTTACACATTTTTCAAAAAGATCATCGCAATATTTTTTTCATCCCACCATCTCGGAAAGAGTATTTTTAATCTTCAATATCTGAGTGGAAAAGCCGTTTTTATTCTCTAGAGGATAAAGTAAATTGAATTTAGAACATCGTGTGCACTAAGTTTGTGAATTAAAAAAGTGTGCCTATCTTGTGATTGTAAACGTTTTTTTGTTGCATTTAGTCATTTCCTCGCTGAGGTGGAATGAAAAGTTACGTGTTGCACTCGAGTGCAAAGATTTTTCACCTCGTGCTCTTTTGATTCCCTCGCTAACGCTCAGGATTCTAATTTTGAATCACTCGCTGCGCTCGTGATTCAATTTTAGAATCCTTCGCTTGCTCGGTCATCAAAATTGAACACGCGGTTAAAAAGCAACTTTGCACTCTTGTTTATCAAATAACTATTATTAAACTACTTCATGCACATCAACATTCCTAGAGGTTTCAAAGTCAACGTGTGCAATACAAAATAGGGCTTTTCTTTTTCCGGTCATTTGTGTTTATATCTGAGCATAATATTTTTTGCCTAGTTTACCTTTACTAATCTATAATATAAAAATTAATCGCTGAATGTGTTGGTAAGCGCAAATCTCGAGAGCAGCTGAACCGATTTCACTAATTCTTTTTTTAGAATATTCCTTGAAGTACAGTTTGTCAAAAAATTCAAGAAACCGGAAGAGAAACTTTATTATTGGTATTATCGAAAATTAAGACCATTTACTACCTTTGATTAAGCACAATACATCCTTTTAATGTAATGACTCTACTTATTATTTTTATAATGCTTTTAAGTGCAAGAAATAATGTAACACAGACAAAAAGTCTGAGCGAAACCTTACTCTTTAGATTCTACACTTTTTTGACAAAGTATACGGGGATGGTTCTTACGGAGAGAAAAAAATAAATAAAGAATCAACTGTTAGGCGGTAAGAAGTTCGCAGGGTCAGCTAGTACGTAATAAAAGTGTTTGCCTTGGTTGGACACTTTACTTCTATAACGCCCTCATCAGTTAGCCCGTCAGGCGAGACCTCTCATTATTTAAAAAAAGACCATATTCCACTATCTTTATAAAAAGTATCTTCGCGACTTCCTATAAGACATCCTTTTCTATTAATTTTCCTCTTTTGATAGCATTCGTAGCACAACACAGATAAGAAATATTCGCATATCGAGTATGAATGAAAACGTTCCGTTTCATAAAGTTTCCTTATATTCGTTCAATAACCTAACAAAGGTGGAATATGCAGAAATGTAGTGGCTACTTGTCAAAATTCGAGAGATTTTACTCAATTCTACAAAGAAAACAGTAGATCAGGAGACAGTGCTTAAAATCAGAAAATCTCCCGATAAATTAGTGGATTTAAAAACCTATTTAGAGGCTAAAAATTTCACCCATGCCGGGATTCGAACCCGCAACTTCTGGCTATCCGTACCAGCGCTCTACCAATTGAGCCAATGGGCGACTCACGGCATCAGTGAAATTTCGAACCTCTTTACAATATTCTCTGTATTACGTACAGGCAGCGACATCTGACTTAAGCAAATTGCATTACTTACATTAGTGGAGTTTGCAGCACTGCTAAGCGGGCCGCGGCCCGAGCCCGCGCGGCGCGTTGTGACATGACGTCACCACGCGCCGCGCGACTGTTATCAGGACTCAATATTTTTCGTAACTTTGAATGCCTATAAAATCAAAACTACTAGGTATTTTTGACTACAACAAAAACTAGTGTATTTGTATACATACAGGCTATACTGAGACAAGCATTTCAAGCGATTTGGCATACCTACCTAGTAACATTCTTCATTATTAACTTTATTGTAAGCTAAGTTAGTCTGTGTCACATTCCACAGAGTGACTCTCAGGGATGTTAGATGCAAACTCTTGAATTATGGCACCAGACGCTCAATATTATGGTATTTTTGAAAAAAATAAGGTACGGGTGGGAAAACTCTTACGGATTTAATAAATTAGGTAAGTAGGTACTATTAATTAAAGTATTAGAATTTCTTCGAATTTTCATAAATTCTTCAAACGAACACTCTACTCGCTTAGTTCTTTTTAATCTGTGCTATTCGCTACTTCTGAATAAGTTCAACTTTTTGAAGAAAAATTACCGATATAGCTGCAAAGTTCACCTGCAGTGAAGTTCACTTACAATCCACAGACTACAAAAACTATCACAGATATGAACGTTCTTATCAACTTACTGAACGAAATGAATGAATATTTTTTTTGTGTTGCTAGATATCGGTATATAAAAATATATAAAAAAAAAAAAAAAACTCGTCAACAGCAAAAGCGAAAGATGAAAATATGTGTGCGCCAGGGATGTTATACGTGTCATAATTATGGTACATGTACCATAATTCAGTCGTTCGTACCATGTACCATGATACATCCATTATGGTACGCGAAAGTACCATAATTTTGCCATTTTTTTCATCACAAGCACTTTTGCATCACATATTTTCATTTTTTTTTAACCCTATAAAGGGCACCCTCCGGAGGACACGGGGGAGGGAGGTGGTGAATGCTCATGCATAACAGCACGGACCCGGTCGTGCTGCCAATGTGGGACTCACAAGAAGTGCGCCTACCTACTAAACACCAGCTTGGGACTGGTTTTGGTCCTAAGGACCCCTAAACCCACATCGGGAGCGACCCCCCTCCCGATGTGGGAGGAGGGCGCACACGAGGCCGAGGAGGGCGAACACATATTTTCATCTTTCGCTTTTGCTGTTGACGAGTTTTTTTTTTAATTTTTATATACCGATATCTAGCAACACAAAAAAACATTCATTCATTTCGTTCAGTAAGTTGATAAGAACGTTCATATCTGTGATAGTTTTTGTAGTCTGTGGATTGTAAGTGAACTTCACTGCAGGTGAACTTTGCAGCTTTATCGGTAATTTTTTTTCAAAAAGTTGAACTTAGTCAGAAGTAGCGAATAGCACAGATTAAAAAGAACTAAGCGAGTAGAGTGTTCGTTTGAAGAATTTATGAAAATTCGAAGAAATTCTAATACTTTAATTAATAGTACCTACTTACCTAATTTATTAAATCCGTAAGAGTTTTCCCACCCGTACCTTATTTTTTTCAAAAATACCATAATATTGAGCGTCTGGTGCCATAATTCAAGAGTTTGCATCTAACGTCCCTGTGCGCCCTCCTCGGCCTCGTGTGCGCCCTCCTCGGCCTCGAGGGGGGTCGCTCCCGATGTGGGTTTAGGGGTCTTTAGGACCAAAACCAGTCCCAAGGTGGTGTTTAGTGGGTAGGCGCACTTCTTGTGAGTCCCACATTGGCAGCACGACCGGGTCCGTGCTGTTATGCATGAGCATTCACCACCTCCCTCCCCCGTGTCCTACGGAGGGTGCCCTTTATAGGGTTAAAAAAAATGAAAATATGTGATGCAAAAGTGCTTGTGATGAAAAAAATGGCAAAATTATGGTACTTTCGCGTACCATAATGGATGTATCATGGTACATGGTACGAACGACTGAATTATGGTACATGTACCATAATTATGACACGTATAACATCCCTGGTGACTCTGTTCTGTGGGCTTTGCTGGCTGCCAGTGCTGCTAGATTGGGCGGTTTGTCAATATTTGGGCTATGACGATTTTATTTCGTTGATACTTCTGTTTCAGACTTAGAAGAAATCGGGATTTTAATGGATTTCAGTTTTATTCAGGTAAGAAAATTATAATGCAGATATAGTGGCCAACTCTTTCCAAGTTCATCAGTTAGCTATTTTATCTTTCCAAAAATAAAAAAATGGGTAGAAAAACTAAATTGGGTATGAGAAAAAAAAACTCTTATTTAAATGTTTCTCATTCACATGTGAAACGAGTGTAAAACAGACGAATTAATAACACGCTTAATGCAAGAAATACGAGCTAAATACGAGAAACCTGGAAATATTATTAATCAATCTATACTAATAATTAATAATAATGTTTAATAATAATTAAACAAGCTTGAGCGCCTTCAAAATTTCTGTATAAGGTTTATATTTGGTTTACGCAAATATGACCACGTCTCCGTGTTTCGCGCACAGCTCAAGTGGCTCCCGATTCGCCTCCGCCGGAATGCTCTTATACGGTTTCTTCTCTACTCTATCCTGTTCAATCCAGCTACCCCATCCTACATCAAAGAACGATTTGAATTTCTCCACTCCTCTCTTCACTCATCCCAAACTCTACTCCTAAAAATCCCATGTCACCGCACCAATTTCTACGACTCTTCTTTCTCTGTGCAATCTGTTCGACTGTGGAATGCATTGCAAGAAGAAGTGCGGAAAGCAAAGTCCTTTCCTATTTTCAAAGGACTGGTAAAGTCTCACTACCTCGCTGAAGACTTGTAATGCTGTTACATATGATTATCTACATAACAATCATAGTAAGTTTTGTTTTTGTCTGTTTACATGTAAAATGTATATATTAGTATATTATAATTATATATGTATGTATATATATATATATGCATGAATATTAGTTGTAAGTCAGTTTATGTACATACTCTTCTTATTATATATATATGAAAATGTTATTTGGGAATTTATTTACAAAGCTTATACGTTTAAAATAGTCTGATTTTTAACTTTGTGAATATTTAGGGCAATGCCCATTGATCCTTAAAAAATATTGTGAACTAAACCTACAATATTTTATACTTTAACCGTTTTTAAATTTAATGAACTGTTTGCGAAATATTAATCTTTAAAGCAGAATTTTTTGTCGATATAGTGCCCCTCAGTCTCCTGGATAACGGCTACTTTGTAAAAAGGTAACAAATTTAGGGAAGAAGCAAATAGACATAGCCATCATTTATTGATAATATTCATTACAAGTCAAGACTCCGTACATAATAACAATCCAATTTAGAAATAAGAATCAAATTTACAAATGTCAAAAAGAAAATATTACATGTCAATATCATAATTATGCAATCTGTCAGGTCAATCAATTATAGACAATAATAATAATACATATGTTGAGTATTTTACCTAATTATTATGTTAAATAAGTGTTAAAAAGCTATTGTTAAAAAATTTTATAATGATGTTCTTTTAAGAAATTAAGAAATCCATCCTTTGGAATCCAAACTACGCGTAGCCAGAAACGCATTTAGCCGGTTTTGATTGGCTCACAAATGTGTACGTACGGCCGCTAAGTAAACTAAATATATTTTGTCTAATGAAGTATATAAAGTTTTTTTCTTTATACTTATTTTAATTAGGAGTTGCTTAGGTGTTGTTAAATCCAAACCACTAAAGGATATTAATATTTTTTGTGGATTTTGACGCAGTAAGAAATATATTTTTACGGATTTTAAATTTAAACTCTTTGATTGGGCAGTATAGACTACGAAGGCTGACAGTCGCCAAGAACGAGATGAATTGTCGGTCGGTAGGCAGCCCAATGAGCCAACGACATTGTGAATACCGCCGGAAAACATTCCTACACGTCAACCCATCCAGTTGACGCGAAAAAGAACAGCCTATGCCCAACATTGCTCTGTTCATGAGGTTATTATAAAATATCTCGCCACATTGATTGGAACACGGAGTAATAAAATGGTTAGGGTACTTTTTTATCGAAATTCTGGCATTTTGACCGGCCATTATCTAGCAACACTGCTTAGTTGCTCCTCGGCAGCATTACCAGATGTACGATTTAAATCGTATTCGTACGATTTTTTACATTTATTTTGCATGTACGATCAAGGGGCAGAAATCGTACGTAAACATACGACTTTTTTAGATTTCGTTCAAACAAAGTACTAATACCAACGTATCACGTCACTGTTTATTCTTTTATTTCCATTTCAACCCTGTCCCCACTGCTGGGGCACGGGTCTCTTCCTTGCGTTGCAGAAAAGTTAGGCCATACACCACCACGGGGGCCAAGTCCGGGTTGTTGGAGGTTTGTAAGACAGTGCCGGACCTTATTGTCAGAAGTTATCAAGCCGCCCAAAAGGCCTCTGACATGGCTTAACGACTGCCATTACATGACAGCCGGCATCCATGGCTTAACGTGCCTTGCGAAGCACGGAAACGCTCGGAAAAATGACACTAGCGGTAGTAACGGGACGGTCACCCATCCCGCATCTGACCGCGCCTGTTGTTGCTTAACTCGAGTGATTGATTTCAATCACTCGGTTCGACTAGGCCACGAGCGCGTCGTCGTGGTCATTCTATTACTTACTAAGTACCAACCCACCGTCACTAGTTAGTTCTTTTGGCAAAACAACATATTAAGCGCCATGGGTGTTGTGTGGAGAAATGTTAAATAATTAATATGAAGAACGATAAACAAAAACGTAAAAATTGTGTGTTTAATTGATTGTAGTAAAACAAAGTAATAAAACAAAGATTTGAAAACGTACTATTTTTTTTTAGCAGCCTTCTTAGGGAATACGACTTTTTATTTACCCATCGTACGATCGTTCATTCAAAACGTCTGGCAACACTGCTCCTCGGTCCTCGCTCGCTGCTTGACATTGACAGTTCTATCTATCTACCACTTTTCTTTCTTTTTGTTTTACAAATCCAAAATACGAATTCAATTCACAGTCTGAAATTACTTGTCCGCTCGTATATGTTGCAAGTTAGAGGTTCTTTTTACTATTTGTTTAAGTTTACATTTATAAATAAGCTATTTTTGGGCAATATCATGGATAAAACTCGACAGTGATCTTCCTTTGTTTTTATTAATTTAGAGTTGTGCGGTAGAAAGTATTTGTGTCCGGACTGCTGCCGACCTTTATTTTTACAACGGTGAGTGTATTAATGTTATCGCAAATAATAAAGGCTGCCAACTATAACTTAGAATTGATACTAAGGAGATTTGATCAGTACAATTTGTTACCATTGTAAAGTTTTATACCACATTTTAAATATATCCTTATTGTCATTGTGCTCATTTATTGTGGTGATAAAAGATAACCAATGCCTATTTACTGCTTTATCCATGATAAAGTGGATCCGGTCAGCTGAAAAACAAGAACCATACCATGGGGTGGACTTAAAATTCTCAGACGAAGTAACGAACGAATTACATTTTCTAATCTTTTCTAAATTGAGTTCATAAAATCAAATTATACTTGTAGTAATTTGATAAGAATAAATTGTCATTTTTAGGGTTCCATACCTCAAAAGGAAAGTTATAGGATCACTTTGTTGTCTGTCCGACCGTCTTTCTTTCAAGAACCTTTATCTCGGAAACGCGTGGAGGTATCGAGATTAATTTAAAATCGTATACTTAGGTATATAGTCCCATGAACGAACTGTGAAGGAATTCTAGGTTAACGTAAAAAATTACGGTGGTTTGTGCCGCAAAAACATATATTTCGATTATTTCGTATATTTCGAAACTCAAAATTCAGAGGCTACTTGCCGTTGACCTTGAACTGTGGCATGCACCTGGCCCGCAATAACGTCTTATACTACAGGAAAAATCATAAAACTATACATTTGCAATCAAATCATAAAAAAAATGTCTTTGAAGTTCAGAAAAAACTAGGAGACTCGATTCCTAAACTATTTTTAATATGCAAGTACTTACCTACAAATTTGTACGGAAGGCTCCGTGTGCAAGTCCGACTCGCATTTGGCTGGTTTTGTATAATCAATTAGCAATTTCAATTAATGTTTTAAAGTTTAAACAACTTTCACTATGTACATGTAAAATTTAGAACATCTACAGTTTTTTAGGGATCTAGAACTTTCCGCCACCTGTCTCCCATTTTCGGATGGATGTGTATACTGGGTTTGTTACACCTTAAAGGAATTTTAATAAGACGAACTTTAAACGGACTTATGTTTGACGCAAATGTGGGCGACCCACAGATCACCCCCGGTTCAGATCAGGTGATCTGTGGGGCGACCAAAGCAAAGAAAATATAATTCAGTACCTTTCTACCGGGTGGCTATAGACAGATAGAAGTGGAGAGCTAAGAGGGAGGCCCTTACCTAGCAGTGGGACACAATTTTTTTAATTATAACAAAGCGTGTATTTTTCTTAAAATTTAAGAAAATTATTTGTTTGCGTCCACTATTACAATAATTAAGTATTGTATGAACAGCTGATACCAATTTTCTTTTAAAGCCATCTGTAACAAATCTTTTATAGTATTTATTCTCATAATCTTTTGAACTAAATCTTTTGTAAATACTACACATTATTAACTTGGTTCTAGAATCACTAACTTGAATTTACATAATAAGAGTCTGACTCGGTTATGTTTTCTGATGGTATATATTATTATTCAACTAAGAGCACAAAATGTTATGTTGAACTAGATGGGCAGGAAATGCAGTACATAGACAAATAAACTAACTCGGGCCACGTTATTTCCTTTGAACACAGGACAATGCCATCAATCATTGGCAAAGCCTGGTCTTCTTACTTCCTTCCTTCTTAGACAACAGACTATCTAGGTCCCCCATTATAATGTTCAATGTGTCACAACTATGCATCAAAACCATGTTTGTGACTGCCGTGGGTGCGATATTTGGGTGCCATTTCTGGCATAACATAAAATCTAGATAAGCTCTCGACGATGTCTTCTTTTTCACATAAACTACTTCAAATATCTAAAAACTCATTAAAACAAAGTTTGCAAGTTTGTTTGCTGGTTCATAAATCTTAATTTTACTTCTTAAAAATGGACTTGGCCTCGACAGGTTTAGGTGGTCTAATTTACGAACAAAAATATTTGTTTACCCTCTTACATCACGTCACCCACAAAAAGAGAAGATAATATGACGCCAGTGATGTGTAATTAAAATAAATAAATAAAAATAGCCTTTATTTCTCCGACTTGACATCTAAATTACACTTTCAAATTATTACATTTACATAAGATTACAATTGCCGACATCGGCCACCACAGTGTCATCGTCAGGCTGTCCTTCGACATAGGCCTCCTCCAGCGCCTTCCACATCTTCCTATCCTTCGCCAGCCTCCGCCATCCGCCGAAATGGGCAGGTCGTCCTCCCATCTAGTGACTGGTCTGCCTCTTTTTCTTTTTTCTCCTCTCGGGTACCATTCTACAATGTCTGGTCCATTTTTTTGCAGTTTCTCTCATCAAATGTCCCGTCCATCGCCACTTAAGTTGTCTCACCTTTCTGATAACATCTGTCACACCTGTTGCTTTTCTAATTTTTTCCAGATTCCATTTGTCACTAATTTTTATACCTAGCATGCTTCGCTCCATTCCATGTTGACATACTTTAAGTTTCTGCTGAAGGTCCTTTGTCAGCGGCCATGTCTGGCATGCATAGGTTAGACAAGGGAGGATGCACATACTATATACTTTAGTCTTTCCTGCAACAGGTATGTCTTTGCTTTTGAAAGTAAAAGTAAAAATAAACTAAGTACACATCTTTCAAAAGCAAAGATGTGTACTTAGTTTATTTTTACTTTTATGGAAGGATTATTTCATGGTTTGATGAAAAAGATTCAAACAAACTTTACCAATTTTAAATTGGAAATTTTAGCCGCTAAATAGGTTTTTAAAATTGTCCTTAGCACGGGTTAGTGCATTAAAAATAATATAATCATGTGGGTACAGCTCATCGCGCTTTTTCTGTATGTGGGTCTTCCATGTCTGTTTGCGGTCTAAGTGGAACCCACTTGGGTTCCACTTAGACCGCAAACAGACATACTGAATCACAGATTCAGTTCTAAATCTGTGTACTGAATCTGTGACAGAACTGAATCACAGATTCAGATCCCTACAATGGTTACTGGGTAGGCATTCCAGACTGTCTGTAAATAACAAAACCCTCATCTACAAGGTAATATTAAAACCAGTTTGGACCTACGGAATACAGTTGTGGGGATCAGCTGCAATATCCAACATCGAAATTCTCCAGCGATTCCAAAATGGTGTCCTAAAATCCATAGCAAATGCGCCATGGTTCACAAGAATGGAAGAAGTCCACAATTACCTTAAAATTCCCACTGTACATGAGGAGGTAAAAAACATAACCAAAAAATACAAAGAAGTTATAATGAATCACCAAAATAAGCTTGCAATCCCCCTTAATGAACCACTCCAAACAAGACGTCTGAAACGACAACACATGTGGGACAACCTGTGAAGTATAATAAATAAAGGCTACCCAACTCTGGAAGGGCAAGCCTATCACGCCAAAGACCCTCACTCATATGGACTGCTTATGGTCTGACGACCGATTGCATGTCAGCATAAACAAAAAAAAAAATGTGGGTACAGCGAAATCGTTCCGATGTAAAACCTAACTGCAAAGTGGGTACTAGGGACTGCAAGTGATGCAATTACTTCAGCCAGATGTCACTGCCTGTACGTAATACAGGCAGTATTGTAAAGAGGTTCGAAATTTCACTGATGCCGGTGAGTCGCCCATAAGCTCAATTGGAAGAGAGCTGGCACGGATAGCCAGAGGTCGCGGGTTCGAATCCCGGCGTGGGTGGAATTTTTAGCCTTTAAATAGGTTTTTTAAAACTTTAGCACGGGTTAATGCATTAAAAATAATATGAACTTTACCAAAGAAAAACAATAAATAATGTAATGTTAGGTTCATTCTTCTTCTTCTTCAGGCTATATTATGTAGACCGTTAGGTTGATTCAACCAATAAATTGTGACTGCAATGATAATAATTTGTAGAATATTCTGGCGTGTGGACATGGCATAACTGTGACTTTGGTTACTGCATGTTTCTAAAAGTAAGTGCAAATAATTTTATGGGGAATTAACCTTCCGATGTGTTAAACATTGTTAATTACTATGCCATTAGCAATATTTTTTAACTAAAACAACATTAGTGAACCCAGCTAATGTATTCTTACAAAGTATTTTATTTTGTAAGAACAACCCTTCAACCTAGGATAGAAATGGAGCCCACTGTTGGGTAATTGCTAATTGCTAATGCTAATCCTCCCTCATGCCAAATTGCTTTTTTCACAATAATAATGTTTCAAGTTACTTTAAAACAAAAAAAAACCTATTTTTTCCACATGTGGTACATAAAAATTAAAGGCAGTTTATTAGTAAACGCTGACTTGAGAATAAATGGCTGCACTGATAAAGCAATATTTTTTTTTATTTCATAACAGTCAGAAAAAGGTCATTAGAACAATTACAAAAATTGCTCACACCATTGGGAAAAAACTAAAAGTACTATTTGCCATGATTATTAACTTTATTGTTAGACCTCTGTCGGGTCAACTATATATAGGTAAAATAAGTTTGAACAAGAACTGAATTTCAGTGTAGGTAAACCCATACAAATCTTGGGTATTTCAATAGAGATTATACAAAAATATAATTATTTTAAATGAAAAACAGAATATATTGTTCAGCTATTTTTAAAGGTACTTACTCTTGAGTGCTGACAGTTGCAATCAATTTAGTATGTTTTAATGCTAGACATTTAAATCCCACTCCATGCATTACTTCTACGTTTTAGACTAAGGGTGACTTGCACCACATTCCCATTAAACAGCTTACTAAATACAATTAACTAAACATGATTAACTCACTAAACACGTTTAGCTTAAATATGATTAGAGGTGTCTTGCACGAAGCTTTTTAAATTATATTTTACTAAATTTGTCGGTTAAACAGCACAGAACGTTTCGTTGTACGTTGTCTCTCGATGATAAGAACTGCCGAAAGCTTTTCAATGTAACACGTTTAGTTTGTCTATGAATTCATGACAAGAGTCTGCGTGAGTTGAAACATGATCAACTTTTTGACAACTTTCGAACCTTTATTTTGCCGTTTGCTTTGCTAATTATAATGAGTGAGCAAAACAAGAAAGGTAGAAACCGTGCGCCCAACTTCACTAGGGAAGAGCAAGATCTGCTGGTTAATGTAGTAGAACCAATGCCAAAACAGTTGCTTTTTTTAATCTGAACCGGCGTTGAAACTTTTCTTCAAAAAGGGTTTCAAAAAGGTTTGTGCGCGGAAAAATTTCCCTCATTATGGGCCGACTTATAAACTCCACAATTTCTTCATAGTCATCGGAATAATCCATGTGTTTTCAAAACATAGTATTCGTTCGTTCATAGCGGAAATCACGGATTGACAGCTTGATCAATTTGATGTTTCTTCACTCACTAATCACGATTTAGCTCAGAGTGCTTAGTGCGAGTTTTTTAACTACTCGATCGCGTTAACGTAAACTCATATTTCTATGGCATCGAGGAAGCGCCACCTAGCGACAAGTATGGAACTTAAAATTGCTGAGTGCGAGTTGTAATGGTTTACGTTGAGAAGTGAATACGTTTACCAGCCAAAACACGAATAAACGCGAGTGCGAGTTGTACTGTGACAGCGTTTTGCCAGTTCGAACGGTTAACTTACTCATACTCACTACTCAATGCTCGATTAACGCGGTAGTAAAGTTATTCGATTGGATCTGTCAAACTCGCACTAAGCACTCTGCTAAATAAGCGATATCGGGTATTTAACTTTGACAGTTGTTAAACGTTACTTAAGCACTGACGTTTTATGGTGCAAGACGAAACAGTGATTTAAATTGAAAATTCTGTTTAGCATAAAGTTAAATGCTATTTAAGCCCGTGGTGCAAGTCGCCCTAAGAATTTAAACTTTAGTTTACATTTACTTAACAGGTTTAACAGTTAACATTTAAACTCTGTTAAATTAAACAACCAATTCCTATTTTTACTACTTTAAAACAAACAACTTTAAAAAATTACGAGTCAATGATTCTGCACTGTAATGAATAAAATGTATTTTTTTTTATTCGAAGTTTCCCAATGGCTTATGAGTCATGGTTACAATAGACCATGATCATTTTAAACCCCAAGAATACTAATGTTTGTAATTATTTATTGCTTACTTTAAGCCGATCTGAAAAAGCAACCAAAAGTCCGTATCAGTGATTAATTAAATGTTCATATGCTTGGACGTATGTCACGTATCTATTTCATCAGCGAACTTTACTTGCCAACCCATCGTTTAATTTTACAAAGTCATTCATCATGTTTGGTAAAAAAGTTTACTCCCCTTTGTCTGTTGACACGCACACTGGCGTCATCGCAATAGATGGATGGATGGATGGACGGACGGACGGACGGACGGACGGACGGACGGACGGACGGACGGACGGATGGATGGATAAAACATTTATTTAACAGCACAATACTTTGATACCTCTTCTTTTGTAACTGTTGTCTCTGTAATTATTTTCTGGTGTGTACAATAAAGAATATTCTTATCTTATCTTATCTTTGAAACCTAACATAGGCATACATGAACATCAAATAAAACATAAAGGAAAAATATTACATGCATACAAGAAAAGAAAAAGGACAAATAGCACACTTCAAACATTGATTACATATACATACGCTTAAAAACAATAACATCACAAACGTATACAAACATTTTTACGAGAATATTGTCACGCTCAGGTTTAAAGTATTGAGCAATAGTGGCAGTACAGCGGTTGTGCTGTGTAGGTCATTGAAGTCATTGTACGGAATGTATTCAGGCAGTTTTTTTTTGCGAAAACGAGGACTTTTGTAGACCATAGAATTTAGATTTACATTGTGATCCAATCGCATCTGCGTTAATTTACAACAGTTTTGTAGACAGTAAATGCGTGTAGACTGACTGTGAAGTGAATTTAGTCAAGAGAAAGTTGTCTAGAAACTAAAGAAACTTAGATTGTCGGACGTGCGGTTGCGAGTTACATCTGTTCTGCCGCATCATGGATAAAATCAGCTCCGAGTCACGTCTGGATATTGGTCGAATATTCCGTTTCTTGTGTCTTGCCCCCCGCATCAGTGATACAAAAAGGTGCACCGCGAATCATAATATCAAAGGGCGCCCATGAATTAACTCTTTGCAATCCTGGCTCACTTCCTTTTTATGTTCGTGGATATATCGAATCCCTTTATATGTAGTGGTTGACATTATGGTAAAGCCCACAATACATGGACCTTTACCCACTTTGCGTTACTGGCGGGTGATGTTCCAAGTGAAATGTGAAGGGCGATCTTCTGGCGAGTTCTCGAAATATATAGTATAGGAATGCAAGAACGTTTTGTAGGAATGTCATCAATGTGAAGTGAGCCGATGCGTCTTGTGAAACAATGACCGACATACGCTCCCTGATAACAAGAGTGTCTGATGAATTGGTGTATTGATTTCAGATAGGTAGACACATGATAGGTTTGCTTTATGTTTTAATAACCCAATTAAAGAGGCTTATTACTTTGCATTTACGGAGCAGTGTACAGTTATTTGGTGTTGTCTCTAACTTCCTTTCATTTGTTGCACGTTTGTGTGTCACGCTATCTACACTTCACACGTGCGAATTCATTTACCCATACTGTTTCCACCTTTCTCCGTGTTTTTCCTAAGCTTAATTGGCACAGTCACATCATTCTCTAAAGGCGCTTCGGGGTACCTACTAACTAGCGCCACCAAGGGCAAAGTTCATAACTTGTTTCATATAATAAACTTTTATGTAAAAGTGAACATGAAAAAGATTAACAAGTATGACCACTATTTTTAGAACCTACAGCCGAGAGCCAATTTTTTTTTAGATACGTGATTTTTTTCCATTGGTGGCGCTCATCATGTTTGTAATATTTTTCTGGTTGTGCAATAAAGAGTTCTCTCTCTCTCTCTCTCTCTCATTAGCACCCCGAAGTGCCTTCGTGACGTAATTGAGTGTAGTGTTACGGGTGACTTTGCAACTAACATGTAAGGTTAATGTACTGTCAACTGTAGTTATTTTTTTGATATTCTTCTTGGACAACCTACAAACGTTCACCCTTAGTTGATATTACATGCATTATTCATTTAGAATAGTTGATACGAATGTCATTATTATGGATGTAATTATTAAAACATTGGAACCAATTTCTGCAGCGAGTACTAGTGGCACCTTGGCAACAACTATTCTGAATCGGGCTCCTACACACATTACGAGGACAAAAACTGGGCTAATACCTATCAGCGGTGCAGTTTTTGCACTGTCTGATACTCAGAACAAATTGTTCTGAAGTCTGACATCATCAGGGTTAATGCCCCGATTTCTTGTTTGGGCAGTTCTGACAACGAGTTATGTACGTTTGATGGAAAATTGTCAAGGGCTAAGACGACGTGGAAAAAATCTTCGTTCGGAGTACAAAATTAGAATTTTAAGTTTATCGGAATAATCTGTAATATAAAAATGAATTGCTGAATGTGTTGGTAAGCGTAAATATCGGGAGCAGCTGAACCGATTTCGCAAATTCTTTTTTTAGAATATTCCTTGAAGTACGAGGATGGCTCTTACGGAGAGAATAATAAAAAATTGTTAGGCGGTACGAAGTTCGCTGGGTCAGCTAGTGTAGAATAAATGTAGAGACTGCAAGAGATAAAAATAGAGCTTTCAGAGGCGGAATACGGTATACACCTGCGTTTGCTGTTAAGCATTTAAACTCGCCTGTTTAGGCGAGAAACTATTAAGATTAGAAATTTTCTAGCAGCTGGAAATTGTAGTAGTAAGTACATAAAAGGACATTGGGAACATAGGGACAAAGTACAGTCGATCTAAAAGTACCTAGACTAAAGATGTCTTATTCTACGTTTTATGTCACCAGACTGGTGACCTTTCATCCTCTTTCATGTTATTTGAGAGGGAAAATGCTTGGAGCATTCTAAATTTATCCGTGAGACCGTCATACATCATAATCCATAACACTGTGAAGACGTAGTTAACTATTTTCCAAGAGTATTTTTTGTAATATTTTCCTTATGCTAAACCGTAATTGAAATAGCTGTGTAATTAATTTGGTAACTACAATTGGTGGTGCGAATATTGTGCGATTAACGGGTAATTTTAAATCAAAGTGACTTAGTGGTGTCAACAACGATTTATTGATCGACACAAAATACGGCTTACCTTTTTAATACTCCGCAAGATTTCTTCTACAAATATCTTCTCTAACATCCGCCTTTTACACTATTTTCAATTCTACGCACAACTTCGCTATCCCTCGATAGTTTTGTTACTATTCGCTGTCGTTGCGCAAGGTTAGAGGATTTGTAGGGTTATTTTAGTTTTGCCCATGCTTCGCTCGGTTAGTAGTGCGTCCTATTTGTAGAAATTTTCGTTCTGTGAGATCCAATGGATTGGCGCTCGAATACTTCTTCTTCATCGTGGTGGCTTCTAAGGTCTGTTACATTTTTGGGACTGATTGCATTGTAACAACAACATAACAACATTTACATACAAGCACATACATTGCTTCTGGCCCCACACTAGGATACCCTGTGTCGTGGGAACCAGAAACAACGACATCGCAAACATGTAAACATCCAAGACCTGGGATTATTCATTTTTTTATCTAAGTAATTGATGATGTTTTTATTCTGCAAGTTCTCATTGACTTTTTAGCCCCTCTTATATAAGACTCGATAATTAAATGTTCAGCAACAAATACCGGCAAAAATTGGCCCAGCCTAACAAATTGGTTAGCAACAGAAATAATTGATTCAGCACAGAATGAGTGTGCATTTATATGGCTATTTTGTCACTTTTCTCTAAACAAAATATTATTGAAATAGGACATATAACATAAAAAATTTATTCCATTTGTTGCAAAATTAAACGAAATTTTTTTCATTGTTTGCTTACCATTAAATACATAAATATCAGCTTATGTATTTTTCTATCAATGACTGCCTCGTTGGTCTATCGGTAACGCGCTTGACTGTTAAACCAGACGTGGGTTCTATTCCCCTTGTAGACCTCCGTACTTGATTACAAATGGCGTCTGATCTAAATGTATTTCCATATTTGTGACGTCCTTGCCTGGTTACAATGTTACAATAACACATTTGACATTGTATCCTAGTTCGTGACAGCCTCACAATGCATACAGTTCGTATTGTGAGGCTAGTTTTTGCCGTATTTTCTGGCTGCTCGTTTGGTTTGGTGTTAGCCCACCAAAGTTTGATAGAAGATTTTCAAAATAAACATGAATAGATATTTTTGAGTAATACTGTAACTACACTAATATAATAATTCAATAAGGACTGCAGAGGAACAGCACTACAGCGTCGTCGGCTATCAATAGTGTTTTCGACTAGATGGGGCCTATTTCAGAACACTACAATTCATGGTTTACCATGACAATTCGATGTACCTTGCAAAGTCGATTAACCCACAGATTAACAAGTAGACTCTGCGATTGTAGTTTTATGAAACTTGACCCTGAACGTCATTATTTCGGTAGTAGTTTGTTTTTTTTTCAGTCGCAGTTGACCTCGTGGGATACGTTGCCGTTCGCATGTAGACGGCGTGCTCCCTTCATTATCACGTGCTAGATGCGTGATGTGTTTTAGCCAGCCAGATCCTCCGTCCCTCTCGCACAAATCAGTGTTTGTTGAAGAAACGCGCCGGTCCGGGCCGGCCGGCTGATCGAAACATAACCGCGTTCTCGTTATCGGCACTCAAGACTGATAATTTCTTACTAGTGAAAACACCACTCGTACCGGCGGACGCTTTGAGATTAAAATCGCCGATGTCCGTGTTTGAGATGTTGTATACGACAAGGGTACGTTGCGCAAATTTGTCACCTTTTTCCCTGTTTTATTGCGGCTGCGAACTCTGCGGAAAGAGTAGCTCCTCCATAAAATCCTATTCACTGGTTTGTTACATTTTGTTGTCGTCGAAACATGTTTTTAGTGCATCCAGTGGTCCAATACTGACTGTTTTTCTTTTAATTATAGGAGCACAGGTGACAAAGGTTCAACATGACAGTGGAGAAGAGTAAAGGTTTGAAGAAGATGCCGACGACGAAGGTTGCGCCGGATGGAGGGTGGGCCTGGATGGTCTGTTTAGGAGTCAGCTTAGTTAATGTAAGTAATTACACTACGTTATAGATTACTAACTGTGCCCCGCGGTGTTACCCGCGGCTTATTAATTTTCCTATGGGAATAAGCTATTTTCCCGCAGTTAAACGTAACCTGCGTGTTAATCCAGGGTGTCAGCTAACTCCACACCAAATTTTATTTAAATCGCTCCAGCCGTTTAGACGTGAAGAAGTAACAAACATACACCCTCACAAACTTTCGCCTTTATAATATTAAATATAGTGTGAAGAAAATGGTTTCCATATCTAAGGTTTGTCGTATACAATAGGCCGTATTGTAGCTAAAAGCGATCTCTATTAGCGATGTAATTATACAGGTCGTTTATTTTTGCATGTCTGTAATCCTCATCAGGAACGTTTTAAAACATCCTGTTTCCTGCTGCTTTGATGGTTGGGAAAATGTCAAATAGCCAGATTATAAATTATAATTTAGCAATTAGTTAGGTAACAATTTAGTTTTGGTAATAATTTAGCTACCGCTAGTGGCATTTTTCCTAGCGCATCCGTGCTTCGCAAGGCACGTTATCCGTTGGTGACGGCTGTCATATAATGGCAGTCGTTAAGCCATGTCAGAGGCATTAAGGGCGGCTTGATAACTTCTGACAGTAAGGCCACTGTCTTACAATCCTCCGCCAACCCGGACTTGGCCCCCATGGTGGAGTATGGCCTAACCTTCCTGCGATGCAGGAAGAGACCCGTGCCCCAACAGTGCGAACATACAAGGGTTGATAACGAATAATTTTGCATTCAGATGAATGAGAAGAATTGACACTGTATGATTTGAACAACCCTGTCATCTTACATAGTTGATAGTACGGTCGACACCACATCGTCCTCACGTACGTGCATTTATGTTACGTTATGGCCCCTACGTATTGAAATGTATGACTACGACGACACAGTATGCGAATTTATCACGAGGCCAACCGGCCACCTCTTCACATTTGAATAATCCTTACCTTACAATTCTATCACAATGATATGTATTGATTGAACAGACAAAATCTGTCATTGCAACCAATGACTGATCCCACGTGTATAATTAACGAGATAATTGAAGACTTTGATTTCTCACGAGACCTCGCCATTATATTATTATGTGCGTTGGATGTCTCAAGGATAAGATAAATTAACACTTACCCCAGTAAATCTTCTGGTCGCTACGTTTACTCACTACGCATTTTGCTCACTGAATCTACTTGACATTATCTATTTCCGCATTGGCAATTTCGAAGACGTCAAACGGCTTTGTTCCATTGGCGTGAATTCTGGCACGTACTTCGTATGGTTTTTTTCCTGTGTGGTATGGTGTCTAATCACTCGTCTCGCTTCGTGTGATTTTGCCTTGTTATAAACTTTAAATTGTAACTTACTATCGTTCTATAACATTTTCTTTTTACCTACTTACTAACTTTGTAAGTTAACTTTATGACTTAAAAAGTGTTTCTATAACTTCTTCCGTGGCCACGGAAGAAGTTATTTCTACGTTTATGCTTTTACTGTTATACTTTTGGTAAAAAAAATTTGGTGCTCTAAACAAAGCCTTCGTTTCGCAAAGTAGCACATAAACTGCGACTTAATAGACCTTACAAATATGGACAAAAACGCCAAACCTAGTCTTTTCAAATCACTGTGGCAATAAACGAAACGAAAATTCCCCGTGGCCTTTGGATAGATTGTATGTACCATGTAGTCAGACAAGACAAGATGGCAACAATACAGTATGTAGTCCATTTTGTAACATCTTCTGATGTAAACTAACATTGTACGGTCACATGGTCGCTGGATATAATTAAATGGAGCATGGCGACAACATGTCCCTATTGTATCGCGACTAGGGCTTGTAATGTTATTCGAATATTTCGAATTGTGCTTAGCTCAATTCGAATAGATTGATTTTAATCTTTAAAAAAGTACCTATAATAAAGAAAATCAACAGCCAGTGGAAGTCCTTGGTCTCTGCCTACCCCTCTGAGATACAGGCGTGAGGTTATGTTATGTTACGCTATATCCAATATTAGACTTTAATTTGCCGAATAGTGGTCAGAAAATAATTACCTATGGATAAATATGATGGCAGAACTCCTTAACGTTGTTCATAATGCTGGCGGATACGTTAAAATAGTTCGAAAACTCATATTTATTTAAAATTACAAAAATATCGAATAGTAAAGTCTTAAATATTCGAATAGTAAAACAAGCGAATATACAAATAAAAGAAATAATCGAAGTCCAAGCCAAATTAGTTGCGATGTGGTTGGTCCCGTGGATGGCTAGATAGTTAAATAACAATCGGTCAAGCTTAAATGAAGCTCATAAATATGGCGCCCACGCCCATCTAAAAGATCGGAGAAGCTCTTCGATTTCTTCAATCATCAATGAATAAAATATCGTTGACTTTGAGGCATTGCTTTTAAAGCTGTGTTGGAACTCGAAACTTCGTGGTCTATTTATTTCACACAAAATAGGATACAGCGATAATTCAAGATTTCATGAAGATCTGTTATCTGGATGAAATAGCGTTTTGGCAATAAAACCGTCAATTGTACTGTATCTTTGTAAATATGTCTTTTTTTGGTGTACAGTAAAGGATATTCTTATCGTATCTTGTTTAGTTCTTAAAATCGCTGCGAGATATCCTCTGGTTCAGATGTTTTCTTACGTCCTCACCTTTTTCAAAATTTGAGATTAGAGCAATTTACTGAATTTTGCCCAATGATAAGATAAGAATATTCTTTATTGTATACCGGAAAAATAGTTACAAAAACGGCAGATACAAAAGATCAAATACAATTGGCGGCCTTATTGCTAAAAGCAATTTCTTCCAGGCAACCTCAAATTGGAGAATTTGCCGAGGAGAAATAGATACGGGTAGCCGGTGCAAATACGAATATTAATAGACAAAAGTACGTATACGTACCGAATAATAAACTTACATAAATCATACTTAAATACTCTAAATAAATATCTACATATACATACATAAATAGTGTCTTATATGGTGATTGGAAGTTTCACGATACCTTCAGTATGTCACCACACAAGTATTTAACACGCTTTCAGTTCTCAACACGTTCCTTGGAGCCGTCGTTCGGCCTTCTATTCAAAGACCTGCTTGAGGAACTGGATGTCAAGACGACTGGCGCCTCCTTCATCGCCAGTACACTGGATTCTGTGGTCAACTTCTCCGGGTTCTTCCTCGGGCCAGTGATAAAGACTTTCTCATATAGGAAAGTCTGT
This sequence comes from Yponomeuta sedellus, assembly GCA_934045075.1. NCBI lineage: Eukaryota > Metazoa > Arthropoda > Insecta > Lepidoptera > Yponomeutidae > Yponomeuta > Yponomeuta sedellus. The sequence goes on along the minus strand of OW203722.1, from coordinate 17,304,225 downwards.
TTCGTGGGATCAACCATATGTGCCCTTGGGCTGCTGGCAACGGCGCCGGCTAACAGCATGGCACATATACTTGCCACTTACAGTATTTTGGGAGGTGAGTATATTTACTTTTTTGTTTCAAATGTCTGCTCAGGAAAATATGGATTTAGTTTCAAACTCTAAATGTAGCGGTAGAAGTGCATTAGGTATATTCTATGAGAGAGTGATCGTGTGTTCTGTACGTGTTCATAGTATACTGATCGGCTCCATCGGCTTTCAGTAACCCCAAAAATAGTTCTCGTTTTGCATATCTCCTAATCGGTTCCATCGGCTTTCAGTAACCCTAAAATAGATCTCGTATTGCATATCTACAAATATCTACCTTACAATAGTTCTCGTTTTGCATATCTTTATTTTGCATTTTCAATGTATCCTAGTTTGGGACCAGGACAAGTGATTATGTTGTGTGGATGTCTAATGTATAAAAATCTCTTGTCTTCGTGTTTCTTATCGAATACATCCGAAATAGCTTTACAGATTTTTATGATTTTTTTGTGCAAATTTGGTAGGTCTGAGAATGGGTCGTAGATATAGTCACTGGATCTCAGTGCAGTTGAGCGCGAACCACAAGTAGTTTGAGACGTTAGGTAATTTGTTATTATTGTTTAGTTTTTTTAGTTAATTGTAATAATTATTTGTATATGGGTCCCTTTGCCTGAAATAAATGACTATTATTATTATTTATTTATTATAGGTTATTAGGTTAGGTTAATATGGCAACACAACGTTTACGTGGTGAGCTAGTACTATTATGGGTTACTAGATTTTGATCTTCTCCTTTGGCTGCTAGGCCATAACACTACGAAGTTAAATGAATGTTTACATCCGTTGTGTCTCAGCACTAAAAGGAATTGACAAATAAACAATGCTATGTATTTTCATCTCACGGTTGTGAAACATAATATTTCAAGTGCTCGTAAACACTGCGTAAAACAACTGATATTAATTTGTAACCTCCAGGAAAACTACTCGAGGATAATAAATAAAGAAATGGAGTGTTTTTATTTCATATTAAATTCAATGGAGAGATAAAGGCACCTTGACCTAGGATGGTGGTAACTTGCTCTTAATCTGTACCGCCAAGGCAACAGACATCGACTTGTCTGTTTAAATAAAACAGACAAGTGAATGTCTGTTAACGACGTACAGCAGCTGGTGAACAGCGGGCTAAGTTAAGGAAAATAGTCTATTCAATGCTGTGATTACCTAGATTCGAATAGAGGCGTATAATATATATATATATATATAGTTTAATGAGATATACCAAGATGTCACTTGTTTAATACACAATCTTTTATATATCGGTGAGCAAAAGTAAGATGCAGTCCCAGTACATTGCTTTCACATGCCCAGGGCTTCCCTTGAAGTAAAGTAAAGAAAAAAAGTGTAAGGTTTGCTGGAAGATATCTCTTTCAGAGATAAGCAAGCCTTTGTACTATGTTATTTCTTAAGTGATGTCCTGTTAAATGTGTCGTGTGCAATAAAGTATAATAATAATAAAATCATCCACTCTTAAGACATTGCAAAAATAACATTTGGAGTTTGAAGAATAACATTCAGGAGTTTTTTTGTCCATTTTTTTCTCCTAAATGATCTAGATTTTGAAATTGACACCTAGTTTGAATTGTAACGTTCATTAAGCCGCAGTTTCTGTGCTTCTTTGAATAAAACCTTTTCATTTCATTATATAGTGCGGTAGAAAGTGACTATGAAATTAGGGAAATTTTCAACCTAGGATCTACCTGTATCTTAGGAGTTGGACCTCTTTCGGCGAGTGAGTTACCAAATTACATATTCACTAGACGTATAATAATAAAGGGGAATATAGATAGATTCTAGCCCTACAGGTCCTTAATGGTACCCAAAGATATAACCACTATGATGGTACCTTCTTAAACTTCCACCGAAATGTAGTAAACCTTGTGATGATGATGTTAATCTTTTCCTGTGTACTAGGCCGACTGAGCTGATAGGATAGTGTAGGTGCTGGTGTCCCAGGCACTGCTACGTCCGAGTGGTCCCTTCACCAATCTAGTGTGAGTAAAGGTGTCACTGGACGCTCTATTAATGATCTCATTACATCACATCACATAACCAATGTTACGGGATGTGATGATGGAACTTCCTCGAAATTCAAGTATTCTCTGCATCATTACGAACCTTATTTGTCACGGCCGCTCTCTTTTCTTTAACATTCCGAAATTTTTAGGCCGGCTGGAAGAAATTTCTGTTAAAAGAAGTCCGCCTTTGTATGTAATTTTTATCGCATTGTATTTTATTTAAGTTGTTTTATGGGCTTATTGTGCAAAGAAGTGTAACAAACAAACCTTTTTTTCAAATGACCTTAGCCTGAGAAATCGCCGGCTTAGTAGATATTGAGGTTGAAAGTAGCATTTTTCGTTTGCATATTATTTTGACAGAAAAACATTGTAAAACAACGTGTCCTTTCCTAGGAGAATTATCGAAATTTTAAGTTTTATTTATGTAATTAACCGAAGCTGCGGCAAGCTGAAGACAGCTCTTTAGGGGAGGGCTATGTCCAGCAGTGGACTACATAATATAGCCTGAAGAAGAAGTAGTAACCGAATTCGAATTTTGTATAGTACGCGCAATGTATTCTAAACATCAGCAGTTAGATTCTGACAATTGCGCTGGTTAGTACTTACCTATGCTTGTTATCCTGCGTACTATAAGATCGCCGAGTTACACGTCCACTATGCGCTAACCTTTTTGACATTTTAAAACGGTTTTTTCAATATAATCGTATATTTCTCACCAAAATATTATGGATAACGTAGCAATTAATTTGACGACCTCGCTGGCGCAGCGGTTTGGCACGCTTTCTGTAAAACCGTAGGTCTCGGGTTCGATTCCCGGCCGGGTCTAACTAGGAAAATAAACTTTTCTAGTTTGTCTCGGGTCTTGGATGTTATCTATATATTTATTGTACTAAATCTATCGTCGAGTTAGCACCTGTAACACAAGTCATTTAGTTGTACTTAGTATAGGGCTAACGCGATCTGTGTAATATGTCCATGAGTATTTATGTATTCTTTATGTATTTATTTTGGTGTCCATAAGTGTAACTTTAGTCTGTTTCACGTATTAGATTTTAACACTCTTTAGATCGTTAACTATGTAATCTCATTTGTTCCACATTGATACTGCTTTTTATATTTATCTGTTTCTGTAAATAAAATTAACACATAAAATGTTAACTAATGGCGTTGTACTTTTTATGGCGATTTTTATTACTTTTTTCTGTAATATGTGCTACCAGAGGCAATTAAGAGTAATTTATGTCATACTATCTTTTGCCCGCGACTTTGTGTAAAGGAAGGTGTCCTACGCGTTTATCCAGGTTATTTATAATATTATGACCAATTTTATTCCAATTCGTTTATGGGTGGGAATTGCATTACACTAAATAAAAAACATCGTCAACGATCCGACATCAGCAATTATGCGAATAAAAATATGATCTGACATACATACCTAGTTTTTTCGCTGTGTCCGATAGTGTGAACGGGTCGAGGTTTGTAATTAATTAATTAATTAATTAATTAATTAATTAATTGCGTACGTTAGGATGTAATAGAATGTCAGGGGCCGTTACTGCATTAGTAAAAGAAATAAGTGCATTTCAAGTTGTACTTACACTCCATACATGGAATGAATTCTAACCAAAATTTTACCTAAAGAAATGAACAGCAATATTTAGATAAATGTTTTATTTACACACCAAAACACACTTCCCTTAATCGTAGCAGAAAAATATTGGTTGTTACTAGTCCGGTACGGGAACATTTTTCACAATATCCGCTAAGGCTGAGGGTTATGGGTTGACACAATTTTGTGATAGAGTAAAGTAAAGGTAAAAAGAAAAGAACTCAACCTATTTCCTATTTTCACCTATTTCCCACTAAAATAGTCGAGACTGGCGTTAGCTGACCCCGACGTTGTGCTTGTGAACGATTGTTAGTGTGTCTGGCCGCAGCATTTATGTGTTTTTATACTTTTGTAAGAAAATTAACTAGTTAATAAAGTGAGTATGTGAATCCGGAATTAAGTTAATAAAGTGTAGTGCGTACGAGAATTTTCATCATCATCAACCCATTATGTCCCCATCGAGGGGCACCGGACTCTTCGTTGAGGAAGGTTTAGGCCACACTCCACGGGGGCCAAGTCCAGATTGGTGGAGTTCAAAAATAATGTTTTATGTCCATCATGGAAACTTATCATATAATTTTTGTGTGATTAGATTACATTTATACAATTATTATTTCCTTTAAATTACAGGTTTCGGCGTTGGGCTGGCGTCGGCATCTTCCTTCGTGTCCCTTAACCACTACTTTTCCAAGAAGCGAGGCCAAGCGGTCGGCCTCTCTATGGCCGGGACGGGCTTCGGCCTCATGGTCATGCCTCAGCTAGTCAGGATCCTGTTGTCGGAGTACGGATTCCGGTGGACAGTGGTCATACTGGGCGCCCTGGCCTTCCACGCGGTGCTGGGATCTTGCCTCCTGCAGCCTGTCAAAAGGCACCTGATTGAAGTGCCGGTGGATTGCGAGTTGGCTGCGGTTAAAGTTAGTTCACGGCCTCAAGTTGATATTCGTTATGCCTGCTCTGCAGCTGCTGCAACAGCGCCCCCCGCAGTACAATTCCACGGAACTGCGATCCCCAACCCGCATGCCCAGCGTGGGGATTATGTTCATTACCCCCTATGATAGCACAACGTGGCGCTCTTTAGGGGAGGGCTATGTCCAGCAGTGGGCTAGTATAGCCTGACGACGATGCCTGCTCTATTTATAGCAGCTAAGAATTTTTTTTAATGTTTGTTATTTTTTGTTCATATATTAAATAAATAAATATTCATGGACATATTACACAGATCTCGTTAGCCCTATACTAAGTACAACTAAATGACTTGTGTTATAGGTGCTAACTCGACGATAGATTTAATACAATAAATACATAGATAACGTCCAAGACCCGAGACAAACTAGAAAAGTTCGTTTCCTAGTTTGACCCGGCCGGGGATCGAACCCGAGACCTTCGGTTTTACAGTCAGCGTGTCAAACCGCTGCGCCACCGAGGTCGTCAGGAGGTCGTATAAAGCCCGTACTCTATCTCTATGAGGAGGCCTGTGCCATGCAGTGGGAAGTTTATAGGCTATTTAAAAAAAAGTGTTTAGTACCTACAAAGAAACGGGGTCATTAGAAACTGAAGATTGAATAGAAAAAAAAAAAGTGGAAAATTGATTTTCGTTACCGATTTTCTACTGAACTTATATAGGACGTCTCTTCACAAATACGATCGGGTATAACGAGACTTCGGTATAATTGTGAGTTCAGTAGTAAATCGATGACACAAAATTATTTTCCTCTTTGTTTCCATTCAAACTCCAGTTTCCACTCACCCCATTTCACTGTAGATAAAGTGCGAAAACTTTAGTTATTTTATTAATACAAAAACTTATTTTATTACGTTTAGTTTTAACCACATTAAATCACATTAGATAACCTCACGCCTGTATCCAACCGGGGTAGATAAAAATCATGGTTTGCCACTTACCATGATCCTTACAGCCGTTAGTCTTTGTTTTTATTTTGCCATTTGCTAATAAGTCTCTTATTAGTTTTTTAATCTAAACGTTTTGAAACAAGGATGTAGACACAAAATAATATTTAACGAGATGATTTACATACTCGTATTATGAATTGCAAATGCAATTTATTGCACTCGTGACATCATAGTTTTCGCCTGATTTGAGCTAAATAATGAAAAATGTTAGTTGAAGAGAAAATGTTATTCTCGATTTGTTATCTTTAACATGACTTCTCCAATGAGGTGATTTTTGTTTTGCAAGTTCGCTCTATTATGACTGTGACACATTCCACTATTATTCAACCACGTATAAGTATTAAAATGCTTTTGTTTCCATTGAATGTCAAGGCCGAAATACTAGTTTTGGCTTATAACATAAAATACTAATTCTAATTTAGTATAAGCTAGTCTGTCCCTTTACCACGCATTTGAACTGCATGTGAGAAATGTTATAGTGGTAGCGTGTTTTTATAAATAACACCATACAATGTTACAGGAAATGGAATGCATAATGGAGAGCGACGAAGAGGCGGACGAAGACAAATTCGAAATTAACCCTTTAGTCAGCCACCCGATGCCCAAATTGACCACGCAGCGTTCCCACACGAACATGAACCACCCTTCGGTCCGGACAGTAGGGTTGCCAAGGGCGAAAACTTGCGATAAGCCCTTGCAAGACTTTGAACGTAACTCGAACTTGCTCGGGTTGACTACGGCGGCCTCAGTCGCTGCCATGCAAAGGGTAACGTCGACTGGGAACATGAGTGAAGCGGTAAAGAGGAAAGTGTCCGTCATCTCTAACATATCAAACATGGACTTCACTGGGAGTTATCTGCAGCTGTATTTAGATGTAAGTCTTTAGTAACTTACAGTCGAAAAAAACTTTTATTGCCAAGGCCAAATACTATATATTTCTCAAGGTCTCAAAATCTTAATGTGGATTGTGATGCTCAATCACAATCCACCACCGAAATGGTCGTGGATTGTGATTGAGCATCACAAACATGCACAATCCACCACCGAAATGGTGGTGGATTGTGCATGTCTCCTCAGAATATTACCGGTTTTGCGACTGCTAACAATGCACACTGGAATATTTATTTCTTACAACCGGCTCTGTGGTGCACCTAAATCCGATATGTTGTTCATCGCCGACTTATCGTGTAGACCGTCACTTGACTTTGTGCCGTATGATTTGTTGCAATAAAGTTGTATTTACCATTGCAGACAGCGGACGAAGGTAGGCTACAAATGAAAGATGTAAAGAAACACGACGAACTGCGAAGTAAAGAAACAAATGAGGAGAAAGTGGGATTCTTCCGCAAGTTCATTGCCTTAATGGATTTGGATCTTTTAAAAGACTGGTCTTTTTTGAACCTTTTACTCGGACTCTCGCTGTTTTGGAGCGGGGAGCTTCAGTTCAGGATGTTAACGCCCTTCTTTATAAGCAGTCTGGGCTACAATGCGAACGACACGGCATTCTGCCTTACAATGACCGCCATCACTGACGTGCTTGTGAGACTCATCCTGCCGCCTATATTTGACAGAACAAATATTAGCAAGAAGATGATATTCTTCATTTCTGCCTTCTTCTTGGCTACTACGCGATCAGGTGAGACATATTTATCGTCATCACAACTAGGAGCTTGTTTTATAGAAGTACAGTTCATAGTTTACTACGTCAATTTGATATACATTGCAAAGGCGATAACCCGTAGATTGACAAGTAAGAAGATTAGTCGGTATTTGGGTTCCGACTCGGGAATCGTTCAATCAGATGAATATTTGATCGACTCGGGTACTTCCGTCGTTCTGCCCCCAGTACCGTAAAGAAAACAATGGACACTTGTGGTTAGAAATTTTATTAGTGGTTACATTTAATTATCAAGATTAGTGTGTAACTAATATTGACCCGAAAACGAACGTTAGTTTAAGATCGTCGACTTATGATTTCATTTATAATCGCGCATCGCTACATGGTTCTTATGAGTCACCCTTTTGTACGGAATCATACAAATACAGAACATTAACCTCAGCGCTTGAAATTGTCAATTCGTAGTGGGATTAAGCCCGTACTTTCTCTCTCTCTCTCTCTCTCTGAGCGAACGCCTTTGCCCTACAGTGGGACGCATATAGGCTACATAATGTGGGCTTGATTCCCAGGCAATCAGGCCACTTTTAGATAACCTTGAATATAAAAGTGGCCTGCGTTCAAATTATTTTTCAAACTGGTTTGAAGTCTCATTTCTTTATCTTTCAGTACTAGCAGAGCAACGGGACTGGGTGCCGTTGATGATCTGGCTCTCCATTTGTGGATTCTTCCGCGGGATGTGTCTTAGTAACTTTACGCTGACCATATCCGAGTACTGCCCCTTGGAGAAGCTGCCGGCGGCATTCGGTCTCCACATGGTCTCCAAGGGCGTCTTCGTCGTAGCCATTGGCCCGCTTATTGGTGAGTTGGCGCATAACCATCTGTTGAGTGACTTGTGAACTATAGACAAGATGCAAAAAAAATAGGTCATGTTAAAAGGTGCGTGCGTGCGTGCACCGTCTAGTGAATGTTGATGCAGCGAAAGAGATTTGTCAGGATCGTAAGAAGTGCCAGACCCTGATCTCTTTCTACGTCTAGGACATAGGCGGAGTTTCTGTACGTAAAAGATAGAAGAATCGTGATAAAGAGAAGATAATTCTGAGAGGAGGCCCACATTTTTCACCTTTGATTTAATGTTAATAAGGCATTAACAAGGCCTAGAGGATTTTGATCAATAAAGCTAATTATACGAACATGTATAGTATTTTTATAAACTGATATGTTCACGGAGTTGATACTATCCTTTCTTGATTTTTAGGCTACGTGCGGGACTACACAAAAAGCTTCGCGATATGCATTCACGTGCAGAACGCGCTAATTTTGTCATGCGTACTGGTTTGGGGCATCGAGTACGTGCTGGGGTTCACCCGGCGCCGCAAAGTGGTCCAGATTTAGCGTCGCCCGAGGCAATGAGGTGATATGGTGCTCTATATGGTATGGACTGACTAAGAGGAGTGATTCTGTCAAATTACTCGTGTAGGTTTGTGACACCATGCCCAAGAAGATGAGCTGATATGGCGACCTGACCATAGCCTCATCATCCTCTATATATATCAGTGTTCCGCAAACTTTTTGTGTGCAAGGTACGCCTGTGGAATCAGATTTCAGAGGTTTCATTGACAGTTGAATTATGAATTCTTAAATGTGTCGTGTTTAGCATTCAAAAAGCTATTCTGAGGTTGATATGAGACGTTTCACAATCAGGGGTGAAAACCGTAATTTAGGAAAAAATTGCGTTGCTTGCAAAAACGAAAATGTTTGGCAAAACCTTATTATATTTCCGAGGTACACCAACTACTGACCGCGGGTGTACCCTGGTCATGTCAAGTGTCCCGCGGCAAATTTTGCAGAACACTTATCTCTGTATGGTATGGATTGATTGCTTGTTTCTGCGGAGTTGAGCGGTGTTTTTGGAAGCTGTTTTTGTCAAATTATTTGAGCACGGTATGCCCAAATTAGCCTTGAATGACCAGACACCGAGCTCCTAAGAAAGAATATTATTCTGTGTAGTATAAACAATATTCAGCACATACCTACGATGGTTTTCCGTGTCACATGTTGATGCGGGCGAGATTATGAATTAAGTTTTGTATACGGTCATTTACTCACGTGTGTATGATATTTATGGGCGCACGCATATCAGAATCGGACATTTATTTCAACGAAGAAATTAATTACAAGCCAACCAATATTGGTTCCTAGGAGAACGAAGTGGCATAATACACCCCATTCTATGTTGTGCCAATATTAATATTTGGTCAGTTAATCTAATCTGAGTTATCGTTCTGATATACAAAATTTCCAGTGTTGGTTACTTAAAAGAATCAGTGATTCAAAAGCAATTATTAGTTTTAATTGTTTTTTAGAGTGCGTGTGGATAATTCCATTTCTGTGCCGATTTAATTTTCCAGGGTTATTTAACAATGACTACTTCATGACATTTACTTATTAGTTAGGTATATTATTTTTTAAATTGTACTTACAGTTTTTTTTTTAAATTTTACGTGTTTATTTGTACTTCAATATTATAATCCAGTAGATCAATATTTAATCTTCAATCATGTAAAGTCTTCGATAACTATATGTAATAACAATAGAGTATTTTTAGACGGCTGTTAGTTTGGAAAGATTTATATGAAGTATCTTTTACATAAAAAATATAGATTTAGTATAGATAGATCTTTTTATAAAATATTGGATTTCGGAGGTCAAAATTGTGTCATGGAATCGACTTAAGGTATCCATGTTTGTCATTGAATTAAAAGTAGGTAGTTTTATTTTTAGAAGCTGAGACGAGGTATATTTTATTGTAAAGACAAATCTTTTCTGTCAAACAATCTGATGGAGACACTGTTCTAAATCATTTTAGAGCTTAAGAAAAATCTATCAAACGTCGTAATATCAGTTTTACGACATCAGTACTTACCTACTTAATTGAAATAATATGACTTAATTCCTGTACTTAAAATGTATTAACTAAGCTGTCTTCCAAGTTATCTATTGTTAGCTGAAATGCGTTGCATTTGCGATAAAATTTCCGGAAAACATGTTTCCACCTATACATGAATTTTCTGGACAATTACACTTTGTTTGGATCCACATACAGTCAACAGCAGATCGACCTTTTAATTTTTACTATAGAGTCGCCCGTATTTTTATTGCGCCGAGGCCTCGCATGCAAAGGACGATGTGCGGCCGACTGTAATTGTCGATCTACTTTTTTTGAAAATATGTGCCATTTTGTATGCCAGCAATGCATGAAAATCGTAGCAATAAAACAGGCGATTCTCGAAATGTCAGTGCCAAATGTAAGAGTTCACGTAAACTCTGTGATTTATCATGTAATTATAATCAGAATCATGGAAGAAGTGCTGTAGTGCTTATTATTGTAATTGATAAATGAAATCAAAAATGCATGTACTAATTTTATACCAAACTATATTTAATCGAAATGAATTATTATTGTAAATTAGAAGTACGACTACATTATTGTACTACTACATTATATTGCGTTCACAAAAATAGAGCTCAACTGAATATGTACTTACTCTTATAAATAAATTAATAATTTTTTTTTTCATACTATTAGCAGGTCTAAACGTTTAAGAGGGTGGCTCACTAAGCGAATCCCATTCAAAAGTAGGTTGGTTTTAATTTACGGTTATCGCCATGAGACTTTAAAAAGTAAACAACATTAAGGTTTGACCTGACTAAGAATTGAGATCAAACGAATAACAAAGAAAAAGAGCTCTTAAGTCTGAAAGACAGAAATTTTTAGTCACAATTTTTTTTTTGATCAGATTATTTTCAACTCTACGAACGATGCAAGCTCGATGTGTGCCCTCTTAAGCTTAAACATATTAGCATTAGCAGATTAAAAGAAATAAAATGAAGAAGCATTTATTTTTTATGAAAAAAATGATTTAACATTAAAAATCAAACTTCGTTCGTATGCGATTTGCCGTCCGTGGTAGCCCCTAAAAGTTTTTTTGTATCTTCTTTTTCGTGTGGTTCCATAACCTATCGGAGGTCTGCTATCGTTGTCGCCACTGTGATCCGTGATAGGGCGGCTCGGGGCAAATTCATGGTGCCTATCTGAAACAAATCTGAAATCATTCAGCCAAGTTTTGCGGCCAGTGCGTTAGTCTACGGTCAGATCTTCTGCGGCATTTTTTTTTGTATACGACTATCCAAAATGATAGTCAAACGTTGTTTTTAGAAATGACGTGATTTCGTATTTTTGTTAGATTTTGACCCCAGAAAATGTATACAGGGGTTTCAAACTTTTGGGTTTGTTTTGGATGTCAATACTAAAGCCGGTTTGCACTATTATCGCAAATATCGTTGGTTAACAACATAAGTGACGTTTAAGACGCTTTGGGGTGCTAACTAGCACTACCAATGAAATAAAAACCATAGCTTGTTTTGACATACGTTTTTTTTAAATGTCGTGAATCTTAGCATATAAATACACATATCATATGGGCATTACCCCCTATGATAGCACAACTTGGCGCTCTTTAGGGAAGGGCTATGTCCAGCAGTGGACTAGTATAGCCTGACGACGAATCTTAACCACAGTGGCAATTATTTTTAGAACCTAGGTTCTTAGATTTATGATTTTTTTAAAACAAAACGTTATCAACCCTTATATGTCCCCACTGCTGGGGCACGGGTCTCTTCCTACATCGCAGGAAGGTTAGGCCATACTCCACCACGGGGGCCAAGTCCGGGTTGGTGGAGGATTGTAAGACAGTGGCGGGCCTTACTGTCAGAAGTTATCAAGCCGCCCATAAGGCCTCTGACATGGCTTAACGACTGCCATTATATGACAGCCGGCACCAACGGCTTAACGTGCCTTGCGAAGCACGGAAGCGCTCGGAAAAATGCCACTAGCGGTAGACACGGGACGCTCACCCATCCCGTAACTTACCGCGCCTGTGTTGCTTAACCACGTGATTGATTCCAATCACTCGGTTCGCCTAAACAAAAATATTATTATAATTCAAGTTATGATTTTTATTCCCTTGCCACCAAGGGAATAAACATCATAAGTTGTTAGTTAGCACCCCAATGCGCCTTAAGAGGTAATGCAAGTTGGCCTAGCAAGTTTCAGTGAACCCTGAAATTGCGAAAATTATCATCAGGGGTAGTGGGTTAAGAATTATCGTGATATTTGTAAATGAAGACGGAGTCTGAAATGCTGAAACTCGACTCGAACTATGTAACCAGAGAAAAAAATTACAATAATAAAAACCTTAATATATATTTTTTAACTCGTCATATCGAATTAATATACAGTTTCGAGCAATAATGTGTAGCAACAACACCATGCAACATATTTTCCAAAATGAGTAGCTCAATATTGTCCGTATTTTTTGACGAGTTTCAATTTTTTGGTATATGTAAAGTAAACCCCATGTAAAAGGGGAAGGCTTCGATGACTGTAATAATCAATTACCATAAGTGACCTATAACCGTCCCATAGACACGCCTTCTCTTACAGAAAGAGTATGGGCTCATTCACCACGTGTATAATGCACGACAAAACGCTTGACCATATTACGAGTAGTTTGTCTTCGCCAGAGCGTAATTGGGGTATCAGTGGCGCAGCGCTCGAGATGTGATTCGCGTGATAAATCAAAACTCCCCAAACAAAATCCCTCATCCCAAAACTCATCCCGTCCTCGTCGACGGGATTTTTGGTCAAGTTATCTGCCTGGCATTATACCCACCGCGGATTGGTATGCTAACACCTCAAACACTCAGGTTTCTCTCATGTATTAATTAAATCTAATCGAACAAATGCTAATCAAACAGTTTTGCAACGCAAATTGTCTTGAAAAAAAAATTAAAATGGCTGCGAGAGTACCTAATCTGCGGAAAAGTATTCAACCATTTATTTTGTTTAAATCATAATTATGTTTTTTTTAAATATTATTTTCTACAAAACTTGCATGATTAACAAACTTTATGATTGATACAATGTTACATCTTCAGCTCATTTCGTCCAAATATAAATATTCTGTATTTTTCAGTGATATCTTAGCACTTGTAGATATGTAATTTTGAGTTTTAAAGAGACTTCAGGCGTTGATAAAATATGTCACTAAGGAATGCCAAAGTTTTGACTCCGACACATAATAATAAATAATTATATAATTTAAAACGAAACGAGAATTCCCGATATAAAGCCATAAAATGCTGCTGCAGCATGCACCAAGCACCATAAGTAGTACGTCGGCGTTGGTCGAGCGGTTTTTGGCGCAAAAATGTCTCAATTTGACAATACTGTACTGGAAAGTCGTAAATTTTTAGGCCTGTGCAGACGAGCGACTCTCCTCCGGGTACTTTTTTGTCCGTCAATATAGATCTCTTATAAATTGTATCGAATAACGCTCACGCAATACTAAAAGGTACCCCGCACAAAAAGTCCCTCAAGTTACCCAGGAAATCAAGCGGTCTCTTGATGTCTGAACAAAAGTTCGGTGTTTTCTTTTAAAACGCCTTTTATTTTTCAACTTTTGCTTCCATAGCGTACGCTTCACTCAATTTCCGTTTCCACTCAAATGACCGCACACCGTAGGCGTTGAGTCCGCGACAAGTACTCCGAGGACATTTTTTATGATTCAGGGACTTTTGGACAAAGTCCCTCGTCTGCGCAAGACTTTAAAGTCAAAACGCGCGTTTCGAGTCGTCGTACTACCCGCGCAAGTTAACTTTAATTTTTTGTTACAAAGTCGCCCTTAACATAGCTGATTAGAGTGCACGTATTTTCATAATTGTACACGAGATTTTTTGATCACCAACGAAGTGTCAAGACAAGATCCCTGCTAGAATAAAACTAAATCGCAAAGATTTGTTGAAGTTATTTAATTTTCATCATATTTTCAAGACAATTTGAGTGCTCTAAAATGCCGTTGAGTTCATGGATATTATGTTTTGTTGTATGTTATACGTTTCATTAAGTAATTTTGTTAAGATTCTTAAGTTCTGTTTATTAAAATTAATTAATTATTATTATGCTACTTAATACTAGTTACACCAAATAACTTACTAAGTATTGCTAAATTCAACAGTTGTGAATAAATATTCTTTGTGAATTTTTAGAGGAGTAAATTGATTGAAAAAAGACTTGAGAATAAACTAAAAGTGGTTACCAAAGCCGTTATTTCATTTAAAAAGTTTAAGGAAATCAATGCTGCGATGCAGTCTGCAGTAACACCAATTACTGCAGACTATTTTGATGGGCAATGTGGACGGACAGAGAGAGAAGGCCGGGCAGGAAAAGGATGTCATGGTTGGGCAACATCAAGGAGTGGACCGGTGTTAAAACCGCAGAGGAGCTGTTCAGAATTGCACTGAACAGAGACCGCTGTAAAGAGCTAACTGCCAACCTCCAATAATGGAGAGGGACTATAAGAAGACGAAGGAAATAAATAAAAAAAAACAAAAACCAATAAAAAAAAAATAAGAAAGAAATCAAAAATCAATCTAAGGCCAAATTATCTGCACGAAATCTAAATTTTGATGTTTGCGTAAGTGCGTTAGCAATTAGTATGGAATATGACAGTCAGACGATTAAATCGTTACTTGGCGAGCCTAAAGGTACAGACAAACGGAGCGCATCTATACGGATGGCGCGGTTTGCGTGCGATCGTGCTACCCCGCGCCGTTTAAACGAGAAGATCTTAACAAATAAAATCCCAATCGATTCGTGGTGTTTACGCGAGTAGGTACTTGCACTCGCGTGAACAGGAAGAATCTAGTGCCAGATAATATCTAGAGAAAAAAGCATTGAGTCAAGTGTCTTATGGTCGGCGCCGCCCAACTCAATTGTTCTTTTAATTATTAACAGATACAGACACTTGTCTTAATTCTATATAGTACATAAACCAAAATATATTTAAAATCTCCGTACATTAATTATGCATCATCAAACCTTTGACAACGTTAAACAAAATTTACTCAATTTATTACAATAAGGCGGTTCCTCCCCAATCAGGAGCTCTATTTTTGAATCACTCGTATGAAATTGTATCGTCGAATACGACATAAGTCACACTCGTCTTCTAAGTCGCATGATCTCGTTTTTCCGTATTTTTGAATCCAAATAGGTATCCATTAAGGATTAGATAGGTATTCTTCAAAATTACTTTTCTACACTGAAGATCACAATATTCACAATCTAAAACAGTTGACAGGAGCGAATTCACATTTATAGCTAGGTATCTGTGCGCAGCACAATACAAATTAACACAAATTTTGACAATAAAATTAATCTATCGATCGACATACGAGACGAGTGGTAAGGACCACTCGTTGCAGTCGAGTTATTCAAAAATACGGAATTTCGTATGTCGAGCGAAAATCAAATAAAGTAAAAAGTACCGTCTCTGCCTACCCCTCTAGGATACAGGCGTGCGGTTATGTATGTATGTATGTATGTATGTATGTATGTATGTATGTATGTATGTATGTATGTATGTATGTATGTATGTATGTATGTATGTATGTATGTATGTATGTATGTATGTATGTATGTATGTATGTATGTATGTATGTATGTATGTATGTATGTATGTATGTATGTATGTATGTATGTATGTATGTATGTATGTATGTATGTATGTATGTATGTATGTATGTATGTATGTAGGTATGTATGTATTACAATAATTAAAAATGTCAATTTGTGCGGGCGAGACAGCATCGCGGACGTAATAGCAGCCAACAGATACTAAGTAGATTTAGTTACTGTTAGAATCCGAGAAACAAGGTTAAGATAAGATAAAATAAGATAGGTAGTACTTTATTGTACAGTCAGGAGCACAAACATACTTTATTGTACAGTCAGGAGCACTTGAGTACATTGTCAAAGTCAAAATAGTCGGTCTCATACAGCTGGTTAAAGAGGTTATTGTGACAAGGTTCTAAGGTGTTTACATGTTAGTGCACGACAGTACCTGCAAGTGAAAACTATAATTACAGAAACAGCTACATAATATACTTATGCTAGCGTCCAAACTGAGCATCCGTCGTCGGCGTTTCACGTCTGTCTTAATCGGATTGAGTTGCATTTCGTCATTTGGATTAAGGAGTTCAGTAGGAAGTAACGGCATGAATGGATTAGCTTATTTTTATTGGTTTCCACCCGTTCACGGTTCACGGGCCGCGAACCTATTTCGGGTAACTAGACACTTATTGCTGCGGCCCTATTCTCTGTTAACTAAAAACCTCTAAGTATACTGAGTATCCGTGCTACGCAAGGCACGTTAAGCCGTTGGTGCCGGCTGTCATGTAATGACAGTCGTTAAGCCGTGTCAGAGGTCTTACAATTCCCAACCAACCCGGACTTGGCCCCCGTGGTGGATTATGGCTTCACCCTGCGATGCAAGAAAGGACCCGTGCCCCAGCAGTGGAGACATACAAGTGTTGATATCGATCTTATAAAAACACGATTCCTTAAAACGCTTCTCTGAGGCAGTTTAAATAGGCTGGTATATGGAAAAACGTAACGACAGATTATTTACAACTCCTCTTAGGAGGATTTGAACAAAGCGCGGGTTTTTATGTTATACCTATTTTAATAAGACTAAGACTAAATAGTCTCGGTCTTAATTAAGACCGAGACTATTTTAATTTAGAGCTGCCCAGCAACTGCGACTTCCATAAAAAGTATTCCCTATATTGTGTTACTCGAACATGTTTTATCTGCGTTTTAAACAACACGCACTATTGTGAAAGTGTGTTACGATGTTAGTTTTAGAATAACCCTTTAACCCTTCAGAATAAAACCTTTTTGTTGATGTATTGTAACTATAGGTTGACATGGAAATCGTCAACAAAATTTTAAAACGCTCTAACCATGATTTAGAAACATTTAGACAACACGTCATAATTATGTAAGTAGTATCGGCACGAAATGTAATAAAAATATTTTTAAAAAGTAGTTTTCTAATGTTGTATGGTCGGCATAATTCATCACAATTAATTCTTTCTCCGCGTTTCGAGGAAAAGACTGTTAATATCGAACAGTATTCTTTTCTAAGAACTAAAGATGCTATCACTGAAACTAAAGAGTTTCAGGAATTGAGCATTATTAAAAAACCCTGTGTAAAGAAAGGATAGAGATTACGAGAATTCTACGCTGTTTTTATGCGGTTACTAGGCTCTTCTAACAACGACGTACAATCTGATCAGAATACGTCGACCGACGCTACACGCACGATTTTAACAGAAATCACTTATGTGTGTGACAGACCTATGACATACCCAGTCCTGACTCGATGCGTGACAGACGCCCTCGAGAAAACCCGTGCAAAATGCTTTGAACATTTCTTTCAAGTCTTTAGTTCACGTGCCATATGAACTGCGACAGCAATAGTTAAAAATAGTTAATTAATTATTGTGAACTGCAGAAACCTGCAAAAATTATAGGAAAACAATAACACACGCACGTTTTTGCTGCTGCGGCATTTTAAACACCAACGTAGGTAGTTACCTAGATAGATTGAAATTACTTAGTGCATCAAAATGGATGAGGCTTTCGCGCATATCGAGGTCAACGTGAACAAATCCAGGAAGGGAAATCTGGTGGCCCCTGATGGAGGATGGGGCTACGTGGTCTGCCTCGGAGTCGGCTTTACTTTCGTGAGTACTCTCTCCATGGTTTTCTGCCCTTCCACGGATTGCTGGCAAAACGTTGCCAACTTCTTTCAATTATGTTTGTGCGATTTGTACGATTTTTTTGGGTAGATTCATACTACACTATTGAAATCGTTTCCGCAGTGGGTACCGGAACATGGAATATTCATATCTCTTGTGTTATCTTACCGGTAACTTTTACTTAGTATCTTAAATATTTAAACTTAAACCTTTGGCCTTTTCATCTGTACGTAATGAGATGATTTATGCAGCGTCCAGTGGCACCTTCACTCACAATAAATGGGTGAAGAGACCACAGACGCTGCAGTGCCTAGAACAAAGTCCCACTATTTAAGTATTTTTTCCTTTGATATTGAAATTTGACGCGATCAATTTGTACAAAAAATGTTTCTCAAACTAAAATTCGTAACATTTTCTTGTTTGAAGTGGTATTTTCGGTATGAGAGAAGAAACGGTTTAAAAAAATATTGATATGTGGAATGTACGATTTTACATTGGACGATAACGTAACGATACATCATCATTTTAAGACTGGTAGTTACGGTAGGTACCAACTAAGTAAATACTGTTACTAAAGGTGTTGTGGAAACATTGTGTCAGCGTTGGATGAAAACTAGTCCAAAACGATATCGTGTAGTTACAGTTATCGTGCTATGCGAAACCGTCCAATGACCACACGTCAGGGGTACCGTATGAAGGACTGTGTCTGCTCATGTTTCCTGTAATATTGGGTACAGACCGACCGAACGAACGCGAACAAATTAATGCGAAGAATGAATGTTACGGGATTACTGCGAAAAAGAGAAAGATTGGATAAAACGTACCTAATAAAAATTGTGTATTGTTTGTGCATTCTCTGTAAGGCACTGACGCCTGTGTCAAATTTTTATATTTGTTATTACTTGACATTCGTGTATACAAACAAATATTAGGTACTCGATCACAAAACGTGATGTTCTAGAAGAATCACTTTGTTCAAGCTACCACATACAGTCTATTTACTCTTACTTGTACAATTTAGTAAACAAGATTCTAACCTTAAAATAGAGATTAGATGCCTAAACTAGACATTTTCTCGCAAATTCATGAACTATTATGAACTATGTTCATAAAATTGGCAGCGTGTTATCTAAAAGAGTGTTCCAGGTTACTTCATTTATGGAAATATGGCAGTTTTGGACTAAAAAGTCACAGTTTAAGGGTAGAATCTTGTTTACTAAATTGGACAAGTAAGAATAAATAGACTGTGCAGTGCTATGATAACCTGAACAAAAAGTCCCTTGGTCGTCTTCAGCTGTGTACTGCCTATTTTGAAGCTTACCTAGACTAAAACTAGCATGCATGGCTTATAAGAGGCCTTCGATCGTCTCCAGCCGTGTGCTTAAGAAACCTGCTAGAAACTTAAGAAATAAAACTAGCATGTATGGCTTGCTAGAGGCCTACTACGGTTGTGTTCAACCGTGTGATGTTCTATAAACATAAGAAATAACACTAGCATGTATCGTTATCAACCCTTGTATGTCGCCACTGCTGGGGCACGGGTCTCTTCCTGCATGGCAGGAAGGTTAGGCCATACTGCACCACCGGGGCCAAGTCCGGGTTGGTGGAGGATTGTAAGACAGTGGCGGGCCTTACTGTCAGAAGTTATCAAGCCGCCCATTAGGCCTCTGACATGGCTTAACGACTGCCATTATATGACAGCCGGCACCAACAGCTTAACGTGCCTTGTGAAGCACGGAAGCGCTCGGAAAAAATGCCACTAGCGGTAGTTACGGGACGGTCACCCATCCTGCACCTGACCGCGCCTGTTGTTGCTTAACCAAGTGATTGATTCCAATCACTCGGTTCGCCTAGACCACGAGCGCTAGCATGTATGGCTTATTAAAGCTTTCGGTCGTCCTCATGCAGCCGTGTGCTGTTCTGATCGGCGAGTGCCCACGTTCGGTCGGCTTGCACGCAGCATTAGACAGTACGTCTAGCGTAGCGCATAATCCTTTTGTCGATACCGCCACCCCTTATTGGATTCCGTCACTTTGATTTCAAATGGCTTGGATCGGCGAATCGCACACTTGTGCCGGATAATCTCCTGGAATTACTGGTCAAGCCAAAATAATTTCACATCACAGGATTACCTAAAAATGTGCAATTTCTTAAATACATACGCGAGTCTGTGTTTCACAACAGCTGTTGTTCTATGAGTTTCCGCTTAGATGTATATTTTTGAAATATGTATCAACATTTTAATTTTGTTACGTAGGCGCCTTCGGTCTGGCGATATCGCAGCCGCTTTATCAACAAAAAAATCTGTGAAACAGTGTAAAACCAACATCGAAATAATGTAAGATTGGACTAAAAATTCAAAAGTCGTATTACAAAAGTATGGATGGAAGATGAAAATATGGAGAAAAAAGTATGGTCGACTATGGAAGGGCCGGTAAGGGAGGTCCCAAGCGGACACACTTCGACCCAATTGGGGGATGTATTAGAAAAGGGCAAGATAAAAAGTACTCGAAACCGGCGTGCGCGCAAGATCTGTCAGGATCATAGCAAGTGACACAACATGTTCTCTGCCTACCTACCCATCTGGGATGCAGGCTTAAGTTTGTGTTTGTGTGTGTGTGTGTATGTGTGTGTGTCTTCCATACTCTAACTGAATGAATTGCGCATTTTTTAGGTGTCAATAGGTATGTACCCTAACCCTGTGTTGGGTATTCCCGTCGATAAGGACACGAGTTTTATACCTCTAACAAGACTTTTTCGTAGTGTAGTTTCTTTTTTCAGATTGCTACTCGTATTTTTCAAAATATGATTTCCGACATATTTTAATGAAATTTACGCTTTTATAACGACTAATACCTAAGTGTAAGAAAAATATGTACTTATCATTATATATCTCGGATTCTTTTCTCATCAATATTTACTAACTATATTGTTATGCTGAATACGAACCCACGACCTCTTCATTGAAAAGCAGGCGTTCCACCGCTCCGTTACCACCGCTCTCTACTACTAGCAGAGCTATAAAGCAAGGTCAATAACACTGATGCTTGAGCCGTCTTTCATTCATCGTAATAAGATATGTAGCGTAAGGTTTCATTTAAAAAAATATCACATAGAAAGAAAAAAATCGGGCCGCAGCTACATTCGGACCCACGCTGCGTCTCTAGTAGTACCACACGCTAGCGTGAAGGAAAACAACGTAATGAAACCGGCGGCTTGCTTGGCGTGAACTGTCTTTCCTGTGGGCTAGGCTGACTAAGCTGTCAGGATGGTGCTGCGAGCCTACTCCGTCAAAAACCTCCATCCATGGCACTGCAGCGTCCCAGTGGTCCCTTCACCCATCTAGTATGAGTGAAGGTGCCATAAGTGTAATAACTAAGTTTGTAGAGATTTGGCATTAGCTGTAAGTTACAAACCTTAATAAATAATACATACTGGACGCTGTATAAATCTTCTCGTTACGTAGAAACAAAAACTAAAGTGTTCGAGAAACCGGTGGTTAGTATGTTTAGTAGGACGCCTCAAGGAATAGCTGTGTCAATTTTCGAAACAACACGATTTGTTTTGGCTGATTTGTTTATTTTTCTTGCGGCTAATAAATCTGCCATTATCGTTTTATTGAGTTAAAGAAAACGTTTAATATCTTACATACGTAATTCCTGTTTATTCAGTTCCGTTGAACTTTTCTGACAGTTTAACACTAACGATCATGTTATAAGGAAATTGAAATGCCTTGGTCGAGAATAAGAATAAGAAGAATAACAATTATTCTTTATTATACTCTGGAAAAAAACAAATACAAAACAAATATTTACAAAGTTAGGTACATAGTACAATTGGCGGCCTTATTGTCGACCATTGTCAACTACTAAAAGCAAACATTGGTACTTCTTTTTGTAATAAGGCCTCCAATTGTTCTATAATTCAATTTATAAAATTTCTATTAGTGTAATTTCTGTGTACAATAATGAATATTCTATCTCGTGACCGCCTAAAGAAACTAATGGAAATTTCATTAATTAAGGATAAAAATGCGAACGGCCTAAGACATTTGAAATTAATTAAAATGTTATTAACGTAACTATAAATACACACTACTTTAATTTCCACCCGACCCAGTCACTGCTAGTCTCAAACTGGCGTGCTATGTTGCTATGGTAACCAGGCAAGACATGGAAAAACACCCAAAGTTAGTCCATTTATACAAATCCCGTTCGGTGACCTACAGAGACCGTACCCACGACCCAGTTATGTATCGTAGTAAAGTGATAAATCGACGAGGCTAGTCAAACCTTCAGAAGACTAGAGCTGTATTAAATGGCAGGGAATATCTACATATCAAAAAACGTCGATATCAACCCTTGTATGTCACCACTGCTGGGCACGGGTCTCTTCCTGCATCGCAACCAGGTTAGGCCATACTCCACCACGGGGGCCAAGTCCGGGTTGGTGGAGGATTGTAAGACAGTGACGGGCCTTACTGTCAGAAGTTGTCAAGTAGCCCATACGGCCTCTGACATGACTTAACGACTACCATTACATAATAGCCGGGACAAACGTTTCAACGTGCCTTACGAGACGGAAAGAATTCTACTAACGGTAGTCACGGACGAACCTATTCTTATACTAGACGTATTATAGTAAAGTAAATTAAGCAAATACTTTCTAGGTATCTAGAGCTTTCAGTGTTTACGTTCATAGTAATATTGTAACATCCATCAAATCAATTTTCAAGGTGTTCGCTAGCTGATTGACCGTGACCTCGATATACGAAGAGGACATATTTTTATTTCTATATTATAAGTGCGTACGTAGATGAATTACGTTTACGATAAGTAAGATACATGTTTCCATTAATTCATACGTTTATAACTGACTGGGTCAAGAAGAGTTATCTTTGACGGTGTTTTATAAAAATACAATCAATTTAAATACGTAGTGAATAAAGGAGGTGACCATTTTGAACTGCATTTGAGGAGTGTTTTAAAGGATCATGATTTTGTAACTGACATTGACTAACATTTTTATAAATGTTTTCCTTCAGAGATACGTGATACGAAGCGTTCGTGGCCTAGTGAAGCGCTCGTGCCCTAGTCGAACCGAGTGATTGGAATCAATCACTTGAGTTAGCAACAATAGGCGCGGTCAGGTACAGGATGGGTAACAGACCCGTGACCACCTCTAGTGGCACTTTTTCGGGCGCTTCCGTGCTTCACAAGGCACGTTAAGCCTTTAGTGCCGGCTGTCATGTGATGGCAGGTGTTAAGTCTTGTCAGAGGCCCTATGGGTAGCTTGATAACTTCTGACAGTAAGGCTGCCGCTGCCTTACAATCCTCCACCGTCCCCGACGTAGTACCTACATAGCATAGCCCACTACCCAAGGAACTACCCCGAATTCTTCTTAACTTGTCGATGGCAATCTATCGTGGTGAAAGAATTTGACAATCAGACTCGCTGATTGTTACCCACAGATTAATGAGCAAGAATACTCGGCTACGCAAACGCAATGTATAACGAAATGTCAAAATAAACTGCAGATTTACGAAACGAGGCATTCGACATCAAATCGACCTTTGCAAAGCTCTGCTATCTCCACTGACTTTACAATCACAGGTGCAAAGATTATGCCACTGACCATTGAAATTATAGTAACAAAACCTGCGGATGACGTTTCTTTTGACTTTCGAACTAGTTATGGAGTAGTTGACGGATGTGTGACGTCAACGCCACCTGGCATCCATTTTCTAAGACAAAAAATGTACGTACAAATTACCGGAGTCCGGTAATTGTAGTATTATAAAAATGTAAAGGGC
The DNA here is from genome assembly GCA_934045075.1 of Yponomeuta sedellus. Classification (NCBI taxonomy): domain Eukaryota; kingdom Metazoa; phylum Arthropoda; class Insecta; order Lepidoptera; family Yponomeutidae; genus Yponomeuta; species Yponomeuta sedellus. The sequence continues at coordinate 17,280,510 of OW203722.1, read as the reverse complement.
GTGGTTTAGTGCATTTGTCGTACCGATTACGGTATCTACGTATCGGTTCTATAATAAACGTAATCCCATCACATTTTTTTATAACGAAATTAAAAAAGGTTTGACTCTGAGAAGAGTTTTCCAAACTGCTTGAAAAGTGATTGATGGGATTCTTCTCGTATTTTAACGATTACTATCAACGTCACGTTTAAGGCTTTTCTTATGCAGAGCATTACAGAATTTCCAGAAGAGAGAAAGCTGTTCTGTGTAGAGCATGTTATCTTGGTGGCACAGTTAAATATTTTTTTATATTGTATTAATATGAGCAAACCTAAGTGTCTGAGGTGTTTAATTATGTACCTCAGCACTTGAAATTACTAGTCGTTTGTGATCACGCGTGGTATTAAGCCCACACTCTCTCTTTCTGAGAGAAGGCCTGTGTCCTGCAGTGGGACGTTTATGGGCTACATTAAAAATATATATGAGTAAACTCTTGACAAATGTGGTCTAAGGCTTTAATTACAGACATTTTTATTGTATTTTGGTCCTATTAGTGATTTTTGATAAAGAAATGATGTTCCAAAATTATTTATTTGGAGTAAAATTTTCTAAATCAAAAACAGAACAGCATGAAAAACATATGCCTTGAATGTTGGCAATATTGTCTATCATACCCTCAGACCACATTTATCAAAGTATATACATTTTATTACAAACACTAAGTATAATTATTAAATAAAATTGTGCAAGCGAAACAGTAAAACGGTCTTAACGCTAAATTAAATGAAATATAAACAAATAAACCAAGTTGTTAACTTTAAGTTATCTATTGAATGATTTTGGTATTATCTATAAAATGTTCAGCCCTGGGAAAACCTAAATCAAATGAATAGTTTGACGTAAATCCACGTAGTAATATTGCTTTCAATACATTTAACTGTTTCTAGTTCGAAATCCAGTTTGTTGTATACTTAGTACCTACATAGTTAAATACAAGAACATCTGCTTTACCTCCCCTGCGAGAGCAGCGCCCACCAAAAACTTAGGGCAAAAAAGTAGGCCTTAATCTTAGGTAAAACACCCGTATAGAATTCCTAGGATAAGATAATCAAATCAAATCCCTAGGAACAAAAGGGATTGACCCTAAATCTCTTCCAGGCTGTAAAATAGTAAAGGCGCTGGTCCGAGTACAGTCGACAGAACGTCAACCTATACATAACATTTACATACAGGCACATACATTGCTTCTGGCCCCAGACTAGGATACCCTGTGTCGCGGGAACCAGAAACAACGACATCACAAACATGTAAACATCCAAAACCTGGGATTTTGTTTTTGTCCCCAGCCAGGGTTCGAACCCGGGCCCTCTTGCATGGTAAGCAGACGCGCTACGCTGCGCCACAAGGTCGTCAAATAAGAGTACTCTAATCAGTAGCGAACTGCTGTACTTCTTAACAATTTTGGTTTTGCAGGAATACTGTCCTGTTTGTCTAGCGTTAATCAACATTAAAATATGAAAATTACTTTGCTAAATTCCGCCAAAAATCCCACAAGCACCATGCGGTTAGTTAATGCAACGCCCTCCCTCCCACTTGCAGAAGCAAGATACCTACTAACACACCACCACCAACACCAATACTTGTGTGAGAAAATACGCGACGCGTTTCGCCTCTAACACGAGGCATCCTCAGGTTCACAAGTGGAAGTGGAATCCACAGTGGCGGATTTTAGCAGAGTAATATTCACATTAATATGTGAAGCTATTATGGATTTCCGCAAAGTAACGCCTGATTCCATACAATATCGTCAATTAACATGTTAGACTACCATCATACCAGAGGTCGGAAGTTTGAGTCAGGCTCGGGGCCGACGTACTTTACTTAACAAAGATAAGTTCTGTCAATCAGATCTATTCCGTTGTCTGATAATATCAGACTTGATAAGAAACGTTAGGGCTTAGATTCTATTAGTGCTAATAAAAGACGGTAACAATTACAAGGACACGTAGATTTTCATTGTTGCTTGTCTCGCTCGCACCATGTAACATTTTTAATGATTGTAATAAAATAAATATAGGTACGTACTTTTGATAAAAGTTGTCCGAGGATTTGACGGATGATTAAGTTGGGTAAACACACACACGGCTTATACTGTACTAATTATGTAATTGATTGTAATAATTTGATCCATTTTTTTTTGTATGGGACATTCTTTCTTTATTAAACACGTATTATAAAATAAAACGTAAAGCATTTATAATTTTATTAACCTATTTAGAGGCTAAAAAATCCACCCATGCCGGGACAAGAACCCGCGACCTCTGGCTATCCGTGCCAGCCTCTAAATAGGTTTTTAAAATTGTCCTTAGCACGGGTTAGTGCATTAAAAATAAAAATAGTACAAGAATTTATAATGTCCGTAATTTTATTTTGCATCAAACCGTCAAAAAAAAATTGTCAAAAGTTTACTCATTTTAAAACAGTAATAAAAAATGTAAAATAGTGCGAGCGAGACAGCACGCTCCATGTAAGAGCAGCCTTAAGTCTAGTCGTGCGCAACTGCAAACTATGAACTTTTTAGCGCCTATGGAATGAAAAACAGGTCACATGACCCGATCATGACTCTGTCATTGTCCTCTAATGCATAATCGAGACCTTCATGTAGATTCATTACTCTCGCGCTTTATTTTCCTCTATTTGCAGAAGAGATTTATATCTTTACGACTGTCTGTACTTAAATGACGGAGAAGTTGTGAACGAGGCATATTGATAATACGAAATTCGACAGCTAAATTGTCAAAAGTTATAACTATCGCAAATAAAAATATCTAAAATAGCTTGTAGTTTTATTGATTTTTCTGAACATTGCTGCAATCCCACCAAAAAATAACAGTAAAAATGTTACTTCTTCCTATTGTCCTAATATAGAAATGTGAAAACATACATAAATATTGCATCTTAAGGCTGATGTTATATCTGGTATTTGTCTCGCTTGCACACTAACATATTTAATTACCGTAAAAAATATACTTTTTACGGTGCAAACCTTTTTACACCACTTTTTATATTTTTTCCTATTATTTATTATATTCTGTCCTATTATGTAATTTTAAAACCAAATTTAAAATTACTTCACTCATTATATATTTCATTTGAATTTTTACTTGCTACTTCGCCTTTGGCGAAATAATACTACTGACAATTTTAACCTACTTGAAAATTCTAGTTTGTAAAATACATAAACAAGGTTTAAAGCACTTTTTTATATACTTTCCACTTAATTGGACTTAATTACCACCATATTATGATGATGGTATCAATGCCGTGTATGCCTTCACTGCTGGGATACGGGTCTCTTACACATCGTAGGAAGGTCTGGCCGTACTCCACTACAGAGTGCTTAGTGCGAGTTTGACAGATCCAATCGAATAACTTTACTACCGCGTTAATCGAGCATTGAGTAGTGAGTATGAGTTAACCGTTCGAACTGGCAAAACGCTGTCACAGTACAACTCGCACTCGCGTTTATTCGTGTTTTGGCTGGTAAACGTGTTCACTTCTCAACGTAAACCATTACAACTCGCACTCTGCAATTTTAATTTCCATACTTGTCGCTAGGTGGCGCTTCCTCGATGCCATAGAAATATGAGTTTACGTTAACGCGATCGAGTAGTTAAAAAACTCGCACTAAGCACTCATGGGGCCAAGTTTGAGTTGGTGAGATTGTAAGGCAGTGCATATACATTTTTTATTTTTTATTTTTTATCACAACATCCTTTTCTTACTTAAGTAGGTACACTTAGGTACATCTACCTTTCGTACGAGTATCTCACCTCTTTGCACTTACTCTGAGGTGTGCTCTTAGGAATCTTGTATTTATAAGACCGTTAGCTTTTGATAAATAAATTTTGTTGCTTTTAAGAGATAACAAATATTATTGTTAGTAAAGTTAATGTTACAGGAGCGGTGCCGAATGTCGAGTCTGTCATAGTTTTAAATCCCTTAATGGACTATGTATTCTAAGTTATGTGCATTTGTGAAGTTCTACTCGTAGTAGCAACATCCCTCTACTCTCACTGCAAGCACGTGTGGCGAGCACTGTCAACTCTGCGCGCGCACTACAAACTCCAACATTCCTGCATCGGGCAATCAAAGTGTTCACATGACACACCATAAATATAACGTCCGACTAACAACAGTCGGACCGGCCGTCCCCAGGCATACGATCTGCCTGGCGGAATTGGCGGAAAGGCTTTATAGTGGAAGAGCACGATCACCCGCTCTTCCCCTATACTCTTAAAAAGGAAAACAGCGCAAGGAAAGCTTAGTGCCTGAGGTGCTCGCGCTTTAAATTGTCAATGCTCTCTCTCTAAGAGTAGGCCTGTGTGTAGTGGGACGTACACGTATATAGGCTATTTATGAATATAAATTATATAACAAAACTATTACATATGCGACGACCAACAAAATTAACAAAATATTCATGAGTTTTATCTCTATAATATGGTAATATCAATTAATGTCCATATCGTTAGGCCTATTATATGTCAAAGCATGTCGAGTAATTTGACTTTTTAATCAGATTCATTGTGTTGATGAACAGGGTTATTGTACAGTCCAATTCAGTTCACTTCAATTCAAATAATTTTATACATTATAAACAGAAAACCATGACTACCGCTAGTAGTGGCAATTTTTTCGAGCGCTTCCGTGCTTCGCAAGGCACGTTAAGCCGTTGGTGCCGGCTGTCATGTAATGGCAGTCGTTAAGCCATGTCATAGGCCCTATGATAATTTCTGATAGAGGGCCCGCCGATGTCTTACAATCCTCCACCAACACGGACTTGGCTCCCGTGGTGGAGTATGGCCTAACCTTCCTGCGATGCAGTAAGGTGTCCCAGCAGTGAGGACATACAAAACGGTTGATATCGAAACAGAAAATGTTCACTTAATGTAAGACAATTAGAACTTTAATGAAGGGCAAATATCTATCTTATTCTACATCTCGCAATATCGGAACGAATTGAGAGCATTGCTGGTAGGAGCTGCCCTGTAGTCACGTTCCTCAGTCATGAGGACACGACGAGAAAGAAGAAGGGTATCTTACCTTTTCCTGGACCTTGGACCATTTTAAACCACCTTTATCCTACCTATAAGAGTAGAGATCTTTATTTAATTTATAATACAAACATAACACCTAATATTATAATCCGATTGTTAACACGTCGCTTGTTTAACACTGTCTCTACTCTTAGTTCAGTCTTAGATATATTTAATCTTAGTCTTCGACATTATAAGACAAAATGTCTGCTATTATTGATCTCTAAAACTTAATAGTACCTACCTATTACCTATAAATATAGCTACAAGTTGTTGGCTTTGTTCCGGGTACACGGACCAGACTTCTAGACTTCTATTAGACTTTTCAAGTTAGTGCTTTCGAAAGCCCTAGTTCAAAAATGTAATAAATGTTTAAAACAAAGTATTGTACCTATAGTTCAAAGTTGGGGGAAGGTCCTCTGATGTTATTTATATAATTCTTATCTCATCCCTAAACTCGAGGTCTACCTTATTTAGTTTGCCCATGTATTTACTTAAGGTGCATGTATACTTTGGGTGTCAATCTACTAGTACGAGTATATACTGCAATTATCTTGAACTAAGATTTACCTTTGTTACGTGCCTAATAAACTAAAATAAAATGAAATTTAATTTCCTTTTTCAACTTATCAGATGCTGGGCTTCGGATCCTCATCAGCGTTCGGGATCCTGTTCAATAACTTTTTCGCAGAGCAGGGTGGCGCCAGCGGTCTCACTCTAGTCATAGGAGTTTACAATGGCGCTTTATCTATATCCGGTAAGTACCTCTTTGGATTCAACTCCCATGCGATCTTTACAATAAACCTCTTTGGATGCCGATATCGATTTAGTCCAACCTTCTGGACTACTGACCTCCATGACGCATTTTTGAACATTATCTTATCCTACTAATAATTTATAGGTATTTATGTGAAAGTGTGTGAAGGTTGGATCTTTATACCCAATTACGCAATAAATGCTGAACAGAATTACATGAAACTTGGCATATAGGTAGACAAAGATCTGAATTGAGACATAGGATACTTCACATCCCAGTAATGGGTTCCCGTGGGATAATTTTATTGTTACTGTAAACATTTTTGAAGCCAAACTCTAAGATAATTATTTATTGCGTTGCCATGGTAACAAGAATCGTATTCATTTAGGCGGATTCCCCACAATGGATAATTATCTATTGCGTTGCCATGGTAATAAGAATCGTATTCGTATATTCGTACGTGGGCTGCTACTTATGTATGCGGAATAGAAAAAATAAACAAGTGTGGCTAAATATGCTTTTATTGTTTTTCAAAGTATTCTCCACTATGATCGATGCACTTTTGCATTCGATAAAACCAATTTGTAAAACACTTTTTCCACTCTGATTGAGGTATCTCCAAAACGTGCTGTTTGAACGCATCTACGGCATCTTCACGGGTCGAAAATCGTTGACCACGTAATTTATTCTTTACATTTGGGAATAAATAGAAATCTTTGGGAGCCAAATCAGGGTTGTACGGTGGATGACACATCAATTCTATTTTTTGACCATCCAAAATTGTAGTAGTTTCCTGAGATGTATGAGAGCTGGCATTGTCATGGTGAAGTATGATTCTGTGTCGCTAGTTGTTTTGGCGTATTTCTTCAAATACTTCCGGCAAACAAATGGTCGTGTACCACTCCGAATTAACCGTTCTGCGATTCTCCAGTGGTATTGTAGCCACATGGCCATTGATACCAAAAAAGCAGGCCACCATTTGCTTTACAGTGCTTTTTGCACGAGCCACTTTCGTTGGGTTCGGCTCATTTTGAAACACCCGAACTGTTGATTGTTGTTTAGTTTCGGGATCGTACGCGTAGATCCAGCAGGATTCGTCACCTGTGTAGATATTATAAACAGATTTTGAGTCGCCTCCGTTGAATTTTTTTAAGGTTTTCTTGCACCATTCGACGCGAGCCTCTTTTGATCCTGAGTTAAGTTGTGCGGGATCATGTTCACGACAAATGTTCATGTAATATCCTATGAATGCTCGCCATACATATGCCCAGAATAGCCTCTATCTCGCGATACGTAACATGGCGGTCTTGCATTATTATGTAATTAATTAACTTAGTCTATTTGAAGTTGTTTTTTGTAATTTCTTGCGATACTTAAACCATTTTTCAATTTCAATTATTAGTTTTCGCACAGCTTCAATATTTTGTGGCACAACCACCGATTTCGGGCGACCTTCTTTAACTTCGTCCGTGAGCTTACTGCGCCCGCGATTAAACTCACTAAACCAGTGATACACAGTCGTTTTTGATGGAGCTTCACCACCAAAAGTCGAAGTTAATTGATCTACGCACTGTTGTTGCGTTAAACCACGTCGAAAATCGTAATAAATCATAGCACGAATATTTTCACGAGTGAGTTCCATTTTTTCAGCGATATGACATTTTAAACCCAACAGAAACAAAGCACTAACTTATATATAATAAGAGAAAAATATTAGCGGCCAGTATTTAAAAAAAGAACGAATTTGACCATGGAGGCCAGACATTGCGTTTAAAATTATTGGAATCCCAGATTCCGCATATACAAGTAGCAGCCTATGTATAAGCGGATTTGCCACGGAGTACTTTTTAGGAAGCTCGCCGTGACAGCTACTGTCAAATAATTCAATACCATAAAATATAGGAACATAGAGGTTTCAATATTTTCGTCACAGCCATTGTGTGGCGTATCAAATGACATGGCGTATCTTTCCTAACCGCATTTCTTAACCATTGTTCTCGTTAGTCAGTTAAGTATGAACCTTTCCCGTATTGAATGTCTAGTGTCACGTTACAGCTACTCTAATTAATGACTGACAGTCTAGATCAGCACAAATCGTTTGATCATTGAGCAAAGGCACCGATAGCTGACCTGAAAAAGCAACTTGTTGGTGACTCCGGCCTGCAAATGTTAATAACTCGTTAGAGATAGATTGAATCAAAAGGCTTCATGTGAACTGGAATGATGACGTTTCGCAAGACAATTTAAAGGACAAATTGAATAAAACTAGTGGATAGCCATACAGATGGTATCGATTTGCATCTAAAAGTTAAATAAAAAGAATGCGTTAGTAAATTGTTATACTACTATGCTACTAAGTAAATAATTTCTACTATTGTATGCAAATCTCTATTGTTTCAAAATCTCAGTTCTGAAAATTACCTCGCCACGGGATTTTAGTCTGAGGCATAGTTTCTGAAAGAATTTCACTAAGTAAATTCTTAACTGTTGTGCCGTCACTTCGAATTTTTCAGAAAAGAGTGTGACAGAACGTTAGTTAAGTAGGTATTTAATTAGTGAAATTTTCACTAAGTAACCGTATCTGAGGGTTTTCGAAGGGAGGTAAGAGGGAAGGAAGGATTTTAAGCCCTAAATTTTTACGTACTTGCTCAGTTACAATACTTGCGATACTGTTCTTCAAATTCTATTTCTTTAAAACAAAGTTCTAGCGTGATTTATTTAGTAATATTATACGATAAAGAAAAATGTCACATGCACAATTATAAAGTTATTTAAATAAATAACATTGGTCTTTAATGACTGCAATAATAATATAACTACATAAAACTTCTTACCTTTGGTCTTCAGGCTTTCTAGGGGGCATTGCGCTGAAGAAATACTCGTTTCGGCAAGTGGGGTTGGTGGGTGCCGGACTTTTCTTCTTGGGCGATGTCTTGACGATATTTGTTGTGAAAACCTACCAACTTGTGTTCACGTTCGGACTTATTAGAGGTAAACTATAACATTACCATCCTGCATGCGTAGAACGATGCAAGGAGTCACACGTTTTGTGGCGCTAAAATGTCAGAATTTGACAATTATTGTACGTACTGGAAAGTCGTGTGTCACACAAGGTCACACTTTTGAAAGGACAAGCAGCGTCGTCGTACTACCCATGCTGCTTACAATTTTTTTATAAATCCTTTATATGTATACTATTATTATAATAATTATTAATACGTTTAATGCGCATGTTGATGTAATTTACATACAGAAGTGAAGCAGACTGAGCCAAAAATAACGACATAAAAGCATTTTTTTTTACCTATGATTTGTTTCTTTAGAGTAGTCTCAGCTAAACTGTAATTTCTGGCCACTCGGCTGTTTGAAAACGGTCTACTCGGCAAAACTGAAGCATTCCTATATTAAACTATTTTTATTTTTAATGCACTACCCGTGCTAAGGACAATTTTAAAAACCTATTTAGAGCTAAAAATTACACCCATGCCGGGATTCGAACCCGCGACCTCTGGCTATCCGTGCCAGCGCTCTTTCCAACTGAGCCAATGGGCGACTCACCGGCATCAGTGAAATTTCGAACCTCTTTACACTATTCTCTGTATTACGTACAGGCAGCGACATCTGGCTTAAGTAAATTGCATCACTTACAGCCCCGACTTTACAGTTAGGTTTTTACATCGGAATGATATCACTGTACCCACCTATATTTTTTAGGTGCCGGTTTCGGCGTAATGATCCCAGTGAGCTTCACAGCTTTTAACTGCTACTTCACGAAAAAGCGCACAGCAATGATGAGTGCCAACCAAGCCATGAGCAGCCTAGCTTCCATCACATTCCCTATGCTAGTGACTGTTCTACTGGCGGAGTATGGCTTCCGATGGACCTTAGCTATGATCATGGCGGTGGATCTGCATTTGGTGTTTGCCATGCTAGTCATGCATCCGGTTGAATGGCACATGATCAAGGACCCAAATGCCTCGGACGAGACGGACAAAGCTGGTAAGATAATCAATCATTCAATTCAATTAAAAAACAAAAGGTATTAGATAATGTAAAAATCGGCGGAAGGTCCGTGGATGCGGGGTGATAACTAAGGGACTGTGATGGCATTTGTGGGAAAAGGCCCATACCGAGCAGTGGGCAACGGTGGGCTGATGATGATGATGAATTTAAAAATTATTAGTTTCAGAATTAATAGAGAAGAACCTACTAAAGTTTCCTTAAAATAATTTGATCTTAATCTAAGAACTCCACTTTTATTCTTTTCAAAAAAAATGTTTCAACTTATAAACGTTCACTCATGAATGTGTTGAACAGTCGTTCTTTAAATACCGATTAACAGCACGGCACTCTTTAAAACCAATAGGAATAGTGGTCAATGGTGATGGTATCTAGTTCTTTGTATGTTTAACTTTGCATTACATAAACTCTCGCCTGTATCACAGACGCCCTACTCAAAAAAAAATTGCGCTTTCAAAACTTAATATTTCACAAACGGATCCTTAGATCGCAACAAAGTTGTCACATTGCACTTCTAATTTATATGGAGGGGAGGTAGCCAAAAATTGTGTTTTAAAGATTTTATCGAACCGTTTTGTCTATGTGATTAATATGCATATCTACGTATGCCAAATTTTAATATTCGTGTATTTGTCTCTGCCTAGCATGGAATAGGCAGACAGACAGTGTGGAGAAACTATATCCTTGTTAACTAGGGAATCCTAAAACATTAACAAGTTAGTTTATCATTGTGTTTTGTATACCCATGTGACTAAAAACCATTCATCTTGTGTTTGTATTGACTAATCCCTTTCAGAGGTCGGTCACGTACAGACTGACAAGTTCATCATCTATGATGAGTCGGAATTGAAAATGTTACCAGGTGAAGACACGACTAAACTGGAGGTTAAGGATATAAAGAGGAAGTCCAAGCACCAGTCGTTTCAGAAGAATATCATGTAAGTCTATTAAAAGTACTATCACGATTTCACCTAGAGCCTTACCATTTCGAATATGACGTCCCAAAGGTCGAGAAATAGCGCTTTTAAAAAGAAATACTTTCGACTGATTATGTTACGCTGGTGAGCAGTTTAAGGCATGTCCCAGAGCCATCTGACAGACAACACTATCTACATGTTAAGCCATGGGTCATTTTAGACAAGGAGCCAAAAACGGTTTGCACCGTCAAATTTTCCGTAACTATCCATAGATAAATTATAAACCAGCAAGCTTAGCACACTAGCAGCTAAGCGTTAAGGTGACCCACGTAGTTTCAGGTCTTTGACCTACAGTTTCCAGTGTGGCACTATTTATATAATTTTGGATGGTTGGATGTGTTCATGGAATGTCCAATCCAACTTCACTTTCTCATATTTATTTCATTTTCTGTCGTTTTTTTAACATAATTTTTTTTTTCTTTTAGTGTAAAAAAACGGGCAGCTTCTTCTCCTTAGCGTGTAGATGGCAAGCTAAGCTAACGGACAGCTGTTAACAATAGACAGATTTAGTGGGTTAGTGATCCATTTTTTGTTTTCAGAAAGACGATATGTGATAATGTGGAGCTGGATTTACTGAAAGATCCGCGCTTCGTGAGCACGCTCGTCGGACTTAGCTTTGCTTTTGTCTCCGACGTCACATACTTGGCTCTTGAGCCCATGCTACTATTTTCATATGGATTTTCAAAGGTAACATCGGGATTATCTATGACATTATATTGCGATTACTTAGAGAAGACAACTAGAAAAGCGTGCAGAATTACGTCCTCAGTCCTGACCTTAAAAATAACAATGGTTTTCGGTTGTTAAATATTAGGTACATATGATTTAATAGTCTGCGGCAGCCTTACAGGGATTTTTGAGGAATTGTCTTTTTTAAAAATAAGAGCATTTTTATTCCTCTTGACAAAAAATTTTTGTGCTAGCGTGTTACTTTTCAATTAAACGCTTGCACAAAAATTTTTTATCAAGAGGAAAAACACAAAAGACTACGAATATAAGAAAAAGTTAACTAGCAACGATATATTAAATACTCTTAGCACGCGACTGTACCTACGTAGGTACAACAAAAATGAGATCGAAACTTTTTTTGGCTGTGACATAATTTTAATGACGTCGTCGTCAGGCTATACTAGTCCACTGCTGAACATAGCCCTCCCCTAAAGAGCGCCACGTTGTGCTATCATAGGGGGTAATGCCAAAAATCCCCACGCTGGGCATGCGGGTTAGGGATCGCAGTTCGGTGGAATTTTACTGCAGGGGGCACTGCTGCCCACCCCCAGGTTAGTGTCCCTCAGTCGCCTTTTACGACACCCGCGGGAAGAATTTTAATGTATGTATTTTATATTTTTGCTGAAGAATTTGAAGTTTTTGATCGAAGAATTAATATAAATTTTACATTTCAGTCTACTTTATTTAAAAATACAAGTAGACATATGTATTTTTATCTGAGTACTTATAGCACAGAGGAAAAAATTATAGCATAGGTGTGACAACACAAATATTTACAGTGTTATTTTTTTATAATCTTTATTTGAAAGGGTTTTCTACAAAAAAATACAATGTCACCCTTTACAGTATTATTTATAAAAACGCTGTATCTAAAACACTCTTCAAAGGCAGATTAAATAATCTGTGGTTAAGTCTTTCCCTTTACAACAGTCCAGTGCAATGCTTCTGAGGAGTGTTTTAAGAAATCCTGTTTTTTATAAATAGGACCGCTAATGGGAGGTTTACGTTTTGAATATTAAAAAAAAGCTCCCAAGAACTCTAAAATATATCTATAAATCAATAGACGGCGGAATGTTTTTTCTCAATATGGCGGGTGAGAGGGCGTAGTTACAATTTTGCCCACCTGAACAGTTAACTTGGTGGCGCTGTGCGTTAGTACTACAGATCGCTCGCTTCTTTTTTTCTTGGGATATCTTGTTTCGGTCGTGGACACATGCTCAGATTGGTATTTTTTTTTTCCCTTTTGTTATTTAAGGGTTGTCTGGAAGAAATTACTTTTAGTAATAAGACCGCCAATTGTACCTTAATCTGTATCTTCTTATTATCTAAATTGTAATTCCTGGTGTGCAATAAAGTATATTCATTCATTCATTCATTCATTTAATTCCAACATATGATGTAATGTGACAGTGTAATACCCATGTAAGCTTCGCTTTATATTCTCAATATAAAATGCAATATCAAAATAATGTGACGTTCCGTTCCTTGCAGTTCTTGCCAAGTAGGCACAGCGCCATCTATCCGCCAACTAAGGAAAAATTAAGAAAAAAATAAAAAGAAAACTGAAAACTGAACATTGTTTGCAGATTCAAGTGGCCACCTGTGTAATGGTAGGAGCGGTAGCGGATTTACTGGCGAGATTTTCACTCGCCATTTTCACGTACTTCTATGCGGTTGACAGTCGTAAAATATTCTTCGTAGGCACGTGCATCACGGTATTTCTGCGAATAGGTGATTATATTGGTCCTAAGTTATTTGATCTAATGTGATTTAAGGTCTGGGATTGTATTTCAGTTTGTGTTGCAACGGGCGCAACAGTAGGTACAAACTAAAATATCCCTAATTACTTGAATGCCGCCGACCTCGGTCGAGAGGTCGTGGATCTGAATCCCGGCATATACCAGGTGTGTATACGTGGTATTAGCTCATACTCTTTCTCTCTGAGAGAAGGCCTGTGCTCTGCAATGGGACGTATAGGTGACATAAAAAAAAATAAGCTATCACGGTCCACAAATGAACAGATTTATGTCATCATCAGTTAAAGAGTGTCAAGGTAGAGAGTTCAATTAAAGCATAATGCGTGGTCATTCTCATTATGAAGGCACTTCAGTCTAGTATTGGCGTATATTAGCTGACGATTTATAATACATTTTAGGTTTTACAAAATCAGTCAGAAAACCCTGCAAATGGCAAATAATTCTCACATAATAATATGTACAATAATATTGGTCCAGAGAGGCGCCGGTTTTATTATAGTTTAGTTATAAATTAAACGGGTCTAATCGCGATTATTTATTAGGTTTTATTATATTTTTGTTAAAAGGAATGACTTACTGACGGTTTCGGAATTGGAAATTTCTCTAAGACATCAGAATCGGCTAAGTATCAAAACAAATGGGCATCAGTCAGGCTCTTCAGATTTTTTATAACAGGCAAGACAGCGCTACTTACTTACGTAAGAAACCCGCGATTAGTCAAGGTTTACTTAGGCCTTTTAATATTATTATTCTGTCTGTATAAGCGAACTGGTTTCGTTGATGTTTGTGTATCGGCATAATTTTTACTAATGAAGTAGTTAAATTTACATCCATCTATATAGATAAATATTTAAAAAAACATTCATGAACCTACTTCTTTAAAAATATACATTGAACTATTACAGGTCCTTTAATAAGTTTGCTTTATCTACCTTAATGAAAACAACATCACGTAACTCTTGTTATTTGAGTTTCGAAATGTTTTTTTTTTTTATATAAAAGTAAGAGCCAAGTGCGAGTCAGTTTCGTACACCGAGAGATTCGTATCAACATTCCGTATCATCCTGTCGCGCTCTTATAACTTTTTCTTTTATTATTTAACACTAGCTGTGCCCCGCGGTGTTACCCGCTCTCGATATCGTTCCCATGGAAATAAGATATTTTCCCGGCGTTAAACGTTGCTTATGTATTAATCCAGGGTGTCAGCTAACTCCATACCAAATTTTATTAAAATGTTTCTAGCCGTATAGACGTGAAGAAATAACAAACATAAACACTCACACACTTTCGCCTTTATAATATTAGTGCGATTACTTCAGACCACATTTATCACAAGTATATATTTTTTTACAACCATTCTTAGAATGTGCGAGCAAGACGGCGGCGGCATGCCAGTAGTAACAGCACAAAATGTAAGTTCAAATTCAGAATTTGAACTTACGTTTCTTACAAAGTTTGTTGTAAGACTTTATGAGGTCACATTGATTTGAAATTCTATGGCATAACAACAAATAATAAAAACTTGCGTAGTCTTTATTGTCTTTCATACGATGGAGTAGCATTAAACATTTTGAGCGAGCAATCAGATTAATTTATAATCTAAGCAGTAGAGACTCGTTAAAAGATTTTTGAACTTTGAACTATATTATGGCTTAAGAGGAAAAATAGAGAGATAGAAAACACTTTATACGGGAACCAGAAACTTCTTTCGCTTTACTACTATTCCTATTATGGCATTATATATTTGTATATTTGTGGCAAACAGATAGACGAAAGACATACAGACGCTGTAAGCATGTTAAGAGAATCTATACTAGTGGCACCTTTTAGATACGGAACTGTAAAAGTTATGCTTATTATAATTTAATTGTTTCATTAGCGTTACAATTTTAAACTCATCTACATTATTTTTTTCGGTGGAGGCTCTACAAGATTTCTGCATTAGGCCGTTTGACTAATGCCGGACCAGCACTGAATTCATTTAGACAGAAAATTTAATTTTATAAAAAAAACAGGATGTGCCGAAACTTAACATTAAATATAAGAACACACCCATCTATTTTATAGAGACTTCATTACTTTTACAGAAAAAACGTAATTACCTTATTTTCCGACGTTTCGACAGCGTTTCACTTTAACATATAACTATGAATGAGTATCGCAAATCATTAAGAAATATTTTTACAAAAAAAAAAAAACAATTAAATCGGTCTTCGATATTTCGAACAGCCCCCAATACTTTAGTATTGTAGTGAAGGAACTTAAGACTAAACACTGTTAAAAACCTATTTAGAGGCTTAAAATTCTTAAAATTAGATTCTCAGTTAAAATTAGACTCGAACCCGCGACCTCTGGCTAACCGTGCCAGCGCTCATCCAACTGAGCTAATGGGCAAGTACCGGCATCAGCGAAAGTTCGAACCTCTTTACAACATTCTCTGTAATCTGTATTCTATTAAACAATGTGTTTGAGAATATTCTGTGCCATAGGAAAAATATCAGTTAACTTTAAAACTGTAGGTAGTTGGCAATGTGAATACTAGAAAAAATCTTAAACTTTCGTTCTAAAGTTTTAGGCTGGCATTATTTATAGGGATTATTGTATACGTTACTACAATAAGATTCCTGAAGATATAATAATATAGAAGATAGACATGCCAAAAACTTGGTTCAAAAATTTAAATGAAAATGAACAAAAATTTAAATGACAAAAATGACTGGAATTAATGTCATCAATGCATTAGTAATAGGTTGTAGAATATGTACACTCTGTTAATTAAGTATGAAAGGATTCGAAAACACTAAATATGAAGTTTTTTGTCCATTTTTCTAATCTTGATTTTGAAATGGACACCTAGTTTTACTTGTAACGTTCAATAAATTACAGTTTCTGTAATTTTGAATAAATTACTTCGATTTGACTTGATTAATGTGTAGTGCTTACGAAAATTTGCTTACGTTTATTAATATGGTTTTTTATAGTTATATATTAAACGGGTCAAATCGCGATTATTTATTCGGTAAAACATAACTATCTATGAGTATCGCGAATCATTAAGAAATACTTATGTTTTTTTACGTATCCTATAAACGTCCCTCTGCAGGCCTCAGGCTTTCTGTCACACGTAAAGTATGGGGATTCGCAATTTCAGCTGAGGTATGTGACCGCCTCCGACGCTCAGGTTCTCTCACGATGTTTTTCTTCACGGTTAGCGAGTGGTATTGCTACATAACATCACAAAGGTACGTATAACTTAGAAAACAAAGTCATTATACATGCCCGCACTGGGTATTGAACGTGGGTCTCCGCATCCGAGTCCATCGTTCTCTGGGCTACCACCGCTCTTGATATTATTTAAATACCATGGCGAGAGGTCCCGGGTTCGAACCCCGGCTGAGAACAAAAAAGAAACTCTAGGTCTTGGATGTTTACAATATATTTGTGTTTGTTTCCCCAGCGCTCGTGAGCTCGAGTGACATGTACTACGTGTATTCGATGACGGCAGTGTCGGGTCTGGTGCGGTGCTCGGTGCAGGTTCTGTTCCCGCTAGTTCTGGCGCAGGCGGCCCCGGACAGATTTCCTGCAGCTTTGGCGCTGCACATCATATTCTCCGGCGTGTTAATGCTGATTGCAGATCCCCTGATAGGTATGTTTCGTAGCATTATTTTAAGGGAAATGGAAGGTCCATAAAGTACGTAATTATCATAAGATCACCTTCGCTTGATCATGGTTTATTAGACGTTGCATGCACGCACGACGGTTTTGAGTACTTTTTAACCTGCCCTTTGCTAATACATCCCCTATTTGGTTGAAGAATGTCCTGTGGCACTCGTGGTCTATTCGAACCGAGTGATTGGAATCAATCACTCCAGTTAAGCAACAACAGGCGCGGTCGGGTGCGGGATGGGTGACCATCCCGTTACTACCGCTAGTGGCATTTTTCCGAGCGCTTCTTAAGCCGTTGGTGCCGGCTGTCATGTAATGGCACTCGTTAAGCCATGTCAGAGGCCTTATGGGCGGCTTGATAACTTCTTACAATCCTCCACCAATCCGGACTAGGCCCCCGTGGTGGAGTATGGCCTAACCTTCCTGCAACGCAGGAAGATACCCGTGCCCCAGCAGTGGGGACATACAGGGTTGAAATCGTATGTCTTCCTGGGACGTCCCTTACCGGGCCCTTCTACCCACTTTCGTTATTACATTATATTTGTCTCGTCAATCTTTCTTCTTTCGTCCTCTCCTCATGTCCAAACCATTTCTTTCTCATTTCTGGATCGTGGTAAGGGTAGCCCCTGGTCTCTACCTACACCTCTCGATTGTAACATTCTTGCACTAGCAAGAATGTTACACTACACTTCGCTGCAACTCTTGTGATGTCTCATAAATAACTTCTGCATGGGTAGTACCATGACGCGAGTCGCGTGTTTTAACGTCAAAAATCACGACTTTTCAGAAAATATATTGTCAAATTGTGACATTTTAGCAACACACAACGCGGATCTCGTGCCGTCGTCTAACTATGCTCTAAATGGTGGCGGCTAAACAATCGATAGTCTACAGTGATATTATGAATCAATCAGATACTCCTCCAAGGCAATCGTAACCTTGATACTCATGTTTTCCTTAATTTAACCCAGTTCTCTAGCAATTTTACACTGTCACATAATGAATGAACGCCCCCTTACACAAATACAGAAGCTAATTTGTATAGTCTCATATCAAGAGATCTAATAGACGATATCAAGTACTGACACACTAATTGAGATGACATGAATTAGTGATAGGATAGTCTAAAAGAGAGGTCGTTATACGCCAAATTTGATCGATCATTCATTGACCACGTTGTATGTGAGCGTCTATACTAGGGTTGTCTGAAAGTGATTTTTTGAGCAATAAGGCCACCAATTGTACTGGGTATCTCTGCAATTTTTTATGACATATATCCTGGTATACAGTAAGGAATAATCTTATAGGAGACGGGTACACACTAAATATCTTGATAGATCAGTAGTAGATTGTGTCAAAATCCTTATGCGAAGAATCCAGGCTCGGCCCCAATCTACTCTATTTTTTACATTTACATACAAGCTTTATTGTGAATAGAAGATTTTTTTAACTTAAAAGTAGCAATAATAAAAATTACATGCTTTTAAGTAGGTACTATGCTAAAAATAGAAAAAAAAAATAGAGCACACCATCATAAGTTATAATTGGACCTCCATAAACATTCATTTGCAAATTCTCTACCACAGACTATTTATAAGGTGTTTATGGAGAGTATAAGGCACGTATATAACAGCGTATATATTAACAGCGTATATAATAACAGCGTCAATAAAAAAAAAATGCTTGTGGAATTAAATTTTGACCTCTATTTAAAAAGTGCTTTTAAATAGAACATCACATAACCTCACGCCTGTTTCCTCGAAGGGTGGGCAGAGACCAGGGTCTGCCACTTGCCACGATCCAGACTCAACGACCCCAAGATTTCGAGATTTCGCTCATCAACCCCAAGTAAAACTACTCTTGTTTCTTTGCAGGCGTAATCTTCGAGCTGACTGGGAGTTACGTATACTGTTTCATCGCGATGAGCGTCTGCTGTCTAATTTGTGTGGTAATTTGGACTGTAGAGTTCATTATCTACCGTCGAAGTAAGGTTTGACGTTGGCTTGAGTCGGTTTTCTAGACTTTCTTTTATAAATAGACTGAAACTTACTATTTCATCGTAACCATAGAGATCTGTGCGGTAGACACAATTTGATTATTCTTTTGCATAGTAGTCCGTATACTTACTTACATTGACGTCCGTTGATTGGACACCTATCGTTGCACAGTCCAATAATATCTGTTTGAAAAAATTTCGTTTTGTATTGGTTTCTTACAATTGGACTGAAATTAAATAGAATAGCAAGAAAGAAGTTTGAAACAGACAGTTCAAGAAATAAGTTCCGATTATCGTTCATTGGTGTACTATATCTAAACATTGATGAAGTGTGAAACTGCCTAAGCAAAAAGTTATCGCAAAAAAAAAACATAAATGTATCGATGTATGATTTTATTACTCAGCCCCTCCTTGCCCTGTAGTAAATGTATCTCCCTATGTTTATGTAAGTTTATTATTGTATTTCACCTTCTTTTCCTGCACTACCCTTTGTCAATCTCTTCAACACCAAAGGTTTGCTGGAAGAGAATGCTTCTTGCATTAAGCACGGCCTTGTACATTTAATCATGTAATTAGTGCAATAAATAATTAAATTTTTTGAACTAAAAATTTCGTAAGAACAAGTAATGTAAGTAGATCCGGACTAAAAATCTACAATAATTAAAATAGTAATAATGATGTGCCGATATTTTAATGTTAAAACCTCGAAATTTTGCTTTTCAATATCGATGAACATCGCTCATCACTAGCCCCAGGGTCCATTTTATAAAGAAGCCAACTAACAATTGTCAGTTATTTTTGGTCCAACGACCAATCGTGAAGCTAGGTTGGGTGAAGAGTACTGATAATTGGAAGTATATTACAGTTCTTTGGATCGTAGCCCACGAGATTATGGTCTACAATGTAAGAATAAGTACACATACTGATAAAATAATTAATTGTTTTACGTCTACCTGTTGCCGTTATTAATATCGAGAAAAATACGGCTAAATCACGTTTGTTTTCTAGAAACCATCCATAAATATTTAATTAGTTTTATTTTAATTATACACAACAAAATATTCTGTGAATATTTCAAGCGTCTACCTGTTGCCGTTATTACGTTTAAGTATTACGACAAAAAAATACGTTTTTTGTATGGGAGCCTCACTTTACTATTAATTTTATTGTGTTTTTAGTATTTGTTGTTATAGCGGCAACAGAGAAAACATCATCTGTGAAAATTTCAACTGTCTAGCTATCACGGTTCATGACATACAGCCTGGTGACAGACACACAGTCGGACAACGGAGTCTTAGTAATAGGGTCCCGCATGTGGGTTGGAAACCCCAATAACAACTGTTAAGTATAAATAGTAGATAAAACATTCTTTGTATACGCAGAAATAGCTACACTTGCATTTAGGAGCCTGAGGATGCCTCGTGTTACAAGCGAAACGTGTCGCGTGTTTTCTCACACAAGTATTAGTGTCGGCGGTGGTGTGTTCGTGTCTTGCTTCTGCTTGAAAGAGTGGGAGGGCGGGCGTTGCATTAACTAACCGCATGGTGCTTGTGGGATTTTTGGCGGAATTTAGCAAAGTAATTTTCACTTTTTAAAGCTACTATTATGATAAATTGAAACAAAATTCAGAAGAAGAGATCTCTTTGAAAGAGATCCGTAATCAATATTCAAATCTTAGGTCACGTAAATAACTGGGCAATGAGTCTAATCGTTTATATCGATGATTGTTTTAGATCTAAGGAACTACATCTTGGATTGTGTATAGACTACGATACTGAATCTACTTGTAAATTTTACTATCATTTGTTTGCCCAGTAAGTAGTACCTACCTAAGTGACAATATCGTGTGGTGTGAATATCTTATGTACTCTTTTGTATTGCTCTGACAAAATGTAGATTTTATTAGTGCGAATTAAATTAGTATTAAGTCACAAACGTTAGGTTTGTTGATTATGCCAAGTACTGCCATAGGGTTAAGAAAAGGTAGATAATGAATTTTATACAATGAAATAATCGTAGAATTGTAATTACATACTACCAAAATAAATACGCAATTGTATTACTTCTTATGTCTATTTATTTGATTTAGTAATAATAACCTTATCCTAAACGAAATAGATGACGTTATTGCAATAACGAAAGTAAAAATCACCTTATTTACGCGAAATTAACTAACAGTTTAATCAATTCACAATATATTATATATCTAACCTATATACCTACAAAGAGACATGCAAACACAAGTTCAAACTACCTAATGATTAAATGAAAAGTAAATAAATGTGTCAAGAAGTATACGATATATGAAGATGGAGTTGTGTAAGGTATCTACGAACATTTACAGAAATTGTATTTCTAAGCAAAATACCTAGTGATAAAATAAAAAGTAATTGAATATGTCGCGAAGTAAACGATATATGGAGATGGAGTTCTGCAAGGTATTTTCGAAAAAATACATAAATTAAGTTTCTAAGCAGCTGTCGATGGCACCCGTTTCCTGGGCTCAATTTTCAGCCTGAAACCGTCGGTCCTCTTGAGGATGATGTCCGCTTGCAGATGAAAATCTTCCTCTGGGACCTCCGAGATGGCCCTGTAGTTTCTCAAAATTGTCGAGAGCAGAATCTTCAGTTTCAGAAGTGCGTATTTGCGACCTGCGAAATATATTAATTGTAATAGGTAATAGATAAAATTAAGACTGCCTGCTTCAGAGGGACAAACTCTGCTATTTATATTGGTGAGAAAACCAACACTGAGAAGTTATACAGTATCATTCTGAAACAACCACTCGTAAATCAATTTCTAACTTCCACGCAAAAAAATCACTTGTCCGCTTGTCCTGCCCTCCTATTACGTAGCACTCCACTCTATCGAGTGAAGCATTAAGCCGACTCCTAAGTGTCAAAAAAATTTATGCATTTGACAGCCGGAGTAGCATAAATAAAGTAAAAATTAACGTCACTCAACATAGTGGATACTTACGTAATAATGCCCCTGGTCCCAGATTAGGATACCCTGTGCTGTACCCAGGTAAATACATCACCAAAGGCACATCATCCCTTAACTTTTTATTGTAAAGTCACTCGTAGAATAACTGTGTAGTGTATTGATGTAAAGGTTGATGTGCTGTCGACTGCACCCGACCACAATTTTATAAAATTATCTTTTTAAATACATACCAACGCAGCTTCTGGGGCCGGCACTGAACGGAATATAGCTATAGTAATGCCTGTCTTGTGTATTCTCTGGCAGGAAGTTGTCAGGATCGAAAACGTTCGGATTCTTGTAGTATTTTGGGTTGCGATGAATTTTGTACGTGCCAATTACCACCGTGCAACCAGCAGGGAGGACGTAGTTGTTGGTCACTGGAACAAGGAATGGTTTTCAATTACCATATCGGAGCTACAATTTTCCAAGGGGGAAATATAAATATGATACAGCTTTCTATAAGATAGCTTCGTGGCATCCCTTTTACTTGCATTTTTACATACTTCATTACTGTAAAATTAGTATCAACCAATGAATCACCACGTACATATTCGAATATAGGCATCCCCTAAATGCTCTATTTTTACTACCCTTGACCAGCCTCATCCAACCTCTGACAGCATTTTTTTAGCATCCAGGAAAATACTGTATAGATGAATCGAAAATGTTTCTTGTAATAGAATTCTTGAAGAAGGCGCTTGAAAAGTAACTACGCCCGTTACAAATTTTATAGCAAAGAAATTGTTTTGCGATGTATCTTATAATAGTTTTTTTTTAAAAGCAGTTGAAACGTAACTACGCCTGTTACAAATTTTATAGCAATAGCGTATACCTACACGCAATTGTAAACTTTACAAATAAACATAGCATGGTGTAAAGGTACATCGACTTCAAGTTTGAAATAAGAACGGTTTTTGTATGAATATAAAGTTCTTATACTAGATATAACTTTATCGTACTTTTTTTAATTAAGTGAAGCCGATAGAGCCCTTAACTTTCCACTAGACGCATCAACAATATGTCTTTATTTAAATATACTCGTAGCAATGCCTACAACTACGACTACGTGGCAAACGTGTAACGGTGCAAACCTCTACAATATTTCTTTAATTCTATCTATCTATCTAAAAACGGAATAAGCAGGTAAAAATAGTCAGGTCTAGTCAAGATGTAAAGTAGTAATGCTAAAAATGAGGGAAATCTCAAAAATATGTAACATAATTTAAAATTTTTGAAAATGATAGATAGAATCAAAGAAATATAAAAAAAATGTGTAAAGAGGTTTGCACCGGTACCAACGGATTATTCTATAACCTAGGTCCACTTTCAAGGTCCATTATTAAGTATTTTCGGAGATTACACACAAACTTTTCATCTTTATAACGTTAGTGTAATGTACTTCTAGTGCGAAGATTACGGTTAAATTGTTGCAGGGGGCACTGCGACAAAATTATTTTAGCAATTGAAGGCATTTCTGATTAGTCTGTCACTTTTCACTGAGGAATTTCCTTACCAATTTTCACATCCTTATTTAGTTTTCTCGCAATAAGGGGCACAGGTGGGTACATCCTCAGGGACTCGAATATGACTCTCTCGAGGTACTTCATCTGGAGCGTATCCGCGAAGGTGGCCGGCCGGTCGGAGTCACCAAAAATTTCGTAAAGCTCATCGTACACTCTCTCCTGGATTTTCTGGTGAACCCCGAGCAGACACAAGACAAAGGAGGAGCCGGCTGCCGTAGTGTCGTGACCCTGGGAGAGTAAAGAGAATCATAGTTTCTTAGAGGTTTACTTCACAATATCGTCGGCCCACCAGGCTGGTGGTCCGCCCACCGAACAGTCAAAAAGTAAAAAAAAATACTCACTATTAAACAAAATTTTTACTTAATGAACTTCAAAGCTATTAGTGGAATGTGCAGAAGAAGCTAACAAATAAACTCCACATTATTTGTTCTTCTACATTAGTTTTTGGCTACCATTCATTAGCTAACCTATTCCACTGGCTGGGAAACACTGAATGAAACGCTCTTTTGCTAGAGCGGATAAGTTAGTGTGAAGAACAAGAGTCCTATGCCCAACAGTGGGTTCTGTTCATGGGCTGATTAGATGGATATATTGTTCGCAGAAGATTCTACATCCTACAAATTTAACATTGTACAAAAATCGACTGTCCCTTGTTTTAGCTGAACATTGCTTGTCCAGCCTGGGGCCTGGGTAGTATGACGACGTGAGTCGCGCCTTTAAACGTCAAAAGTCGCGACTTTCCAGTACATTAATTGTCAAATTCTGACATTTCATTGCCACTAAACGTGTGACTCGCGTCATCGTTCTACCTATGCTACACTCGAGATTTGTATAGAAGGACGTTAATTTAACGTTCTCTGTGTTTTCATCGCAGTGGTTTTCTCCAAAACAATTTTGAACTGAGGCTCCAGGTGGACTGTGGTTCAATTGTCAAATGTCTGAAGCGGTCGCTACGTATCTAGAAAATATATAGCGTGTGAAGAATAAAACATTAGCATTTAAAGAAGGGTTACGTACCTCAAACATAATAGTGTCAACTTCTTCCTTGATTTCGTGGTCGCTAATGTTGTTGGTACCATTTTGAGCCGACTCGATCATGAGATCTAGGAACGCTAAACGCTTCTTCTCACCTAAGAAAGAAAGACAGACTTTATATCCACTGTTACCAATATATGTCTCTGTTATAAATTTTCACTGATGGTAGTTTAGTCACTGTTGAATACAGTTTTCTAACATTTGAAACCTTACTCACATGGTAACATACACAATTACACAGTTTACAATTACTTGTCCTGGTCGTAGACCTGTGATAACCGGGCAAGGAAATGCACCAATGTGGAAATGACCTAGACTGAGGCCAGTTTTACGAATCAAAATACCAAATCGGAAGTCTAACGCCTAACCGCTTGACTAATAAGGTAGTCAAATATTTGAGAAATTACCAAACTTCAAGGTGCACCTAGTAAGAGTTCTCGGCCAGCCCGCACTGTGCTTATATTTTACACGAACCCATTTGAGACTTTCGACCACCCTCTAGTTTCGAAACTCTATTTTCAGTAAGAGGACCAATTTTGGAAAACAAATTGTTTGTGTATGTTTCAAGAAAAACCTAGGCGGGACACGCGGATTAACACAGAAAAGGAAAAAGTTACAATGTCGCCACAGCTACAAAACACAAAAATAACTATGCTAAGAGAAAATGCACGAGTAAGAACAGTCGCTACGGTTATTGTTAAGTGTGAAACGATCTAATGGCTACGTAACGTGGGTGACTTTTACGAATACGTACACTGTCATTGACACTTTAATGAAGGCCAGCTTCATTAAAGTGTACATGTTGTGTAAAAGTGTAAAACGTTGTACATGTTGACACATAAATACAGTGCGGGATTTTGAAATACTTCGAAATATTTTAAGGGAATACTCGTATTCTGTTTAGGCATAAAGTCTAACTAGTGATTACCTATATATATTAAGAGGTGTGCTATCCGAAACACTCTAGTTAAACAACGATTGAGTGAACCACAGAGAAGAGACGTAACTATGTTATCTATTGTTTGGATTTTCAATACTTTTCTTGCTGATATTATTTGTATCTAATTAGGAAAATCAAGTGTAATAATAATTATATATATGATCTACGTGATCATGATTACGATGACGACTTAAAATTTTGCCTCGACTCCATTGCCACTTCGTAGTTAGACACTTACCGACGTCATTTTCATCGTTGAAATCCAGATCGTCTCTGTACCCTTTAAAAACCGTGTCAGCTAGGGTCTTCGAATCATTAGCCAGCCCGTTGCCTTCTCCTTTTGTTAGTTCGTCTATCGTTAGTGGAACTATTCCTTTGGCTTTATTTTGGAAGTACGTCTCCTTTTTGTTCTTTATTACCTAAGAATTATGAAAGAAAATTTAAGAGGCTGACACACCAACTTCACCAACCTCTCTTCCCACGATTATCATGAAATTGACTTACTTAAAAGCCAGTATACTTATTTCTTAACAATGTAAACTAATTTGTATGTATGGATCGTATATTGTTTGTTGTCCTTTAATGTTATCTATAATCCGATTTCGGTTCTACGAGTACCTATGTGTATCGAAGATGTTCATCAGAATTATTCTTAAGAATGACATTATGTTTTCACTACCATTATAGTCATCATTTTTTTAAAACTCTTTTAATCTCTGAATATGTCTCAACATTGCATCCCGGAGGGGTTGGCAGGGGGACCAGGGTTTGCCACTTGCCACGATCCTAACAAACTCTATAGCTTCATCAACAATCGTTAGTGGTTGCAGTATTATTTACAAGTTGGCAACAATGTCGTTAAAAATATCATGTGGTCAATAGTATGATAAAACATTTATCTGTACTCTATCTGAGAGAAGCCTGGTGCAGCGAAGTTTATAAGCCGATTCTGCGTATGATGGTAAACACAGACTAATTACCTTATTGGTGAGCCCGTGGATTATGTTCAGTAGGTGCACTTGTTTCTTGAAGAAAGGCGTCAGACGGAAGATTGAATCGAAGCGCAACCAGAACTTGTAATGTCTTTGATGCAAGATGTCGCACATTCTGTTTAACAGAATAACATTTACTAAAGAATTCCGGAGTTATTTAAAAATATGATTGCTCTAATACAATTCTTAATGCAGGAAATGAGAGAAATAGGCAGTTGTGAAGCCTATTTCTTGTCCATGTCCTTTGACATAGCAGCCTTATGGGCGGCTCGATAACTTCTGACGGTAAAGCCCGCCACTGTCTCACAATCCTCCACCAACCCGGACTTGGCCCCCGTGGTGGAGTATGGCCTAACCTTTCTGCAATGCAGAAAGAGAACCGTGCCCCAGCAGTGGGGACAATCGGGGAAATACAAGGGTTGATAACGATATGCCCCAGAGCGAATGTTCACGCCACGGTCCCAGAGCGACCCAGCTCTCGTATAAAAGCTCTGCCTAGCTTCCCCAGACGCAAGAGGAAAATATGATTACTCACTTCATAACAGCCATGGCGTAATCAAAACCGGATTCGTCTTGAGTTTTTCTCGTAATACCCATTGCGGTTTCTGAAAAAAAAAAAAAAAGGTACGATTCCAGATATTTGCTCCGTAATTACAAAGGAAATGCTATTGACCGTATATTTTGAAGAACAATGAATGATGCATCATTAGGTGCAGTTAATTATTCAATTAATTGGAATCAATTAGGTATGCACCTAACAATAACGCATTCACATTGCAGCTGACGAACATGGGATCAGGACCTTTGCACAGAATTGCGCATCGCTTTTGTTCTGTGACTTTCTTTTGTTTGCGATTCATTTGACTTTATAAGTGTATTGAATATTTACCTACTGACTGTGACGAGTAGGGATTTTTTTATTTACCGGAGAGTACTACTACTACATTTATCACGTATATAGATTACTTTACGGAATGGGAGTGGTAGTAGCGTATAGATAGAACGCTAGCCTCATATTCGGGAGGTGGTGGGTTAGAACCCCGGCATGTAGATAGATAGATAGATAGATAGAGAATACTTTATTGTATCAAGGACTTTGTATCCTAAGTTACATACATTCGTGAATGAGTAGTGGCTACACCACTTCCTAATGCTGAAGAAAAACATTGTGAGGAAACTCAAGTGTTTGTAGTAGTTCAGCGCTTGCTATGTACAATAGTGTGGAAATTTTAGCTTTAACTAAACTACGTTACGGATTTTTTTGACGAAGATTAGTTCTCCCTGATGATAGTTTATATATATTCGTCTCTAGTTTATGCAGATATAGGTATGTTACCTAAAAGTATATCCACTGTGACTCCGCTCATATGATCGTGAACGTCGAAGGTCTTCCCAATCTCCGGTCGCATTTTCTCAACGACGTTTTTGCTGTTTTGATTAAAAACGTTTACGAACGACTTCAGAATGTTAATGTGGAACGTTGGCGCGATCATCTTGCGATGAGACCGCCATTTACTACCTGAAAAAAGGGTAAATATAAATAGGTAAATAAAAATGTAAATGTATAAGGGCGGGCATATACAGTCAGAATTCCGTTTCGGAATTTCGATACAGAATTCCGTGAACATCATACACATAATTATATTTTGTACTGCAGTTTAGAACACAGCTTAGTTGAGAGAGTTGTAACTGTTGATTTAAGCCTTTTGTTTCATTCTATATGGTCAACGACTTTCTGATGTGGCTGTGTCTTGCTGAAATAAGGTGCATGGTAGTGGTTCTAAAAATAAATATCAACACGATTGAGAGATTTAATTGACTCCGTCTGCCATGACGATCTGAGTTTAATAAATTTTTATTTAAATTAAAATTATTACCAGAACAAGTCCAATCCAATTGTAACGAAATATTTTAGTTCACAATTTAATTTGTATAGGCGTACCAATAGAATTGGCTTTTTGTGCCTATATTTAGATTGTCACATACGAGTATAATAGAGTGAAATGCCAGAAAGAGCTGGAGGGGGGCGATCTTGCAGTTGAAGTTTGGTTTTTTACACCCAAATGTGTGAAGAAGAGAGAAGAATAAAAGTTTATTGAACAGATATTATAGCGCCATAGCGCCCTGTCTTCAGCTTGCCGCATCCAGCATCTGCGGGCGCGGATGGCGCTATGGCGCTCATTAGGGGAGGTCTATATCCAGCAGTGGACTACATATTATAGCCTGAAGGAGAAGAAGAAGAACAGGTATCATCATCATCGGTGTCGGCCTAGAGAATAGCACCAAACCAATTCTTCCCGCGGGTGTTGTAAAAGGCGACTAAGGGAAACAAACCGGGGGGTGGGCAGCAGCGCCCCCTGCAGTACAATTCCACCGAACTGCGATACCCAAGCCGCATTCCCAGCGTGGGGATTATGGGCATTACCCCCTATGATAGCACAACGTGGCGCTCTTTAGGGTAGGGCTATGTCCATCAGTGGACTAGTATAACCTGACGACGACGACGACGACGAACAGAAGACAAATTACATTAATGTATACAGTAGCGCCCACACTTGGCATAACCTGTATCGTGGGTATTAATGCTCTAAATAAAGATTAAATGGTAATTCAATAATACTAGTAGAATTGTTTTCTGGTGTGTACAATAAAGAGTTCTAATCTAATCTAATCATCATGAAAAATGATTAAAGCGACAGATCTAGTGGTTCTGATCGATGAAAGGATTTACAATACACCTGAAAGGCCACTGAATACTTACCAGAGCTGATCAGCAATCCTTCACCAAGCCATGGCTTGAAGAATCGGTACTCTGAGGCCTTATCGATGTGGACCTGGCTGTTCAGGATGATCTCTACATCATCAGCGTCGGTGAGGAAGATGATGAGCTTAGAGCCAATCCAGCCCCTGATCACATTGCCGTAGATCTCTGCGTACTCCAGGGCTAGCTTGACCAGTTCTGTTGTGAAAGAAAAAGTAAGGAGGTGTAATAATGCAGCCTATAAACGCCCTAGTGTAGAGCACAGGCGTTCTCTTAAAGAGAGCAATACCACAATGCGCGATTCTCGATTTCAAGCGCTGGCGTATGTCACCACCGCAGGTTCTCAGGTTTCATGACAATGTTGACTTTGCATGGTCGTATTTCGGGATGAGCCCCGAAATTACGAACAATGCAATTACAAATTTAGAACTCGCGAAGAAAATGTCATGTTTATAAAAAGAGATTTTGTTACACCCTGTATATAACGGTGTAGTTTGTGCATCGTGATTTCTTTTCTTCAGGATTACAAGCGTAACTTTGTCTATCAGAGTCGATTTAAAATTTTCACTAGCCTTCATCTGGCCAGGGTTATGTTTAGATATTTCATTTAACTTCAGTTGGTTGTAAAAAAAGAATACAAAAGTAAATCTCGCGCCTCAAAGGCTTACAATCAACAATACAGAAGTACTTTCACAATTATATGATAAGTTAAGAATATTCTTTATTGTACATCACATGATATAAAACATGTAAAAATACAGTGTACAATTGGCAGCCTTATTGCTGAAATCAATTCCTTGCAGACAACCTCACTACGGAAAGTTCAAGAACCGTCCGTTGAACCGATCCAAGGAAAGAATCTGCTTTGGATCGGTTCAACAAACAAGGTCCAAATTCAATAAACGCATTGTAGTACAATGCCAACAGCATGTAAGTAATAGTTTTAATTTCATAGTCGCTTGAAGTCTACGCGCGCACATGCGTTCGACTGTCTAGGCATCGATGGGCTGAAAAAACAAGACACGTGACCCGACCCTTGGAGTACTATATTATAATAATGCACTAAGAGAATCAAAAAGTGCTGGAGGGTAAAATGTGTACTTGTTCAATAGAGTTATATTAGTACGGTAATGATCGTTTCATTCAGTGCTACACAAGAAATAAGTCTCGCGGATGTACCTGCGCAGATGACCAAATTTTGGATGTGCGGCAAGGTGATCGACCAATCAGATAGTTTCATTTTATGGCAGGCCGCGCGCCTTTGTTGCTATTGGTTGATTCAACGTAATCGATGCAGGTGACTATTAGTTTGGCAATATTAGCGTGAGCGAAATAGGTAGCGCTACTGCGGCAATCAATTCTGCACCTTAACCGTATCGGTTAAAGATCATGTTGAATGTACTAATAGCTTCGGGTACTTTCGTTACACTTCTTCCTAGTCTGCGTGAACGTAGATACTCGAAGGGACTTTTATGATGTGTAGTACTGTACTATCGGTAGTCTAGTAATCAATCGAATTGCTATCAACCCGTTCTACTTAACTCGGCGCCTCGCGCGATTCGATCTTCTTCGCGAGAGATTTTTATTGAATTTGCGCGGGTTATACCCCTGGAATAACATTGTACTGTTATTGCTTTGTAGTCAACCATTGTCGTGCTTATATCATTCTATTGAAAAACTATGCAAGTATTAGACTCTAGGGCCTGGTCCTATGCTGCGTTTGCCAGTACATGGTCTCTAGTCGAAAATCTTTGTACCAAATCTGCTATCTGTTCTGTGATCAGCTGACCACTTCAACTCACTAACATGAGATGTCTACAGGCTGCTAATATACAATTAAAAAGTAACTTACGGTCGGGCTTCAACCCGAGTAGCATAAGAGCGTTCCCGAACAGGGGTACCGAGAAGGGCCCCGGGATCTTGTTCCCGAGCTTAAACAGCCTTGACTGCTGTTGCCACCGATACAGCAACCACAGAGTTGATGCGAGGAACAGCAGGGGGTAGAACACCAGCCGAGAGCTGTAGGCGTGCCCGGAGGCCTCGTCCACTGGCGAAGCTGACATTTTCTGTTGAAATTTGGTAGTAAGAAAATATGTAATTCACTTATAAGCATAACATTTCACACACCCATACTGATACACGCATACACAAAAACAAACACGTTTTATTGAAGTAATTTTGCATGAGATTATTAAAATGTGATAAATTGAAAAGTAACATAAATTAAGTGATGATAAACCGCTTGTAGCTCCGGGTAACCTGAGTGATATTAAACGATCACAAAAGTTAAGCAAGACAGGGCGCTTTCAGTGCATGGATCGGTAAACCGTCTATGACTAACGCTAGTGGCATTATTTCCGAGCGTTTCCGTGCTTCGCAAGGCACGTTAAGCAGTTGGTGCCGGCTGCCGTCGATAGATGGCAGTCGTTAAGCCAAGACAGAGGCCTTAGGATGGCTTGAAAACTTTTGACAATAAGACCAGCCACTAGTCTTGTAAGCCTCCACCCCCTCCGCCCCCGTGGTGGAGTATGGCCTATACCTTCCTCAGGGAAGAGACCCGTGCCCCTCGGTGGGGACATAATGGGTTGATGACGATGATATTGAAGTGATGATGATGATGATGAGCATAGTGGCAAAAAGTGATCTTTGTATAAAAACAGTGTGTATTAAAACTTCACGTTCATCGAAAATCTAAAGCCAAAAAAGCGTATTATGGTGACAATTCGAAGTTTATTACGTAGCCAGAGTCGTCTTACTAGTTAATCTATAGGTACATTTCTCGACGTTGCAATGTAGATCTAATTGTCATAGTAAACAACGAATTATAGTTCAATAAAACAGGCCTCTGGACTAACACCATCTGCAGGAAAGTCTATTTTACGCATTGTGTAAAACGTCGTTACATTTTTTTTATTTGGAACCTCGACCTATTTTGTATCTCCAAGCCGTGCTGCCATGTTTATTTCTATCTTGAAATATTTGTGAGTCTGATGTAGATATTACCTAATAGAACATGTGTAATTGTTCACCTATTTTAACCCAATTTATTCTATTCATGTCCCTCACATTTTAATGTGTATTAAGATATAAAAAGTCAGAAAGCATTAGAAATACGTTGTATATGAAACAGAGTATTGTTCTGTGTCTTTTAATAAGTGACTTGTTTCTTTAATTTTGATTTTTTTTCTACAACAACAAAAATTACATGAGCGTTAATTTTTTTGTAACGGCCTGTTAAGTACCTACTTAATGTACCTATATAAAGTTTAATCGAATGTTTCCGGAGGACCATGGTTTCAACTATATCAGTGTGTCATCCATGGTTTTATATCTATCTATTTGATGTTCGCGTAAGAAATTTGTAGACATGTCAAACCTCTAATATTCTAAAAGCAAACAGACTGTAGGTAAGTACGAGTACTTTAATGATTTTTGGAGCATAATGCTCACGGCGCGGCGTGAACAATTAGTTGTGGGATTTGCGTGAGCAAACGCTATATTGGCAATCAACGTCTTAGCTCCGTAAATCTGTAACTTGCTTTATTTTCTTATAAATCAGTATTGCCAGTCTCACAATAAACGAAAACTACTAAAACACAAAGAAAGGACATTTAAAATAATTAATTATCCTACATATTTAGGATTATTAATATTTAGCAACTTTTGAACCTATCTAGAGATTTTGTACTTTTATATTTTATTTTTTACGCTTGGTTACCATCGCGGATAGGCGAATTCAAGCGCTGAGGTATGTAAACACCTTAAAGTTACCGAATGGTACTGTTACTTCAACTGCGAAACAATACCATTTTTTTAATGTTTTGTCTGTCGGTTTGATATTCATTTGTACGTGGATCACGAATAAAATAATTCGCTGATGTCGTTTACGATGACAGTACAAATAAAGACTGATGTGAATGAAACTTAAATACGTCATTGCGTAACATTGTGTTTACAGCGGAACAATAAATAGACCACGTTTCATCGAAGTCGGTTGAGTAATACAGCTTGACCCCTGTTCAGTAGCTAAGCGGCCTTCTAATATACGTTGATTTGTAATTTTGTCATAAGAAATAGATATAACTTTTAGTTTTGTGGAACGCAGCCCAAGTTTAATATCTCTTGAGCCGTACGTTCTTATTCACTTGGTTTTTTTTTTAACGTTTGTCATTATGGCGGATTAACAGGTATTAAGTGACATTAAAAACTGAAGTAGTTCAAAAATCCTGAAACGTATCCTTAAGGATATTTAAATTTTTAAAGAAGCAAGCACAGTTTTAAAACTTTGCTTGCTTCTTTAAAATTTTCGCTTTACATCAGAGTAAGATGGTTTAAATTATAGTTACAAGTTTTTTACAAAATCCTATCATCAAGATAAGAAATCATATGATATGAAATGAAATGGTTTTATTCAAAGTAGCGCTAGTTTGCGATACTGCGGCTTAATGAACGATACAAGTCAAACTAGATGTCCAAGAATATTATAAATCCCACCAGAGTTTCTGAAGATAAATTAGAAGGCAAAGGGTGTTGGCGTCTGTTAAAGTTACGCGTATAACACCTTTAAATGGTAAATCTTACTGTGAAACCTATTAGGTATTGTAGTTACTCCTTATAAAATAAAAAATTAAATTATTATGAAACAGACCCGATAGCTTATTTTCGTTAGGTTAAGATAAATGTGTTTGTAATTGTGTACCGAACACATACACAAATGGAATTAAGATTGCTGTATCGCTGATAGATCGCTAATGTTACGATTAAACCATGTACTTGTTGTGTTACATTTTGTGAGTTAGGTAGGTATTTATTTTATTTTATTATCTTTCTTCATTGCTGAAATCAAAGTTTTACGTTTAATACGATTGGGGAATACCCCAATCGTATTTAATGTTTACAAGTTTATTTAATTAAGTTCAACAATCCCCAAATTTAACAACAACCATAACAAGACTTAAACTTGTCTACTCACGTGATGTTAATGTAGCTACTATGCCTACACAGTGAAGTCTAAGTTAAAACTCCACTAGAAACACGAAAACAATGCAACCATTTGAAAGTAAAACTTTTGTACAAATTATTAAATGAATGCCACAAAATCCTGACAAATTGTAATCGTCTAACTCAAATTACATCAAAATAGTATGGAATTTGATGATTTGCGTTCGTTTGATGAGCGTTCCGCTTAGGATGTGGTACGCAAAATTAGGCCCCAGGTCCCTGTTACAACTATAATTCATGGTTAACATGCCAATTTGATGTAGATTGCAAAGTCAATCAACCCACAGATTCACAAGTAGGTTACTCGGCTCCGAAATGTACATCGCAATGTACTTTCATGACATAGGCCCTAGCCGTCAACCGAAGAGATTAATCATGGTGAGTAAAGATCTAGGTCGTGAGAATTCAAGTAATGATTGCGCAATTATGTTAAAAATGCACACTTAATTTATTTTTAGTGACCTTAATTTCAAAAACATTACACCGTCGTGCACGAACCAAGTAAATATGATATAATGTTTGAAATTTATTTATATTTTGTTTACCTGGCGAGGCTGACAGCAAACCTTAGCTGAAGAGTGAACTACGTCGAGTGGTGAACAGGGAATCGGAAACGCAATGAAATACAGCTCCCTTGTATTTGCATAGCGTCATATTTATAAATGAATTTTAATTACCCTTTTTTACATTACTATAGTGCGTTAAGGGGAAGAATTATTTTGAGCTCGCAGTTGTCACTTATTACAATTCAATTTATGGTTGACTTAAAAGCCTCATCTCTCGTATTTATAAATTTCTAGCTGTTTGTGTATTTATAAATTACTAGTTTAAAATAAAACTACGGTTGAATGGAAATTGAAGATCGTTTTTATTATTGTTTTTAATCGCCAATGAATCTTAGAATAGAAGATATTAGAATTTGTGAAGAAACAGTAATTAAAACACTCAGGCTGTTTGTTTGGCTGTCGTGTTTTCTGTTGGCTAGGCCGAGTAAGCTGGCAGAATGGCATAAATGCTGGAAAAGCTTACTGAATCTAAACAGAACGTAACGATTTCCTTTAAAATAACTCTAATTAACTGGACAGCTGTGCCGGCGGCCAGCTATTCTAAAGAAGTTGTTATATTACATATCGAATAGGACATGTGATAAATTACCCTTTTCTTGCTCACTGTTTCATTTTTCAAAAAATTATGAAACCAATCCGAAGTTAAAAATTCTAGATGTACTCAAAAAGCTAGATGTCGACTCCTAAGAACGTTTTTTAGCAGCTACGAAGGTTCTGATAGTTTCTGTTAAAGACCCATCTCGAAACGAATTATTGACTCTTATGGACCGTTAGTTAGACTACGTAAAAAAGGGCAGATTGTGATTGGATAGTAGTAGTACTTACTAATAACCTTAATTTTTGGTAACACTTGTGATGTGATGTCCTCCACAACGATTCCGTTGACGGCGACACCTTGACAATTATAGATTTATAGATTTAGACCCGAGCATGCGCACGGGCGTGAGATACAAATCCCAATTTGGTTTTAAGTGTACGGTCACAGCTGACGCAATAAAGTTGACCGGCTGAGTTAAATGTGTAATTGTAGGAGGGCTTAGGACGAGTTTTCAGAGTCTGGCGTTTGGCATCGAGGTCTGCATGACGCGCTTGTTCAAAAGCAGCGGTGCCTTCGGTAATAGCTTTTCGCCATTCCGGTCTTAGCTCGGCGTGGGAGACCACGTCTTGACTGATATTTTGCTCGAGACTAGGTGGCGCTTCAAGACATCTTTATACCGAAGGTATTGACCACCTACTGTGCGTTTTCCGCAACTAAGCTGAGAGTAAAAAACAGCCTTCGGCAGTCTCGAAGAGTTCATCCGCACCACGTGTCCGTACCACCTCAGTTGTCCCTTCATTAAGAGGCACTCCATGCCTGTCATTTTAGTTCGCCGTAAAATATCCGTATTAGGAACACGATCCTCCCAGCTCACACGTAAGATTACCCGAAGGCATCTCATGTGAAAAGTGTCAAGGCGCCGAATGTCACCTCTGTAAAGGCACTATGTCTCCGACGCATAAAGCAAAATAAGTAGAATAATTGCTTTGTAAACAAGCATTTTGGTCTGAAGTTTCAAATCGTGTTCCTTCCAAACTCTTTGTTGGAGCTTGCCAAAGGCCGCCGCAGCTCTAGCTATTCGTGTAGACATTTCGGAGTCCAGACGGTTGTCACTACATAATAAGCTCCCGAGGTACCGGAACGATTGCACCTCTTCAAGCCTCTTGCCGTTGAGTGTGAGTGCAACATCACTCGCAGGTCTACCTCTAGCCGGTTGCTTAAGAACCTGGGTTTTAGAAACACTTATCACTAAACCAAAGTTACGACAAGGCTCGTCTAGATTGTCCAGATATTGCTGCAGATGTTCCATACTGTTAGCCATAAGACAAACATTATCGGCATAAAGTACCTCCAAGATGGACAGTTGTGTGACTTTATTTTTGGCTCTGAAACGCGACAAATCAAAGATACTTTTATCGGACCTAACGCTGAGCATAATTTGTCCATTACAGCGCTTTAGAGCTTCCTTCATAACGGCAGCAAAATAGACGGCAAAAAGCGTAGGAGCCATAACGCAACCTTGTTTAACACCGCTCATAACTGGGAAACGGTCCGTGAAGTTGTTCTCATGTTGCACAGTAGCCATCATGCCATC
The DNA here is from genome assembly GCA_934045075.1 of Yponomeuta sedellus. Classification (NCBI taxonomy): domain Eukaryota; kingdom Metazoa; phylum Arthropoda; class Insecta; order Lepidoptera; family Yponomeutidae; genus Yponomeuta; species Yponomeuta sedellus. The sequence continues at coordinate 17,243,595 of OW203722.1, read as the reverse complement.
ATGAAATTCGCGCACTATCTTCACAAACTTTTTGGGACACCCTATTTTCTTTAAAATTATTCAGAGAGCAGCTCTTGGAACTCGGTCGAAGGCTTTCTCTAGATCTACGAAACACATGTAGAGGTCACAGTGTTGTTTCAAGCTTTTTTCTTGGAGCTGTTTAATTACAAAAATTCCATCAACTGTGCCTCTTTTTGGACGAAAGCCATACTGGGTTTCTGGAAGAATTGTCTCTGCCAGTTTGTTCAGCCTCATATTCACAATATGTGAAAGGACTTTGCCTGCTACGCAGATCAAAGATATGCCGCGATATGAGCCACAATCTGACATGTCTCCCTTTTACTTTGTATATCTTGCATATCGAGGCATCTTTCCAGTCTTCTGGTACAGCTTCTAAATCCCATGTTTTCAAGACCAATTCAAACAACCTGTTATGTATGTGTGGTCCCCCGTATTTATATATCTCGGAAGGCAGGCTGTCGGAACCGGGAGTTTTGCCATTCTTTAGTCGCCTTATTGCCTGCATGAACTCGTCAAAAGAAGGTGGATCTTCAAGTTCACTTGACAAGGGCAAGTTTTCAAGTGACTCTAGATAGGCAAGATCGGCACCGTGGCTATTAGGGTTGAGCACTTCTTCGAAGTGTTCCGCCCATCGTGAGAGAACTTCTCGAGGGTCAGTAAGAGAAAACTGGAGCTGTCTGTTTACGTCGAGGACCAAAGACAGTTTTCAACCCCTCAAAGAATTTATCAGTTTGGTTGGAGTCTGCAAATCTCTGAAGTTCCTCAGCTTTTAGCTGCCACCAACGATTCTTTAGGGCCCGCACTTTGCACTTGAGATCTCGCTGAATAACACTCTCCTAAGACATTGTCATATGTAATTAAGTTGTGACCAAGGATGTTTCTTGGTTGTGACCCATAGGGTCCAGATATTTTCGAGCTTCGACTGTACATACTTATTCCATTTCTCTCAATGATAGAGTAAGTAGTAAGTACCATTGGCAAACTTCGCGTTGATATAAAAACGAACCCTATGTTGAAAAAAAAAACAATTTGCTTACTCTTTGTCGCATTAAATGTAAAAATTACTTTGCTAAATTCCGCCATTTTGGTGGAAGTAGTTTTCACATTAATACTTTTATGGATTTCCGCAAACTAACGCCTGATTCCATACAATGATTCTTTGACTTTATGTATGATTAGCTGTCCCGGTGAACTTCAACGGTTGAAAGTGCTACATTTACACCTTGCCAAATTACTTTTTGGTGTAATACGCACAAAAACCCCAAACTATCTGTTCGCAAAACTTAAGTGGTCCACCAGACAGCGGTATGTGCATAAAGAACAAATTCTGACACCGGCGCACCAGACTACGGCGTTTCGTGGCAGTTTCAGATTTGCGGCGTCCAAGTGTTGGAACGACATTCCTCCCCCAATCCGTGAAGCGTCCAGTAGATACGCTTTTGGGCGCAAGCTCAGAGCGTATTTGCTGGAGCTTCAGAAACCGTTGCTCCACTCCCTTCCAACCTCTCGCCGCAAAAACAGACACGAGTCTGTAATCGTATAGTAGGGTTGTGCAACATTGTATAGGTCTATATATCTTGTATTCTTTTTATATTTAAGTATATACATGTGTTCGAATTTATTATATCTAATTACATTTATCTTTATCTCAATATAATTATTAGAGCTAGTTATTTATTTGTGTATAATTTTATTTGTATATTATTGTAGCTTATTCTATCACGTAGTTATCTATCACGTAGTCTATGAAGTATTTAAGTATCTTTTTCATCCTGTATTTATAATACGTTTTCTATTCATATGGGTATTATTCTATATAACATATAAGTATTCTACTCTATACGGTATTATTAATTCTTTAGTATTGTTATTGCCCATGATTATTATTATCGCACCGCAGTCTGTGACGCTCGTGGGGTAGCACATGGCACTGACTGAAAATCAGCGCTGAAGGCTTGTCCATCAGCATATTGCTGAGTCAGCTGCCATTTATATCAGCAGTGACACGCCGTGACCTTTCGTTTTTCTTCGTTCTTTTTGTTTTTTTGTGATTGTTATGTTTAGTAATGTTTTAAATTTGTTACTGTGGCGTGTGAACTGTTTCTATAATAAATGTTCTTCTTCTTCTTCTTCTTCTTCTAAAATAACCGGCTAACACCGTCATTTTGGCATGTCACGTGAAAATGGTTTTATGGAAAAAGGTACTGGAGGAATACGCTAATACCTAGATGTCGAATAATGTTAAGTGATTTTGATAGCGCTTTATAATGTACCTATAAAGCGCGTAGAGAAGCACGATCACAGCTCTACAATCGTGTAGTGTTACGACTCTTACGTAAAACCAAATTCTGCTTGTCTCGGTTCTACGCTTTGCAACAAATAGCTCTATAGATACTGCCAGGCGCTTGGCAATCACAAAGAAATTCAGAAGAGCTGTCTATAAGAAATGTGCTAGCTCTAACATGAGGCCCCATCGCCATGTCCACAATAACGTGATTGCCCAGGATTTCGTGGTCTCCAACACTGTGGAGGGGTCAAACCCTCTAGACAGACAACTATCAATAGTTGTCTGTCGCGCAGTAAGTTTATCTGCCCTGATAGAAGTGAAGCACCAAAACCATCGCCCTCAACTACGACCAGCCAGACGAAGGACCTTACCCACCACATTCCCCCCGCACTACCCCCGCACTAGCCCCGCTACTATCGGATAGACGAAGAACATCCATATCAGCGGAAGCTCCACGCTCTGTTAGGCTCCGACAGCTCGATCCTCAAAACGCCAATATAAGCCATGTTGGCAAAGTGAAGATAGATAAGCCCCTTGAATGTATTCTCAGGATAAGAGGCTCAGCTTCATAACCTACACTTTCAGTTGGTCAGTCGCAGCTGTCGACGACCTGACAATAGTTTTTTTATAACAATTTTCTAAACAAATCTGCTAATTATATTAAATGGGTCTACTCGATATTTTACCTTAATATACGAGTATAACATAATATATAATGTATGAGCATCGCGAATCATTAAGAAATACTAAATCTATTATTATTGCTTTAAACATTTGTTTATTTTATAATAAAACATGACCTAACCAAGCTTAAATCATTTTGCCAAACTGCTAATGTAGTGACATGACATTCAATTTCTTATTCGCATCAAATCACACGAAGTAAAATTTATTGTGTGCATAAACATGACCTTAACAGATATTGATAAGATTATTATAATTACTTGGTCTTTCACCGTTTGACCCAAGAAATTATGTCTTTTCATTGTTTATGAGCATCGATTATTGCGTGCAACGTGTCCACGTCATGAAACAATTGAATTTTTAGCAAATTTCGGAGTGAGTATTTTGATTACGTTCTGTGTGCGAAATTTAATTCAAATCCGGAGGTTATAGACATCAAATCGTTAGATATATAGACAGAGATAGATAACACTTTGTTGCACAGCCAGATAAAAGAATTACAACCATGATTTCTTAAATCTATGTAATGTTATAAATATGGCAGTCGCTCGGAGCGATCTCTTTAAGATCTTTGGATGGAGTGGATTGCATGAAGAGTATAGACGGTGCATGTACACAAATAATAGAATCAAAAATATAATAGCGTCAGCATTAGGCATTATTCTTTTATCAATACTTATAATACAAAACGCTAAGTAACTGGTTGATAGACAACGCACATTCTAAACTTTAATTTTAATTTTAGTTTTAGTCACTACATGTTATTGCGGGTTCGAATCCCGGCATGGGTGAAATTGTTAGCCTCTAAATAGGTTTTTAAATTTGTCCTTAGCACGGGTTAGTGCATTAAAAATAAAAATAGTATAATCATGTGGGTACAGTGATATCATTCCGATGTAAAACCTAACTGCAAAGTAGGTAGTCGGGGCTGTAAGTGATGCAATTTGCTTAAGCCAGATGTTCGCTGCCTGTACGTAATACAGAGAATAGTGTAGAGGTTCGAAATTTCACTGATGCGGGTGAGTCGCCCATTGGCTCAATTGGTAGAGCGCTGGCACGGATAGCCAGAGGTTGCGGGTTCGAATTTTGTGAAATTTCTAGCCTCTAAATAGGTTTTTAAATTTGTCCTTAGCACGGGTTAGTGCATTAAAAATAAAAATAGTATACAAATAAACATTTTCATTTCATTTTCATTTCATTTCGTTTCGTTTCTTTTCGTTTCGTTTCGTTTCGTTTCGTTTCGTTTCGTTTCGTTTCGTTTCGTTTCGTTTCGTTTCGTTTCGTTTCGTTTCGTTTCGTTTCGTTTCGTTTCGTTTCGTTTCGTTTCGTTTCGTTTCGTTTCGTTTCGTTTCGTTTCGTTTCGTTTCGTTTCGTTTCGTTTCGTTTCGTTTCGTTTCGTTTCGTTTCGTTTCGTTTCGTTTCGTTTCGTTTCGTTTCGTTTCGTTTCGTTTCGTTTCGTTTCGTTTCGTTTCGTTTCGTTTCGTTTCGTTTCGTTTCGTTTCGTTTCGTTTCGTTTCGTTTCGTTTCGTTTCGTTTCGTATCGTTCCGTTCCGTTCCGTTCCGTTCCGTTCCGTTCCGTTCCGTTCCGTTCCGTTCCGTTCCGTTCCGTTCCGTTCCGTTCCGTTCCGTTCCGTTCCGTTCCGTACCGTACCGTTCCGTTCCGTTCCGTTCCGTTCCGTACCTTTCCGTTCCGTTCCGTTCCGTTCCGTTCCGTACCGTTCCGTTCCGTTCCGTTCCGTTCCGTTCCGTTCCGTTCCGTTCCGTTCCGTTCCGTTCCGTTCCGTTCCGTTCCGTTCCGTTCCGTTCCGTTCCGTTTCATTTCATTTCATATACTATATTTATTTATATGATTTCTGTTACTGTAACTTTTGTGTAAAATAAAGAATATTCTATCTATCTAAACCCGCGTTTTCACGTTCTTAGTACTAGGTGGTAAACTCGGGCTCATTCATCTTAGTAACTATAAATTGTAAACCACTCGGATGGTGGTGTATGTACCTACAGACATCTTGGTTTATTAAGATTTTTGCTTCAGTTTATACGCGTTTTGTTGCTAACGTGTTGTGGCCTAATGGAACCGGGTGATTGGAATCAATCACTTGAAGTAAGCAAAAAGAGGCACGGTCGGGTGCTGGATCACTTGTACTCATAGCATTTTTCCGAGCGCTTCCGTGCTTCGCATGGCACAGTAAGCCGTAGGCGCTATCTGTCATGTAATGGCAGTCGTTAAACCATGTCAGAGGCCTCATGGGCAGCTTGATTACTTCTGAAAGTAAGGCCCGCCACTGCCTTACAATCCTCCGCCGACTTGGCCCCCGAGTATGAACCTACCTGCACTTTCCGCTTCCGTACATCAGCTTGCAATTGCTTTTTGTAATAAGGCCGCCATTTGTACTGTATTTTTATATAATTTCTGTTACTGTAATTTCTGTGTACAATAAAGAATATTCTATCTATCTATCAGCAGTCGGGACATACCAAGGGTTGATATCATCATTATAATCATCACATCCTATATGATAACTATGATAAGATTAAATGATTGCGATCAGTCAACTTTCACCTTAGTTTAGGCTATTTTTATCAGAATGTACTAAGATCGCCAGCACATACGATACGAGTAGCATCTTCGTAGCTAAAATAGGTCACTAGATCCGTGTATAGTCAGATCTAGAAAACCCAACCGTAGGTCTGGATTCTCGAGCGTGATGCAGAGTATATAAAATCCAGGTACTTAAGTACGAAGATTTTTTTAAGTGCCTCTTGGGGCTGTTAAATAATTATACGAAAGACGTGTTGTGGCCTAGTGGAACCGAGTGATTGGAATCAATCACTTGAAGTAAGCAAAAAGAGGCGCGGTCAGGTGCTGGACCACTTGTAGATTTTTTTCCGAGCGCTTCCGTGCTTCGGAATGGAATGGAAGCACGGAAACGCTCGATAAAAAATATATTGTGTTATCACTTGATAACACATATTTTTTTCGTATAATTATAAAGAATCCCATGCCCACTAATTCGGGACTCTTATTTGAATACGATTTGGTAAGCCACTGTGTCGCAATGGGTATCCAAAAAAACGTATGAATAATAACATATTAATTGATAATCATAAAATAAAAAAAACTCAATTTCAAGTTCTGAAAACAGCTTCCCAATATTGATGATTAAACCACGTCCAATATACGCACAAGAAGGTTAACACTAAAACTGTGTTTTCGTGAATGTTAAAATCAGTTTTTTATAGATTAGATTGTAGATGTAGATTAAGAAACTGAAATATACTACTTGTGGACGGCAATTACCACTACTTATGGTATTCCAAATAGGGTTTAGCAGTACAGGCGTAAAGTAATACCATTGTAAAGATCCTTTCGGGAGTCCGGTAACTTTGTTGCTCTGCTGGCTTTCTAGAAAGAGACAGGCTGGCTGGAGTGAGCCCACAGCCCTGCTACGTTGGGCCATTATACAATGGCCCAAATATGGGGCCAAGTGCGGAAACCACAGGACAAACTAACTACGTAAAGTAATGCCAAAAGATACACGGAAGGAATTCTAATTTTGTAGCTTCTTCTTAGTAAATAAAATGACCTAAAAATATGGTCTTACCACGTCTGATGATTACGTAATTCAACGGATAATTTATTATGGAAACCTCATTCTTCGACTCTTCGCCAATCGCCAGGTAGCTCTAGTCTTATAATCAAACGTGTATCGGTTCGCGCTTTATTTTACATCAGTCAGATCTGTACAATACTATACAAGTGGTACAATTGGTCCGATCGATAAGATAATGACAAAAGCGGTAATTTGACATGGAATTAAATTTTAGTACCAGTGTCACCACGGCTTTCGGCTGAGACTTAAGTGAAAATATACCGGGAAGCATACATTTCAAAGTTAACTGATTAGATAAGGTGCCATCAAATGGGATTGCTTTCTTAAAACTGGTTGCTTGTGGTCGCTTGTGATGCAGTAGTGCTTAGTGTCTCATACATGATGGTTGACTCGGCCCAAAGTGAGATGGAGAAGTTATCTAAGAACAATGGTGATGCGACACCGGATTGTGATACGCTGGATAAAGTAAATAGTAACACACCGTTCAGGAGACAGGTAGGTGACAGTTTGTGACTGCCTAAGTTTCTGGTTTGTAGAATATGATAAAGTTATTTGTTTGTTATAACTACAGCACAGTTTTGGGTGTACCTATTTCCATGTGTGTGATGTCCTTGCCTGGTTCCCAGCGTATCCTAGTTTGTGATTATGTTGTGTAAAGGTGATTTATATATAAAAACTCAAGTAAAGTGAACAAGTTGAGTGGCCCCTTCTCGACACGTCAGAAATATGTTTTGTTTATAAGGAACACTTTTGAACGTGCCCAATATTCTACATTTGTTTGTCAATGAGGAAATCATTATGCAATTTGTGCTTATTAGATTAATTTCCTGTTTGTAATCTTAGTGACCGAGGAAGTTCCGATAATGCTACTGTTTTTTGTGTACAAATTGAATCATTTTCATGTTATGTTTCATCACCACATAATGGAAAAACTCCACATAAATTGTGGTGGTAAATAATGTGAACTTATCTCATGATTTCCAAATGTAAACAGTACGTCTAATGATTAACCATCATACTCACCAACTTTGCGCGTTGTAGGCCTCTCATGGCATTAAATTTTTAAACAATTTTTTATACTAAAAACTGGCTTAGCAGATCTAAATGATTTACGGAACACAGCTGGATATATGTTATTTTAACACAAATATAAGTAGCCTAATGTATACCTACTAAACGACATTAGGATATTTGGGCACATTTAGGTAGGTATGTATAAATACGATTATGCGGTAGATTTAATGTGATCGTTGTTATGATTAAAATTAATCTGAGAATATTGATACCTGTGTTGATAACAGTGTCACAAAAATATTATGTAAATAGTAATTTTATTCCATCGAAACGGAGCCCAAAATTAGGGTAATGTGTTTGGCTCTTAAGTCCGTCTCTATGTTTGTCGTAAATCCGTAAGCAGACGTCAGATTTGGTGAAATTTGAATTTGTCGGATTTTGGTCTCAATAGATTTGTCATGTATCTTTAGACTCCATTTTTCTTACTTGTAGTTTAGCTTTTTTTGTACTTTTTATTAATATCTGCTTTATTCTCTGTATTTCCTTTTTTTGTAAAATTACTTAAATTATATTTTTTTCTTTTTTTCCTTATCTCTTTTTCCCATAATTGCTAGAGTGGCGTGATTGTATTAAATTCCCAAACAATAATTTAAAGACCCGGCTGCTGAACCTTTACTAGTAAGCAGGCGAGCGCAATCTCCCTTAGGATATTGAATAGTTCCCGTCTTTAGTAGTTAAAGCTAAACAGATGGGATTTTTAAATATATACTTAACTTATTCCTTATCATGAATGACTCACTAAATTATTCGCAGTACGTATAGGAATATTTAGCAATACGCGATTATAATTCAGTAACCTCAAAACTGCATCAAAATAACACTGAATAACCATATTTATAAACCGAACCGGTCCAGTTCTGTTTGTAAACAATGTCTTAAAAGTCAAAGGGCGTTACTCTCTGTTCGAGAAAAATATATTTGCCTTGCCAAAATGCTTAGCATTACAGACAGGTTTTTAATATTAAAATCGTCAATAATATGTCGTCCGTTTAATATGTTTTATAATATGGGCTCTGGTGTACAATAAAGAATATTCTTATCTTATCTTATCGTCATCAAAATTGTGTATAGAAACTTTATCATCATAACCGGGATCGCAATGAATCAGTTTGACTTTTTTTTAAGATTTTCCCAAAACACCGTGTTTGATTCAGATTTAGCGGATTGAGCAGTGCAGTCGACCATTGATCGAGCTGAGACAACCTTTATATTTTCATTGAAAAATCACCCTTAAAGTAAATAATTAGAGTACACGTATCCCGCAACCTGTTTTAATAAGAAAATATTACCAACTGAAAATAAACTTTGCTGGTGCTTTGTCCCTATTCTCAGTATACAATCTGTAATGTATCAGGAACCATTGAAGTTGTGGGTTTCCTCACGAGATTTTTCTTTCTAGTTGCTAAACAAACAAATACAATTTAACAAAATGTGCGCATGTAACAAAATTCAAGTCAAAGGTACAATCAATAGCACATCGACCTTTTCAATTATGTTGGAATGTCACACTTAATTTCATTCAAGTTAAGCCATTTTTCTTTAAATTTACTAGCATTTGCCGATGTAAATAGGGTCGCATAAATACTGATATGAAGCCTTTCGAAGCTCTGGGTCGAAGGGTGATGCCACTAGCGGTAGTCCGGGATGGGTGACCATCCCGTGACTATCGCTAGTGGCACATTGCAAGGCACGTTAAGCCGTTAATGCCAGCTGTCATGTAATGGCAGTCGTTAAGCCATGTCAGAGGCCTTATATATCAGAGGCTTGATATCTCTGATAGTAAGGCCCGCCACTGTCTTACAATCCTCCACCGACCCAGACTTAATTGGCTCCCGTGGCCTTCCTGCGATGCAGGAGGAGACCCGTGCCCCAGCAATGGAGATGTACAAAGGGTTGATATCAAAGCAGTTAGCGTCACAATGTTCTGGGCCGCAACTGTTTGGTAAAGATTTTGATGAAAATTGTTTTGCCATCGACACGCCAAGAAGATTATCACTAGCAATGTCTTCCATAATAAAACAACTAACTCTTTCGCCTAAACTCTGTACCTTTGTTTTTAATAGTGTAAACAAATTCTTTTCATTTTCTATGTAACTGAGTGCACACACGTGCGCACTACGTGTGTGATGTGCTGTCGGTTATACAATTACGTGCCAGGAATCGAACCCTCAACCACATGCCTGTGAGGCAAGATCTATTGCATCGATGCGCCAACACCGATTAAACACTGTAATAAAGCACAAAGTATATAAACAGGGAATAATGTTTTATTTACACTGATAGATATAAAGGTCATATCTCACACGTGTGCAACGATGTGGAGTCATTGCACTTAATCATAATAGGAATTATTTTCAATTATCATCTTAGTTTCAATGGTTCATTCATGTAAATACGGAGAATATAGGTTAACAATAAATTTGGCAGCTTTTTCAATAATTAAGAAGTAAGAGGTTGTTAGCGTGATTTTTAGTAGGATAACTGTGAATCAAAACATCATGAGGAAACCTAATTCCTAGGAAAACCGATTTCGCACGTCCGATCTGAATCCGATCCAAATTCGTGAAAATTGGGTCCTAAATAGTCGTAGAACTATTTCTACGGTAGTCTACGCACTAGATCCGTCCGACATCCGATGTCTCTTCATCATCCGACAATCTCCGTTTCGGATAAGATTATTTATTAATGGACCGAATCCGAGCTGCGTACGAGAGTGGGTCGTGGTGAGGCATACTGTTTAGTTCTGTTCTGTGTGGCAGTGCATGCTTGCATCATGTTACCCCACGAGTGGAAAACAACCACGTTTATGGGACAGCTTGGATTTACCCCCTGAACTGCTCAGATCAGAGATCGGACTAGTGCGTAAGCAATGTCCGAATTAGGTCCGAGGTATCGAGATTCCCGTATTTTCACGGATTCGGATCGGACGTTCTGAGACAGAGTGTTTACGGTATACACCTAGCACAAAATGACCCAGATATGGTGGACACACATCTCTCGCTTTGAGAAAATGCTATGTGCCCGCATTGAAGCGTATGCTTATAGTAAGTTAGCAAGTTAGCGAATAACATACGTAATTTGCAATTGTTAATTATACTTTATTGCACACGAAACATTAAACGGGGCATTACATAAGACATAACACGTAAAACGGCGAGCTTATCTATGTAAGAGATTTCTTTCAGCAAACATTTTTTCACTTTTATTGCAGTTGTACTTTTTTATTCTTTTGTGTAACGTGATGAATATTATTAAATTAATCACGGATTAAATTACTTGATTTAAATAACGGATTAACTTTATCCGTAGATTTCTGTGCTGTTAAGCATTCGTTTCACCATTTTCAGCACATTAGCATGTTAGTCAGGCACTGTTCATAAAGTTTTGTTCTAAACGCTACACGTTATTTTTGTTCGTAGACAGTCATTTAAAACCTTCACGGCGTTAAACGGCAGCCTTCACGCGGCGGCCCCAGAGTGCTTAGTGCGAGTTTTTTAACTACTCGATCGCGTTAACGTGGGTTAGTATCAGATGATCGTAAAAGCAACTGGTCACGGCATCAACTTGTCCTAAAATCATTTCGACGAAATTGCAACTAGACTAAAAAGTAACTCGTCTATGAAGCAAATCGTCAGAAAATTATTTTGTCTACTGCCCTATAATCTATTCGACTTAAATTTGATTGGTCTAAATAGTTGGTCGCCTGTTAAGCAACTCGTCTTAAAAAACAAGTGATCTACATAGTTGGTCGCCCGTGAAGCAACTCGTCTTAAATGGGTGTCGGGTAACATTAATCCTGTTTCAATCATACCTGAGCCTTCAGATTAAGAAGTATGACTGTAAATGAGTAAAAATGGGAAAATCTGAGGCAAAATTCAGACTTATTCGGTGAAGTTTTGTTGAGGAAACGTAGAAATATTTTAAGTACCTACACTTATCTACACGGGAGCGCGTACTTTCTGAAAACTTCTCTACTTTATTAATACTTTTTCGTAGAAATAAATAAAAAGAACAAAAGTAATATTAAATCAATCAGTATAATGCTCCTGCGATGCAGGAAGAGACCCGTGCTCCAGCAGTGGGGAAAAACAAGGGTTGATAACGAATCAGTATAATAACTAGTTTGAAAAAGATAAGATAAGAACAAAAACACACCTTTTTAAAACTTAACGCATTTTCTCTTACAAACACATCATTTTGCCTAAATGATCTGATGAAAATGAACATTAAATAAAACAAATAAATTATATTTGGCCTAAATTCAAATTTCTTTTTATGTCCGATATAACTATTAAAAATTCATGTGCCGAAATTCAACCAAATAACTATTCTGTGTTTCTGACGAGTTGCTTTTGAGACCAATAACTTTTTAGCTGAATTGCGAATTTGTCCAGGTGATTTTAAGACGATTATCTATAGAGACCAGTTACTTCATGGGCAACCTCATAATTTGTCTAACGGATTTCTGACGAGTTGCTTCATAGACGAGTTACTTTTTAGTCTAGTTGCAATTTCGTCATGATGATTTTAGGACAAGTTGATGCCTGGACCAAATGCTTTTACGACTATCTGATACTAACCCGTTAACGTAAACTCATATTTCTATGGCATCGAGGAAGCGCCACCTAGCGACAAGTATGGAAATCAAAATTGCTGAGTGCGAGTTGTAATGGTTTACGTTGAGAAGTGAACACATTTACCAGCCAAAACATGAATAAACGCGAGTGAGAGTTGTACTGTGACAGCGTTTTGCCAGTTCGAACGGTTTACTTACTCGTACTCACTACTCAATGCTCGATTAACGCGGTAGTAAAGTTATTCGATTGGATCTGTCAAACTCACACTAAGCACTCAGGACGTCACTCGAGTTAGTGCGGGAAGAAAAGGTGTACAGTTTTATTTTTGTTTTAGACGGTGATATCTTTGGGTACATTCATGTTAACTTTGGGAGCGGGAGCCACGGCTGGATTTTCCGCCGTCCTAATACCCCAGCTGCAGGAAACCAAGTTTCACGGACACAAGTTTAACACCGAACTGATCTCGTGGGTGGGTATGTGATTTAAAACTTTTTTGGAACTTAAATTACGTGATGACTGTCTTAATTCTAGGATTGGCGGAATAAGTCAAAATGACATCAAATTTTATTTATAACAGGGCCAATTTCTGAATTGAGAATTTTGCTAAGTAAATACTTAACTGTAGTGCTGCCTCTTCGAATTTCTCAGAAAAGAGCGTGACAGAATGCTACTTAAATATTTACTAAGTGAACTTCAAATTTCAATAGAGATCGTGGTTGGATCATACCTGCAGCATGGGAACCAGTGCTTAAGAGCATGACCCCCTTGTTAAAAGTGTGACTGTAGAATTAATTTTAATTTAAATTAATTAATAATCAATATTTTTTAGTCATAAAAAATAATTGGTTTATAGATTTAATTATATTCTTTTTAATGCACTAACCCGTGCTAAGGACTCTTTTAAAAATTTCACTGATGCCAGTAAGTTGCTCATTAGCTCAGTTGGGAGAGCGCTGACACGGTTAGCCAGAGGTCGCGGGCTCGAGTCCCGGCATGGGTGTAATTTTTGCCTCTAAATAGGTTTTTATAGATTTAATTTTAACTTCAATTACTAATAATCAATATTGCCGACTTTATATAAAATAATTGGTTTGCCTATTTTGGAACATAATTTCATGATTTCTTTTGTAATTTTTGCCGAGGGGCCAAACTTTTAAATCAACTTTTTTTATTTCCGATAAGATTATCCGTCGGGAACTATACCTGATTTCTTACAGTCTCTCTTTCAAACATTCTTTATATGTTTTAATTTTTAAAATGGAAAATATTTCTTAAAGTGTACTATATAGATAATTATATTATAATTCATGAACTTTTATTATTTTTGCAGCGGCCATGTCTTCACTACCACTATTCTTCGGTAACATAATATCTGGTTACCTAATGGAAAGATTTGGACGGAGAACGTCACAAATAATGTTATCGGTGCCGTTTGTGGCCGGATGGGCTGTCATCGGATTTGCGAACAACATTTACTTGATTCTTTTGGGACGATTTCTAACTGGATTCTGCCAAGGTTGGCTGGGTCCGCTTGGCCCAGTATTTATTGGAGAACTCAGCACACCCATCTACAGAGGATTCTTTTTAGCAGGTCTCTCCTTGGCTATTGCCACAGGAGTGTTGATGTCACACGTTTTTGGAACCTTTCTGCATTGGAGTTTAGCCTCATTATTGTGTGGCGTATTTCCGTTGATCGGTGGAATAATTATATACTACGCGCCAGAGTCTCCAAGTTGGCTAGCGTCTAGAGGAAGAATCGATGAATGCATAAAATCATTTCAATGGTACAGAGGAGTATCTCCTGATAACAAGGCGGAACTCGATAGGATGATCGCCGAACAACTAAAACGAGATAAAACAATGAGCAAGATGAAAGTACTAAAAGCTAGCTTGAAGAAGCCAGAGTTTTGGAAACCTATGTGCATTATGACAGTATTCTTTGTAGTGACACAATTATCAGGAGTTAATGTAATCTGTGCGTATACGCCGATAATGATGAAACAGTTACTTGGAAGTGACAAGAATGCCTTTAAAGCTATGATAGGAATTGACATTTTGAGATGTGTATCCCTAGCTACTGCCTGTGTGCTACTCAGAAGGCTAGGCAGGCGACCAATGGCGATATTCAGTGGAGTTTTAACGTCGCTATCACTAATAGCTTTGGCGGTCTATTTATATTTAGTTGATACACATACAATAAGGCACTTATCGCCGTTTGTCTCCTTAGGATTGATGGGATTCTACATGATTGTTTCAAACTTAGGAATAGTGCCTTTGCCGTGGAATATGGTGGGTGAATTATTCGCCACGGCTACTAAAGGTATAGGGTCAGGCATCAGTGTCATGATGACTTCAATTTCATTCTTTGGAACAGTGAAGACTGCACCTGGTCTTTTTGATAGCATAGGGTACCATGGCACTTATCTGTTCTATGGTATATCTACTCTATTAGGGACCGTGTTTCTAATATTGTTCTTACCTGAAACAAGGGGCAAGACTCTATTGCAAGTTGAGGAACAATTCAGACATGGAAAGAAAAGTAGGACGAAAGAAGAGGAACTAAAAAGTCTATCCAATGCTTGAATCAATATCTGTAAGCTAGTAAATAATTAACTTGAAAATATTGAATATTGTCGTTTAAATGGAGCGTGGAAGTGCATTTATGTTATGAATCCAAGTTAATAACTAATAACTTATCGATAAATAAACGCTAATCACTTAAAGGCTGATGAAATCAGTTCAAGTCAAGTATGTTTTAAGTACAATTAACTGTACTGATAAGTGTGATGGCTAATAAAAACATTGCCTATTTGAAGCAAATAGGATTGATATTCAGGATACTAAATAATAGATATTAAATAATGTATGTTAATTACGTAAATAAAACTAATTCTCACGTGTTTGTAAGGATGGAAAGTTTGTATTTATTTAGTTATTTGATTACACAATAATTGAAGAAGATAGTGAGGTTATTAAAAAGCATATGAATTTTGTTTTTTTTTAAACTGGGTTTTTATTACCTAATATGACATGATACAATATGACATTTCCTCCGTGAAGAACAGGACATATGATGTTGTTAACAATGTTTTTAAAATGCACCCCTCGATAATGCAGAAAAACAGAGGTCTATTTCACAGTCCGTTTCTCGTGTCAAGTGGCGCGGCACGTGTCCTGTAGGTGCTTAATTATGGATTTCTTCCTGTATTGTGACACGTGGCTAGGTTGGCCGTGACTGAGCCCTCCGAGATTCGCCTACATCTGCGACAGGCGTTTTTTCACCAACTCCTCTGGGTTCTCACGAACGCGACCAGTTTTTGTCGGGGATTGACAAAAACCGCCGCAGAACATCTGGGCTTGGTGGTTATTTTAAGAGTTTATGAAGTGCAGTGTCAGAAAGTCGTTAAAGAAAGTCAAAAAAAGCAGTCGCATTGGAAACGTAATGTTTGAAGGAATACTCGTATATTTCTTTCTGTCATTGACTGAGTAAAAAAATATTGCACATAAAATTGTACAATACGGTGGACTTAATGACTTCAGTAAATTCTGCACGTCGATCGGGAGAGGTGGTAGAAAGGGTTCGTACTCCCGGAAAAAAAGAGAAAATATACTTTAAAAACATGCTTATAGAAGTTTTGACAAACATTTCTTGTACATAAAAGAACGTGTGGATTGTATGTTTTCATGTTAAGTCTGATGAACAAACTAGTTACCCTTATACACAAACGTTCTTTTTCTCGCTGTGAACTTCAAGTTTGTGAAGTTCTGCGACATATTATTAGGTCTTTGCCTAAAGTTGAAAGCCGATCAACGTTTACCAACATAACTCCACAGAGTACAAATATGATGGTCGATGTATTGTTGACAGTACTATTTAAAAGATTTGTAATCTATGAAGTTATTGATACTGATTTCACAATTATTTATTTATCTTTCTTGTAGCTACCCAGGTAATAACAATATTGGGCTCGATAACATCGTGGTTCGGAGTCCGAATTGAGTTACGTAATTGTCTAATTAATTACGTAACAGTACTCGTGCTCTTATCTGCCTCAGTCTTGCCTCAGTCTGTATTTCCTCAGTTTGGCCTCAGACTGGGTTTATTCCCAAGTTTGTGATGTTCTTGCCTGATTACCAGGGTGCAATGTTGTTGGAGCAGGGCAAATGATTGTATTGTTTTATTATTATTTGTTGTCTAGAATCAAGATATTCTTTCGGGAATGCTTTTCCTAAAGTCACACCCAATTGACTGGTCTCACATTGAACTATTACAATGCACACGACACATGACACGATAAGACATCATCTGACTGGTAGGGCGAGATAAATAGTCGTTGCTTAGCCCAAGTCCGTGCTCAAGCTTCCCTAAGCATTACTTCAGGCTAACTTAGCTAAGCATCAAAGTAGACGTTTGCTTAGCTAACCATGTTCTTAGGCCAATGCTAAGAATTAGTCCGGGTTTCGCGACTAAAAGAGTGCTAAAGTACTGTCTATGATAGACAAATCGATTCTTAAGCAAGTGCTTTCGCTAAGACTCGTTCTTAGAAGCGACTATTTATCTCGCCCTTAGTGTCATACTAAAATAAACATTTTATTTCACGAGGTGCAAGCAAACTAACACACACACACACACAAATTAAGTACTTACGCATGCAGCAACCTATATTATTTTTCCCTTTATTGTTTTCTAATAATTATATTGCACATACCAGTAATATGCCAGTAATAATTTCTTTTAAATATTATTAATATTATAAACTATTTAAATAGGTTTTTAAATAATTTCTTATATACTCGAATTAAGAATTTTCAAAAACTGTATTTGAGAATAAAATGGTTTATAAGTTAGTGAGGGCCTGGAGATCTGTCACACATACAGTACCTTTCCTAGCATAAACTCCAGCCATGAGTACTTCCGTGTGAAGAATGAGTACCTACTAGCCCAACAATGTCGTACAGTTACTGTTAACGTCCAACGTGACACTGGCCAATAATTGGTCCCTTTTGGCGTTCAGACAAAGAGTGCATCAATTGATTGCCTTATTTCCCTGTCAAGCAGTTCCTGTGTATTCATTTGCGTATTACAACTAGGTACTTACACACGCAGTGAGGCGACCGATGCATTCTTGGCTTTATTATTAAGATAATAAGGATGGTAAAGGTAGCGAGTGTCCGCATGGCCATCGGTAGCAGCGATGCGCTATCGAGGGTTGATTAAGGCGGAACGAATGTTTTAATATTTTACAATAAGCGCACGTGGCCAAACGGAAACGGCACACGTGGTACCAATTAGAGGAAAAGGTTGGGTAAAAAGTGAATCTACATTCTCTAGGGCCACGATTCCACCCTTTAGTTAGTTGTGGGCGGGGTAAGGGAAGCGGATGTCAGTCTGAAGTGAAACAAACGTGATGATTTTGTTAATAAAAAAACACATATAAAAAAAGGTGTCCGAATCGGAGATATTTAGTAATCGGTTTTCCTATAGTACCTAGGTAATTTTATTTGTGTAAGTTTTAAGCAGCTGTAAGAGAGCTGCTTAAAACGGCTTTGCATATATAGCTAAGAAGCCAATGTATTTATCTTATGACTTGATTTACTAAAAGAAAAAATGCGCGCAAAGGACGCGTAAATTATATATAAGTTACATAAATTATGGTGCTTTTTTCATATCCCGATATTTTTGAACAGATTTACGCGTTGATATGACAAACTTTTACTACACACTGTATACATACTTGCTTGCATACGTGTCATAAACATATCCTCCGTTAATTTTTCAGTCGGGTAAAAGCCGATCTTGCATTCCTTTGCTTAGTGTTTGTAAATATTATTTATCTATAATTTATTTTCTATCCATTTATATAGAGTGACATCGAATTCCATAATTGTAAATACTTAAGAGGGCGCCTCACGAGGTGAATCCCATACCACGCGTACTGTGTGCGTCGCTTGAGGCACTCCCTTTACTAAATTGTACGATAAACGAATGGGAACGAGTAGTAAAGGAAAAACAAGTTATAAAGTCGAATAGGAAATGCGTTGCTCAACGTCTACATATTTTATGCAAACTATGCGCCTATTCACAATAAATCTAGAAGCCGTTTGCGTAGTTACAAATGTTTTTTTACATCGTACGACAAAAGCGCTCGTGGCCTAGTCGAACCGAATGATTGGAATCAATCACTTGAGTTAAGCAGCAAAAGGCGCGGTAAGGTGCAGGATGGGTGACCGTCCAGTGACTACCGCTAGTGGCATTTTTCCGAGCGCTTCCGTGCTTCGCAAGGCACGTTAAGACGTTGGTGCCGAGGCCTCATGGGCGGCTTGATAACTTCTGACAGTAAGACCCGCCACTGTCTTACAACCCTCCACCAACCCGGGCTTGGCCCCCGTGGTGGAGTTTGGCCTAACCTTCCTGCGATGCAGACAGGTTGATATCGAAAACGACAGATTAACTACCTAATCCTAAATAGCCTAGATAAATTCCTAGATTTTATTACGTAATTAAAGAAAAAAAATGACATGACCATTAATCGAGAAACATGATTATTTGTAGCCTATTAACGTTCCATTGCAAGGCACTGGCCTCCTTTCAGAGAGAAAAGACTTGATTATTCAATCGCAAATATTTAATAAAATATTTAATAACGATCACGAAGGTTAAGCAACACAGGGCGCGTTCATTGCATGGATGGGTGACTGTTTATGACTAACTCTAGTGGCATTTTTCGAGCGTTTCCGTGCTTCGCAAGGCACGTTGAGAAGTTGGTGCCGGCTGCCGTCGATCGGTTCCGTTAGGCCACGAGCGCGTCAGCAAGTACCTAGACAATTTATTATCAAGCAAGGCTAATGTTCCTGAATCCACTGTTGACATTTTCTAAAACATTTCCTTACGATGACATATATTTTACGACTATGAAAAGCTTATTTATGTTATGTTAAGTACCCTATACCTACCACGTAAATGTTTTATTATGTTTACGCAGCGTGGTAATACGACCACAATATGGCCATAATTTTAAAAAAAAATATCAACAGCAGACAGAAGTATAGGCGACAGAACATCAATCTTTCACACGCATTAACTCTACTATGAGGTAACTTTATGGAAGATTTTGCATCTAAAAGGTAAAGGTTAACCTGCTGTCAAACGCGAGTAAGAATCAAAAAATGTTTTCCGCAAGCCACTTTCAGAAAATCTCTCGAGAAGTCTTGCTTGACCATTGTTTTAAAACATCACAGTGGCTTACCACGAGATAGATAGATAGAATATTCTTTACGATTACGAGTAACCGACGTAACCGTGGCTTATGGAAGTCTGGCAAAAGGTAAGGAGGTTAATTTATTTATTAATACAAATCACTACCAGGATTTTAGAGTATGGTATGGACCATACTCTGGAATCGTAAAAAAATATATCAGCTATTTCATAACAGTCTTCAATACCTGCTAGAGCGGTTATTTTGGCACTATATAAAGATTGAAAGATTTTTATATGCATCTGTTAGAAAGAAGTTTGCAATGCTTTCACTTCAGACTGGCTGGTATGATAGGATGAAGGATGTTTGAATAGAATGAAAGGGTGTACTTTTTCTATTCGACTGATCTCACTCTTGCTTACGAAATTTTCACGGAATAAATCCACGTCTAAATAAAACAACTTTTATTTAAAGGCGCACTCGTAATAGTATCTTTTTAATACAGTTGCTCAAAAAGTGGCGTATTACAGGGACGTATAGCGTGCGGGATGGGGGCTATTACACACTCGTGCTTTTTTACCTTTACCGCACTCGTGCCTTTTCTTTCCCAACTGTCAAAATAATGTCTATTAAAAAGAAAAACCAACCATGAAGTTTTTACTAAAAAAATTCATAGAAGTTTTTATGAGCTACTAATTTGTTTCAATATCAGATTTAATGATTTGATTGAATGAGTTAAGTTAGGTTTCATTTCATGTCATTAAATTTCATTTTCATTTCATATAAAAAAATTCTACTGAAGACTTGGCTGTATGGGCATAGTTCCCTTTGCCTACTAGAATGGGTGAAGAAAAAAAATGTCTGCTTATATTTTTTTACGGCTGGCGCCATTTTCCAAATATTATTTCTATATTAAATTGCTTATTTTTTTCGCAACTGTATTAAAAATAGTCGTTCAGTACACGTGCGGAACCGTCATTGCAACTTGTTCCGACTGTCAACCTTCGCCTTCGGCTGCGCCTCGGCTCGGGTAGACATTTGTCGGAACTCTTTGCAATGATAGCCTTTCCGCACTTGTAATGAAATATACTATTATGCCACACCTGGCAATAAAGTGGATTTTTCCGCACGCTGCGCGTACAAAAAAGCCGCTTTCTGGCCAAGTGTAGACATAAAAAGATGTACACAACACGGGAGGTAATAAAGAAAGCTCTCGATCGCATATTTACTCGTACGTCCCTAGCTTGCAGCTCGGGCCGCAAACTTCTGCGATCTCGGCCTTTTTTTGTATTACCACCCTAGTTGTGTAATGTACTTTTATGCCACACCTGGCAATAAAGTGGCTTTTTCCGCACGCTGCGCGTACGGAAAAAGCCGCTTTCTAGCCAAGTGTAGACATAAAAAGATGTACACAACACGGGAGGTAATAAAGAAAGCTTTCGATCGCATATTTACGTCCCTCGCTTGCAGCTCGGGCCGCAAACTTCTGCGATCTCGGCCTTTCTTTGTATTACCACCCTAGTTGTGTAATGTACTATTACATTACATCAATGTGTATAACAGTTCGTAAAGTTTTACATGCGTGATGCCACAACCTATAGGTTGGTGAGCTAATTACCGTGTTATGTATTCTTAATTCTCTGTGAGTGTATTGTGGTATCGCCTCATCATAATCATCATCATCATCAACCAAATATGTCCCCACCGAGGGGCAGGGGTACATTCCCTAAAGAAGGTATAGGTCATGCTCCACCTCGGAGGCCAAGTTCGGATGGTTAGAGGGTTGCAAGACTAGTGGCTGGTCTTATTGTCAGAAGATTTCAAGCCGCTCTGAGGCCTCTGACTTGGCTTCTATTGACGGCAGCTGGCACCAACTGCTTAACGTGCCTTGCGGAGCACGGAACCGCTCGGAAAAATGCCATAATCTCATAGACGGACACCTGCACTGAACACGCCTATGTTGCTTAACCTTCGTGATCGTTAAGGATCACTCAGGCAGCCAGGGCTACGAGCGATTTGTGGTTGCCTGTATATGTGTATCGCATGTTGGTTGTCATAATGAAATAAAATATTGTTGTTTAAGTCATTGAGAGTTTGCCTATAACGTAATTTTCAGTTTCAAACAAACCCGAAATGGAACTTCTGTGCCTTCTCTACGTCAAGTTGAAGCCCAAACACCACATGACACACTTTCCGGCGCGTAACGCGACACAAATGACTTTCCGTTCTATTTTTGAAATTCATAATTGGGTTTTGCGTTGCACCGGCGCGCATGCGTATGTGGAGCGCATGTGCATGCACTGACTGACTTTGGCTCAGAAGGGAGCAACGTGTTTTGGGGTAAGGTTTCGGTCCACGCAGCGCGAGGCAGTACAATTTAGTATATATATTCATAATGCATTTACTATCATTAAAGTCCTAATAGGAATAAGGTTTCTGCTGTCGAACATACAAATCACACACAAATCTCTACACACTAAAAATCTGAAAGTAAATAGTAGTTCATGCAAGAGGTCCCGGGTTCGAATCCCGGCTGGGGACGAAAAAGCCCAGGTCTTGGATGTTTACATGTTTGTGATGTCGTTGTTTCTGGTTCCCACGACACAGGGTAGTGTGGGGCCAAAAGCAATGTATGTGCCTGTAGGTATATAAATGTTATGTTATTGTAGTCAGAAATTCAAACATTCAGGTGGAAAGTTTTTACACGGAAAGATAATACAAATACCTATATGCATTACATATAAATGTTTTGATTTCATTTCAGTGAGATAAATTGTCGTAGTAACAAAACATACTGGTGAAATGTTTATATTTGGGTTATCTTTCCTTGTCAAAGATTACAATACCCTAAACGAACTAGGTACGGAGCCCCATAACTACTGCCGACATTTTAAAGTAACTTTTGTTTAGTATATACATATTTATAAAAGACGTCAAAGCTGATATAGTAATTTTTGTAGTGGAACTAATTAATTGCAAGTCATTATGCCCACTAAACTACCGTTGGAATCCTGACATTTGCGATAGTAATAAGTATGAAATCTGACAGTTTCACGATTGGAATTGCTAAGGATTTGGTGCGCGTGATATGGAGACAAATATATTATGTTGTTTGTCTTTTTAACACGCTTATATTAGCCTAACTTGTATGTTACTTGCAGTTAGCCTGAGGTCGCGGGTTTTTGTCCCGGCGGCATGGGTGGAATTTAAAGCGTCTGAATAGGTTTTTAAAAATGTATGTATCTGTCAAAATCTGCCGTCAACTTTTAAATCTAGGAATTCCGTTAGTCATAAGATAAGATAAGACAAGGTAAGCATATTCTTCATTGTACGTAACAGGAAATAATTAGGTACAATGACAACAGTTAGAAAAGAAGAGGTACAATTGAGTATCATACCGATTTGAAACTGCAATTGTGTGAAACTCGGACAGCACCACACTAACTTGGTATCATCGAGCTGATCTAATTATGGAGTTAACAGTGGTATTTAACAATAATCTCTTTATCGCGCTACGAGAAATAAACAAACAAAATTGTCGCGCCTGATCATTTATTTGTAAAAGAATAATTATTAATAAGTCTACAGAAAAAAACTTCAAGTTCAATTTCGTTTATTGCTTCATGTGGTACAGAATAGGTCTTAATATATAGGTATAATAGTGCGCAACATGAGCCCTGTAAGGGCACGGCAATTTTATACATAAGTAGCTTATGTATTAGAAAAATAAGTAAATAATTATTTTTATGCACTAAAATAGAATAAGAGTGTCATGTATTTTTAATACAATTGAGTTCAACATTGAGTCCAGATTTAGTTACTTAGGTGGCAACCCTACATAACTACCTACTATAATATTATGAGTAAAATATGAATAATCCTACTAATATTACAAATGTGAAAGTTTGTGACAATGTTTGGATGTTTCTTACTCAATCACGCAATAGCAGCTGAACAAAGTTATATGAAGCTTGGCATACAGTTACTCATATTTTTCCTGACGCACATAATATTATTATTTTCCCAGATATACTAACTGACCTATTAACATGGTGAGTTAGAAGGGAAAACAACCTAATCACAATATTAATGAGGTCAGAATGTTAACAGAGGTAACTTGTTTTGATTAACTCTGAGAGCGTCATAAATATCGTCACAGTGAATCAGACGCCAGTGTTTGCACTCTATAATGAAGTTTGTCCTGAATCCTTTTATCAGATTACTTACATTGTAAAGATAAATAATACTTTGGCAAACATCAGAGACCGATTCAGCTGTCGTCATCAGTACCTCCCAAGGCGGAAAAGGCTATTTAGTAACTTGTTAGGCGAAAAGTTCTTTATTAATTTGGAACAAAGTCATTGTAGACAGAGCTATCGTCATCGTCATGCTATACTAGTCCACTACTGGACATAAGCCTCCAATAAAAAATGCCATAGTGCTCTGTTTTCAGCTTGGCGCATCCAGCATCTGCCTAGGTAGAGCTGAGCAGTAAATATATATTGTTATATTGTGTCTTAAGCTCTACTGTACACGGTAGTAGTACCGGAGCGATATAACGCCGGTATCACATTCAGGAGGTAGTCGATTCGAATTCCAGCACGTATTAATGAATGTATCGTTTTTTAAACTACGTACGTTTGTGAAGTTTAAGTAGCAGTATCACTCGCTTACAGGTACGGACAACCTCGCGAGGAAACTTGAGTTTCTGAGGTGTTATTTTGGAGCCTGTAATTGCCAATCAGCGGTGTCCACGCGTGGTAATTAAGCCTGTATTCTCTCTTTGAGAGAAGGCCTGACTACTTATAGAAATTCAAATTACGTTCCATTTATGAGAAAAGGTGTGGTTTAGCTCTTAAATAACGAGTGCATTCAATTCTTTACTTCTAGTTACTTATTACATCAGGCTCTAAAATCATTCTCTACGATGTATCTTTCAACTACGAATTTATTCGTCACCTACAGTATAAATAAAATTAACTACTAATTAGTAGTTTTCAGTTTTGCGAGGTCTATCCACTGCATTTACAATTTTTTCGTGCTTTCGAATTCAATATTAAAACATTTTCGTTCGCAATTACCTTCATCGTCCTCGGCCCTCAAACCTAAGCATATGCCACGCAGTTACTGTTTCCCACTCGGGGGTTAATTTTAAAGCGGCTTTTTGTGCTGTAATCTGTCAGGGTTGCCAGATGTTGCTGGATCTGGTGCAGTGCACCGCGCGCCGTATGGTGGGCCATTTCACTCACTCGCGGGCAATTTTGCTGTCTATTGCCCGAAACGCCGGGCTCTCTTGTCAGATCCTTGAAGAGATTTGGACAGGATAAAGAGTTGGGAAGGGTAATGCTAGTCTATAGTTAAGTTATGTACAGAAGGTTCATCATCAATGCATCATCGTCAACCCATCGCGTCTCCACCGAGGGACACTTGTCTCTTCCCTTAGGAAAGTATTAGCCATACTCCACCACGGGGGCCAAGTCCGGATTCGTGGTTTTACTGTCAGAAGTTTTCAAGCCGCCCTAAGGCCTCTGCCTTGGCTTAACGACTGACATCTATCGACGGCAGCTGGCACCAACTACTTAACGTGCCTTGCGAAGCACGGAACTGCTCGGAAAAATGCCACTAGCGTTAGTCATAGACGGTCACCCATCCATGCACTGAACGCGCCCTGTGTTGCGTATCCTTCCTGATCGTTTAAGATCACTCAGGCAGCCGCAGCTACGAGCGATTCAGAGGGTTGTTACTGAGGATTTTTTTGGGTCGGCGGACTAAAGCAACTAAAGCACGGAATAAGGCCAACACACATTTATTTCAGGCAGTGAAAATAGCTATTGCAAAATTACTCTATATCATTTTTGTACATTTGTACACGTGGCCTCAGTTTGTGTGTATTTTCGTGTTTGTCCTTGCCTTTACCATTGTACAGGGTATCCTAGTTTGGGGCCGGTCAAGTGATTGTGTTGTGTGAATATTTATTATCTGTATCACATTGAGACTGTTGGGAATATCGTTTCGCTCGCACAATTTAGCATTTTTAGTATTGTAATAAAATGAGTACACTTTAAATGAAACAGCGGAAAGTGAATGTAATTCAACCATGTTACTATGAATATTTTGATTCCAAAATCAATAATTGTCGTCGGAAACAACTTTCCCTTATTAAAAACTACGTATAGGAAAACAAAAATATATTTATAATGTCTGAAATTTTAACATTTATCAAACTGTCTGACGACGTTTATGAAAAATTACTCATTTTATGACATTAGTTAAGAAAGTTAAATTAAGTGAGGAAAACAGCACGCTCCACGTAACAGCAGCCTTAACGCAGAGCTGTCATTAAACAATGAATCAGCAAACTAATGCTTCAATGACTTAAATGCCATGTCGAAAAATAATTCAATGACAGTTTGACTTACCTTTATTCTACCGACCCTAGATTTAAACGTACATACAAGATATTAGTGTCTGCGCGTCGACCTTTGCATACATACTTGATTTGATTAAATACTCGTACTGTTGTGAACCTGAATTAGCAAAAAAAGATGCTATCAGTAATAAATAAATAATAATAAATATTCATGGACATATTACACAGATATCGTTAGCCCTATACTAAGTACAACTAAATGACTTATGTTACAGGTGCTAACTCGACGATAGATTTAATACAATAAATACATAGATAACATCCAACCCGAGACAAATTAGAAAAGTTAGTTTCCTAGTTTGACCCGGCCGGGGATTGAACCCGAGACCTTCGGTTTTAAAGCAGCGTGCCAAACCGCTGCGCCACCGAGGCCGTCAATTGAACACGGAAGTAACGTTATTTAGACGAATAGGAAGAAAAACTTCTACTTAATCACAGACAATACTATTTTCAGCAGTTTTATTTTATTTAAAATTTTATTTATTTAGAGATCTATGGTAAACCAACGGCTATTACAAGAATAAAGAATTAATATGGGTAGTACGACGACGCTAGTCGCGCGCTCGGCCGTTTTAAATGTCGAACGACGCGATTTTCCAGTAAATTAACTGTCAAAGTCTGACATGTTAGCGCCACAAAACGCTTGACTCGTGTCGTCGTATTATCCAGGCTAGTATATAGGTAAATATCAAGCTAATTTCAGCTTGGGTAATACGACCAAGCTAGTCCCGCGTTTTGACGTCAAAAGTCGTGACTTTCCAGTACATAAAATGTCGATTTCTGACATTTTAGGGCCACAAATCGCGTGACTCGTGTCCTCGTATTACCCAGGCTAGTACCTATATAGGGAAATATAAAGTTAATTTCAGCATGGGTCTAATTTCGTCAAAAGTCTGAATTTCCAGTACATTAATTGTTGAATTCTTACAAATCGCGTGACTCGTGTCCTCGTACTATCTATGCTGGATTACATTCGTAGCGGTTTACACATTTTAGGAATAAAACAGGTTCTTAAAAGCAGGTAGGTAAGAGAGAGAGGGCAAGCCAGGGTAGCAGTTTTTATTTAATAACCAACTATGGTTTGCTTTTACTACCATTTATCTATTATTTTATGTTTCAAATACAAGCGTATTTTATGTTTCAAAGGGCACATAAATATTTTTATACTAGGACAACTTTTACTATGGACAATAACCGCAAATAATCTCCACATTTTCCATACATTTTAAAGCTGTAGATCAGCGTTTTTTAACCTTTTTTGTCCGCGAGCCCTTTAGTAAATCAAGCACAATTTTGAGAACCCCCTAAATAACATAAGAAGCAATGTATTTCGAACCATTTATTTAGTACTACAAATTACAAAAAATATACTTTTTCAAATAATATTTAACAATAGTGAATGAAATGAATAATGAATGAAGGCTGATGCTGCTTTTCTGGAACTCTTAAAACTCAAGCTTAAACGCGTGCCGATCTACTCACGCAAGAATTCACAGGTTAATGATATTTAGGTTGATATTACGTGATATTACTACTGAGTTGCACTCTTAATTTTGATTCCACTAGTAATCTGTTTCTGTATTTGTGTTTAGTACACACAAGAGCAGAAAATGCACTTTCACAGAGGTTGACAAAAGCAGTAAATGATAAATTTATTTACGACTGTTAAATGGTTCATAGATAAGACGGACCCTCATACAGTCCCCCAGGGGTCCACAGACCAAAGGTTAAGAAACACTGCTGTAGATGGTAACTTTAGTATAGCATAGTAATTGAGGATCTTCATTTACGGATATTATTATTATGAATACGAGTTTTGCACGTAAGTAAAATAGCATATAATATTTTGGAAATTGGTAACAGTTATACCTTTTATATTTATTTTATTAGAATACACAACCAGAGAAAAAATAATTATAATTAATTTATTATAATTACAAGAATATTCTGTATGGTACACCAGGAAAACATAAAAAATTGTTTATTACACCATTGGCGACCTTATTAAACAAATTGTTTATTACTCCATTGGCGGCTTACAACAGTTATTTCCAACTGACGATATTCTGATTCTTGCATTTTGAGGGTAGAGAGCTAGATAGACTGTAGCTTAAACTTATCTATAGTGTAGCGACGCCTTAGATCGTTGTCGTTTCTTTGTAGAGAATAGAAATTCTCTGCTTTTATTAGTCCTGACAATTATTTGAGTTGTGAGTAGTACGTAATCAAACAAGCTATGTTGTGTCTTAGCAAATATTTTATTTGTGACCTACCCACTATACTAGTTGTCGCCAGATTATTCAGTTATTAAACTCTCTATCTCACTGCGTTATCATCCATCGCCATAGTATGGTAAATAATCAGAAATTAACTTTGTGTATCTTTTGTTTAGTTAGTCTCAGATCCTCTAACGTCTTTTATGATTGCATCGCAGCAGACACTGCATGAGCTGTGCAGCTTATTACAATTTAGATAAAATGTCTATCCTAATCTTTGAACACGTGGGGCGTCTTAAATATTACGCGAAACACGCTTTGTAAAAGTGCTTATTCAGTTTCGAATGTTGGGACTTTTGAGACCGTATTAATTTACAGTTCACTCTTACACTCTGTCTCTTCTTGCTCAGGCTTAACGTCTATTTTGGAGTGGCATATGTGAATGGGTAAAATTGTCAAGGCAATTTTTTGCCGGTTCCCATGAACCCGGCACAATGGGTCGACCTGAAAGACGTCGCCGAGTAGATCTACGCAAGAATAAATATTGTACGACAATAGGGTGGCTTCTTTGACTTTAGGCTTACGTGCCGACCATCAGGTTTTGATACTTGCGCGTAGAGCGCGTGTAGAGTGGTGGTAACGGAGCATATAACATCGGATTGTCAATCGGGAGTTGAATTCAAATCCAATACTAATCACTTTGTTTTCTAAGTTACGTACATTTGTGAAGTCATAGTAGCAATACCACTCGCTAAACTGTGAGGAAAAGCATCGTGAGGTAACCTGGTAGTGTCTGAAGTGTTAACATACCTCAGCGCTTGCTACGTACAATGGCCTTAACAATGTGCATTTCAAATACAAGGTACTTTTGAAATAACGCAAATCTAAAAAGTAATTTAACGTTTAACGACAAACAAATGTAATATTCACCGTTTTTCCATGTATCTTACGTTAAATTATTTCTTTAACCCTCCACGGCTTGCCTCCGAGGCTTTAAGGCAGAAAAAAATTTGTAAGAAAAACAAATTGTTTCTTGAAAAATTTATCACAACTTGCGTTCTGCATCGTTGCATAAAAAGACTCAAAATTTGTTTAAGTCAAGTAGAACTAAATAACTAATGTAAACACAACGCAAATGCTTATCTTAACAATAAGGCTGCCCATTGTATCTACCGTGACTATTTGCAAAAAAACTTTGTGCGTGCTCTGCTGAACATTCTGATCTTATTTCATGGTCGTCTCGTCTCAAATTTGGACTGTAGAATAAAATTCGCAGTTCAAAGAGTATCAAGACATTTTATTCCAGCTAGGGGTACGAATCTTCGAAAAAAGACGCGGCCGCTACCTCGTAACGGATTTTTCGGGTTCTATCGATCACCTCGCTTCCCTGTCCACCGGGGGTGAATCTGGGACCTTTCCCACGCACTCATTAATTTCACTTCATAAAGGCTTACTTTGCTTTTAATAATTTGGGTAGTATAGACGTATATAGCCTGAAGAAGAAGAAGAAGAAAAAGTTGGGTGAAAGGAGGTTATTTCTAATGTATGTATGTATGTATGTATGTATGTATGTATGTATGTATGTATGTATGTATGTATGTATGTATGTATGTATGTATGTATGTATGTATGTATGTATGTATGTATGTATGTATGTATGTATGTATGTATGTATGTATGTATGTATGTATGTATGTATGTATGTATGTATGTATGTATGTATGTATGTATGTATGTATGTATGTATGTATGTATGTATGTATGTATGTATGTATGTATGTATGTATTAGGCTATATTTTAAGGGATTCAATTAACATGGCGGATATTATAACATATGGATGTTATGTAAAAACTGTTATATTAAAGTGGGGTCTCTCAATTTTTTTCATGTCTTTTTGAGTGAGATGCCAAATTTAGAGTTCATAAATATTATAAATTATACAATATAAAAATATCACAAGAGATAGGAAATCTAATTTACGTTATTGTCACCACAATTTAAGTACTTGGTCAGTTCTACTTTTAATTTCTAGTCGACATAAACTTTTACAAGCGTACATTTGCGTTATGGGTAACTTTGTCCTAAGGCCACTTTATTCATTTAAATGTCAATTTAAGGCGTTTTAGGGTGCTAACTAACACCAACAATGGAAAAAATATAACTTGTTTTATCATACCTACGTTTTTATCTAAAAGTAATCATGAGAAATCTTAACAACTGTGACAACTATTTTTGGAACCTACAGTCTACAGTTTTATTATAAAACTAGTTATGATTTTTTTCTATTGGCTCTGCACTTTGTATTTCTATGGTGTGAGTTTCAAACTAAGAAATATATCATTTTTTATCTATAATATTTCGTTTGTCTATGTTTGCCTGTCTAGGGTTGATGTCGAAGAGTGTCTTTTCTTGGAGTGATAGAAACGACACTCTTCGACATCAACCCTAGTATGTCCTTACTGCTGGGGCTAGGGTATCTTCATTTGTTTATACTTTAGAGACATACAATAATCATAACCATTTTAACAGTTGTACGCAGAAATGTTAATAGCCGCACATGTATCTAATAAAAAACAATGAAAGCGTTTTTTGTGTCTAAGGGATCCGCTTAAGACACGCTTTTGTATTTTTATATAGTTTATTGCGCAATCCCACAAATATAGATCTTGTTCTGTGGGCAATCCCATAAAATAACAACACATATTCTAAGAACATTTCAATCTATTATGGCTTGAGAGAGAATACCCTAAATATGTCATCGGGGACCACGGCACCTGAAAAAGTGCCGAAACGTTGGAAAATTGTAAAAAATGTAATAAACGAGCATAAATCAGTATAAAAACAGTTTTAATTATGTCTACTGCTCGTGTTAACCTTAGAAAATACTATGTCAGACTGTTGGGCAGTTACACGTCATAATAGGGATCCATTGGCACCCTCCAACTACGGAAACCAAAAAATGATAATGTAGAGTACACGTGCATGCATGAATCTGAATGAAGCGAAAGCAGTTTGCCAGGATTGTGGTAGGTGACATGATTTCTGCATTAACCAGTCTATGAAATTGGTAGTGAACCTATATACATTCCAACTTCTTCTTCAGGCTATATTAGTCCACTGCTGGACATAGCCCTCCCCTAATGAGCGCCATAACGCAATGTCTTCAGTTTGCCTCATCCAGCTTCTGCCTGCAGCTTTTCGCAGATCGTCATCCCACCTAGTCGGAGGGCGTCCTACACTACGACTGCCGAGTCACGGTCTCCACTAAAGAACGTGTTTACTCCAATGGTTATCGGTTCTTCGCGAGATATGGCCAGCCCACTCCCACTTCAGCTTGCTGATTCTCTGAGCTATGTCGATAACTTTGTTTCTCTGTCGGATGCATTCGTTACGAATCCTATAATTCAAAGAAACTCCGAGCATAGCTCTCTCCATAGCTTGTCAAAAAGTAATTATCACATGTCATTCTCAATACTGACTTACCTATGCCTAGTATATTAGGCCGGTCACACACAATTGGAATTCCCTTCGGAATATTAATTCGAAATATCGGAACGGAATTCAGTCATATCCGTTTATTTTCGTTTTTGCATCGCTGTCGATACATGGTGTCGCTGTCGCATGAGTCGAAAGACGCTAGCTATTGAGTTTTGACCTTTTTTCAGCGAATATGGAGGCGATTTTCTGATTGCGATAGCATTGATGATGTATCTTTCTAAGAGTAAGAAAATATGTCGCGAGTTGCATTCGGAATGCTTTTTTTCTGTACGAGAAGCCAGACGCACAGGCTACCACGCGGAATTCCGTGTCGGGCAAAATTTCGAACGGAAAACTACGATATGTATGTGGTAGGCCCACAGGTTTGTCTAAATTGAATGCGTTCGTGATACCTTACCGATATTTTGAATCGGAATACCGAATCGGAAAATGGAATGTACGAGTATGTGGCCGGCCCTATGTACATCGTCCCTCTGTGGTTGGAAGTAGGTAACCGTATGTTAAGTGCTTTAAGTACACTAATAATCGCTCCAAGTTAAGTAAGCATCTACGGTGCATTATATCGGTTCCAGTCCAGATATGACATAAGTACCTGCATACCGTTTTATCGCTCATGAGTTTATGCGTAGGTATATTTTTAGATGAGAGCATTCTTGTTTTTCTAACTCTTATTTTTGGGTATGTGTGCCGAAGCGTAC
The DNA here is from genome assembly GCA_934045075.1 of Yponomeuta sedellus. Lineage (NCBI taxonomy): Eukaryota > Metazoa > Arthropoda > Insecta > Lepidoptera > Yponomeutidae > Yponomeuta > Yponomeuta sedellus. The sequence goes on along the minus strand of OW203722.1, from coordinate 17,211,298 downwards.
GTCCGTGTATTCTTGAAGGGTTAGTTCGTAAATGCAACCTAAGGAAAAAAATACACAAAAATCTGTACATAAATAATTCATATATAAATTTAATTTAGGACACAATATAGAAAAAAAAAACAAAACATGTATTACTACTTATATTCTTTAGTTGTTGATGAATAAATTATTATACACAAGTACATTTAAATATATCCTATACACAACATTAGAGCACATACAGTGCGTAAATTTATAATAATAAAAAATATATATAATGTACAAAAATAAAAATAAACCTCACAACAAAAAAAATCTTATGTCTGATTTGGAATTTACTGATACTGTTATTCTGGTGATCCAAAGCGTTATTGGAACCTCTTTTTATATAGTAATATTTTATGAGCCATCGTTTTTAGCCATCGTCTTTACGATTTCATTTGCCGAATCATGCATCAATCGTTTAACCAGCGGAATGAAACGCACCCCCGACGAATGAACCGGAAAATATTTAAATGGAAGCCAAAAAAGCGTGCAAGGCGCTTAAAGCGTAAAATATGACGATATATCGACACAAAAGATGTAAAAAGACAAGGGAAAAAAATTAAGTTCGTCATAATAACGGGAAGCTGGAAGCGCGCGGAACGAACAAAAACTTATTAAGTTTACTAACTAAGGAATTGTTGAAATACTTCGCGTGGCATGAAACCAACTTTAAATTTCGTTTCCGCAAATGGAGGAACAGATGGTCGCGTCGCGTGAGCTATAATTTGTTGTTCCAACCATTGAATTTTACTTAAAATTCAATGATCCAACTGAAATTATTAGTATCGATTTATTCACTTGCCGAAACTATATAGGAGGAACTCATCAACGCATAAGTATTTATATAGACGTCACGTCATTTACTGCATAAACGCATGTATGGACCGTCATTCACCATAGGTTTGTTTCTCTCATCTTAAAGGGTTTCTTATTACCTACGGAACCCTTCAAATAGGCAAGACATGGCCTGCCTACTTAATACTGAGTTTTAATTGACATTGCTTAGACATTCCTTTGTTTTCTGAAGCCCATCTGATATTCAAACGATTTCGTAAACGTTACTAACCTTTTATGCCGGGCCGCTTTGCTTTGAGTGTCTATCACGAGTCGAACGTTTGTTTTGATTTGTTGTATGCATATGGCCGAGGTTTGAAGGGAGTGGCGTTCCTCTCGGGAGGCATTCATCATGGATTATATATGCTGAGGTTTGCAATATTCGATATCGACACTTCTATGCCCCCGCTACTGGGGCACAGTTCTCTTCCTGCATCGCAGGAAGGTTAGGTCTTACTTTTTGTTTGTGAAATAAAATAGTAGCTTGTACGTACCTACAAAATATTATAATTATTGTTGTATTTAATAATTTGAGTCTAAAAGAAAATTTCTAATGATATAAGTACTATAAATTAATTATTTAAGTTACATAGTTTTGTATTAACAAATTAATATTGGCAGTGCCCAAGCGGTTCTTGTTTCTCCACCGTAATATATTACATTGTATTTTTTTTTATTTCTGTATTTAGTCGTTGTTCAATGTAATAATTTTATTTTTCGTTAAGTCCTATGCAGGGACCCTAGCGAAGAAGGGTTTAAGTAAGTGCAGTTCAGTAATGCAGCTGGTTTCATTTCTATGTAGAGATATGTAAAATTATGGTACCTAAGTGTATTTGTCTTTATTTATTTTCTCTCTCAATCAGGTATTAAATTTTGCGACACTTAAGAAGTTGGTATTAAACTTGTACATTTTTATATTTATTTTTCGTTATGATAAAATTACGCTCAGTGTTTTTCGCGTGACCTATCTCTTTCTCAAAACTTCTTGAGACCCTAACCTAACCTCTTTAAATATTCCAAAATCAAACCCATCATTATAAATCACATTAAATGGTTTGATAGCATGGTGCCCACTTAAATTTTGTTTAATTTTGTTTGATTTGAATACAATCGGTAGAGCAATCAATTTTTTGCATCTCATACATTAGATCAAACCCTGCCCACTTTAAACAAAAAATCTTGACTTTCAGAGTATTAAAATCAGTGACTGCTTAGTGCTATTTTAAGTGCAGTATGATCTCACTAATGAAGATTTCTAATAGTCAGCATTGTGCTACGGTTGTATTGAAATATAATAAAAGTAGAACAGTGCTTTAGTGGGCATCTTTCAAACAATTGTATCACCAAGGTAAGATAAGATAAGAAGATAAGAATATTCTTTATTGTAAACGAGGAAAAACAAACATAAAATAATTAAAAAAAATACAGTAAAATTGGCGGCCTTATTGCTTAGAACAATTTCTTCCAGACAACCTACAATGGAGAGTTGCTGAAGGAAAAGTGAGACGGGTAGTTGGTGCAAATATGAATATCCATACATATTTCTACTTAAAAATAATATACTTATATAAACCATTACATAATTATAATACATATAGTAATTTAAGCTTTGGTTCGTGATAGGACCTTAATTTTTTTTGTGATTTCATCCCCCGACCGAGAGCTCCTGGTTAGCTGACGGCAACGCATTACAATCACAATGGCCACTATCGCCTTACCGTTAACGGCTCTTTGGGCGGAGTTCCTTGTATAGTTAAACTAAAGTTGGTTTGATTACCTAACGTATTAAATTTCTTTAATTTCGCTGTTTATCTTTACAATATCTTACTTGGTGCCATTGTTGAATACCTTTATATTTGCGAAAGTTTATACTGAATTTACAGTGTAAGGTAAAGACGTGGTAGATGACTTTTAATATATACTCGTATGTAGTTGGATCCATAGTAGTCAAAATGTTTGGTAGTTAATCTTGCGAAATATTTATAAATAAGAATAGTTATACACCTTTTATTAGATGCATTTCAAAGTTCCGATTTTCTCTTAACCAAGTGGTTATCTTCCTAAACTTTCCGTTTGCTGGAGTTGAATCGTTGGACCGGTTAAGAGACCGTTAATCAAGATTAGAGAATCCGTAGCCTCAGACCTTAGCAACGGCGTGTCAGAAAAAATCTTTAGTAGGCCATTCTCGGGGCTAATTTTGGTTGCATTAGCATAGAAGATTTTCAACTTTGTGATTTCGAATTTTACATCGTTATGTCTGCTGGTTAGTTAAAATTCTACCAATACAATCTTGATCGTGGAATATTTTGTGAATAATCTATACTTCTTGGTAAATTTAGGTATTTATTACTTACGATAGGGAGTTATAAGCTAAGATCACAATAAGTATAAATAGTTTTAAAGGCACAGTGTAGATCTTTGTAATAATGCCCGAGATATTAAGCCCTTGAACAATAATTCTCACAGTCAGGATAAGTTTGTGATTGACTAATCTAAAGGTCACACAATTCACATTCCACGTGACTCGCTAAACGAGTTACGACAACTCAAAATACGTCCATGCGAAGACAAATTAATTTGTTCGAGTTATTATTTGTCGGGCATTATTCATATTTTAATAATTTTAGGATATATTGCCATCTTTTCTCTTCGTGATAGGTACGGTCGAAACCACATCAAACTTTACATAAGTGCCCTCTAATCAGTTACGTTATGGACGAATTATCAACTACAAAAATCTAACGGCCTTATTTATAAAAACAGAATTCCTTAAAACAAGATTTTTCAAGGAAAATACATAACCACAGATTAAATAAACGCCTCTGGGGTGTTTTAGTGGAATCGTGTTTTTGTGAATTAGGCCGTTCGTGTTGATATGCTGTAGACGGTAAAGCAGTGTAGTGTTTGGCATAAATGGTAAAAGTTACCCTTTATAAACCGATGGCATTTATAAAGTGACTGGGAAACGGAAACAAACATTTACCACTGTATTTAAAGGCACATTTACTAGTAACAAGTCAGGGTCTGGAGTCTGAAAAAGTTATCACAGTTCAACAGAGTGATATTAGCACGACAATCTCTGCTATTTTACACTATTTCGTAGTCATTAGAAATTAGAATGGAATTTGACTCATACACAAGTAAAATCATTCAGGATTTTGATGCGCGTAATACGAGTATATCTGGGTGTTCGACTTTGTATCCTAAGTTAATTACATTTCGTCTATACTAGTCCACTGCTACATAAGTATATTTGTGAAGTTATAATACACTCCTGGATACATCCTATTGGCCCAGGTTAGGCCTTAGAGTTAAGGTTTTGATGGCCCTACCTAAATATGATCGCTAGATTAAACAAAAACTATTCATGCAGTTTTAAACCTGATACATTTTACATAAACCTGGTTCAAAACTGCATAAAAACTTTTTGCTCGACCTTATATAAATTTTTAGCTAGGATTAAACGAAACTGAAAATGCGAGGTGGGCCAATAGGTGTGTTCAGAAGTGTAGCAATACCACTCGGTAACTGTGAAGGAAATCATAGTGCGGATCCTGAGTGTCCGAAATACGTCAGCGCCTGAAATTGCCAATCCTGCAGTGGGACGTATTTAGACAATATAAAAAAATAATAGGTGCTGGTCCCAAACTAGGAATAAGGGTTCTTCATAATTGTATATTTCTATTTAGATGCCTACTAAATGACACTTAAAAGGCGATTCAAATCAGCTTTAGCCCAGTATGTGAGGCAGTCCTCTGGAACATAAACTTAAATCTAATTTAATAAGTATAGGTAAATTAGATGGATAGGTATATCGTGAAAGTGTGTTGCTATTTGTTTGCTATAAAGTGTGCATATCTTTTGTTGTACTGTTCAGTTCTTAAAACTATGACGTGGGCTAAATAAAATGTATAAAACAATGTGTATTTTCATGCGTTGATGTTTGTATAAGGCTTACCTATTTAGCCTGATAACCTTCCTAATTGAGATTGTTTTTGCCTAGTTTAAATTTTCAGTATGCTTAAAGCACTGTAAAATATTTTAGTGGTTATTAAGGAACTTCAAAAATCAAAACCAATCAATACTGGTAACGATACAGTCTTTACCATAATAATACCTGACTATTGAACAATAAACGCCTTTTAGACACTCGCCCCTAGGAAAGAGCATTTTTATCAAACTCGCAAATTATAACTTGAAAACGTGCATTTAAGGGCGTTTACGAAGTTATTTGACTTTTAAAGAACAATGTACATCATATTCCTATATATAGAAGCAACTAAAATAACATCGATACTGGCAACGCAAGGTGTTTTCCCTAGATATTTAAAAAGTCATTAGACATTGGAACTTATCGCTATAAGGATAATGTCTGAAGTTAACTAAGCTGTCTTTATTACGCACAGCAGTAACATTCAAATACCAGTTATAATCATCAAGTTAAGTCGATCTAAGGCCTAATTATGCGCACTATTATAAATCCGGTCGGAATCCGGACGTTAGCGATAACAATTTGTATGGAATTTGACAGACGATTGTAATCTTTCAAGATTTGATGCGCGTAATCTAGAAGTAAAGCAGTTTTGTGGTTAACCTGAGTACATCAACCTTTGCATTTCAGTTGTAAGGACATTCATAACGTAATTGAGTAGAGGCACGGACCTCAAGATTGCGTGCAGTGGACTGTACTGTGTATAGTGGACCAGTTTGTTAATTTGTTAAATGGATATTAAAATAAATTATTTTTAATGGCCATAGTCTAGGTTTATTTCCACATTTATAATGTACGAGTGAGTACTTAGCTGGATACAATACAGGGAATCTTTTTTTTGGAATAGAACCAGTAGTGTGACGACGCGAGTCAAACGATTTCAAAATTCAAAGTGTGAAGTAACTTTCGAATACCCTGTTTGTCAAATTCTGAAATTTTAGCGCAACAAAACGTGTGATTCGCGTTGTCATTATATCTATGAAGGATATGTTATTGTTATGTGTGGAAGTTATATTATATTTAGAACGTATTATATACATAAGTTGAGTAATCAATTCTCGGCACAGATTTGCGATAAGTGACTTACATTGATTAAAGTGTAGTCACTGTTTATTGTGGAATAAAGAAAGGGCGCGCAGTAAACTGTGGCCGTTATTGTCACACCTTGCGCCCTGCGACCAAGTACTTTGGCACTGACAGCTGCATGTTCAAGTTTTTCTACTTACTTCTATCGTAATAAATATCTAACTATGTAACATCACAACCTAATTATAATATTATACTACATTAATGAGAAACAGTCTTAAAATATAAGTTATATCGACAATGTCGTTGTTAGGTATTTAAATTAAATTAATTGACGAATGTTAATTATAACTATCATATGACGTGATACGTTCTAAAATTCATTGTTATTTAAGTTTGTACATCAATAATAAGGCTATGGATAACATTTTCATCTCAGCTTCCTAAGATTCAAATTCAAACATTGTCAAAACGTTGTTTACATACATTTTCAGTCCTTATTAGTCTTCTGGAATGGACGGGGTTGTCTGGTTTTCTCCTGCCACCACTTCAGGGTTTCCTCAAACTGTTCACGATCTTCAGGAGTTACTTGAATGTCTGGAAGCTCCTTCTTCAGTTCTACATCACTATTATATTGCTGACTCTCATCAACAACTTCTTTAAATTTATATTGTTCTTCCTGGTCTAGCATCATATCAGGATTCAGAGCTTCCAATGGTATTTCCACGTCATTATTAAATCTGTGCTGAATTTCTTGCTGAAGCGAATCAGCGTATTTGATCTCAAAATCACTTTCACTCACAGGCGTATCATTTTCGTTGCAGTAATTCTGTTCTGGAATAACGGAAAACTGTTCAGCAGAGTTTGGAAACTGGAAATTGCTGTTTAATAAACTCGGGTGTAGCTCCTCGTGTCCTAGAAGATCTGAGGATGGAGTCAGAGGTGGTCCTCCATCATCTTCTTCATAGAGATGCGGGGTTGACACTAGTTGAAAAGTTTCAGGAACTGGTAGGCTAACATATTGCTGTTGCAAATGTAACGATCCATCTAAGTCATCTTCATCCATTTCTTCATCGTCCAGAGCTGGCGAGTTGAGCGAGTAATAACTTCTTTCTTGACTGTTGTCTCTGGGAGATGACGATGCAGGTGACGGAAATGATTCCATCGAAGGCCTTGAGGATCCCTCTTTGTCTGAATGTCCAAGGTTCAGTAGTGTTTCTAAGTTTCTAATGTATTCTACAGCCATTCTCAACGTTTCTACTTTGCTCAGCTTCTTGTTCGGTCCTCTGTTGGAGTTGGTGTTTTCGAAAGCAGCAGCTACCTCTTCCGGGATGTGTCGTCGTAGAGCCGCAAAACCATCGTTGACTTGTCGTACCCTGTTGCGTTCCCTCGCATTTCTTCGTGCTACTGCAAGCGGTGTCGGTGTCTTCGCCTGGTCTTCTGGAATATCATCACGTATGCGAGGACGTTTCGCTGGCACACGGGAGGTAGCCTCTGCAGCACGCACTAGAGAAGTCACCGACACAGTAGTAGGGCACTGGGTTTTGGATTTCTTCTTCAGTATCACAATCTCGTGCCGTCCGCTCTTGGCCTCATTATTCGCTATGTTGAGGGAATTATTCACGGACTCCGTGAGCACCTGCGCACGGCCTAGCGGGGAGTTGCGGAACACTAGGATGGAGCTCATTTCGGCGCGATGAGATGCACTTTTCACATGTTAGTTTTATTTGTGTTACATTAGGCACGGGTCGGTGGAGTCACGTATAACTTTGGATATATCCTTTGGGTCTTTTCGTGGATGGAAGGTCCTCGATACCGTTAGGTGGCGTCGAGGCGCCGGCCGCCGCGGGAATGGCGCGTGCCGCTAGTCGCACCTGGGGCGGTCCGCGGGGGGATCAACAGGGGTACTTACGTTTGCTAGTTGCACACATGTCCCTGTAAAGGGCGAACAGGGGAAGCGGTACTACGGCACACAATGCTCCACCCTTGCACGCACACTGTTGCATGTAGATCGGCGTTTTTGTTGCTGTGGGATAACAGTTGGCGCGATCAATGTGGAGTTTCCGACTGATTTGAATTTTCACGCTTTGTGGTACCTATCGTCCATAAGGTATGATTACACAATTTCCTGATATAATTATTTTTAGCTTTAGAATTATTTTTATTTCTTGGAGAACTTTGAAGTTTGAACTTCACATTGAAGGGTGCTCCATTTAAAAATACATTAACATTAAAGACTAGCAGTAAATATCATCATTTCGTAGTCTGAGTCCCAGTCGTCATTTTAGACAATAACGTTTCATAGGGTGTCCCGCGCTGGGCTGTGTGTATACATACAGAACACATGTGCACACATGCTTAAAGTAATAAACTTACACATGTGGGGGTAAAGCCGAAACCGTTCGCGGCTTCAATGGCTTTTTGAGCCTGAACTCATCGAATGAGGGTAGGTTTTGGAGTCGTGCGCCGACTTTATTTTGTCATTAGTAAGCATTTCAAAATCGTGCTTAAGCAATTTTTTCTTTGGAAATAAATTACCTACATTTTCTACAATGCAATAGTATTGTTATGATCGCAGTGTAAGTGCACACATGCTTAGAAATAACTTCCATAGATTTTTAACATTGGTCCCATATTAGAATTTTTCATTCAGATATGACAAATACAATCAGTTTAATGTATTTGTTTAAAGAACATAACTTGTATAAACTTTTGGTTACAAGCAGGTAGCTCATGTTTCTGAAGTAAGTAGAGTTTGTGTGGTATGTAGTAAGATGGAGCACGTTTAAGAAAAATAATATTGGAATGGTGTCACCTACTATTAAGGCATTGGCATAACTATCTTGCATTTTCTTTCATCTTAAAATTATGTTTATATTTTTTTAATGAAAGTTTGTATAATTAATACAATGCGAAACTAGCGTCAAACTAAGATTAAAGTGGCATTGCTCTTATACCTGCTACAGAAGGCATAGATAATACAATGTTAAAATGACAATTTAAAAAATAAAACCATTACAACATTAATTTCAATCCCAAAAAAAATTCAAAACCAAGATATTCCACTAATAAAAAACATGTTAGATTTTATTTTTGCACTATATTTTAAACATTGTCTAAAAAGGTTGTAGATGTATGAAACATTATTTTGCGAGATAACTCGAATATTAATAAACGTTGCATGCATAAGGCGTTGCATAACCTTGAATTCAATTTGTGCATTTGTATCACGTGATTAGAATGACTTTTCGACAGGTTACATCTAAAAAAAAGTGTCATTCGTCGTATAAAAAGAAATGAAACACGTTTATTTATTTTCTAACATGGCCTCTCCGATTATATTAAAACATTTTTTTATGAAAGTTTTCCATAGCCATCAATCACTTGAGTTAAGCAACAACAGGCGCGGTAAGGTGATGGATGAGTAACCATCCCGTGACTACCGCTTCGCAACGCACGTTAAGTCGTTGGTGCCGGCTGTCATGTAATGGCAGTTGTTAAGTAATGTCGGAGGCCTTATGGGCGACTTGATGAACTTCTGACAGTAAGGCCTGTCACTGTCTTACAACCTCCACCAACCCGGACTGGCCCCCGTGTTGGAGTATGGCCTAACCTTCCAGCGATCCAGGAGGAGACCCGTGCCTTTGCAGTGGGGGCATACAAGCGTTGATATCCATATTTTTAATTTTATTCATAAAATACCAAATAAAACGTACAGTCCACATCGTATAGACTGATTTATTGCTTCGATTTTTGTTTAATCTCTGCAAATCGGCGCAGTGCTCACCGTCAAAGATTTTGTCTGATTCGTTGATTGTAAGGTAGAGTTTGAGGTGCAACGGCAGCGATATTCGTTAATACATCAGACAGAATAAGTTGCGTTCATAAATCAATGTTAATATCGTGCAAAGATAATGACGCAAATGAGGAGCTCGTAATTAGCGCTATCTGACATCTGGCGCGAATCAGCAGACAAAGGATAGATAAGAGAGAGACGTTGTTAGTTCTCTTTCTAAATAATGATATCAACATACATGCATGTGTGCAATCGCCCACGCCAGCTGTTCTGACTTCTGGCCGAACTTTTGTGACGCGGCACGCGCCAATGCTCTATTCTTCCCACACCTATTGTTGCAATGCACATAGGAAGTTATCTATTTATTTGCACCCAAATTCCTTTGCAATAGAGATGGTTCTCGCTTGTAGGGCTGGATCAAAAGGGGACGGTATGGGAGGATCGAAAAGATTTCAACGGGAGGCTCGGTAATGTTTTACGAGATTTGAGAGTGATTGTTCCTACAAGGCGGGTTAAGGTACGTGTAGTTTTTGTTATGATTTTGGAGGACAAATTATTATCTAATAAAATCAAACGAAACCACAATATAACCCAGCAACGGTAATTATTGAACGAAAAGGTAAAACTAGGTGTCCTTTTTAAAATCTAGATTATTTTGGAGAAAAAATGTGCAGAATAAACTCCAAATTTATTGTTGTACCCAAATAGGCTTGTGCTAGGTATCAATTATTCGTATAGCTAGTCCACATAAGTATGCTTATTTAATCTGCCTGCGTCTGCCTGCGTTTCGTGCTCTTGTGTGTATTCATGACTTAATGGCTGCACCTTCCATCACTTTGACTCCACTGCACTCTGACTACCTATTATCAAATCATCTTAAGCATAATACATCAGTTGCTACCTATATGACAAGGTTCCATGATATGTTTTTAAATTTTATTATAGTGCCTTTACATAAGTTAATAGCAACATGTAGCAGCATTCTATAAAACGGTGACCAATCAGGCGTCGAAAATTAAGTTCGAACGACACAGTCGTCTTCAATCCTACTTAGTATAAAAGGGAATCGAACACCGACTGGATTTAGGAAACAAAATCTCGCAAATCCTCTAAATGCACCAAGTGCATCCTGTAACCTAAGAACCCAGATTTCCCTCTCGAATGGTGAAGAATACTTACTACAGAAGACTAACTCCAATTCACTGTATGAAATTAATTAACAGTAATGTAAATATAGATAAACATAGAACTGTTGCATAGAACTAAAATTCATGGTTTCTTGCGACAGTTCGATATACATTCCAAAGTCGATCGTCTTCTTTTTAACCCACAGATTAAAAAGAAGACGTTGCTACGCAATGTATCGCGAATTGTCATAATGCTGTTTCTGTAAATTTGTGAATTTGTAGAAGTAATACCTACCACTCACTGACGTCCTAAGAAAGCATCGCGAGCAAACCTAGGTGTCTGAGGTGTTCAAATATATTAGCGCTTGAAATCACCAACCGATGAGGCCACGCTTGCTGACGAAAGCCCATAGTCTCTCTTTGAGAGAAGGCCCGTGACTTACAGTGAAACGTATAGTTATTTAAGCTCCTACTGTCTCTTGTTTTATGGTGGTTCTATAACCTATTACAATTCTTATTATACGTATCTAAAACCATTCTTCTGGAATGGTAGCATTTATGTCGTTCCTACTTTCCTCTCTCCCGTAAGGTGAGTCCCAGCATGTTGCGAACATATGGGTCCCGGGCCATGATCCAGTCTAAATATAGCTCTCTAAATGGTACCAACCATATGGTTCCCGCAATGTCCTCCATGGGGGAAAGGTGCTACAAATCCGGCGTGCTGCGGCATCTACCAATATGTTGGAGTTATTTTGGATAAGAATATAAGTAAGAGGATGTCTGTCATAACATGTTAGCAACCCTTTGCTATTGCTAGAGTTGTTTACACAAAATTCGTAGCAAAAGAGCAAATGTGTTAGTGAAGGGCAAGATAAAAAGTACCCGAAACCGGAGTGAGAGATGTGTAAAAATCGTGGCAGGTGGCAAGACCCGGTCCTAGAGGCGTGAGTTTATGTATAGATCCTAACCTATGTAATGCTCGGACCAGATCATAGATAGATATAATATTTTTTATTGTACACAGAAATTACAGATCCAGATACAAATGGCGGCCTTATTACTAGAAGCAATTTTTTCCAGGCAACCATAGACGGAGACAAGAAATAAATTAGAGACGGGTTTCGGTGCAAATAAATACAGAAATATTGAAATTAGGAATTCAATGAAATGTATATAAACTTACTTAAACCACATACATAAATAATTAAATGAATAAATAATTAAGATATACATACTAATAATTAAATTATTATATGTGAAGAGGAAATAATATAATATACCTACGTTATATTTAAGTAACTGCATTATTTAATATATTGAAAGGTAGTCCTTCACTCTACACTTAAATATCGCAAATGAAGGAGACTGTCTTATTAGTAGTGGCAGTGCATTCAACAGTCGGACGAGTGTGGCTGAGAAGGAGTTACTGAAGAACTTCGTCGAGTGACATGGTGTCTTTAGCAGATTTTGAGCTGAACGCACCGTGCGACTGTGAGAATCATGCAGTAACAGAAAGCGTTCTTTAAGGTAGACAAGAGTGGTAGGATTGAACAGCACAGATTAGAGAAGTTAAACAATGTGAGCGTTCCTGCGGTGGAGGATAGGAAGCCACTTGAGCTTAGTGCAATATTCGGATATGTGGTCATATTTTCGCAAACCGAATATGAACCGTATGACAAAGTTCTAGAGGCGCTCAAGCTTATCTAATTGCTCTTGTGTAAGGTCAAGGTAGCTAGCATCAGCATAATTGAGGATATGGAGATTGTGCCAGCGCAATTTTGGTTGGAGTTGGCAGGAAGTTCCGTAGCCTCCTCAAGGAGGCCGCCATCATCGTCATCACCACCAGGCGACCTCTGCCCTCTGCTAGGCCTCTTCCTCGTCACGCCATCTTTCCCTGTCCCTCGCCATTCGCAACCACAAAAAAAAACTGGCCAAGTACGTGTCTGGCTATGCGCAGTGTGGAGTTCCGTAGTTGGCTGTCAAATATGCGGATTCGAATAGGGGTCATATAAGATTGATATTAAAATTTTATTCTACTTATATTAACAGATACACCTAACTACTTTATCGTTAAATAATTTTTACTACGAAGTAACTTTTACAACTTGGTCGAGAACTTTTTCATTTGTGAAAACTAATTTGTTGTGACAGTTTTTATTTGGAGTGATATAATGTGATACTGCTTTGTTTTTTAAAAACCAACCGTTTATCTGGGCGATGTGAAGGTGCTCTGCAGTAATAAAAATTTGCTCTTTAAAGCTTAATATTTCCGTTATATAGTTGATCCCTCAATCACATGATGAATATATTCCTACACATACAAAATTTTATGCACCACTATGTGATAAACGAAGAAAGAAATGTTTTAGTTAAGCCGCGGAGACCACGGAGAAAATATAAGAGTTCTTTGTTAGATACCCAACCCTAAAAATAGAGACCCACTACACTCCACAGACTAAGTAGGTAATAAATCTGTCAAAATATACAGGGTGGATTCCTACCATTATGATTAAAAAATAGTGAGAGTTGGTGACTACAAAAAAAACACCACAGCGACTGCCTCAGATTACTAAATATCATTAATCTGAGGTCACTGCTCGGCATATTTTTTTAATTGATTTGTAATATCTACTTTATCGCAGGAACTGCAGCGTCCGAGTGGCCCCTTTGCTCATCTAAGTAGTATTCGTGAAGTTGCCACTAGGCGTAATATAAATTATCTCATTACTAAGATGCAAAGGTCAAAGGCACAATATGAAACACTCTTAAGGGAAAAATTCATTGCAAAATGACAATTAATTTGCAGTCAACTAAAAATCACAACATTATGTAACCTTGACAATAAAGAAATACCAATAGGCATTGTCGACTCACCCTTCCCAATGTCATCCATCATAACTTGATCTGAGCCGGAAGTAACGGCCTTTATTGAACCTAAGAAGAAAGAGACCTATAAAGAGGGAACCAATTTAATAATGGTAAATGCTCGATCTAGCCGTCTAGATCAGGGTTTCTCAACCTAATTTGGTTCCTTTAAAATAAAATAATTAGACAGTGTTGTGTCAACCATTATAAGTATGCACTCTCCTCCACCAATCCGGACTTGGCCCCCGTGGTGGAGTATGGCCTAACCTTCCTGCGATGCAGGAAGAGACCTGTGCCCCAGCAATGACATACAAAGGGTTGGTATCAACTCTCCTCTGTTACTTTACTACAAAAATGTAAAGACTGCTGTCTTCTCTACGCACGCCTTCACATAGCCCGACTAATTTATTTAAACATATTTGATAATCATGATTAAGGGTTTCTCAACCTAACTTGGTACCTTTAAAATAAATCATTAGACAGTGTTGTGTCAGCCATTACAAGGGTGCCCTCTCCTCTATTACTTTACTATAAAAATGTAAAGACCTGCTGTCTTCTCTAGACACGCCTACACATAGCCCGAATAATTTATACATATTTAATAATCGTGATTGAAAAACAAAATTAAATATTTTAGTATTTTAAAATACAGGTTTGTATTTCAAACTCTTATACCTACAGCAAGCTTTTTGAACAACTAAAAATCTGGGAACCGTTTCTTCAATGTCGATTAATAATTGCCATTATTTGTAGCATCGTAGCAAGGGGACCCAAAATTCAAAGCAAAATTCTAACTTCATGATGCATATTTCCTAAGTTCACTTATTCAAATTCATCGGAATGTTGGATAGTTCCTTAGATTGAGAAACTCTGTCGTCTAGATGCAAGCCGATTGACCTTAGCTTCATTTCAAGATGAAGGTCCCCCCTTTATTCTCATTTCTAATGCGAAATAATACACCGTCTCCGGGGGAAGCCCTGAATAGCTAACTATTTCAAGGCGACGCGTATTGAGATAGGTTATAGCACGCCATATAAATATTACAGAGGAACCAAAGCGATTACATGACTGCCTTTCGAAGCACAGAAACGCTCGGAAAAATGCCACTAGCGGTATTCACGGAACGGTCACGGTTGTTGGTTTACCCTTAACCGGCCATGGCTCTAATCAAGTAAATTGTTTTAAATTAGAACATTGTTTTCTTAAAATTAAATAAAAACACTAATTTAAAATTATTAAAATATTGGATGTTGGGAAGTGGTTTTTTTTGACGATGGGAAATAATTTCCCTATAACCGTTAAGGGGTTTTTTGTGGGAAATAATTTCCCTATATCCAGTTACATATATGTGGGAAATATATTCCCACTTGACTAGCTATTGCCTTCGGTTTCACTCGTTGATTTATTTTTAGGGAATTAAATTGAAAGTCCGGAGGTAAATCTTAAGTTTTATTTATTTATGTTTTTTGCTTATTATTAATATAATTAATCCTAATAACGTTAAGTAATAGCAGCCTTGAGTCAAGCGAATGGTAAAACCATTGCACAGGATTTATAAGAAAAGCGACACCTTTTGTATGTTAAAAAACCTATTTAGAGGCTAAAAATGTCACCCATGCCGGGATTCGAACCCGCAACCTCTGGCTATCCGTGCCAGAGGTTGCGGGTTCGAATCTCGGCATGGGTGAAATTTTTAGCCTCTAAATAGGTTTTTTAATTTGTCCTTAGCACGGGTTAGTGCATTAAAAATAAAAATAGTATAACCTTTTGTATGTGCTGTCTTTAATAGGCGTATGCAGACCTACATTCCTGAGGCGTATCTCGTCTGGTACGCGGAAATTTTCACTTTTTTATTTTTAAGTATTAACTCTGACAGGTCCGACAAACTGTCAACAACTGTTTGTAACTCCTTATCCTTAATTTTTTTCTTCTTTGTAGGTGGCGCCAATGACTGTAATATAGAAAATAGTAGATAAAAAACAGACAAACTTTTTTTTTTATATATTAATAATTATTAAATGTCCTAAACAGTTATAGGGAAATAAATTCCCACTTAAATACTTTAATAAACAACCACAGGGAAATAGTTTCCCACTTTTTTTAAATGAGAAAAAAATTGTAAAGCAACAACTTACATACTTTGTTTTTATTACCATACAATACAACACATATCTAGCAAAAACAACCAAAAACTAATAAATACTTACAGGATTTTTTCTTGATGAAGTACTAAAAATAGACTCAAATTCGGGGAGCAAATGTACGTGAAAAATTAACGGTTCACTTTAAATACCGATTGACATGCAGCAATGTCAATCGGTATTTAAAGTACTATAAAATACATAAAAAAAGTATCGATCTAAAGATGCGTTCAATTTATTTTAGTTTACCACCCATAGAAAAATAGTAAAAAA
The DNA here is from genome assembly GCA_934045075.1 of Yponomeuta sedellus. Classification (NCBI taxonomy): domain Eukaryota; kingdom Metazoa; phylum Arthropoda; class Insecta; order Lepidoptera; family Yponomeutidae; genus Yponomeuta; species Yponomeuta sedellus. Next base: position 17,195,221 of record OW203722.1, on the reverse strand, counting down.
TTGGTTTGTTGTCACATTTATGGTGGGAAATAATTACCCTATGGCTTATTAAGGACTCAAGTGATTGACTCCGATCACTCGGTTTGAGTAGGCCACGAGCGCTTCTTTCTTCATCATTGGCAGCAAGCTATAGAGCATCGTGAAAGAAACTATTGTGACAAATCCCCCGGCGCTACACGTATGTGCATAAATACAAATTATTTTGTTTGACGCATATAATAAGCAGATGACACTAGGAGTTCTATTATACCAATAAAACGAGTAGTTATTTCTTAATACACACATAACCTCACGCCTGTATCCCAGAGGTGTAGGCAGAGACCAAGGACTGACACTTGCCACGATCCTGACAGATCACCTTCGCTTCATCATTTATTTCTTAATATTAGTGATATCATCCATTTTGCTCCTTCAACATGCACGTTACTGTCTTGATAGGAAACTGTTGTAGAAACTGGCTTGACGGACACCGGGTCTCTGCCAGTACTTCACGTGCTTGCTTACTATCTCCTAGCACACCATCTACTTGCATGTGTACTACGTACGACCGTTGCAGTAATTAAACAACAAAAAAATAACGCGGCAACCTTGGATACTTACCAATTTAAAAATTTATGGCACAATGAATGGCAATTTATGTTAGTAACAATAGTTAGCTTTAATTTTATATTTTTGGTAGTGAAGGTGTGATTAAAATGAGCACCATGGGATTGCTATCGTCATTATGCATACAAAAGTGTATAAAGTTGTAAATAAAGATTAAAGAAAAATAATTTATGGGACATATAAGTCACTATTGATCCATTCAAATTCATTTTTGTCTTTGACTGATAAATTAATCAGAATCACAATAAGCTAAAACTACAATACAATTCATAGTTTAAAGGCACGCCGTAGGTACAATCTTCATATTTGTTCATCTGTGGATCAATGTATGCAATCTATATCGAACTGTCATAGTTAACAATTCTATTGTATAGGCCGAAGAACAAGCGTTTATTAAATCCGCAGCCCTGTCCTGTCCTACGCCGAGTAAAGTAGCACGGGTTAGATCATTGCAATGGTTACTAGACTACCGATACTGTGAATGAAAGGACCATTATTGAACTAATATAGCTCTATTGAACAATCATGCATTTTGAAGAAAACCATTGTTATTTCTAAGTTCACTGTAGAGGTTAAAAATGTAGAGCTTTGATTGAGCTCCGCAATGATTTCTGTTTAGAATTTGTTTTGTGGCCAAGTCGTCACATTCACAACACAGCTGGTAGACGGATGAATGGAGTCATAATGGAGTCCGTGATTAGAGCAGGTTAGATGGTTTTGTTTGCGTTGTTACCAGACGGATGGGACGTGCGTTCTGTGTCAGACAGAGGTGGTGCCGCTTAGAGGTCATATAGATTTGGTTCTTCAAAGAATTTATGTAAATGTCACAGCGTCTATGCGTAGATTCAATCAGTATATAAGCATTGGCCTTTTGGATCTACGTAAGAGTGAAACAAAATAAGGAAAATAGAAAGGATCCACTTGTCAGTAGGTACGAACAACTTCTACTATGGAGATAAATCTAATTTAAGTCAATAATAATTAATATTTAATATTTAAAACAGGCCTCAAGCGGCGCAAATACTCTGTCCTTGGGGATGGTTACCTATTTGCGCCGTTTGGGGTCGAGACGATGGGTCCGTGGGGGCCCGAGGCGCGTAAACTTCAAAAAGAAATAGCGACGCGCCTCGTCGACTCATCGGGCGACCCAAGAGCTGGTAGCTACCTCGGCCAGCGCATCAGCCTGGCCATTCAGAGAGGGAATGCTGCCTGTGTCTTGGGAACTCTCCCCATCGGCAGCGGTGTAGACTTTTTTATTTAAACGTTTCTCCTTTTTTTTGTAAATAGGTATGTAAATCTTTTTAATATTAATGCTGTATATAGTTATAGGAAAATTTATTATTTTACTTAAAAATCAAAATATGTATAAATAAAGTAGATGTTTTCAACTAGTAATTATACAATATCAAAAAAAAAATATTATAATAATAATTAATTAGATGAGATTAGATTTGAAATCATGGTTGTATTTTTTTCTGGTTGTGCAAAAAAGTGTTCTTTATCTCTATCTATCTATCTATCTATGTTATGTTTAATGCTTACAAAATTTGTAATTCAAAAATACAACAATATATTCCATAATATATAATGCCGCAGGCAGCAACTTTTTTTGCAAAATCTGTTAAAGCAAAATTAACGCGAAAAGGTTTTTAAAAGCTGTCCTTTATCTATAAATGCCAAACTAGAAAGGTCTAGCTTAATTAAAAGTAACATAGAGTTTTGATGATCTATCATTAAGTATGTACCAAAAGTTGCTGGTCTTGGACCCTTTTTTAAAAAACTAAGCTATCTGGATGCATACGGAAAAATGTTTCTTATCGGTAACATTAATTCATTTGCAAATGAATAATATTAATTCATCAGTCCTTTAACGCAATGGCTTCTAAGGTAGAGAGGAATCAAAAGATGCTCGTATCTTATAATGTCGGTAAATGTAGGTCAATTATGCGGGCCTGTCGAGAACTTGACCTGGCTCTATAGTCTAATACTTACATAGCTTTTCAATATGATTATATAAGCACGACAATGGTTGTTATTTGCCTCAATTTGGCAGTCTACTGTACAATGTCATTCCAGGGTATAACCCGTGCAAATGAAATAGGCATCTCTCGCGAAGAAGATCGAATCGCGCGAGGCGCCGAGTTAAGTCGCACGGGTTATACCATTGCAATGCGGTTGGTTACTAGACTACCGATACTGTGAATGAAAGGACATAGGTATAGGCCATACTCCACCACGGGGCCTTTCGTGGGCCACGGATTGGTGGATTCCAGACTATTTATATGACTCTATTGAACAACTATGCATTTTGAAGATTCACCCCCCTAGTTAAGGTGCACGAAAAAAATAAAGACATCATTCTCAGTTTTTGCGGAAAAGAAAGAGGAAATAAAGGAGAAAGTCTTCTAGGAAACCGACTTTCCGTGAGGGCACAATCTTTCTTTTTTACCTTTTACTGAAACACATCAAGCATTTTCTCAGATAGTTTTTGAGCATTGGCGTATTCACGTTCACGAAAACAGAGCCTATATTGATAGGCTCTCCGTTCGTGAATGAGAATTACAAAACTTAACAGAGACGATTCAAAATCACATTTAAACGTAAGTACCAACCGACAGAAGACAGGTTCGCGTTCCCACCTAGCAACCGCCTTTCTGCATCCTCGACAATATTGGGAGCGAAAAAAACCCAACAGGACTCCATTCAGTAGTCCAGACTCCAGACACAATGCCGCTTTCATACAGCATTGTTTCTAGAACTTGCCCCTCTCTTTAGAGCAATTGCATTCGTTTTCAATGAACTTGTCAATTTCTTTAAGATCAGGTCTTGGGTCTTTAGGCGGCCGTGTAATGGCTCACTGTGGGACTATTGAATGTGAGAACCGTTACAAGTTCGCTTAGTGATTGGGGGATGAAGAGCCTTAAATTTTTGCACGTCTCCGTTTGCGGAGTTTCGGTTTGAAAGCGCAAAATCACGCGTTGAAGCCAAGAGAAAACACAAGCAAACTTTGGCTAGCTTGCGCCAACGCTATCTGACAGCAATATCTCATATTTATAGATGGGTAAGCCCTATCCAATGACGTCTTGCACCATGATATTTGCATAGATCCATAGACAAATTATTGACTAATAACCCTGCCAATAAAAGTAATTATAAATTTGTCCATGAATAAGTATTTATCTACTTACTTACTTATGCAGTGATTTGGCATATGCCACGCGTACTATATCACATTGAATGTGTGTTTGTGAGAAAACAAAAACGGTGTGGAAGCAGGAGTAAAAATAATTGTAACTTTAATCAAACTTGGGTCAAGGTACACCTATTATTATTTGTCTTAAAACGTAACCGACCAAAAAATACTCAAACCGGGCAGATGTTTGGGGCCGCGGCGTATTCACACACACACGAAGAACACTTACCTCCCTTTCTTTTCGTATGATTCTTCTACGTCAGAAAGAGATGAAGAACAAAAATAGGGGTAGCGTGCGCTTGCGCCGAGGGTTTTGCCACGTGACCTTACTTCCCCATCGCTCACTCACACAGGCGCAAAAGTTGGGAACACTCAATCATTTTATTGATCTCGTAAAAATATCTGGATTAAGCCCGTTGTATCTGCTTTCTTTCTATCTATACTAATAAAGCATTCGAGAAATATTTTCTGACGTTTGGTCACGTCAATAAATAATTAATGAATAAAAATTAAATATCAATCAAATAAGCAAATTTCTTTTTAATGTTTAAATTCTAAGCCAAATTAAACAATTTATGTATTATTACCAACTCTCACTTTCTCACTTACTCGTAGGTAATATAGTGCAGAAACCTAGTAAATATGTCATCCTAAAGGCCCATTAAATATTTTACGAGCAGTTTACAAAGAAAATAATATCATTAGACTTATTGGCTTCCGTCGATTTACATGAACAACAAACTGTCGGACTTGCATATCGAGTTACACTACTTAAACTGTCGTCAGCCGCCACCCACGCGGCTCTTTTTTGTTTTTTAACAGAGGTGTCTACTCGAGATATTTAATTCAATAGAGCGAAGCGTCTCAACGGACTCTCCTAAGCTAGGGGTGATGTGCTGATGCCGGCAAAATTCCCGAAATTATAATTGGAAATATTGGCAACTACGATTCAATAATGTCTAATACAAAAAAAAATACAAAATACAAAAAACTTTATTGTTATAAAAGTGTACAAAAATAGTGCCTGGTCCCCAAACTAGTCAGAAGTGACAATGTAGTTTAGACATGGGTAGTTTAAATACAACACAAAAAAAAACAAGTAAAAAATAAAAGTAACAGAATATAAATTCTTTACGTTAAAACCAAATTTGGTTATTAATGTAAATATCATATTAATTATAATACAGTGCATAAACTAAACTATAATAATATACTACATAAACTACGACGAATATAATAATAACATAAAAATGTACTAAGTGATAATTATAAGCAAAGTGGGTAATAAACTATTGTCTAATAAACTAATATCCTGCTGCACAATAAAGTTATTTTTATTGCTGGCAGAGGCAGTATTTCAATTTTGGCAGAGGTGGTGGGGCAATTCGGCTTGCACTAAGTTGCACAATACAAGGCAAAACAAGTGCAAATATGATTTTAAACAAATAGCAATACAAGTTATCGTCGATAATGTTGTCGTTGGACTGCGCTTGATTATCGTTTAAGCTTGTTGCCAGTGACTGCTTAAAACACGCTAGCTAAATATTCGTAACCGTGTAAGAATGCGGGTCTCACTAAATACCAAACCTCACCTCACCAAATACTTAAAAAATGTGCAGTGGAAAGAAATTCTTAAAAAATATACATTACATTATTACTCTACAGTCATAGAGTAGGGGCTTCATCTTTTTACAATCAAACAGAATAGGTTTCCTGTTAGAAAAACAAACATAGACGTTTATTGACTTCGAAATTTCCCTTTTTTGTCCAAAATGAGACATCGTTGCGAATGAGTGATGGATTTCGAATGACTCCCGACCTTTGCTGGATTGACGCTTCCGACTTTGATGGCACCAAATGAGGAGGACCAGTCGATTTCTACCGCAAGTTATAAATTTAGCTACCGAATGTGGTATTACAGTATTAGATGAAGCGGTTAATAGATATCTCCCATGGGGAATGACAAGATAGAAATTATAAAATAAAAAGGCAACGTTATTTTATTCATATGACCTTAGTCTTCTTATCTATCTGATCTTCTATCTATATTTTCAGGAATTTTGTTATAGAAGCGTATACAATGCCCCATGAAGGATGTATTAACCTTTGCCCGCCTAAATAGTGAGAAAGAAAGTTTATGTTTATTTCTAGTATTTACATTGCCCAAAACATTAAGCACATATTTATTTAATAATTTACAGTCAGGGAGAGAAATACACGTTAAGCCGTTGGTGCCGGCGGTCATGTAATGGCAGTCGTTAAGCCATGTCAGAGGCCTTATGGGCCGCTTGATAAGGCCCGCCACTGTCTTACAATTCTCCACCAACCCGGACTTGGCCCCTGTGGTGGAGTAGGACCTAACCTTCTTGCGATGCAGGAAGAGACCCGTGCCCCAGCAGTGGGGACGGGCATGGGTTTATATCGAGTGGAATATCTCCAAAGGATTTTTTATGTAGCCACGTCCCACTCAGGAGAGAGAGGGAGTATTGGCTTACGATGCGTGGTACCAAAGGAATGCCAATTAGAATTACAAAACTATTAAGCCCTAGTTTAATCAGCGGCTTAGTTCCTTTGAAATCAATCTATCTTAGCGTGGAACGACCATTGGTGGATTACATGGAAACATATCGGGTTCACGGGAGCCGCGAAGCGAACACGGCGGCGGCCTGACGGGGCGTAGGCAGCGATCCTAATCGATGCCTAACCGATCCGACGTTCCTACACTCTACAACCACAATGTGCCTTTTATTCGATTATCACACTTAAGCTAGTCGATGCAAGAGTCAAGTTGGTGTCACGAGATTGAAAACTGTGAGATCCGCTTTCACGGGCTGCTGATGATGGTGTTTTTTGAGCAATTTTTTTTTGGGAATAATAATAATATTGGCCTTTTTGCATCTACTTAATGAGATGATTTATACAGCGTCCAGTAGAATCTTCACTCACACTAGATGGGTGAAGGGACCTCTTCGACGCTGTAGTGCCTGGGATATGGTTTTATAGATGGTGTAGGCTTGCCCAGCACCTATACCATCCTGACAGCTTAGTCGGCCTTGCCCACAGGAAAGACTAGTCAATCCGTGCGGAGCCAACCAAGCCGCGGGTTACCTCACGATGTTTTCCTTCACCGTTAGCGTGTGGTATTGCGACTACAAATTCGCAAATGTTCGTAACTTTGAAATTAAACAAAATCATTGGTACATGCCCGCACTCGGGATCGAACCTGAGGCTCTCGCTTGCCAGTCCATGGTTCTACCCACTGAGCTACCACCGCTTCTTTTTTTGGGAATAGCTAGCAGATAAAACTATGATGTGTGTACGTATGGTACGGTGTACGTATAAAATAGTGACTGATAAACTGGTTTAGTTTTCTAGTTTTGTTTCAAAGATAAATTCCAAAGTTTGTTATAAAACTACACTAGCCTACAAAACTATGTATTACACTTTTAAAGTTGCAATAACTTTTTAAATGCACAAGTATACTTTTGAAATAAAAAGGACTCGAAAAAGAGTTTAATATGTGTATTAAATTTCCATAGTAGGTTAAGACATGGCTGAAAACCAAACTCAATTTTTTGGGGAAGTTTAGGATAAAACAAAATTAAAACTGTAGTACTTATTTAAAAACCTATTTAGAGGCTAAAAATTTCACCCATGCCGGGATTCGAACCCGCAACCTCTGGCTATCCGTACCAGCGCTCTACCAATTGAGCCAATGGGCGACTCACGGCATCAGTGAAATTTCGAACCTCTTTACAATATTCTCTGTATTACGTACAGGCAGCGACATCTGACTTAAGCAAATTGCATTACTTACAGCCCCGACTACCTACTTTGCAGTTAGGTTTTAACATCGGAACGATATCACTGTACCCACATGATTACACTATTTTATTTTTAATGCACTAACCCGTGCTAAGGAACAAATTTAAAAACCTATTTAGAGGCTAAAAATTTCACCCATGCCGGGATTCGAACCCGCAACCTCTGGCTATCCGTACCAGCGCTCTACCAATTGAGCCAATGGGCGACTCACGGCATCAGTGAAATTTCGAACCTCTTTACAATATTCTCTGTATTACGTACAGGCAGCGACATCTGACTTAAGCAAATTGCATTACTTACAGCCCCGACTACCTACTTTGCAGTTAGGTTTTAACATCGGAACGATATCACTGTACCCACATGATTACACTATTTTTATTTTTAATGCACTAACCCGTGCTAAGGAAGAAATTTAAAAACCTATTTAGAGGCTAAAAATTTCACCCATGCCGGGATTCGAACCCGCAACCTCTGGCTATCCGTACCAGCGCTCTACCAATTGAGCCAATGGGCGACTCACGGCATCAGTGAAATTTCGAACCTCTTTACAATATTCTCTGTATTACGTACAGGCAGCGACATCTGACTTAAGCAAATTGCATTACTTACAGCCCCGACTACCTACTTTGCAGTTAGGTTTGAACATCGGAACGATATCACTGTACCCACATGATTACACTATTTTTATTTTTAATGCACTAACCCGTGCTAAGGAACAAATTTAAAAACCTATTTAGAGGCTAAAAATTTCACCCATGCCGGGATTCGAACCCGCAACCTCTGGCTATCCGTACCAGCGCTCTACCAATTGAGCCAATGGGCGACTCACGGCATCAGTGAAATTTCGAACCTCTTTACAATATTCTCTGTATTACGTACAGGCAGCGACATCTGACTTAAGCAAATTGCATTACTTACAGCCCCGACTACCTACTTTGCAGTTAGGTTTTAACATCGGAACGATATCACTGTACCCACATGATTACACTATTTTTATTTTTAATGCACTAACCCGTGCTAAGGAAGAAATTTAAAAACCTATTTAGAGGCTAAAAATTTCACCCATGCCGGGATTCGAACCCGCAACCTCTGGCTATCCGTACCAGCGCTCTAACAATTGAGCCAATGGGCGACTCACGGCATCAGTGAAATTTCGAACCTCTTTACAATATTCTCTGTATTACGTACAGGCAGCGACATCTGACTTAAGCAAATTGCATTACTTACAGCCCCGACTACCTACTTTGCAGTTAGGTTTGAACATCGGAACGATATCACTGTACCCACATGATTACACTATTTTTATTTTTAATGCACTAACCCGTGCTAAGGAACAAATTTAAAAACCTATTTAGATGCTCTAAATTTTTAATTTTTAATTAATTTTTAGCCTCTAAATAGGTTTTTAAATTTGTTCCTTAGCACGGGTTAGTGCATTAAAAATAAAAATAGTGTAACTGTAGTACTTAGTTTTGCAGGTTAGTGTAGTATCATTGCAAGAGTTCTAAAAGTACCCATTTATGGACAGTCAAAGAATGAACTCGCGTCGTCCGATAATGACGGCCATGCAGTATACCAGTGCGTTATTTATGACCTGTCCATCAAATATCTTCCTCTACGAAGGCATCTACCAAATATGTCATAGAAAAAACTTCCGGCGCTACCCGCGACTACTGTGGACACGGCCTTTGATTTACGGGAATTATAAAACTTCTGGGACCTTTTTAGCGGCGCAATTAAAATACTTAACGAAGCCTCCTCAGTGGGTGGTGGCGACAGTTCTCACGAGGCTATTAAATATAATTTTATTTGTTTTCTCTTTGACGATTTATGACGAGCGACAGTGTTCTGGTCCTCTTGGCTTAAGCGTACGTTTCGGTGGTCCCTTTGTTATTCTTTACGGTGGCGGTTTGCTTTTGCAAAGCTTTTTTGTGTCACAAAACCACAACGAAAATAAATGATCGTGCCTGTGAGATGAAACGTTGACATCTCGTCATTGATTAGATCTTTAATTATGCGAGCGAAATTTTGCATCAATTCAAAAAGTCATGTCACGTTTTAACAATTTACAAAGGTTACACTAGACTCATACCGATTAATTGCCAACAATTCGTTGAATAACCCTTTTGTGGTCCGTCCATTTGTTGGGATGTCAACATTCATCCACGTATGATGTTATCAACAAACGCTCGCATCGCAGCCAAAACAATTTCCATTATAAACGATATGTAGAATGCATTGTCAGCATGATACGAGTTACGTAGGGAAATAAACTTTTTTAACCCATTGTTATAATAGTTTTGTCCTTTGGACAATTATGACGAAGGATCCTACAGTGGGTCGCAGCGTGAGCCTGCTTCTTGGTTCACTGTTTGGAAGCCACCACCCGCGCCTTTATTATGTCCAAAATTAACATATTATGTTCATCCTTACCCCTTTGCATTAAAATTATGTCAGGAGGCACGGTGATATCGTTTGGATACTTCCTAATATTTACGAATACGACTTGCTTGTCAACAATTTATATTTTAAATTGATATGTGATCTTGAGACAACGTCACCTTACGGGATATGTCCGATGTGTGGCAAGTAATTTTATGGAATTCTTTATATAATAAAGTCCCATTTCTAGTTCAAAGTGTTGAATTGAATGTTAATACTCCGAGAGGCAATCGCAATAACTTCCAAGGCGTTAAAATGAGCAAAGCTGCGGGGCGTGCCAAGGAGAACAATTTAATTGAATAAAATTAGCCAATAAAGTGCGCCCGTCGAACACTGCCACAATGGCATACCGCCTCGCAGGATAGCTGCCGTAAAGAAGCCTTGTTTACTGGAGACTCCTCGGGGAATCCGCATTAACTGCTCCCGATATACGATTGGGAACGCTTAACACGTGTCCATACGTTCGCGCCAATTGAAGCGTAACTATCCGTTTTTGTCTCATTGTATCGGCTACTATTATACCGGGAATGGTGCGGCTGATGGGTCCACCTTATTACATCATCAATTTTAGTTTCAGAGTTATTCTGCATCAAAATACCGATTATAATTAAATGTAATGAATCTTATGCGCTTAATGGTATGGACGGGGCGAAGTCCCGTTGTCCTAAATTTAACAATTAAGGGCGGGTGCTCCGCCGCCGGCCGTTGCGCCCGGAGCGCTGTTCGCCGCCAAAACAAGCACGTGAAGTCTTAATCAAAGGGCCAATTACTGATGCGCTTACTCCATGTAGTGCTGGGACCTTTACGCCATTGTAAGTTGTTGGCTAACAGAGCTTTGTCAGCGAACAGCGTGGAATGGCGTCCAATAAATCCAGATACAGCTAAATCTGAATTTTAAGATGTTAAGTATTGTTAAGAGTAGAGTTTGGAAGAAACATTGATTTATTTATTATTTTCAGTCATTCTCTTCTTATTTGTTGATACGCTCTGAGAGTGTGTGCAAATGTAAATAAAAATTTTATCTATCTATCTGGACAGAAAGGTTGTGGTCCTCATGAAGATACTATTTTTATTTTCAATGCACTAACCCGTGCTAAGGAACAAATTTAAAAACCTATTTAGAGGCTAAAAATTTCACCCATGCCGGGATTCGAACCCGCAACCTCTGGCTATCCGTGCCAGTGCCAGTACCAGGGTTCGAATCCCGGCATGGGTGAAATTTTTAGCCTCTAAATAGGTCCTCATGAAGATGTTTTGTAGCGGGCTGGAGTTGGCGACACGACCATTTTAGCATTAGTACATAAAAGATCTAGTCATAATATTAGTTCCTGTTTTGTATGCTGTAGGGATCATAGTCTCAAATTGGCCCCTACTCGTACATGCAAATGAGCGCAGCGGGCAAACATCGATAATCGATAACCGCGACGTCCCAGCTTGTCACATAAACGATTGCGGCCAAAAGCCGCCAGTGATCAGCAGCTCGCGTAGAATGTTAAACAACACGTGCCGTTGGCCGCAGCCGATGGTGCCAAAGTTGATAGACGTCTGAACGACACGTAATAAGCGGATTCCTCGCACCACTGTGTTCGTTACTCGAAACCAAAAGGCAACTTTGCACCTCTTTTTGCGGGCTCGTTTCACTGTTACCCATGTAATAAATTCTTGTTTACCAAAGCCACCTCATTAACGCCGCTAAGTGCAAAGCACGATACTCCTCCAATTAGCGCTATTTTCTGTATTAAAAATCACAGATTAATGCTTAATTTATTGGTTATTTAGCTATTTGCGGGTTTCCCGGTTGACAAATGTTGGTTGGCTCTTTGTCGGCGGCCATAATGAGACGCCCCGCTACTTGGAGACAAATTTATCTCATAAATATCTTTTGGATGCATTGATCTGCATCGTTAATTTAGCGCACTGGATATCGATATCGTAATTCATCCACGTCTTTATTAACTGAGGTATACATATTTATGCGACCTTTGAAAGATGCCACGGAATGCAACTGAAGGGAATATTTAACGCTAGCGCGGTTCATCATTCGGCGACGCCAGCGCGAGAAGGTAAATACTATATCATTTACAATTATTCACACGCAATTAAAGACATTCGCGGAGGTCCGCGAAACGTAAATGCAACAATAAAAATGATGCACAGTGACTGTAATTGTCGTTTGCGTTTGCAGGTTATAATCAAAACGAAGCGGACCCGCGGGCCCACGGTTCAAGCCTTAACGAGTGTTCCTGAAACCTCAATTTGCTGACATATTGGGACACAGGAGCGCCTCACACGAGGCCGGCCTTAACCGGCAATCACTTATGCAAATACTAACAATGTCCGCGTAGGGAGCATACGCCTCACGTGAAATTTACATCTTCGCCGAATCTCCCATTGCAGTCGTGGTTATTAAAATATTAACTGCTTAATTCGACATTTTCATTTGTAAGAAAGCAATTAAGACGTATTGTCGTAATTTAAATGTCCAATTGGGTTACGCTAATAGGTTTTTAAATTGAATGTCTTTAAGCAAATAAACAGGGCGGTTGCAAAGCCAAGAACTTGTTAGCAAGCTGTTAAGAAGTTCACGACAGCTCATTATTTCCTAAACAAACGCGATTAAGGAAACAAACAATCTCGAACATTTCCATGGGGCACTTTTTAGACGAGTTTTTAGTGCAAAAAGTTGGCAGTTTTTATAGTGGCACCTGTTTTTGCATCGATATCGCACGAGTCTACCACCCGCGTTCTAATAAGCATTATCGCGGGCGGATCTCGAGGAGGCAAGAATTATGGTATATTTAAACAATTTATAGCTGCCGAAAAACAAGGGAAAACAAGATAAGGCTGCGATCCAAACAATGTTTCTGACTTAAATGCCATTCGGCGCAAATTAGAAGACAACATTGATTTTGGAACAGTTCTGAAAAACATGAGTCGATCTTCATTTGTCCCTTCACGGTATTTCTGTAGATTACACGTGCAGTTAACATTTTAAAATAAATATGTGATGCCAAAGGTGGTAACCTAAGACTGTAGAATAAAGGTGATAACATTAATGAAGTCATTACCGACTGCAACATTATACTATTTTAAATATTAAATGAGCTCTAATGAATGATATTTCACCGCTAAGTGAACTTGTAACGTCATAAATTGCATACAAATTGTCGATTGTCATGATTGTTTCAACATCGATTAGTCGTGAGATCTTTTTATCCTTTTTCGTTCGCGTTCTCTTTTCGTAAACCTAATCGATTCCCTGATTGTTATTGCTGGAATGGAATTTCCTATTCCAATAATGTAGCATCGGCAAAGTCAACCACAAAAGTTACTCACGGTAAAAAAAAATATTATAATACGGTAACAGACCAGTTTTGGAAGCCGATATGATACTAACTCATGCGTCTAGTTTTTGTTTTATAATTCATGCACTCGAAACATTTCTATAACGATATCGATTACATTAGGTGCATTAATTGTAACTCGATCTTTTTTGCTAACGGTGGGTCCGAGAGCACGCTTTGACGTCTTAATCCAATCATGAAGATTTGTTATTATATTACAAACAGGGCCATTGTCTTTTAAATTATTAGCCTCATTGAATGTCTGTTAATCGTGTACGGAATAGATTATCATTCCACAGATTGTGGTAGGTCAAATAAATTTACAGATAATTTGCCATTTATAATGGCCATATGATATGATTTGCGGACAGTTTTGATTTTGGCATTTCTGTCTTCTTTTTGTACATTTATAAAAAATTTGTTTCGGTCAATGAATGTTTAGCGACAGCGACCAACATTCCGTTTATATAATAATATTATTAACAGAAGCTCTATTCAAGTAACTTTCTGTCATGCATACCCACAACAAAAATGGATAGACTCATTATAAACAATGATCCAACTGTCGGTAGCAGCATTTATCAGACTTTATCGGTTAAGATTCCTCGAATCATCCTCCATTGCTGCATTTTTAACTTCTGTTTAAGTGATTGCTTTATCACTACTTATAATATTCGGACGTGGTCCATTTGGCTTTAAAACTTTAACATCCAAAATTGATACCTTTACTTGAATGTATTATATCACATTAGCACCTCACACAAAATAATCTATACTTAAAATAATGACGAAGTATCAATCTGAGCGTGATTTGGTGGCGCCATAGGTCAGATTTAACCCTTTTACCGGTTCTTCACGCTAAATATGGATAGAGGCCTTCTTTGTACCTTTCTTAGAAGGAAGCCATAATGACACTATAGTCCGATTGACCATGTCTCGGTCGGTGTCTATAAAGCCATTATTAAAACATATCTCTGTAGCCGCCTTGTTATCTCACTAAGGAATCCTTTCAATCGTTTCTGGTCTATTGTTTTTCGGCCACTTTTTTATGTTGATATCAATATTTCTTCGATCGTTACTCTGATAATACAGTGATTTGTTCCGAGCTGATATTGAGCGAGATGCCTTTAGGGCTCTTATGATGCGTATATCATTTGTCGGCGGCCTTTTGTTTTTAATACTTTGTATTGTTAAAGGTTCTGTTCATTTCTTCGTTTTGCCCAAACAAGACGTAATCGTTGCTCCAGTATACTAAAAATTAGGCCTTCTTTACAATTCAGTGTCGGCGTTTACGAAAAAGATCTTAAAATTATGTTATTTTAATTTAATATAAGCTGACAGTGAATCCATAATTACGCAAATTTATAGCGTTTTTACAAAGATCTCGTATGGTTTGCTTAAATTTTTCGTTTTGTGTCCCAGTCAATAACATCGCATTAAAAAATAAATCTATCAAGCTTATTTTTGGCTCTAAGCACTATTTAATGAAGCTGTATCTTTTTATACGATAAATAAATTAGTTTTTTACTTTATGTGCTCTGAATCCAACAGTAAGAACCAAACAGATTACGACCTAAGTAGAGAGTGTCATCATATTTTATCGAAGCAGTTTCTTTAAGAGTCTCCCTAAAGGAGTCACTCCATATTCCATACAAACGTAGTTTGGTTTTTATTTACAAACGACTTGCTAGATTGCTTTAGAATTGCCAATACGTTTAAAGGACTCAAATCGAGGTTTGGCCCTACTATTGTGAGACATTTGACTAATGCTTTGGCATTTAGGGTTGTTAATGGCAATCATGAAATCTTATTAGGTTTACGTATGGCAACTGATGTATTTGGTTTAAGATGACTTGAGAAAAGATGGTCAGAGTGGAGTTTTTTTTCCGCTGCCTTCTTCTCCACTACAACACGCCCGAAGGCTGCGGCTTACATTTTACATTGTACATTGACATTCAGCAAACAGAATGTAAATTTTTTACGTTGAAAAAATTTATTTGATTTGATTGACTTACTTTTAATTGAGAATAACAGCATAAAAAAGATGTTAAAGCCCCTTAACACTTTCATAGACATAAATTTTCATAAAGCTATCATTTCTTTTTGATAAATTTATTTGATGAAACGAAGGTGATGTGTCAGGATCGTGGCGAGTGGCAGTTACTGGTTTCTGCCTACCTTTCTAGGATACAGGTATGTTATTGGTATATTATGTTATAATAAGTTTATTCCCACTTCTAAGCTCGATCAAACCACGATTTGTGACCTCTAACGTATTCGCAAAGTTTCACACAAAGCGTTCCGTCATGTCGTTTGTAAATAACACCAAAACTTGTTTGTATGGGAATGAATCCTTGAAGAGCCGCCTTAAGCGTTAATATTATCGTCCAATATGATTATTGCGAATATTTTAAACGTTTTATGGATGTTCTATTTTGACAATAAGCCGATTTAAAAGTGCTACTTTTAGACCCCGTGCTTGCATACTTATTTTGTAATTCATAAGCCCTTCATCGACTTTCCGAAGAAATATGTGTCACTTCTGTCCATTTATCTCGGTTATTGAAACCTTACGATCTTATTTATAAAAACACGATTCCTCAAAGTAGTTCTCAAATGCAGTTTATTTAGTCTGTAGTAAAGTAACCACCGATTAAACTGCCTCTGAAGAGTGGTTTAGAGGAACCGTGTTATTTTTATAAATAAGAACGTTTACATTTTTCTCATAAAAAAAATATACAAATAATGAAGGCCTCTATTCCGAATTCTCAGGTTGTCTGGAAGAAATCACTTTTAGTGATAAGACCGCCGTCTATACTCTTAAGTTAAGTAATATCTGTGTAATTTCCATTTTTATGCTCGCTCTCAAAATTCAAGGCTGAGGTGACATTGTTACTTAGTAGATAGAAAATATTTGAGGCATGATCTACCAAATGAAATTGAAATTAATTTAAATAATTTGTACTGTGTTATTGGGCAAATGGTTTTTTAATTTGTTTTAATGTGGAATGATTTTTTTATGGATCGATGTGTATTTTTAATATTTGATGTAATTTTATGAATTGATTATGTACCTGAATAATTTGATTAATTTTGCATTGTTTGTTTATGTTAATGTCGATATTCTTCTTTTTCGTGATGTTATTTTTATTTAACCTGCTGTATTAGGTGGAAAACCTGTAAGGGCGGAGTTTATAATGAAATAAATAAATAAAATGTACAATAAAGTAATCTCTATCTCTAATATATTTTATATATTTTTTAATGCACTAACCCATGCTAAGGACAATTTTAAAAACCTATTTAGAGGCTAAAAAAGAGCGCTGGCACGGATAGCCAGAAGTCGCGGGGTTTAGTATCTAAATAGGTTTTTAAAACTTGAGGTGTTACTTCCAATAATGTTAAGTAAACATGATTGGCAGTAAATACTTGGAGTAAATAATTTATTGGCTTTCAGCCGGGCTGTGATGTCAGGCATAGACTTAGATTTTTTCTACGCTTATAATGTCGCGTCTCTTCTAAGTCGTTATAGGTACTCGAAGGTGAATCATTATCGTCTCGTGTAGAAGTCGACAGAAGTTTAATCGAAGTGTTGCTTTTCAGCTACACATTTGGTATTATTCAATTTATTTTATCCCTTCATCATATTTTCATTTAAATCTTAGCTGTATTTTAAGGCATTTAATGGCTATATTCATTATTTATTTCCAATAAGAGAGCACTTGATTTTATTATAAGTACTTATGTCAAGAAAAGATCCCAGGCTCATGCAATGAGAAAACTTCATAACATGAAATTGATTTGAAATTTTTGACCTATCTATTTTCAGAGGTTTAAGTTAAGTTTTTACCCAGGGCAAAATGACGATTCCACTAAAAAACTGTTAAGACGGAGTTAGAGCCGGTTTACAGCAGTTTTCTCTCGTATAAACCGGCTTTAACTCTGTCTTGAGAGTGTTTTAATGGTATCGACTTTTTACAAATAACACTGTAAGTTTATTAAAAACCGTGAGTGGGTTTTAATAGAGATATTATTTGTTTAGCAGCCAAGCGCCGCAGGCGTCTAACTAACGCCGAACAGTAATGAGGTGTTGGTTTTAGGAGCTTCGTTCCTTGTAAAGATGATTACTCACTGTACTCACTTGTAGAGGAACATTTTTAAACTGCGCAATTCCTGAAGTATATCGTTTAGAGTTTGTAACTTACAACAGCTTTTGCTCTATGGCTGTTATCTTTTTTTGTCATCCAAAAATAGTATTTTTTGCAGTTTTTCTCATTTGGAGTGAGCTTTACGTTTTGAGAATTATAACGTTAATAACGATCTAATTATGCTTATACGGATCGTTTTCACTTATTACATGTTAAGGCTGCTGTTACATCTCCTCATGCTCTTTTGTTAGCGCAATCAATTTTTTTTATTGAATTTTAAAAGGCGTATTTTTGATACATGTAAGGGTTTGAGAGATAATAAAATTACGGACATTTGCAATACATTTATATTTTTCTACACTCATGTATTAAAAAAGAAAAACTGTTTCCGAAATAATTGATTTTAGTAACAAACTTTCTCTATCCAAACCAGGTTTAGGGTAAGAAAAAAAAACATCGTATTGTCCAAACTTAAGCGCTTGAAATCGCTAAATTACTGAACTGAGTGGTGATTAAATCTATACTATCTCTCTCTTCCTAAGAGAAGGGCTGTGCCCTGCACTGCGACAAATATAGGCTGGTTGTGCTTATGCAGTTATTTCAATATTTCAACATCATCACGAGTTTCTTCCCTAAGGAAATTATATGCCATACTCCACCACGGGGGCTAAGTTCGGATTGGTAGAGGCTTGCAAGACTAGTGGCTGGTCTTACTGTCAGAAGTTTTCAAGCCGCCCCAAGGCCTCTGACTTGGCTCAACGGGGCCAAGGCCGGATTTCAATATTTAATACAACTAAATTCCGCAAAGCGTAATATTTACTAAAAACTGAAGCTTTGTTTTAACAACTTAATTAACTCAAAATACACTGTCAACTTCATGGAGAGACTAGTGTGATCGGTCTCTTAGCCTCGCTTCCGAATCGGGTGTCAGCCGATCAGTCGATAAATAAATATTTATGTTGTGTTTATGATAAAGATGAGATTCTAATAGATAAGGCAATTGCTTCCCGTCGCCTTGAGCGTGATACATTTGAAAGTCTTATATTTGAATGAGATATATTAATGAACGGGTTAGGGTTTTCATACTCAGTAGTCATTTAAATAGCAATCAATGAAATATCATACAATTTTATTGAAAATTTTTACTGGAGAAATAATCGACTAAAGGCCTCCAGGAGCAATTCCCATAGAACGTTTTGTGGTTTTTTATTTGCAAACGTCATGCCGGATCGCAAAAAAAGTTTACCAAATTCGTTGAGAGGAGCAGAGGAGAGGACGTCTAGAGGTTCATATTCATAAACCTTTTTCATTTATAATGATCACAAAAATTTTCTTTAATAAGATTCATCTCATTCCTACTAAGAATTGGTCCATTATTCCAGAGACGAAGTAGTAATCGGGAATCCTTGACTCGATTTTAACACGCATTGTTTCTCGACTCCGAGTCCGCTTAAAGAGCGTAATAGTAGTTTTGCTCTCCGCCATTTTTTTGTAATTATAAAGTGTACGTACACAGGACCGTCACGGTTATTTTATCGATTAATTAGTAATGTTTATGTAAATGTCATAGCAATGAAATTGATGTAGTTGTAACTGTAACTTGTCCTTTGCCCAACTTTCAATCTTATAATCCTAGAAATAAGGGTGAACATAAAATGTTAACGGAGTCGTATCGAATGAGACAAGTCAGAAAATTGTGTATGATCTGCTATGAAATTACACGGTTAAATTGCTTATAGTTGTAGAGAGAATGTACAATTTCAACAGGCAAAAGACAACTGCGGCGTTAAATTAAATGACCAATAATTCCTGGTTTTTATTGACACTTGTGGGCGCTTGCAATTAAAAAGACACCTTAAGACTTAACTCAGGTCAGAGGCCTAATTATGTGCAACAAATCCAGAGCTATTGCAATCATCTGATTGTCACATTCCATAGTAATTTGACAGTGAGAAGATTGGCATCGTTCAGAATTTGGTGCGTGTAATATAGGAGTAGAAGTTATCAGGTACTCTTACATATAACATATTAGGTATAGTATGTAATCGATGCATTTAAAAGAATGAAGCTTAGAGTGCGGTTTCTAATATGCCTGAAAATTCAGCCCATCGGCAATATTTTCAGTAATGATTGGAGTTCGCCGCGGGTAATATTTCAAGCAAAGTATCGGATGGAGTTTTGTTTTGTGGAATTCTTTGATGTGTTTAATTTGTACTTTATAATACTATTTATTGTGGCTGAAAGCCGCAAAGTCATATTTTATTTGATCGACATAATCAAATAAAAGATAATGTTTTATTTCCACACCCAAACATACACTTTGAATTTGGTTGAAAATTACTTACTTAATTGTTTATTTGCTTCTTTCTTTTGTGAACATGAATCCTCTGTTGGTTATAGGTTTTTTATAAAGATCATATTCTGGCGTGTATTTTTGAGCTTTCCCGTTGGCTTTAGAGTCAAGTATTTCGATACGAATAGAAAATTTAATTTTTAGCACATGGGAACTAGACAACAATTAATTTTCGAGGTATTTCGCTGATAAGCTATTAAAATGTAGTTATAGTTTTTGATGGGCCTTATCGGAATCAAATTAGCAGGTATTTCTACATTACAAAGAAAGCAGAGAAAAAGGTAAATGAGAAAAGTAAAATTTCCTCTTATTTGGCAAAAATTTTGTATGCTGCTTGCGCGCGCGCCACCCACGCGCCGGAGCGTGCCCGAAACCAGCGCACGCGCCGACTTTCGTCCGCGAATTATAACGTGAAATTCAACCAGCTTGACCGCCTTTTTGTTCAGTGTTCAGTCTTCAAAATAATTGGCCTTAAAAATGTTATTGAGGTTGCTACGACATGTATTTAAAAGGTTTCTGTGTATATCCCTAAAATATCGTAAGTGTTATTTATTTTAAAGTTTTGATTCAGTAACTATAGCTGGATACGGTGGCGGGGAGTCGCTGGATGCGGACGGCGCAACACCGTGAAGCTTGGAAAACTATGAGCCTCCCTCATGGAGGCTACGTCCTGAAGTGGGCATCATATTATGCCTGATGATGATGATGATACCGGAAGTCTAACTCAATTTGACTTACTTTTATAATTTCTCATTTTACCATCGGTATAACGGTATCCCTTGAGCATCATTAAAAGGGTAAGTAAATTTAAAAAAAAAACTCTCATTGGCATTAAGAGTTTAACGTCGACTTAGAAGACTTTTTTACGATAACTACTGCCAATTACACCGTAATAGATTTAAAACACTACACAGCGTGTCTCAGAAAGTTCCAGTCAAACTTGACAGGTTTTTGAATATAAATATATTTTTAATAAAAAAATCAATACTGAAATCGCCAAAAAATATCTGCTGTCCTGTTCTACTTCATACCTGCGTTGATCAGAATTTATCTCCTATTGAAAGTAATTTGTATTGACGTGTTAAATAACCCTATAAGTTTTATATTGTTTTTAATGCACTAACTCGTGCACTAAGGACAATTTTTAAAAACGTACGTAATACGGAGAATATTGTAAAGAGGTTCGAAATTGCACTGGCGCCGGTGAGTCGCCCATTAGCTCAGTTGGGAGAGCGCTGGCATGGATAGCCAGAGGTCGCGGGTTTAAATCCCAGCTTTTTAAAAAAAATCCTATAAGTTTTACCGGATTTTTCTATAACACCTGTATAACATGGAAAGCCAAAAGGAAAGCAAAAACAAAATCTCATCAGAGAGATGTCCTCTAACCACACGCCATAATACCGACTTCACTTTCATACGAGTAAGTGAACCTAGACGAGAATAAATTCACTCTATTAAAAATTTCCATAACGGCGCACTGTAACCATAAATTAATCTAAGAGCTCTCCTTCACTCGGGAACCTCGCTGCTGCGAGTAAGGAGGCACAGAAAAACTTTTGCGCCTCCGTCCTTCAGGACTATTTATATCGCAAATGACTGGCGACTCAAGGGCGGAACGATACAATCAAAAACTGACCTTAAATTGTTTCATGTTAGAGATTATAATACTAGCGCAAAAAAGTCCGGCCGTGCAGCTGACGAGCCGTAACGACGACGGGCTTCTTTGGCTCTTGTATTGTAGTCTCTATCTTAGTAAAAATAATAATATTGGCCTTTTTGCATCTACTTAATGAGATGATTTATACTGCGTCCAGTGGTATCTTCATTCACACTAGATGAAGGGACCACTCCGAAGCTGTAGTGCCTGGGACATGGTTTTTATAGATGGTGTAGGCTTGCCCTGCACCTATACCATCCTGACAGCTTAGTCGGCCTAGCCCACAGGAAAGACTAGTCAGTACGTGCGGAGCCAACCAAGCCGCGGGTTTCCTCACGAATCGTTATCTTAGTAAGTGTTTACCAATACCAATGGCGGGACGATACCAATCCAAAGTAATCCCTACTTTGGATTGGTATCCCCGTTGTGGCTTAGACAACTTAAACATTCTTTTTACCTTTAGGCAATGTTTATTGTGGACCAACACAATAGTTCAATATTATTAAATATTTATATAACGGAGAGGCCAAAAATCCACTTTAAGTCCTATTTAAGTATTTTTATGACATTACATTTCGATATGACAGAAAAAATATTTGTTTGTTATGTTCGTTCCTGGTTGCCATATCACAGTGTATCCTAGTTTGAGACCAGGACTAGTGATAGTGTGGTGAAAAAATTATGATCATTATTATTTGGGCCCAATTTTCCGACAAAAAACATAATGACAAAAATAAGTACTTTCTGAAGAAATGTAACATTTGTGAATTCTCTTACAACACAATATGACTACCTATCTTAAACTAAGTATGAGTGGGTGCAATCCGTTTTTCTGTGTCTTGTTACTTCATGTTACATGCATGCATCAGAAGAGACGATCTGCTAAAACCTAGAAAAGAAAAAACAGCTTTAATAATTCCAATTAACCCTAATAATAGGCTGCAGGCGCACTGGTGAGCCAGTGCGATTAAAAAGACAAATTCCTTAACCACTACACTACAATAGCAGCTTGTAAGCATTCTCTGTAGAATTATTAATAGACCATCGACTGCAGTGAGGTTGACTCAGGATTGCGTACTTTGCAGTAACTATACAGTTGTTCTAATAACGTGTTATTGCTTAATCTAACAATTTTTAAAGGGTTGGCTTCCGATGAACTAGTTGTGGTTAATAATTGTGGCTTTCCACAATAGATCACTTAGATTTACAGAGATCACTTTTAGTGATAAGGCCGCCGTCTGTACTCTTAGGTTAAGAAATATCTTTGTAATTTCCATTTTTATGTACAATAAAGTGTTCTCTATCAATCTATCTATCTTTCCGCAGTACGAAGTAAGTTATACACTATGACTTCCTTCGTACTGTGGAAAGCCACAATGAACAATCGGAATGAGTATGTTTCAAGATTTCGACCAAATCAATAAACATTTAGAAAAAAAAATACAAAGCTTTTGTCAACTGCCAAGAGCCGGTAAAAGTACGTGAAACTATGTGAAACGAGTAAAAAAAAGTGCTTTCACTTTTTTGACACGTTTCTAATACATGTTTTAAAATATAATAAGTGTTTACAGACAAATATTTTTTACATTCATTGCATTGGCTTGCCATCCAAAATAAATTGTTTGATAATTTATTCTCTTCAATTCAGATAAAAATGTAACTCCGCAACTTTCTACTTTATTCTAGAAGCACAACCACTACTTTTAATAATTTTACTTTCTCGCCTGTGCCGTTCACTTTACTTATTTTTATTTTAATAAATACATTTTACGATAAAATAAGTTTAAGATACAAGTATTCATTCCTGTTAAAAAGCATCGCATCATGTTGACCGGTAGCCGACTCCATATTGAGCGCAAGATATTATGATTAACACAAAGTCGATACATAATAAGCAATATTGGGACCTGTTCGGGCGGTATGGTCTGGAGTGGACAGACGTGACCATGCCAAGATGTATACCAGTGGTTCTTAAACCACGATTTGGAGTTTCAATCTACTTTAGATTGAAGGGTCATCATCATAAGTACTTAGTACGTTAGTACGTATATTTGAATGAAACTGTTTCTCACTCAGTCCCTTCTCATTGTCTCTTGTGTATAATGGGACATTGGGGTTCGCCGGAAAACATTGAGAACTCCTGACTTGATGTAGACGATTATGGAGGACGCTCGTGGCGATCGCCTTCTGATGGACGCCTACGTTTTGCACGTGAATGGGGTGAATTAATTAATTGTGTTATCGGTTTCAAGTAAGTTTCTTTCATCCATAGTTGGAAATTTCGTGTTTTGAAACTTATTTTAAGACTACTTTTACGCCTGGGCCGAGTTTCATAAAAGTTCGATTCGTACTTTATTATAACGATACGTGGTCCATCGCGTAGCAAAGTTAATTGACTTGCCATGTACATCGAAGTGTGGTAGTAGACAATGAATTGTAATTTTATGAAACAGGCATCCTTTTTAATCTCAGATTATGCAATTTATCAGCGTGCACTCTATTCAGCGAGTGCAACTTTGCGACAAAAAAAAAAATACCCTAAAAAAATACTGTTTGTTTCACTAAATTACAAATTAATACCAACTCTGAAAACGAAGACTTTCATATGACATTAAAGAGCTTCCAGAAGTTGCTCTGTACATACGATAAATGATTAAGAAATAAGAGATTACCTATATAAGAGGGGGGAAGCGCTCGTGGCATAGTCAAACCGAGTGATTGGAATCAATCACTTGATTTAAGCAATCACAGGCGCGGTCAGGTGCGGGATGGGTTACCATCCCGTGACTACAGCTAGTGGCATTTTTTCCGAGCGCTTCCGTTTTTCGTAAGGTACGTTAAGTTGGTGCCTGCTGTCATGTTATTCCAGTCGTTAAGCCATGTCAGAAGCCTTATGGGCGGCTTGATAACTTCTGACAGTAAGGCCCGCCACTGCCTTACAATCCTCCATCAACCCGGACATGGCCCCCATGGTGGAGTATAGCCTAACCTTTCTGCGATGCAGAGGCCCGTGCGCCAGCAGTAGGGACATGCTAGGGTTACAGGTCGTAGAAGAACACTGTGTACGTCCTAAAGATTATTTAAATTAACATGAGAATATTTTTTTTCATTGTACCAACTGGACATTTAGGTAGTTGTTAATTAAAATGCATCAACAATGTAAATGAGAAGGTTTTACGTTTTAATTAACTGGTCCGAATACCGTGTCGGTACGTGATTGTCACCAAATGGTCTGTTTATCTAGCCTTCAATCAGTCAGCAATACCTTTGCTTTCAATCAAGTTTTTACCTCCACGAGTGTTGAAAGTCTCCACCCACAATGAAAGAGGGATGTATAGTCTCAGATAAAGTAGTCCTTTTAGTCAACTATCATATTCTCATATTTTAGCCTCTAAATAGGTTTTTAAAATATTATATTCTCGTAAGTGAAGTATCCTGAGACACTATTTTAGATAGCACGCTGCCAATTTCAAAAACAAAGTTCATGAACTTGCGAGAAAATATCTAGCTTAGGATATCATTTCATGAAATTGTTTGATGTTTGTGATGTCGTTGTTTCTGATTCCCAGAACACAGGGTATCCTAGCGTGGGGCCAGTAGAAATGTATGTGCCTCTATGTAAATTTTATGTCAAATTGAAATTTTGAGGTTATATTTTGTTTACTAAATAGGATAAGTAAGGATAAACAGACTATATACTTATCCACAACCATGGTATAGGAAATATGTTTTAGTTCTCAAATAAGAATCTATAATGTCTAAACTCTAAACAAAAACATCAAAATGAAAAATATTAATGCGCGTATGTCCTGCACACTTAGCATATCCTTACGTCAGTGCAATTTCGTTCAGACGAACCGGGGTTTTTTTTCTTCTCTCAAGCCAGATAATCAGAGAAATTACAGACTCGGTTGCGCGTTTCGCAGTCGCGCATTCGCGCGCGTTTCACTTCGCACTATCTCGCGATAAACACACAGGGTGCATTGTAAATAATCGGCCAGTGACAGGGGAAGTAATTGGTTGGGCTTCGACATCGATCAGAGGTGCTGCGAGTTATGGCGCTGGAAGGAAAATATTTGTTATTGTGCTGCTAAGAATCTATGGCTCTATAGGGTTGTATTACTTTTTGCTGGACCAACTGCACGCGCTAGGGAGGAGCGAATAATATTTAGCTTTTAACATCTGTAAGACTCCTTATGTTCGTCTGTTTTTTTTTATTATTACCTATCAAATTATATCTTGGGAACAAATGTATATATTTATTTCTAGTACCTATTTACATTGTATTTGGCCACCTAAAGTTTTAAATTTACTGATATTTTCCCTGACGTACATAATATTTTCGTATTAGACTTTTAGCAAAGGGTAAGATAAAAAGCACCCGGAACCGGCGTGCGTGCATGCAACGAATCATGAAAGTTGATGAAGCGAAGGTGATCTGTCAGGATCATGGCAAGTGGCTGTAACTGGTCTCTGCCTACCTCTCTGGGATGTAGGCGTGAGGTTATGTACTGTTATGTTTTCATATCTAAGTTTTTCCGTATACAATGTACCATAGGATACTACAATGTTGTACCGTATCATCCTAAAACGGATACCTCCTACCTCCGAATGCAGAAGTACCTGCATGCTTATCTAAAACATTCTCATTAAAGCCACAAACCCTATAAGCAAATGGGCGTGTGCACAAAAACGACAACCTCATCTAACTAGACACAATAGTCGCGTCGCACATACCTAATGACGAATATCCGCCAATTAAGCTCCTAAGGGCCGGTCCACACGAGCGGTGCAGGACAAAAACTCGCCCCGGCCGATGTCGTCACTAAATGCCTACGTCTATCAGAAGAGTAGCTCGACCTACGTCTTTAATGAAGCCCGTGTAGCATATTGTAAGTTCCACAGTCCCCGCAGAGCACAGACTGCCTCTTTCGTCTAGCCGTTAGGGCGCTTGGCTACCAAGACAGAGGTCCAGGGTTCGAATCCCACAGGGGGTGTTCGCGACATAGATTAGTTTTATTGTGGCAACATTAATTTACATTATTATGTTGTCACTATTGTTCATGGAGTTCGTGCCTTGTCGCTCCCGCACGTGGTTATTTGATTTATAATATTATAGTCTTAAAAATAGTAAATCTCGGATTTCATTAATCACCAGCCTTTTAAATGCAGTCCACTCAACCACAAGTGTGTGCCACAGGGGGTCGCCGTAAATTTGTACAAGTGGGCTCTGTCTGGTTATATTTTCATGTTTGTGACGTCCTTGTCTAGTTACTATAGTACAGGGTATCCTAGTTTGGGACCTGGACAAGTAATTGTGTTGCGCGGAAGACTTATCTATTTCTCAGAGACGGTGTTCTCTGAGAAACAGATATGACTTCCGCGGCCTACCTAAAGGCTGCTAAAAATAAACTTTAAGAACTATTAAGTGACAAATTTAAAAACCTATTTAGAGGCTGGCACGGATAGCCAGAGGTTGCGGGTTCGAATCCCGGCATGGGTGAAATTTTTAGCCTCTAAATAGGTTTTTAAATTTGTTCCTTAGCACGGGTTAGTGCATTAAAAATAAAAATAGTATAACTATTAAGTGACATCTGAGAAAAAAATACTGTCTAATCTTGAGAACTGTCAATAGGTGGCGCTAGTAGTAAATGGATAACAGAGGGAAATGAATGAATTCCTATTTACAATACGTTTTGTATGTTTCTTTTGTTCAAATTTCAAGCTACACTACTGCAACGTTCTTAGTATTGATTCATTAAATACGTATTCTTTTATCGCCAAGGACGAATAAATAAATATTTGCATACTAATTAAACATCATTACTATCAAGGGTTCATTTTATGCTCAGTGAAGACAGAATAAGTTCAAACTTAGCTGCGTCTACCTTTTCATGCCTTATTACATCTGTGGAGTCCTTACGAGGCGCTACCGAACTTAATTGGAAGCTTATTGACTAGGAGTCGGTTATTGTGGGGAATAATCGAAGGTCGCCGCGAGCAGGATTCCAGCTAGCCACTAAAGGCCCCTACTCAGTACCTGCTAGACAGCACAAGGACGCGAGTGACGTGCAGTCTAGGATAGTGAGAAGGTTGTAAACTCACTTAGGTTGAAGGACTCCTACTGAATACAGTTCAAGTAGACCCCCACTCTTGCGTCCTCGCAACAGCCGCCTCATTTTGATCTATTTCTGTCGCATGTCAGGTGACTAAAAAAACCGCGTGAAATTGCGGCAAAGCCTCGACAAAAACACTCTCTGTCCCAATATGGAGGATGAAATTTTAATCCGGTGTCGGAGTTAGGTCATAAATGGCATTAAAGTGTAATCAAGTATTTAATCAAATCAATTATTTTGTTCTTAAACAGCACGGGTCGCTTCCAGACCGGCTAAAAAACCTGAAATTGCCATAAGTAGCGTTTTAATTACAAATGTAAGCGTACTCGTTAATCGTTACTGAAAACAATTAATCCTGTGATCGTCATCGCATACTTACGTTACTGTGCAATTAAAATATTTGGAACTCGTTTCGAAACTATTTAACTACACTTATAGTAAATGGGAACCTATTCAATATCAATTGAAACAGACACAAGAGAATCTTAAGCCAATTCCGAAAAGCCATTTCGATGTACGAGAAGGCGCTAAAAAAATTGATCTTAAGAGAGGTATTTAAAACGACGACTGATGAGAAGTCCTTGAGGTAAACGCAAGAGAGAATGGGCGGACATGAAGAAAACAACGAGTTATTGAAATAGAGTAAAATCTGAAAACAGTTTGTTCAGCATTGTTAATTAAACCACTTCCAATAATTAAAAGTTATTTACAATTCATTTTGTCGATCTTGGCACCTTTATATTAAATGCCATCTTATATTGGCAGATTTTGTGTGTTTTCAATAACACTTTGTTATATTGATGAGGAAAGTGTTCTCGGAAAATAATCACGTATGAGGACTATTCAACATTTGGTTTAAATAAGTTTTTTTTTATAATTTATATATATTCTTTATTGCAAATAGTAATTCGAAATATGATTACATGAAATTTGTTTCAAAGGCGAACTTATCTCTAACAGAGATCTCTTCCAGCTAACCTTAGCATTGGGTGTTTAAATTGAGATAGCAGGAGGAAGGGAGAAATATTTATAACTATATAAATAAGTAATAATACGCTAATAAACTTACATATAAATATATACTTATACATACATAAACAGTTAATTCAGTGTATTTGTGAATTACAGCGAGTAACTGAGCGGAAATAATTCAACAAAAACGTAATTTTACGGAGTTTAGACGGGGCTATAGAGTATAGAAAGAAAGAAAGAAAGAAAGAAAGAAAGAAAGAAAGAAAGAAAGAAAGAAAGAAAGAAAGAAAGAAAGAAAAATAAATTTATTCGTGAAACATGTGTATAAATAGATGTACAGTAAGATATGTTATGTTCTGCATATTTTGTCTTTATAGACATACAAATTTTTAATGCGAGAGAACACCGGTAATTATTTTCAATTGTCAATGATTATAATAAACTAAGATAATGGATGTCAAAATAAACTTAAACACTATTTATGTCAGATAATGCATGTCAAAATAAACTTAGCACTAATTATTCTAAGAAAGTGTGTCAAACATAGAGGTATTACAATCTTCCAGACAAGTATTCGTTTACAGTGTAATAACATTTTTCAGATAGTATTTTCTTCAATTTATATTTGAACAAATTTACATCAAGTTCTCTTAGGGCACTAGGCAATTTATTGTATATTGTAGGTCCCATACAAAACACTTATATAACACTTGTTACTTTCTTATGTAGGCTAATCGCGCAGAGATAGCGTGGGCGTAATCACCACGTATTCCTACCGCGCATTGGCAAATTCAAGCGCTATGTAAATACCTCAGACACTCATATTTCCTCACTATGCCTTCCTTCACCGTTAGCGAGTATTTTACTAGAACAACTTCACAACATCTTCCAAAACAAAGTATATGCCTGAAGAACAAGAAGAATGAAATTCATAAAAAAAGTCAGTCTACAAGAAAATAAACAATAAAGTCGCAGTAACACAGCTTCTAATGCTCAGTGACTTTTTTAAGGGACAAAGGTCCCATAAAAGTCAATCAGGTTTCTCGGAATCCACTTTAGGAATCTCTAGGAGGTAACGTGGCTAAGAATATAAGAAAAAGTATAAAAAAAGTCTACAAGAATATGTACGATGAAGGGGCAGTAAGAAATAAAGTAGTGTTATATAGCCGCGTGTGGCGGCGGAACGAAGACGTCATTTTACGAAGTTATCCGATAAATTTCACCCGGGGCCATATTAAGAAGTTATATCTAGTGTTATAAAGAATGTTGGAAAAACCACAAAATATGTCACAGTGTACATATAGGAAAATGCACAGTGAATAGTCTGTAACTGTGCTGCGTGCGGCGCGGCGGAACGAAGACGTCACAGACAAAATTATGCGGGAACATTATCGCCGGCCTATCGCTAGTGGTGTTATAAAGAGTGTTTGAAAAACCACAAAAGATTTCACAGTGTACATACGAGAAAATGAACAACTAAGAGGCAGCAAGAAATGAAATGGATTTGTAGAGCCGTCTGCGGCGCAGACGTCACAAAAGAATTTTTCCGAAAACCTTACTTCGGCCCATCTTTATTAAGTATAAGTAGTGTTACAAAGAGTGTTGGAAAAACCACAAAATATGTCACAGTGTTACAGAAAATGCACAATGAAGGGGCAGTAAGAAATAAAGTAGTGTTGTTTAGCAGCGTGCGGCGTGCGTCGGCGGAACGAAGACGTTACAGACGAAATTATCTGGGAACATTATTGAGTATAAGTAGTCTCTAGTGAGTATAAGTAGTGTTGCAAAGAGTATTGGAAAAACCACAGAAGATGTCACAATGTAAGAGAAAATACACAAAAAAAGGGCAGTAAGAAATAAATTAGTGTTGTAGAGAAGCGTGCTGCGTGCGGCAGCAGAAGGAAGACGTTAAAGACGAAGTTATCTGGGAACATTATCCCCGGCCCATCTCTAGTAAGGATAAGTAGTGTTACAATGAGTGTTGGAAAAACCACAAAAGATGTTAGGTACAGGGTAAGAGAAAACGCACAATAATGGGCAGTAAGAAATAAAGTAGTGTTGTAGAGTCGCGATCGACATGCGGCAGCGGAAAGAAGACTTTACAGACGAAATCATCCGGGAACATTATTCCCGGCCCATCTCTAGTAAGTATAAGTAGTGTTACAAAGAGTGTTGGAAAAACCACAAAAGATGTCACAGGGTAAGAGAAAATGCACAATAAAGGGCAGTAAGAAATAAAGTAGTTTTGTAGAGCCGCGATCGGCGTGCGGCAGCGGAACTAAGACGTCAGAGACGAAATTATCAGGGAACATTATTCCTGGCCCATCTGTAGTAAGCATAAGTAGTGTTACAAAGAGTGTTGGAAAAACCACAAAAGATGTCACAAGGTAAGAAAAATGCACAATGAAGGGACAGTAACAAATAAAGTAGTGTTGTGGAGCCGCAATCGACGTGCGGCAGCGGAACTAAGACGTCAGAGACGAAATTATCCGGGAACATTATTCCTGGCCCATCTCTAGTAAGCATAAGTAGTGTTACAAAGAGTGTTGGAAAAACCACAAAAGATGTCACAAGGTAAGAAAAATGCACAATGAAGGGACAGTAAGAAATAAAGTAGTGTTGTGGAGCCGCAATCGACGTGCGACAGCGGAACGAAGACGTTACAGACGAAATTATTTGGGAATATTAACCCCGGCCCATCTCTAGTAAGTATAAGTAGTGTTACAGAGAGTGTTAGAAAAACCACAAAAGATGTCACAGGGTAAGAGAAAATGCACAATAAAGGCCAGTAAGAAATAAAGTAGTGTTGTGGAGCCGCGAGCGGCGTGCGGCGGAGGCTGCGACGGCGCGTGGCACGCCCGCGCCCGATCAACAGGTTCCACCACTTGTTCAGGTGCCGATTATTCCTAAATAAAAATAAACACCGCACTTGGCCGCTATCAACGTTTCAAAGTAAACCTTGTCGTCTTGTAATGTATAAATTAATATAATCCATACGCGGCTGCCCCGGGAATTCCTGTTTTCGCAGCAAACGCTCGCTGAGAAAATGTTCTTTTATTATAGCTCGGGCTTTATTTTTTAACGGAGGCGTGTATTTCATGTATTTCTTAATAAGCGAAACGACTGTCCCGCTCCGCGGTTTAATTAAGAAAGGATACGGCTCTCAGATCTGCATATAGGAGTTTGTGTGAATATTTATAGATTGGACGTATTTTTATTTGCAGCTATATTAATGACCGAGAGTGCCTTTTATTTGCTCTAAGCGAAATAAAACTACTGACAGATTTAATAATAATTATAGGTTCATAGTAAAGTGGCTTTGATTTCCTCACAGCGTTCATTTCCTCTATTAGTATTAAACTCGATTACGGCTATCGGAACTGACGTCAGCAACTCCTATATACGACTGTAATCAGTTTGTATAAATGTTTATCAACTGATGGAGCCGGAGAATATCACTAAAACATTTCTTAAAAGTGCAATGGCCTGCAAGGAGTAACCAGGTTTCGGACGAAAGTTGAATTTATTAAACTATAATTGGAACAAAAGTATAACACGTGATAACGGCCGCGTCGTTGCAACTTTGTCAAAGTAAATATCACCACGAAGTTCATTCAACGACGCTCGTATCTCATGTATTTGGCGTACGATGCAAAGGTTCTTAGTTGAATGACATGTTTATCGGGAATTTCAGGGAGGTAAAAACAGGAATCCCGTGTGCCCAGTGGAACTGTCCATTCAAAAATCTACTGACAAGCAATTAAGAGTGGCTCAGAGTATGTGACCGCGATAAAACAGTAGCGGGAAACTCGTTCCCGCTATCGGAATGTATTTTTTTCATCAACACTTGCGCGACGCTGAATTACCATAAAAGGTTCTGGTAAAAACAAATTGGCGTCTTTTTCGCGGGCGCCTCATTACATTGAGACCGAATATCAATAGACTTATGTTTAAGAGAAGACGTAAACAAATAAAAATCCGGTCAAGTGCAAGTCGCACCTGCGTTCCAAGGTTTCTTCTTTTATGATAAAATTTTAATATAATTCAATCATACAAAATAACATAGACAATAATTAAAAATTCATTTAATAAAATTTCCTCCACAAAGTCCGAGAAAAAAAAATTATAAAAAAAATCTTTTATGATATTTTAAAAGAATAAAAAAAAATAAGTAAATAATTTTCTGTTTCTCGTTGCATAGTTAAATGCTCGTTGCACTGTAAAATCGTATTTTATATTTGTATGTGTATTATTATATAATGAATATATCTTATTCAAAAACCTATTTAGAGGCTAAAAATTTCACCCATGCCGGGATTCGAACCCGCAACCTCTGGCTATCCGTGAAATTTTTAGCCTCTAAATAGGTTTTTAAATTTGTCCTTAGCACGGGTTAGTGCATTAAAAATAAAAATAGTATATCTTATTCGTTATATACCAAAGTACATTCAAAAACTTTTTTATTTTAGCCTTAGCACCCGCTAACTCGAACTCACGCTTGGCCAGTTTTCGAACCTCTTCACAATACTCTCTGTATTACGTACAGAAAGCGACATCTGGTTGAAGTAACTTGCATCACTTGCAGCCCCGAGTACCTTACTTTGCAGTTAAGTAATACATCGGAATGATATGGTTTTACATCTGACTCGAACCCGCGACCTATGACGATGAGCCTTATTCCGTATCCACTTAGTTCTTTTTTTTGTCGGAATTAAGTAAATAATGTTTAGTACTTACGAAAGTTTTAGTTCAAAAATAGCCAAAGATAGTAGTTTTTGTGACTTTTCATTCTCATATAGTAGGTATTCACTCAAAATTTAGCTTATAAATAGGTAATCCAGATTAGACCCGTTAAATGTATAACTGGTCAAATATGTACGATACTCGACTGTAGATTTCTTTGTTTTCGGTCTCCCAGGTGGTGCATTTTTTTACCATTACAGAAATGTTAACATTGTACACGTATCAAATCATTATGTATCTTATGGACACGTGCAAAGCATAACAATATTTCTGAAAATTGTGTGTCTTCTTCTTTTTCTTCTTCTTCTTCAGGCTATATTAGTCCACTGCTGTACATAGCACTCCCCTAATGAGCGCCATAGCGTAAGGTTGTGCCGTCATTGGAGGGTAATGCCCATAATCACCAACCTGGGCATGCGGGTTGGGAATCGCAGTTTGGTGGTATTGTACTGCAGGGGGCGCTGCTGCCCACCCCCCGGTTTGTGTCCCTTAGTCGTCTTTTACGACACCCGCGGAAAGAATTTGGGTTGGTGCTATTCTCTAGGCCGACACCACACAGCAGGTTGTCCATGTGTCTTATATAACTTTTAAAAAACTTTTATATTCTGTGTTAACATCCGCAAACACTGTCGTTACAAGACTTTCTACAGGCGGGGTGGCATTGAGACGCACATAAATCTTTGCTTCCTTTAGCATCAGGCCGTGTTTAAAAAAACAATTACATACTGCCAGTTATTGTCAATTAACTTATAAGAGAACAAGCGCGGGTTATGCAAGCTCACCGTGTGCTACTAATAAGGAGTAATTTTCTTCCCATAAAGTCGCGTTACAGCGCTGTTAACTAAATTCAATTATCACAGAAACGACATGTCCACGCGGCGGCGCACAAATTGCCCCCGACCATCAATAAAAACGGACCGAGTCCAAGAAGCGTCATACGAAGCTAAATTATGGTTGTAAACCTTTTATTCATAAAGTCCAGTTCAAATAACACTTTCTGTGACCTTTAAAACGATAAATGCTTTAACTATCGGCTTGTGATGTTGGAGGTTAGGCGTGCCGGGCAATTTTCTCGTACACGAGTAGTTAAGAAGCTTTAGTAATCATCATCGTCATCATCATCATCAGCCATTCGACGCCCACTGCAGGACATAGGCCTCCCTCACGGTTGTCCAAGCTTTACGGTCTTGTGTTACCCGCATCCAGCGACTCCCCGTCACCGTAACCAGGTCGTCAGACCATCTACTGGAGGGCCTGCCCACGCTGCGTCGTCCGGACCGCGGTCGCCAGGTCAGAACTTTTTCGCCTTAACGGCCATCAGTTCTTCGAGCTATGTGCCCCGCCCACTGCCACTCCAACTGAGCAATTCTTCGAGCTCTATCAGTGACTTAGGTTCTTCTGCGGATCTCCTCATTCCTGATTCGATTGCGCAGTGAAACTCCTAACATAGCTCTTAGTAATGATAGAGAAAAAATAATCTGATCAGAGACCAACCGGTATTGATTCTTCTTAGACCAATATCGGCCTCGGTGGCGCAGCGGTTTGGCACGCTGACTGTAAAACTGAAGGTCTCGGGTTCGATCCCCGGCCGGGTCAAACTATGAAACGAACTTTTCTAGTTTGTCTCGGGTCTTGGATGTTATCTATGTATTTATTGTATTAAATGTAACGTCGAGTTAGCATCTATAATACAAGTCATTTAGTTCTACTTAGTATAGGACTAACGAGATCTGTGTAATATGTCCATGAATATTAATTTAAAAAAAAAAATATCATGTAGATCTACTACCTGACTTGGCCAACCTTTTTTTGCCATATTAGCCTACGACCTATTCCCAGACCTACCAAATATGCACAAAAAATTAGAATAATCGGTGAAGCTGTTTCGAAGGAGTTCGTTAGCAAACACTGTTACATACGATTTTTATATATTAGATTAAGAAAATATTTTCCTCAAATTTCTCGACGGAGAGGAGGCCTACATGTTTGACAACCGAGATCAATTTTAGATAGATTTTACATTTAATAGTACCTAACTATCTACATTTTATAGTAATATGGGCCCTTTTTCATAGAACAACTAATTTCTTATTAAGACAATTCGATGAACACGTGGCCGAGCATGCCTACTGTTAATCTGTGGCTTGATCGACTTTGCAATGTACATCGAATTGTCGTAGTGAAGCATGAATTTTAGTTCTATAAAACAGGCCTCGGGCTCCACTTGCTTTCGAACCCTGCCTCTCAGAAACGAAAAACTCTACTGGTGTAACAGAGCCTACGCTGCAAGGATGTCGGCGCACGCCGGGGTTCCACTTCTGTTACGCGTTATTATTAATAATTAAAACGATTATTTTTGCGAGATAGTTCCAGTAGAGGTAATTAATATGGTTCGCGATATTCGTGTTATTAGCTCGCAGCCTAGGCGCACGCGCATGCGCCAATTATTACATCCCCGTGCAAGACATATCGGGGTGTGTACTGCCAACTTTAAAAGCACAAGGCAGACTGTTTACGAATCCAAACCATACCTACTCTACAACCACTTCTTCTTGACCGAGCTAGTAAAGTAAGTAGCTCCGTTTAAAAAATATTAACGGTAGGAATTTTGTTTTTAGGATTTAAATATAAAAAAAATGCGAAAGAATTTCATTCCTAAATTATGCGTAGGAGTAGTTCGTATAACTAAATTAGGGATGCATTTTTTATCTCGCTTATAGTTATACGATAGCACGGATTGGCGTCGTTGAATGCGTTGCTTAAAAATATTGGGAGCATAGAAAAATACAGTATAATCTAACTATAAAAACTAAACTACTTAACTAACCTTAGGTAATTTACCCAATAAACAAATGTGATTACACCCGTCAAATGTATAATAACTTAGAGTTTATACTGTACAACAAAACAATCAAACAATAAACAGTGTATTTATAATTTTTAACATTTGTTTTTTAGGAATCCTGCCGTAAGGCATTAATAGTCTGTGAAAAATTTTACTAGGCACATGATACAGTTAAATAGAAACAGGACTTAAAAAACATGCGGACTACAGGCTAAAGGGTCCTATATCCTAGTAATATAGCAATACCATTTTAGTAAGGCACCCATCTCGTGTTATGAAATTGTAACTGTGCGTAAAAGTATTAAACTTTCAGATTTTGTTTGCGACTGTACGCGTCGTTGGCGCTTCTGCACGCTAAGCAATTTTCGCCTTCATAATTATTTAAGACAGTCTTCCTACTCGATTTTTAGTCAATATCTTAAAGGTCTGATTGTAAGGCTGCGATACAAAATAAGCAATTCCAGTTGACGGCCATTCCGCGAAACGTAAGGTTTTTCTTACCCTTCGTTTGAGTCCTTGGCGTTAATTTACGCCCATTTGTGCAACAGCTGATTAGTGGTCAGGACACGGAAGAGGCGGCCGCTAAGCCCGACAAACAGCGGTAATGATTGATGAGTAAATGACTAATTCGCACTTGTGGCATTAGGGGTGGCACCATGATGATCAAGCACTTTTTCACAGTACCAAATCCCAAACGACCTTCAGTAACGACAAGACTTCTTCCACATCTAGTTAATTAAGCCACTGCCACTGTTATTTTACTAGCCTTCCGAGACCAACAATTTTGCACGCGCGTTAATAGGACGAGTTTTAAATCTGCCATTTCAACGTAGCTAGGAAATTATCCCGGGAAACCTTCGACAACCGATTTGCCGATGATATATTGCGGCCTGGGAAACTTAAAGCCTTATTACGGTTGAGATAATTATTGGTTTAACAAACGCGCGCGGTCGGCTTTTAAAATTAATGGACACATGAATTAAAGTTGCGGAGTAATGAAGATAACGTGGCCGCAGACGGGGCCTGATAAGCGAATGACGGCGTTTCAGAGAGCCCTGATAAGCCTTTAATTACGCTGATAGAACCCCGTGTGGACTAGGCTTTAAGCCCTCGAGCAATTAGGATATTCCATGCCGGGGCCGACGTGACGTCTAATCGGATTGCTTTGGGGTTTACTCGTTCTCTTCTACATTACAATTTGCATTTTGATGTTGGCTCGGTAAGTGAGTGATATGGGCGTCGATTTATTTGCAGGCAGCAAAAGGTACGTAACAGGACTAAATAGAGAACCTCTAAGAAACAAGCAATGGTATGAAAACTGCAACGCGATTACGAAAAAATATCAAAAAATTATATTAAAAATTGCTAAGTGAAATAGAAATGCGAAATATACTGCATACACAAATATATTGCACTTTTTACTGCATTTTATAAGCGCTAAAATACAATAAAATTGAGTTTCTGTCGCTTCACTTGGTACATCAGTATCCAGAGTAGAATTTTAATGATAATAATAATATTTACTTTATTTATATTTATAACATTATTCTTTATGTTTAATTTGACATTCCACCAGGAATCATATCGCTTTTCTCTGGCAATGTCATCCAGACTGTAAGTAGTAACGAATGTATTAATATGTTATTATCAACAACGGAATAATGAGGAGCTACGGTGTGTAACACGATAATTACAAAATAACTTACATTCATATCTATACCGCTAAATGGTTATGAACCATGTTTTTGGCTCTGCCGTAGGTGGGCTAAGAGAAAATTATGTATATTATAACCTTGTCTGTGAAGTGTGCAACTAACCTTTTCTCAACTTTTGAATCTAGATACATAGATAGATAGAGAACACATAAAATTGAATTTATTTATTGTACATAAAAATGGAAATTACACAGATATTTCTTAACCTAAGAGCACAGACAGCGGCCATATCACT
This sequence comes from Yponomeuta sedellus, assembly GCA_934045075.1. Lineage (NCBI taxonomy): Eukaryota > Metazoa > Arthropoda > Insecta > Lepidoptera > Yponomeutidae > Yponomeuta > Yponomeuta sedellus. Next base: position 17,157,027 of record OW203722.1, on the reverse strand, counting down.
AAAAGTGATATCTTCCAGACAACCTTTACATGGACTAATATATTGGAGAAGGGAGTAGATGTATAAATATACAAGATTATTACAAAGGTATAAATGAATACATGCCTAAATAACAGTGTACATAATAGTTATCAACAGATAAATACAAATAATTTACATAAATATATACACATAATAAAAAATATATATTATTATATAAGTACCTACATAAACACTTAACAAAATATATATATTGAAATAACATAAAAAAACTCACACAACAACATTATCAATATTATGGATTACAGTGTACTCGTACTAGCGAGATAGAACTCCTTTACAATAAATAGCCTTAAAAATGGGAAGGGATTTGGCTTTCCGCACCTCCACCGGTAAGGTGAGTGAGTCTAGAGTCTCTAGACTTAATTTGGTACCCATTCGTGGTATGTCACTTATGAAAGTTTATTCGCAAATACAGGGGTAAAAATGACGTTTCTTTTTTAAAGTTAAGCATCTCTTATACTCGTAGCCCGCTGCAGATAAGCGGTAGTAGCCAGCGGTAGAAGGGTTCGGATCCCGAGATGTACCTATGACTTTCTCTTCTAAGTTATGTACATTTGTGAAGTTGTAGTAGCAATACCACTCGCTAACTGTAAAGGAAAATATCGTAAGGAAAGTCTAGTGTCTCTTCAGACACTAGAGTTTCCTAACGATATTTTCTACGATTCCTTCTGTAAACATACCTCAGCGCTTGCTACGTACACTGGCCAAACAATAAGGCTAAGTATGGAAATCTCTAACTAATGTTTAACGTCTAACTAACTACAGATGCTTCTATCCTGTGTCAATGCTTATCTAGTATTGCTCACCTCTAGTGCGGCCTGTCTGGCTGCAGTTATTGGAGGAGTTCTGCTCTTGTATCACGCGCACCAAATTGTGAACGATTCCAATCGAACAGCACAAACCAATCAGAATTCTGGTAGAATTTGGTGCTAATAATTAGGTCTCGGTTATGTATGTATATTTATTCCTTGCTGAAAACGATGATCTAACAGCGCGCGTTCCGCTCCACAGACGGACCATACTCTGAAATATGCTCTAAAACTAGCCATATTTTATCGGAATGTGCAGGTACAACTGTGCCCCATCAATCTTCGCTTCATTAGCAGTGCGTGAGGTATTGAGAGCTGCGAAGTTTCGCTCCCCAACGACCCCGCCTACGTCCCGTGTACGCGAAATGTGTTATTAACGACGTCCAAGTAACACTTAGAAGATGTTTTTAAAACACAAAAACTGGCCATATAGTAATAAATAGTTATTTTTCCGAGGAGTTTTGCTCTCCTACTTTAAGCTCCTAGCTGAGCTCTAACGCTTTATTATTTATTCGACTTCTGGTAGCACTATCCTGACTAAACCAATAAGAAATAATTTTTCGTTTATTCAGCAGCTTTCTGTCTGTGAAAAGTTTGAATCGATACCCTTTGTATGTCCCCACTGCTGGGGCACGGGTCCCTGCATCGTAGGAAGGTTAGGCCATACTCCACGAGGGCCAAGTCCGGGTTGTTGGAGGATTGTAAGTCAGTGGCGGGCCTTACTGTCAGAAGTTATCAAGCCATCGATAAGGCCTCTGACACGTATTAGCGACTGCCATTACATGACAGCCGGTACATACGGATTAGCGTGCCTTGCGAAGCATGGAAGCGTCAGAAAAAATGCCACGGCAAAAACAGCTTACCTGCAACGGCCGAAAATAATTGTTCTAAAAATTCTGTTGTCATAGGAGCTGAGATTACCGGGCTAAATAAAATCGTAAATAAAAACATTATTTTCCATAAACATTTACTTGAAACACTGACAGAAAATCAGTGTTTCAATTTATTTATTACTAAAATATGTACAAACAGTATATGAAGTAACTAACATAATTATTTAAAATAGGTAACTAAAACTAGAATATAAGACTATCACTGCTATCTACTAATAAATTATAAATATTTAAAAGTATTAACAACAATGTTTCTAAGGATAACACCAATTAGGTTCCGACCCTCCTTGAGTCCCAAGATCTTTGTTAGGGAGCTTGGGCGCCGATTCAGGGACCGTGGGCTTGACTGCCGCTCTGGTTTGATCTTGGCTAAACGATTTTTATGGCAACGCAACGTGGCAATGCTGCCAGTGTTCTTTGGGGTCCTTTGGTTCGAATGTGCTACGTGGTGGTTTGTTCGGTAAGGGTTTTTAGATGTTGAGGTTTTGAATGTATTTTTGACGGATTTTAGTGGATGTCATATGGTGCAAATTATTTTTCTCTGTAACTTCCAATTACCAAGCCATCAATGTGAAACCATAAGCATTGCTTGAAAATAAGTAGAATGTAAGTAATTTAGCTAGTTGACTTTTAATTATTACAAATAATTTAATCGCAATCGTACAATCGTATTTATAAAAAAAAAACAGTTCCACTAAAACACTCTTAAGACGGATTTAAAGCCGGTTTGTGTGAGGACTTCCTATTATAATCCAGTTGTATGTCCGTCTTAAGAGTAATTTAATGGCATATTTTTTTTATAAGAACATTATTTCTCTAAAACCAAGTGTGTGTAGATTCAGAAGCAGTTGAACTAATTTGTAGTTACGTCTTTCCCTTGAAGCTAATTAAACTACCTCTGAGGAGCGTTTTAAGCAGTCCTGTAAAATAGGCCATTAGAATCTAAGTGATTTAGCGATATTTCCAATTGGCGGATGTATTTTTCCAAGTGCGAAGCCATCTTCTCGACTCGTGATTTATAGAACATAAACTACTACACTCATGATAAATGGATTGGCAAATAAGAATTCAATTCGAGAGACACTCGCAGGCTGTAATTAAAATTGAATTTTGAACGTTTTTTCCGCAAATGGAATCGCAGTGGCCAGACTGCTGATGAGAGCGGAAACGACAAACAAAAGAAATCGATGCAAGATACTGAGTTTCCGCTATCAATCTCTCTCTCGTGAAACAATAACTTGTCGGACGATTGGCGACTGGCCCCATTATTATAAAAGTCGAAATATTAAAACCTTATGGACAAATCCACATTTATCCTCCTCCTTTCTTTTTGGCAGTAGAGTGATTTAGTCAAAAGTGTTTTATTCAGTAAAGCAAGCATATATTATTTCGTCTATAAAGAGTTCTAATCTATTGTAGTCGTTGATGTTAAGTATTATTATAATACACAATATAAGCTCACCCTTGTGTCCCAGAGGGGCAAGCAGAGACAAAAGTTTGACACATGGTGCGATCATGACAAAAAAAAATTGTCTTATCAACATTAATTACTTGATGCATGCAAGCACGCCGATGCAATGCCGTGTACCATCTAATAGTATTACATAAATACATTTCATATTTTATATACAAAAAATATTCTATATAAAAAAAATATATTTTATATAAAAATTTCACGACACTGTGTTTGTTATCGAACTCCAAAACGGCTTCATCGAATTTTATGATTTTTTTGTGTCTATGTGTAGGCGTAAGCTAATTGATGTGCCGAAATAATGTTTGCGTTGTAATATACTTAGCTAGTAATAGTTAAAATTACCGGTGTTATTTTTATAAACAAGATTCCTCTGAAACACTTCTCAGAACCACTTCATATAACCTGTGGTTACGTCTTTCCGTTTACCACAGACTATTGAAACTGCATCTGAAGAGTGATTTAAAGAAAATTTTATTAACCTATTTAGAGGCTAAAAATTCTACAGAGTCGCCCATTAGCTCAGTTGGAAGAGAGCTGGCACGGATAGCCAGAGGTCGCGGGTTCGAATCCCGGCATGGGTGGAATTTTTAGCCTCTAAATAGGTTTTTAAAATTGTCAAACCCCTTAGCACGGGTTAGTGCATTAAAAAGTGTATAATTATGTGGGTACAGCCATATCATTCCGATGTAAAAACCTAACTGCAAAGTATGTACTCGGGACTGCAAATGATGCAAATTACTTCAGCCAGATGTCGCTGCCTGTACGTAATACAGAGAATGTTGTAAAGATGTTCGAAATTTCACTGATGCCGGTGAGTCGCCCATTAGCTCAGTTGGAAAGAGCGCTAGCACGGATAGCCAGAGGTCGCGGGTTCGAATCCTGGCATGGGTGGAATTTTTAGGCTCTAAATAGGTTTTTTATGAAAATAAATACAAAGTGAAGCCATTTACACAATTGTACTGCGGTCCCCAGTGGCAACGAAACCCACGTCCCCAGTGGGAATATCACCCACTACCTCTGGCGTGGTAGTCAGACGTTTTTCCGTAAGACCAACAAGGTATTAAAATAGATTTGCGAGATAAAACTTAATTAAAAAGAAAGAAACGCAACCAAAGAAAAAGTAATCTTTTTGTGTGTCGTTTGCCATCGTTTTGCCAAATGCATAATAACTTCGGGATGGCACTCGGCCGCTCGCAACGTGCTATTACAATTTGTATTTCAATTACAAACAATTATTAAATCCCGCCGATAAATCGTCCCCAGTGTTTTATACGATGTTTTATAGCTCGCTTCCCCTCCAGAAGCTGCAATTAGTGCGGCTGTTACTTCGGTGCTCCCCGCAAACTATATGCCGGAAGGAATATTGATACAGAGTGCAGTGGATGCGATATCCTCACAGAAAGTTTCACATACACCAACTGAATATTGCAACTACCTGTATTAATGTATATTATCTTTATAGTAAGAATATTCTAATCCCTATTGTCAATTTTGTTATTATACACATGTCTAAGCTACATACCTACTGTATTGAACGTTGAAGAGCACTGTTGCCTGAGATGCAGGTCTAGAACCTAGCTCAGGCACAGAAGAGAATTGTTTATATGCAGCTTTGCCTCAAATATAGTAAGTAATACCTCCTACAATGTAAGCAAACCTCTACTTGTAAAAATTTTGAGAGAAATAAAACTATAATTTTTTGGTTGAAAATCACTTATTTTATGATCTGTTTAATGCTTAAACGCTATGTTTTAAGCAGCTTTTAAACCTGTCCTATGCTTTAGATGCAGAAATTATTATTATAACTGTTGGTTGTGTAAGTTTATGTATTTGAAAAATTGTTACTAAGGGCGTGCTGGTAAACTGCAATAGCACTTTGGCAAATTGTGTAAGTGTGGTTTTTTATGTATTTTATTGAATAAATTAATTAAAAAAATACTTGATTAGGGTTAAAAGGTTATCGGGTGGAGACCATGAACTGGCAAACTCAGAGTAAGAGTAGCAGATTTCTGGTAGCTTATGAATGATGATGGCTGCGGACAGAAAGCAATGGCTTACCTTGAGGGAAGTCTGAGGAAAGTGCAGCCGTGAACGTAGTCTGTCAGCTTTTGGAATATACCTCGGGCTCTAGTGAAGGCTTCGGTTTTTGCCGAAAGCAGACGAGTGTATACTACTTCCTGCTTTAAGACTTTTCTTCACTATTTTGAAAATTTATGTAAAGTTAAGTGTCATATTTGTTCCGATATTTCTATTACACGAATGTATCCGATTCTATCCGATAGTAGCCGAGGTATATTCTAAAAGCTAACAGGCTGACTATGGACTGATGGATTGGAAATTGAAATTCGTACATCAGCCCAAGTAAGTCCGAAATAGTACCGACTAGATGTATCCACGACTTCGCTTACGTGGTTTTCACACTTCACACTTCGAATAAAAGTGAAAGAGCTTTGTCAGGTATCTGGCTACCCTTGCGCGATACAGGCGTGAGTTTATATAATGTAATGTTATATTATTTTTCACGTATTGCAATACATGTGCAATACGTGAAAAATAACGGTAAGAGTTTGTCATTTATAACAGCTTTTATTTTGCGAGTTTGGCTTTTTATTATATACCTTTAACAATATATATATTTTAAAATTTGTTTGCCACTCGATGTTTATCTATTTTTTAATATAAAAATGAATCGCTGAATGTGTTGGTAAGCGCAAATCTCGAGAGCAGCAGAACCGATTTCGCTAATTCTTTTTTTAGAATATTCCTTGAAGAACGAGGATGGTTCTTAGGGAGAGAAAAAAAAAATTAAGGAATCGGCTGTTAGGCGGTACCAAGTTCGCTGGGTCAGCTAGTAGATAATACTTTTAACTATTATACATTAGTAAAATCACACCTTGAGTATCTTATAGAAGTCTGGGGCACAGCTAGTAAAACGCATTTAAAGGAATTGCAGACGTCACAAAATAAAGTCATCAAAATCCTATTCAACTACAAATATGACACCCCAACAAAAACTTTATACGAAATGACAAAACTACTTAATATCCGTCAACTATATCTATATAAAACATGCATACTTATAAAAAAAATACTCAAAAAAGACATACACACTAATATAGAAATAAGTCGAGTCAAATCACCGCAATATAGCTTAAGAAGAAATGCAAAAATAAACTTAAACTAAGAACACCACGAACTGAATATGGTAAAAGAAATGTCAGGTATAAAGGTGTCAAACTGTATAATAACTTGCCACCTGATGTAAAGGATACAGAAAATATGAATGCTTTTAAAAATAAACTAAAGCTACATGTCTTAAATTTATAATTAAGATTGATGCTACTTTAATGCATGCCGTATAATATAAGCTAATTTTAAGTTTTTTTTTTTTCTCATTAATTAAGTGAACTGTAAGTTCTTTATGAGAAATAAATGTCTTTGAACCTATTCAATAAACTGGATTTCTTCTACATGGGTCAACGATTTACGGTAGGTTACGAAGTATTAAGGTGTCTCAGAAATTGCGTATTTTATAATAATCTTGTATTTAGGAGATTGAGAAACAGTGGCAATATATATAAAAATATATTTTTTATTGTTTAGCAATTATCAAAATCAGCACTACGCCTGAAAGTCTTATCTTATATTTAAATGAAATTTTATAACAGCTGTTTTTTATTTTATATTGCACATTAACGTTCTATCTCTCCAGTGCCTTTAATGGTCTATTGGTACGAAATGGTGGGCGTCTCATGTCCTGTAACACATCAACTTTTCTGCCTTGAGAATAATTAAAAATAGCTAAAAGCTAATAAAGTAAAAAGGCTTTACTTGATGGATCCAGCCACTCTATCGCTGGCCTGTGTTCCACCCACGATGAGGATAATCTACCTCCCTATTCAGTGCTCCGTAAGTAATCTGAGTCTTACGTTTTCGCGTGATTTCATAGGGTTTATAAGATAAGGTAAGGATATTCTTTATTGTACACACCAGAATATAAATACCGATACAACAGTTACACAAGAAGAGGTACAATTAGCGGCCTTATTGCTGATAGCAATTTCTTCCAGGCAACCTTAAATCGTTTAACGGGTTTATCGTTGAGTTTCGAACCTACATGGCTACCTACAAATGCTATAAATTAAGTATTATATATTGGTGCGGTTATGTTGGTAGCCCAATGTGTAGAACAATGGACTTGTAAGCGAGAGACCCAGGTTTAATTCCCAGTGTGGGCATGTACAAATACTTTGTTTTCTAGGTTACATTCGTGAAGTTATAGTAGCAATACCACTCGGTAACTGTGAAGGAAAATATCGTGAGGAAACCTGAGTGTCTGAGGTGTTTAAATACTTCTCGTGGTAATTAAGCCCCTACTCTCTCCCTGACAGAGGGCCTGTGCCACCCTACTCATAACTTGGCACGTTTATAGGCTACATAAAAAACATGTTGTTGAAGTCAAAAGAAAAATCCACCTCAGGATTACAGGCCTGAGTTTATATCTATGGATGGATAACTATTCGAAGGTTTAAGGTCAACGGTTAGTGTTGGGAGTGGATCATGGGAGTTTGGCAAGCAAGCTTTAGTCCTAGAAAGTACTAAAATGTGTCTTCGAATTTGTTTGACCAGAAAAAGAACATTAAAATCGTGATTTAGAAACGTATGAACATAATTAAGAGAAATATAGGGCTTCAAACTTTATTTTTTTCTTTACCCAAAAATTACTTCATTTAAGCACAGACAAACAATACTATCAGGACGAGAAATTATAAAAAATTATGGGTCGTATGTTCGGCGCCGGATAAATTTAATTGTTTTTCAATCTTTTATACATATCAAGTGACAGACTCTTAGAAATTTAACATATTAGAAAAAAAAACTTCTTGGCACTTCGTATGTACCACTTTAGAAGCTATTGAATTAATATTCAATTCTGTTTCAAACTTTTTTATGTTTACATAATAGGACTTCTTTATCTGGCGGAGGTGTAAGTCACACTAGAAGCATGAAATCATCTAGCATAGACAGCTGTTGCATCTGACATGCTTCTCCACTCGCACATTCTAACATTTTATTATTTTAAAAAAAGTACAAGTATATATTTTATAAAAATCACTAACAATGTTAGATTGTGCGGGCGAGAAAGCTTGCCAAACGTAACGGCAGCCTTAAGACCTCCCTATAAAATCTTATTACAAGGCATATCGACCTCATTTCAGTAGCGGATTTCCTGAATCGGGCCGTTGATGAACGCGCGGCCACGGTGGCGCAGGGCCGGCGGCGGCAGACTAATTTTACAGTTAATATATCTGCACTGATTGCTGGGACACCGCGAAGTTATATATTTTATTTATTTACTCCCACAGCATTTAAAACGTGACATGTAGCTGTGGGGCGTGCAAATAAAAGAGCTCTTGGTCATTCACTTGTTGCCGGCCTAAGGGAATGTTGGTTTTTTGTTATTGTCGTTGCTTAGGAGACAAATCGCAGACGATTATTGAAAAACGTAAGTTTCTAAAACTATTCATCGCATTGTTCAACACATTTTTAATGTATATTGATACAAGTACCACTATATCACTCGCACCGTCTACTTACCTAAATATTGCATTAGAAGACATAATCATTTGGAGTAACCAGAGTGCTTAGTGCGAGTTTTTTAACTACTCGATCGCGTTAACGTAAACTCATATTTCAATGGCATCGAGGAAGCGCCACCTAGCGACAAGTATGGAAATTAAAATTGCTGAGTGCGAGTTGTAATGGTTTACATTGAGAAGTGAACACGTTTACCAGCCAAAACACGAATAAACGCGAGTGCGAGTTGTACTGTGACAGCGTTTTGCCAGTTCGAACGGTTAACTTACTCATACTCACTACTCAATGCTCTATTAACGCGGTAGTAAAGTTATTCGATTGGATCTGTCAAACTCGCACTAAGCACTCAGGAAGACATAGTAACCTTTACTTACTAGTTTTAGCCTACATCAGACACAAAAGGTGGTTTTAGTCGTCTTTCCCTATTTTTGCAAATCTTAGGTTGTATACTGCTAGTAACATTTAATATCAACCTTTACATGCGTGAACTCAATTCAGCGACTGTAATTTATACTACTAGTCATTTCAGATTCGCCGGGACTATGAGACACATCATTCATTCACAAGTCTCGTTTCCACGAGGTCACCCAAAAAGGTTGTTACTCGCGAGTTTACAGCCTCCTTGCGCCGCCCGAGGTGTTCCGCCGCGATTGCGTCGACACAGGATGCTGGCACCGCTTTTTGTTCCATCAGTACGGCACAGCCGATTATGCAACTGCAGTGGGAATGGCTATGAATGGCCATCCGAGGCTAAAATGGATAATATAGTGATAAAAATTACGTACATAAACTAACGGTTGTATACCGGAGGGGTAACAGAGATCGGTGCTGGCCACTTCCTGAGATTCGCGAAAAAAAAACCTAGGACTCTTAATTTTCATTGCAGGGTTTCCCATTTGTAACGATCAAAAAAAGGGACTAAGTAAACCATTTTTCCAAGAACGGCCGATTTTGGCAGAAATCGATTTAAGTAGCAGCTTAACGTTGTAAAAAGAGCTATCTGATATAATTTAATTTTTTTAAAAGTACATTAAATCTTTTTTTCGTTGGATAGATCCATGTTACCCATTAACTACACCTGGAACGCTTTTTACTAGTAGTAGGAAAACTTACTACGCAGTGGTAAATTAACCTTTAGAATTAAGTATTAAATCTTAATTTTTTTGTTCGTGTTGAAAGGTCATATTACAAAAGTATCATTTCTTTTATTGGAAACTATGTAGCGGTGATTTAAAAAAAATAGACTTGTTATAAATATATATATTCCGTGATTAAAACAGTCGAAACAAAAAGGGAACTTGATATTATCTACAGATTGAAACTTAATTTCCATATAAATATTGATTTCATTATTAAATTCCCGTAAAACATGACTTTACACCTGTAGATATAAAATAATTTCTTCTTAGGGAATACTATAAAATCTGGAAAAAATATGACAGCGTTTTCACTCACCTGTTTAATAAACCACAGTTGAATATAAGAATAACAAAACAAATTCTTGCGAACATGCGTAAGACCGTCGCCATGGCCATTGGATTTACACAATCGCGGTCAGTACGGATTTTCGGTTAATTAGCGGATAGAAAGGCTATTATTACATACATAAGTCCTGTGCCTGTAGGCGGTGGCGCAGAGTATTGCATTTCGTAATATTGCAAACAGTGGCCTAAGAACTGGAATAAATACATTCTGTAATAAAGCTGAATGGATTAATATGCGCATTTTTTATTTCAATCATGCTTTGTAGGTGTAGATTTTGATTGAAATCTAAATTAATGGAAAGAGGCTTTGGCGCGTACCAATATCGAATATCGGTTTCGAAGTTATGTGCCACGTAGAGGTACTTGTACCTACGAGACTTTGTAGAATCAGTGGCTGGTTGGGATACAAGAGTATCCCAACCAGCCACTGATTCTACAAAGTCTCAGCTGGACTGGAAGGATGAAGGAGAAAAGTATGGGATTAATGTACACGCAATTGCGATCCACTATTTAATGTGTCGCGAAAAGTTGCAGACACCCGCGACTTCGTCATATTATACTTAAGACGTGTGGGTGTGTATTGGCGAACGCACACAGATGTTAGGCGTGTACAATCAACACCACTTTATAATTGTGACGAAAAGTTGATATACCTACGCCAATTCGAGGTAGGCACACGGAGTCATACTCTCTCTCTCTGACAAAGGGCCTGTACAGTCTGTTAGCTTTTAGAATATACCTCGGCTACTATCGAATAAAATCGGATATATTCGTGTAATAGAAGATCCGTGTAGAGATCGGAACAAATATGACACTAAATTTTACATAACTTTTCAAAATAGTGAAGAAAAGTATTATACAGAGCAGGAAGTAGTATTACACTCGTGTGCTTTGGGCGAAACCCGAAGCCTACTCAAGAGCCCGAGGTATAATCTAAAAGCTAACAGACTGTAACCTGGAGTGAGACGTACTCTATTGCTTGAGGTCAAAGTTTTACAAGCTTCTTCATTGCACCAAGTAAATATTGTAATACTAATGGGCTTAATACTAATTAGTATTTTGTTCTAGCCAACCATTAAGTGACGGAAAAAGCTATTATCTCTTGTGTCAGGTATTCGAAAATGCTGATATCACTACGATTAATTTCAAGCACGTGTGCGAGGTTTAACTATTCACCCCATGGTGGAATTAACCATGCGAATTATTATAATTCTACTAAAACCGGACATAAACTTGCAACAACGCTCACGGTCGCGTGGCGGCGTAGACTCGGCTACAATACTTTATCAAACTTTTTATTCGATAATAGAACTTATTCCAAACGCCCGTAGTATTGCTCAGGTTTTTTTAATTTAGCTTGGGGTGGGCAAACGCAGGACAGGTGGGCGCATGCGCGGTTCAGAGGGAGAGGGTGAGTTACTTCATGTATTGTAATTTGCACTTTAGTGTAAAAATAAGGGCTTGGAATGGCTTGAAAAGTATTTGGTGTCACATGTTCAGTCACTGGTTGTTTGGTTTGTTATTTAGTTCTAATATTGAATTTTTTTTTATTCTTTATATTTTTAATTCAGTGGGAATTTCAGTGAAAATATCCGTTAAAAGTGTGATTCTGCAAAACTTTTGTTTTCGCTCTTTCAACTTTTGAGCCACAATTGAACATAAATGTTTTATTTCAAGTTCCTATTTATGCTTGTATGCTACGTTTGTTTTAGTAGGTATGTTTACCATGTGACTAGTATCTCGAAAAGGTAGAGTGTAAATTTGCAGTTCAACATGAAGTTCGAATAAGAAATGGCTACAAGGTAAAGGCGACAGGTTTGTACGAAAAGTTACAGGTGAAATTGGATGAGCCCTTAGTAAGCTCAGAGAGCACAATTTTAAGATTTTAAGCAGGTGCAATCCAGTTACCCCCTGGATACAAATGACTTAAGGATAGACTTCTAACTTTACAGCAATAATTAACTGTATACGCTACTTCAGTATTTCCATGACTACGGCAAAATTGTCGAAACGCCGGAAATCAACGTAATTAACTTTACGTAATAAAAAATCGCCACTAGACCCCTTAAGTATATAATTATTAATGCCTCGAGCTGTTATAACTACCAAATATACTAAGTTAATGATGTTCATGATGGCATGGACGGGTGACCGTCTATGTCTCACACTAGTGGCATTTTTCCGAGCGGTTCCGAACTTCGCAAGGCACGTTAAGCAGTTGGTGCCGGCTGCCGTAGATAGATCGCTGTGGTTAAGCCAAGTCAGAGGCCTCAGGGCGGCTTCAAAACTTCTGATAGTAAGATCAGCCACTAGTCTTGCAAGCCTCTACCAATCCGGTCTTGGCCCCCGTGGTGGAGTATGACCTATAACTTCCTCAGAGAAGAGACCCGTGCCCCTCGGTGGGGACAAAATGGGTTGTAGGTGATGATGATTTATACCTTAGCGTTTGAAATTGCGAATCCACGGTGGGTACCCGTGGTAATTAAGCCCATACTTTGTCTCTCTCTCTGAGCGAAGTCCCATGCCCTGCAGTGGAACGCTTATAGGCTACACAAAAAAAATCTACTCGTAAATCCCAGAAGCTTATGGTATAATGTAGTATTGGTTATAGCAGTAAGCAGAGCAACAGAGCTTATGACTGACTGCTGCTTTATGCTTGACTGCCTCGTTGGCCTAGCAGTATCACGTCTATCTGATTACAATGCCGGGGGACGTACGTCCTATTGAGGGTCGCCGCATGTTTGTACGAATGGTCTTCGTGTCAGTCTGGGTGTATTTCAATGTTATTGTCAATGTCTTGTTTAATTGTATTTGTGTTTTGCTATTTTTGTACAACTAGCTGAGCCCCGCGGCGTTACCCGCGTTTTAACGATTAATCCATAGGAATAAGATATTTTCGCGGAGTAAAACGTAGCCTATTTGTTAATCCAGGGTGTGAGCTAACTCATACCAAATTTTATTAACATCACTCCAACTGTTTAGATGTGAAAAAGTAACAATCATACACATTTACAAACTTTCGCCTTTATAATATGAATGTGATGTGATGTGATAGGGTGATAAATGTGACTAGTAGAAATGATTAAATAAAAACAGAAATTATTAAATTGTACAGAAAAAAAAATATCTCAATTGGTAGAGCGCTGGCACGGATAGCCAGAGGTTGCGGGTTCGAATCCCGGCATGGGCGAAATTTTTAGCCTCTAAATAGGTTTTTAAAAAAAATATCGTTAAGAAAAATAACGCAGTGCGATCACCAACTGAAGGTACGAGTATATTCTTACACTCCTTGTTCCGATCACTGGTTATAAATGACAGTGCTGGAATATATATGTAACGGCTATGAAAACTTATGGTCGCCCCTTGGCCTTCAGGTATGGTAATTCAGAAGTAATATAATGCTCATAAATGGGCCAGACGAGTTCGGCATTTATTGCAAACGACAAAAACTCCTTAATCTCCAATCCACTTGTGTATTCAAGAAAACCAACAGACACGATCATTTTTCCAATTTGGGAGTACAATTGAGCGATTGATCAGAGCGTGTCTATATTCCGTGGTGCAATTTCATTGAATTGCAATTTAGAGGTGTCAGTTGAAGGTATTTATGGATTTGTCCGCCTAGAATACTTTTTTGGCTTTATTCCAGACACGGCCCAAGGATTATCATGATCTGTAAGAGGCCGCATCTAGTCAGTAAGAAACATAGAGTAAAAACGCTTTTTGAAACTCTGTTTTACTACACACTGCATATTTTCTATGATTGAAATGAAATGAAAAGGTTTTTTTCAAAGTACCGCAGAAAATGCGGCTTAGTGATCGCTACAATTCAAACTAGGTTCTATTTCACAATCTAGATTATTTTGGAGAAAAAATGAACAAAAAAAACTCCAAACTTACTCTTTTCACAGTCCTTAATTAACAGAGTTTACATATTGTTAGAATATTTTCGGGGCTTAATGGCGTAGTAATTTAGTGCTATTTTACCTTGACGTTTCGACGACGTTACAGTCATCGTGGTTACGAGAAGACTGATGGCTGGTATCCGTTCGCGTCTTCGGCTGATAAGGTTTTAAGCCCCGAAAATATTCTTACAATGTGTTCAAGTCGCGAAAGTTTAAAATAGAGTTTACATAATTATTATAAAACATAGAACTCATGCATTGTACTTGCTTTAATTCCAGACATTACTGTCATCTAAATAATCCTTTGCTAAATAAATTTCTTTACTTGGACTACATCCAGGGCTGCTTTGACGTAATATATCCACTGTAATGACTCGTCGATTTAACATAAAATATATAGTTTCGTCCGTGTGTTCTCCTCCTCCTTCTCAAAATTTCAAATATTGTATGGTATTTGATAATATAGATAATCAAATACAATACCATTTTTTAAACTTTGAAAAGTGAGAATCAATAAATGCACAGTGATGGAATAGTCAGGCTGAATAACTACTGTTTTCTGTGCTGTGTTCTATAACATGGTCAGAAGAAAATAAAGATATTACCTACCACATATTTCAAAATAAACCGTGACCTAATCTATCATTATTATTATACACCCTTGTATCGTAACCCTATAAAAATTCCAGTACCGCACCAATGCACCGTATCTGTGACAACGCACATTGCTGTACATTTTCAGAGATTGCTTAACGTGTTCGGTGGTCACCCTAACTTAAGCTCGTTACCAGAGTCACAAGACCTGTAACTTGGTTAAGACGTACGATATCTGAGCTCAAGTTAGGGTGGTAGTAAATCAGGCACAAGTCGCGTGTCACGGAGGGTGGTGGACAGGTGTGTGGCACCCCTAACATGAGGGAATTCGAGGGCATAAAGCATTGCTATACAGGACTGGTGCTTGATAACTGATAGGGTAACCATTAGGGCCGTTCGGATGTTTTTTTTTATTTATTTGACGGCACACCATTTGCTATCCTCGCCAATATTACAAACAAAATACCGTCAGGATTTGCCACTTAAAGGCATGCACAGCACTGAATGTTTTTTATTATTGTAACAAAACAGTCGGGTAATTAAGCACAGCTCAATTTAGGCATCAAAAAGTATGACATTTGATTCAATTTGTTGTCTATTATTGCTCGAGTCTTAACCACACATTTAGAAATTTTAGTGAATCATAATATCTTTGCTATATAGAGATTATATCTACTACTATTTTTTAAGATTAGAAAGCTAGATCGCACCCGCTCCTCATATTCTAGAGAAAGGATACGATCAAAATTTTTTGAATTTAATTTTGAATTAGAATTTTTTTGTGATTCCCAACAATTTAAAAAAAAAACGACTAGTTAGACTAAAACCATGGTCACCATTCACAGTCGCCTGCGCACATTTCGACAAATGCAAATAAACGCGTTCCCGTTGAATAGGAGCAAGCAACCCTTCGACAGCCCGCATGCCAAAGCTGCACTTAGCTCGATACTTTTTACCCTTTGTGAGCTAGAATGTAAATTAGGAATGAAAATCGTAAGCGCGGGCAACGCATTGAATATTCTGGGGCTTAAGTATTAAATTAATTTTATGGTTCTAAGCATGTTTTGTAAGCCAGAATCATTGCACTGAATATTAATAACGATTCTGACGTGTTTTGCGGTCAATTCTGTTTCAGTGAACGGACTTTACCGAACAGTGTTTGATCAAATAATAGTATTTTCTAAAAACCTATTTAGAGGCTAAAAATTCAACCCATGCCGGGATTCGAACCCGCGACCTCTGGGTATCCGTGCCAGAGGTCGAGGTGCCAGGATTTTTTAAGGTTAATACGAGCACTAGACATAAAAAAAACTATATTTACACGGATTTTACAAGTTTAATTTAACACTTTTACAATTTTCCGATGTTTCGGCACTTTTTCAAGTACCATGGTCTCGGAAGACTGAAGACAGGCCCGGAATACAGGCGTCTTTCTGAAATCATTAACTGTTAGTTTACTACCCTCGGTTAAAAATTACAAAAGAAATCCTGATGTTACGTTCCAAAATAGGCAAACCAATTATTTTATATAAAGTCAACAATATTGATTATTAGTAATTGAAGTAAAATTGAAAATTGTAAAAATGTAAAATTAATTGAGTAAAATACGTGTAAATACAGTTTTTATTATGATCAAATAATGTTATGACTAAGGCACAATTTGTGCCCTAAAAAAGTTTATTGTTGGTGTATGTGTCCACGAAACTTTTATATTGACACCTCAGTCAGATCCAGATTAGAAACTTATCATTACGACCAATCAAAATCCAAGAGTGAGTGGTATTGTTGGCTCACTCTGACCACAAACTATTTGGCCATTACTATAATGCCCTCGCTAGATCATAATCGAAAGTCTCCAAGGAATCTTTTGTCAATAAAATAGATTTTGAGATACAAAAGTGTGAATGTGATCAACGATACGTTTCCTATATTTCATCGACATTGTAAGCAGCGGCCGCTTTGTAATGTCAGACGGTTCACTGATCGATTCTCTATCACCAAGTCTCGGACTTCAATACCATTGTTGAGTTTCTTTCGCGTTTTTTTCTGGAAACAAAGTAGTCATCGAAGATATGTACGAAACCACTGAAGCAATATTTACTGGCCAGTGATTACCATAAAAGAAAAATGTAACTGCCTTAAAGGCTTCGTTCACACGCGGGTCGTGCAATGAATTTAATTTTGCCATAGTTCACGAACCTCACATGAATAATAGAAAGTTGTATTTTCGCTATAATTGACACAGACCCTCTACACAGCCCATTACAAAGTTATGATACAGTTAAAACGATTAATCTGTCCCGGTTGGTGGTAAAGTCCAAACGCGTATAATGAGACGATCATCTACGCGCCAATTATTTACGTAATTATACTGAAAATATGACCAACCTTTTGCGATATTTAATACTCCTCAAAGTGGCCATATTTTTTAATCGTCCTTTGTGAGATTGCATTTATATCGATGCCTTCGAACCGTGATTATCGATTGACGCCTCGTGATGATCCTTTATTGAATTAATCTGACTCTGAAGTCTGACTCGAATATAACGAATCATATTATGGAAAATACTTTTAGACAAAAAGAACTTTTATTATCGATCCCATAAATTAGTCGGCGCATTTTAATGACACCCTTCTAGGTGCGAATCGATCGATTGACGGGGCGTGAGTAAGCTGTGATAAATAACTCACTTTGAGTTTAATTTGAAACAATTGCGATGCGGTTAATTGATAAAATAATCAATTTCCTCGCGTATCGGGCCTTAAGCACGCTGTAAGTGCGATTTTAGCGTAAGCCCTGACAACTCTTAACAAGAATGTGCTTTAAGAGTGTCAGAGGGTTACGTAGGTAGGTATTAAGGACTCGACAGGCGTGCGGGTAATGAGATTGCACGGCAATCTCTGGTTTTGTTAGTGAGACGACTTCTCACGCTGCTCTTGCGCGGGCGCCGCTCTGCGTCATGTGTCCACTGACAGGTCGACGACACAATTTAAATGTATTAATGGATATAATAAACGTATTATGGAGTCGAAACTAGAATTTTATGTAGTAGTTTCGGTAGTATTTTTTTTTAATTGCAAGGAATAATTTTTTGTAACTTGACATCTACGTATACAAAACCATGGGATAACTAAAGAGCTCTGCAGTGGAAGAAGATAGGTCTGTGTACACTGTGTATTGTATAGAAGGTTTGATTAACCCCAAAATTTTGCAGTAAATGCGACTTTTAAGCTCACATTCTATAGAGTATTGCTTGTCGGGGCAATGTCCTCTACCCAACTGATTCTCGTCTCTGGAGGAATTATCGCTTGAGAACGACAACTGAGAAGTAGCTTCTGATATGTACCGTTCTCGGGCAAGCTATTAGCGTAGGCGCGAAGACCCATTTTACTTCGATTAACAATTAGTCTACAACGCCTTGCTTGATCATCTAAAGTTGGATAAAAATTTCATAGTTTTTTTTGTTTACGGATGCTATAGCATTACAAAATTCTCATAATATTTAAAACCCTTTTCCCTTCAGGAATTTAGTATAGTTTATACTCGTGGATACTGTAATGATAGGATTATTTAATTTCAGAAGACATGAAAACAACCGCTGAAAATACCTACATGCAGCATTTGATGGCATATGCAGAATGGTAATAACAATATCAAGTTAAACGTAAGTTTAATTAAACTAAAATTAAGTATAGTATTTAAATATCGTAGCGTCGTAATAGCTGTAGGAAACGACAAAATGTAAAAGTGATTTTTAATATTTTAAGTCCACTAACTAGGTACTCTAACTAACCCAAGTCGTTAAAAGCTTGTGGCGTGAAAGTATTATTTATTCTCACCTATATTTACGTTAAAAGCTCCTTAGTCAAAGCAATAACTTGGTCTCTGGTTAAGATTTAAATACCACGAAGTGCTAGACAGTCAAGACAGTAAATAGATGCAAATAATGGAATAGGGCTTTGTTTTTACTTCACCCCTATAAATACCACTAGTAAAAGGAACTAGTAAGTGGTCTCAAATATAAATAAATTTCTGATAGGACTAATGCGGTAAATTCCGTGATACCAGATTTATTCGCATACATTTTTCAAGAACAATGAAAAGTGATCCTGAAAATTTATGATATAGCAATTACGGTTGGTTGCTGATTGTGGTTCAGATACGCAAAATGAATAAACAAGGATTAGCATGTATATTTATTATCAATAAATATTTAAATAAGGGGGGCGAGTCTCTTAAGAATATTGCTGCTTAGTGATTGTTTTATTGATACTATTGGTAGTTTACTAACCAAATGCATTTTAATGTTGTAGCCCGTGCATTTGTTTTTCTTTGCGAGAAATGTCTATTTAATTTGCGGGGTTTGTACCATCGAAATAACGTCAGGTAACAGCCTTTTCTATGCTAATACACTCTAATCAATAACGATGCGTTTATTAGATTCTAGATCTTGTATATTAAATGTTTAATACCGTAGTGTGCACTGGGAACGGGAAGAAACTAGTGTCGGCAACTCTTAAGTTTCAACAATTTCTTAACTTCTACTAGCATTGCTGCTAGAAGGTCAATTGCTGTTTCTTTTGAACTAAAAATTCTAGGGGCCGAATATTTAATCAATCAAATTCTTTATGTTCACGAAAAAATATCAATAGTTTCAGTTTATCCACATCAAAAATGATTCCTATCAAAGTACGAGTATCTGTGATAGACAACGCGTGTAGTGTTTTTTTAACCCAAAGACATTTGGACTATTGTTCAAAAAGTTTTATATACTTACGTAGAGTTGTAGAATTGTTGTTGCAGGTTGAAATGATAGAACTTGATGCAGTATTTACAGATGCGTGTTATTCAAACCTAACTCTAACGTATTTACAATATTTACAAGAATGCGTAAATAATAAAGGAAAATAATAAAGATTTTAAAACGGCAGATTCGTTGCGAGCTTTTGACTGAAGTGTTATCTCCATAGCAACTGTGGCGTGAACAGTCTGTGATGCTGCCACAATACTCCCCCGCCGAGACCGCGTCTACAGCGGTCGATAGTGTCTTGCAAACCTCACAGTGCGACCACTCCTGGTTTTAATGAGATTAGCTTGACCAGGTACGGGTTTCTCAGATTCCATCGACTCTCTGGCCAGAAAAGCTGGCTTCAGCCGGTCTACCGTGACGGTGGACTGTTTGCCGTTGACTTCTATAACAAAGGTCTTCGTCCCTCGTTTCAGCACTTTGTGAGGTCCTGAGTATGGAGCTTCAAGTGGCTTTTTGACAGGACCTTGTCGCAGGAACACATGAGTGGCGGTATTTAACTCTTTAGGGATGTAAAAGGTCCGCTTGCTGCTGGTATGCCAAGATGTAGGTTGCGGCGTCAGTTGGGCGATGTGGCTGCGCAGTCTGCTCGCGAGATCACTGCAGTCGACCTCTTTGTCATCTGATGACATAAAAAACTGTCCAGGAAGGCGCAGGGTTTCGCCGTAAACTAGCTCTGCTGCTGATGCTTGCAAGTCTTCCTTGTATGAGCTGCGGATGCCAAGGAGTACCATGGGCAGCACTTCTGTCCAGCGAGCGTGAGCGTGGCACGTAACTGCAGCTTTTAGTTGCCGATGCAGCCTCTCTACTAGACCATTCGCAGCAGGGTGGTAGGCTGTTGTTGAGTGATGCGTAGCTCCGATCAGATTTGCGATGGATGCGAAGAGCTGGGACGTGAATTGGCTCCCACGATCAGTCGTGATGCGTTCGGGGCAGCCGAACCGTGAGATCCATCCTGATACAAAGCTGCAAGCGCAGGTCTCTGCTGTTATATCTTCCAGCGGATATGCCTCAGGCCAACGAGTGAAGCGGTCGACGATCGTGAGACAATATCTGAAGCCAGAAGATAGGGGTAAGGGACCTACTATGTCCATGTGGACATGCCTAAAGCGGGCTGTTGGGGTCTTGAAGGTTGCAAGAGGTGCCGAGGTATGCCTCGTAGTATTCGAGCGTTGACATTCTATGCACTCTTTTGCCCATTGTCGACAGTGTAGAATTGTTGTTGCAGGTTGAAATGATAGAACTTGATGCAGTATTTACAGATGCGTGTTATTCAAACCTAACTCTAACGTATTTACAATATTTACAAGAATGCGTAAATAATAAAGGAAAATAATAAAGATTTTAAAACGGCAGATTCGTTGCGAGCTTTTGACTGAAGTGTTATCTCCATAGCAACTGTGGCGTGAACAGTCTGTGATGCTGCCACAGAGTCTATCAAATGTATTTTTAATATTATGTACATTATGTAAATATAAACATTATATTAGTAAGCAAGTGTTAACGAAAGTATCAATTATAAAAATTACCTACCAGAGTTCATTACAATTGAGTGATACAAGTGGAAAGTTATCCCATTAGTTTGTTTTACTTGTTCTGCCTTCTTAAAGGGGCATAATTAAGAGGCTGATCGTAATGAGCTGGTATTCTCATTACTCTCTAAATACATCTTTCAACATCAACCGGTGTTAATTAGAAATACCTTGTTGTGAAAAGAAGTATTGCAGAATACAGTAATACAGGGAATATTGTAAAGAGGTTCGAAATTTCACTGATGCCGGTGAATCGCCCATTAGCTCAGTTGGAAAGAGCGCTGGCACGGATAGCCAGAGGTAGCGGGTTTGAATCTCGGCATGGGTGGAATTTTTAGCCTCTTAATAGGTTTTTTAAAGAAGTATCGTAACGTAACTTGCATAACAATTAATTAATAACCGGACTGCTGAGCATCTACTAAGCAGGCAGGACCAACCGAGGTACCTATATCATACTGAGTTACATTGTGGATTTGGGTCCTGCCCACAAATAGTAATTAATTCTCAGCATTGTTGGTTACTTTGTGCCTGACAGCAGCGATGCCCCAAAAAAAAATTTGTTACCACTCTGTATCCACTCAAGGTTCAGGGTTACGTTTCATTTCAACTACGGTTCAAAGTCTATTACAAAATTTCGATATACATTCCGTAGCAGTTCCCCTACACAAATTCTCGAAAGTCAGAAATTGAAGTTCTAATGAAATTGGGCCCAGATGGCAGGCTGGTCGGTAGTCCGAATATTGCCCTGCATCTCTCTAAATTGTTGATACTTTGTTTTTGTTCTTTTGCCGCATTACGACGTTGCGCGTTCGAATATCTTATTATTTTCATATCATAGTATTTTTAACATTAGTAAACTCAAACTCAAAGTTTACTTACATAAATAAATTAAGAACTTTATTGCACAGCCAGAAAAAAAGAATTACAACCATGAGTTTTTAAAACTAAGTAATGTTATACGATGTAATCACTATTTTCACCAAATATATGAACAAAAAAAAAACAAAGCATTTTTCAAATCACGTCGGTGTTAAGACTAATATTATATGTATATAAAAACTATAATGATGGCATGGCCTTACAAAAACTTTGTACTTTGAGCACTACTGCTTACTGCAATTAATACTTACTCTGTGTGCAGGCTTACAGTGAATCCTAGAATCCTATGCTCGTACCTATAGCATTAATCTGTCTCCTTGGTGCGATGGGAATTTCACGCTCCAGCGGTCGATTTAAATTAATTTACACATTAAAGAGATAAGTAGTGCGAGGCGGCGCGAAACAAGAAGTAAATACTGTTAATCCGATCAGTAACAGACGGTGGGTACTTTGTGCGGCTACTTACTTGGTAATGTTTGTTTGGTAGTCCCCAACACGCGCGGATGGATGGAAAAGCTTAGTTGGTCTTTTCAGCAAAAGAAATGGCACATTCTAGGCTGGATCAAATGTACTTTGTTTATTCGGTAGTAGGCAATGCCCCCTCCCGAAAGTAGTATTTTTGTACGATAGATTTAAGTAGGTTTACATAATGTAATGTGTCTTCGACGTTGAGTGATTTTACAGTTTATATTTACGATTCTAGATTATGTAATGCTTTATATAAATACATCATATTTCATGCCATTTCAAGAATAACCCTACGAACATGTGTGATTAATGAAATGTGGAACGAAAATTAATTCAGCCCATCATTTCAACATAATTTGGCGATATTCATAAAACGCGTAATTTTTAGTTTGATTGACGACTTTCAAGAAGAATCAGATGAATATTCTCTTGGATTCTCGACTATAATCCGCAAATGTATGTTTGCAATAGTATCATGCAAGAACCCGTCTTCTCTGCGCCCTGGCAATAATTAAAGGAAACTAAAAGACTAGCCCATAACTCATAATGATAAGTGAGATTAACTTTAAATCTATGAAATTAATTAATTTTAAGTACCTATCTCCGATGTAATAACTTAGAAATGAGGGCTTAGATTAAAATTTGCATTGTAACTGGTTATACATTTTTTGAGATCTTTTTTGCTTTCGAAAAACTCACGATGTACCCAAAAATGCATGCAGAAAGCGATCTTTTCTTACAAAGTATGCATTAAATTATGAATGACAGGTCTCGCAAAGGAGATATTTACTATCAAAATAAAAAACAAAACGTAAACTGCACGGAAGCTGACATAGTATTGACCCTCAAACCCTTTCCAACACAATGAGCTGTCCAAAGAAAATGAGTAAAGGTGTTTTGCTTAGAAGAGAACTTTACTTCTGTATATGTGCAATACCCATTTGAGGTGAGTCATAGTGCATTGAGAAAAAATATATGTGAAAAACTCGTGATGAAAAAAACGAAACACCATACTCATACGAATGTAAGGGCCAGTTCCGGTGGTTAAACTTCTAAAAGAAAGAGGGAGGGAGAAGAAGATATGCACACGTCGACACATCTGCCGGGCACTATCGAATAAATCTACTAAAATAATATTTTTATTTTGATTACGCCGGCACGGGGTAGGCAGATGTTAGGGGTGGGCGCAAGTTACAAAATTAACTACCAAAAGGGTTCAGCTACAATGTCAATTTGCATTGCAATTAGCCTAATTTGCTTTTAATATCTCTGATCCCTGAAGATATTGCCTGAAACGCAGTTAAAAAAATGTACACTTTGTGCCAAAAGGCCTACTATAACATGAAGGGTTATACTATTTTTATTTTTAATGCACTAACCCGTGCTAAGGACAATTTTTTTAAAACCTATTTAGAGGCTAAAAATTTCACGGATGCCGTGAGTCGCCCATTGGCTCAATTGGTAGAGCGCTGGCACGGATAGCCAGAGGTTGCGGGTTCGAATCCCGGCATGGGTGAAATTTTTAGCCTCTAAATAGGTTTTAAAAAACATGAAGGGTTATTTAGATGACAATGATGTCTGGAATTAAACCCAGTACAATGTACGTTTTATTATAATTATGTAAACTCAGTTAATTAAGGATTTTGAAAACACTAAATTTGGAGCTCTATCCATTTTTTCTGCATAGTTATCTGGATTTTGAAATGGACTCCTAATTTAACACGTTTATTACGTC
Source organism: Yponomeuta sedellus (assembly GCA_934045075.1). Lineage (NCBI taxonomy): Eukaryota > Metazoa > Arthropoda > Insecta > Lepidoptera > Yponomeutidae > Yponomeuta > Yponomeuta sedellus. The sequence goes on along the minus strand of OW203722.1, from coordinate 17,132,803 downwards.
GCAGTTTTTATGCTACTTTGAATAAAACCTTTTTAACTTCATGGATTATTACATTTGTCTACAGTTAACAGGTTAAATGATGCATTTTGAAAACAATACGACATAAAAAAATTAACTGTTTATTTAATAAAAAACATGCACAAAATATTCTAACACTGGAAGCTAAAATTCTTCCATATAAGATTATAGTGCTTTTAGAGGTTGTATTAGTTATATTGCGTGTGAGCCGTTAGTCATTCAAATATCTTCCTATAGTTAGATAACTTATTATTATGGGGCCTTTGGATTTATGTAATGAGATGATTTATACAGTGTCCACTTGTTCAGTGGCATCTTCTCTCACACTAGATGTGGGAAGGAACCACTAGGTATAGTCTGTTAGCTTTTAGAATATACCTCGGCAACTATCGGATATATTCGTGTAATAGAAATATCAGAACTAATATGACACTTAATTTCGAAATCAGAACTCGATCATCAGTACGAAAACCGGCGAAAATTGGCGAAAACCGAAGCCTATTCTAGAGCCCGAGGTATATTCTAAATGCTGACAGACTATACATGAGATAATGCTTTTTTGAATGTTCCATCTTAAGTTCCAATACTCCTGAGAGAAACTGAGGGCTAACAAAATGCATTTTGTTTTTTTGAACGCCGTCTCTTTTCATTTGGGCCATACCACGTAAGGGTGGTTTTAAGTCACCAGTTACTGACCAGTGTATGCCGACCTTATAAGATGCTATGTACATCAATTATCTAGCTATTGACCCGGGTCAAGGTGTAGACGATTCAAGCTAGACATTTGATAGATTGTATTGATATTGATTGTTGAATGAACCCGTTTTAAACGAATTTAAATCAATATATGATGCACGTATACCTTGATAGTATACTACTTATATTAAAAATGTGAAGGTTTGTGACGATGTTTGGATGTTTGTTACTCAATCACGGAGTAACGGCTAAACGGGTTTGCACGAAACATGGCACGGATAGACAATACTGAGTTGAGACCAAGTATCGCTATCCGTGACGCGTTCCCATAGGATATTTTTAACGCCGACGTAGCCGCGGGTCAAAAATATAATTACGTAAATACCTGTTATAGTAATATGAATTATAGTTTACTCTTAAACAAATGTTTCTACATAATTATTGAACCATGAAATCGTACATATGCGGACATTTGAGGCTCTGTGCGTTATTACGAACAACTTTTAGCCTCGAACCTCAAAATAGCGGAAAAAAATTACTTCTAACGACATAAAAATTAATGGCAAAACGGTCGCGAATTTAGTCCGAACGTATCCTGAGTTTTTAAATACTTAGTTACACTCTGTATACCGATACGCAAAGCATGGCTTGCTACAAGATACGTAAAACCAAACAACAAACCGACGAGAAAGTCTGATGAAATAAGACAAAAGAAGATCGGAACAAATAAAACAAGAGCAAGACGAGTATTTAGGTTCGTGGTACGATATTACACCGATATCTTTCGACGCCTCACCAAATTGCAGGCGCAAAGAGATGCAAGCGAAGATTACATGCACTCATTAGCACGCTGGCCACTGTTCCAGTTATTGTTTTTTTTGGCAGGAATGCACTGGCAGAATCGAAATGTTGCCCGATAATTTGATAAAAAAAGAAAGCCGCTTAAAACAATGGATGCGTTCGAAAACCGAGGACTACGTGGAGAAACCAATCGATTTGACACACTTCAATAGAAAGACGGCGCCCACGCTGTGACAAAAGTGTAGTATTCCGCAATTTGACAAGTAATAAAAGTAGCTAATAAATAAAATTAGTATCGTTACGGCGCACAATGAGATGTAAAAGACACCGCTCGCTCAGGGCGGGTCCGATACTCCTCGGCGAGTATTCAAAAACGCCGATGGTAAAAGTCAACTTAGCACCCAAACTGTCTGAGAAATTGTATTCATTGTTGATGTTTTATCGAGTAGAAGATTGGCAACTTAGGAGGCACTTACGTGTTTATACTATTTTTATTTTTAATGCACTAACCCGTGCTAAGGACAATTTTAAACGTGTTTGTTGCCTTAAATGTGATCTGCAAATAAATTAACTAGGTATAGTCTGTTAGCTTGTAGAATATACCTCGGCTACTATCGGATAGAATCGGATATATTCGTGTAATAGAAATATCGGAACTAATATGACACTTAAATTTACATAATTTTTAAAATAGTGCAGAAAAGTTTTATACAGAGCAGGGAGTAGTATTACAGTCGTGTGCTTCTGACGAAAACCGAAGCCTTCTCTATAGCCCGAGGTATAAAAGCTAACAGACTATACTGTCTATGCGTGATCGGCTGATCGGCTGATCAACCTTTACATTGTACAACAACCGTTCATTAACCGTTATTGAAATAAAGCAAAACCTGAAAAACGTTTGAACAACTCCTCATAAGGAACAGTTTCAATAAAAAAATTAGTAAGATACCAGTTCTAATTTAAAGAAACGGGTTTTTTTTAAATCGTGTGATAGTCGACGCTCTCAGATTAAAAGTTGTTTAATCTAAGCAGCTAAGAACTCACACCTGAATCCTAGAGATTAAGACACTAGGGTTTTAGTCGTTGCACGCACGCCGGTTTTGGGTACTTTTTATCTTGACCTTTGATAATGCATCCCCCAGTGTGTCGAAGTACGCATGCTCGTTTTACCGGATATTTCTGGATTATATTATAAAACTTTGAACATAGTACAGTAGGTATGAATCATAAAAAAATACGGCAAATGGCAGTCACTGGTAACTGGTCTCTGCCTACCCCTCTGGTTCGCAAAGACCAACGATACATGCGTCAGTTTATGTTACGTTATGTTTTCATAAACTATGAAAATTAATGCAATTCTACGGCCTTACGATACAAACGTATAAAACCTTCATCTTTACCAAAAAAATTAAACTGACCCACTGCCGTTTCCAAAATCGCGTTGTCTGATATAAATCTCCGAAGGTATCGACACATTCGACCACACGTCAGGTTATGATCGGAATGAAATACCTCGCATTGTAGTCGCTGTGACGTTCCTTTCAACTGTCTAACTCATATTTTGGAAGCGTGTGTACAATAGCGCCTTTCTGACATTGTCACTGGCTGGATGGCACAATGATGCCCGCGGATTTAAAAATATATTGGCCGTGAGATCCGGGCCTATAAATTTAAGCGAGAACACGTAAATTATGTGGTGAACTTGACCGTTGATAAATCGTTCGCCAGCATTTCGTACATGGAACATACATTTATACATGCATGGTATATATATACACATACATACAAACACGTATGTATGTATATTGTAATTTTTTACATAACCATGTATGTATACATGTATACATACATGGTTATATAAAAATTTCACGGACCAGGAATTTGGAACTTCCAAATGTTTTAATGGAAATACAAGGAATGCACATAAAATGAAGTCCAAACCTAGTTTTTACTTTCAAGCATTTGCTGAGGAATTAAATGTTAGGATTCCACTTATCAAATGGCATAATAAATCAGTTAGGCCAGATTCAGATGGGAGAGAATGCGAAGGCAAAAAGGCCTTCCGCTCAATTTCCCTCGAAACGTCAAATGTTTGCTTTGAAGAGGGATTTTAAAATTCAACAACTTTTTGTGCGCACTAAGTATCCCGAACAGGATTACTGTATGCAAAGCGGTGCGGCCGATTACGTCCCGATTCACGTTTCAACGAAACGAAAAACGTAAGTGTATGGCCTCACTCTGGAGTATTTATTGGTGGAGTTGATTGAAAGCTGTTATCGCTGGCATTGTAGTACATAACACAGTACGAACGTTGAATTCAGAAAGTGGTATTATATACCACAGAAGACTTTAAAAAAAAAAAACAAATTTTTGCTTTTAAATAAAACCGTAAAAATACTTTTTTCTGGGTTTTCAGAAACCCAAACTATGCGCAATATTAAGTTACTCTAAAAATTAAAAAAAACATTTAGTATTGTGTTTTTTTATTGAATTTTCGACGTTTCCTAAAAAGGGTGCATTAGCATAAAAACATAATTTTACGAAATAGCGCAAATATTATAAACGCTTCATACATTTTAGGGCGTAACGTACATGTTGTAACGTATTAGTGAAAAGTATTAGTCAGAGGGAAAAAAGATACAACGTTTTATTTATCTTTTAATATTGCATCTTCTATCATATCAACATATTTTTTGTGGAAGTTCATTCCATTGGACAATTGACACCAGCTCGAACTTTACGTTTTTGTTGCTAAGTCACACGTACCGTAACGGAATAGAGTGGACGCATGCATGTAAAGTACCATGTACTGGCTGTCTGTACACGTCTCCTTAAGCATACTAAATATAACGTAATCGCCAAATTCACGCCCAAATGTAACGAACTTCTCTACCATACACTGTGCGCGCGCGTTGATGTCTAGTACATTATCGAATTGAAGCCAAAAATAACATTTTAAACAAAATACAGTGCCAAACCGTTGGCATGTCTACCATGTAGTCTCGCTTGCATAATCAAACATTTTTATTGGTTTTTAAAACCTATTTAGAGGCTAAAAATTCCACCCATGCCGGGATTCGAACCCGCGACCTCTGGCTATCCGTGCCAGCGCTCTTTCCAACTGAGCTAATGGACGACTCACCGGCATGGGTGGAATTTTTAGCCTCCAAATAGATTTTTAAAATTGTCCTTAGCACGGGTTAAAAAGAAGTGCATTAAAAAGAATATATTTTTTATTGCTTTTAATAATTTTTAGGTAATTAAATGACGAACATTAACGATATTAGGGGACGTGTATACATATATAGTAGACAGCACATGGGTCTCTATATGCGTGCATTTTATCACATATCTACTCGCTTTACCAATCTGCAGTGGGCATGCGTGGTAAGTAAGCTTCTCCTTGTGAAAGAAGGGCTATGCATTAAAAAAATCTGTTGGTTTTTCTTAATTTTGTTTTACTAACTTAGTTTGAAGATAGTCGTAACATAAGAATATTCTTTATTATATGCCAGGTAAAAATAGACAAACAATATTTACAAAGACAGTATTATTATATTTATAAATTTATGTAAATATTTACATCCCAGGCTGACACACTTTGACCAAATAGGGGATGCATTAGCAAAAGGCAAGATAAAAAGTACCCGAAACCAGCATGCGCGCATCCAACGTTGATGAACGTTTATGAAACGAAGGTGACATGTCAGGGGCGTGGCAAGTGGCTGTTCCTGGTCTCTGCATCTCCCCTTGGGACACAGGCGTTATGTAATGTTTTTTTTACAAATTTTTCTACATCGTCAACGTGTTTCAGAAGCAGGTCCCTTCTGAAACACGTTGATGATCGAGTAAATTTTGGGATTGAAAAACAGGTCCTACAATATAACAGGATTAATCTGCAATTAATTTGTTCTCCAAATTTCAATTCTAAGAAAAAACCCTTTCTGATTCATACATAGACCTAAAATCACAGTTTTAAACTAAATTACTTTCAGAGTAATCCTGTAGATTCGATTCTCCTGTATCGGCTCGGGTACAATGGAATGGAAGCTATTTGATTGCTTCATTATGCGGACTCGGACGCCGCTCATTGTATATCATTTCGCATGTTATATCCAACTGTGGCCTAATTTAATCATCTTGAAGGTTGGACCACCGGGGCTTTGAGGTAACGGATGAATTGAACTGCTTGAACTCTGGGACAGTTTGTACGCAGCGTGATCTGATTTTGATCGACGCTGTAAAATGTTGTACGTTTTTCAATAAGTTGTCGTGGGGCAATACGCGGCTAAGTTGGTTCTGCATGTTATTTTGCACAACTAGGCAGATTTCATTGAAAAGAAAAGTATACAGGATCCTCCAAAAATTGTTCACACAAAAAATGCAGACAGATTTTCGAATATGTACCTAATTAATGAAAAAAAAACCGTTATATTTTCCCTTAGAGCGGCTTGCACTTAGTACCTGTCTCATATTATGGTAAATGTAAACTGGGCTTAAAATATTATGTGCTTAAAATGTGCGTAGTTTTGATAATATTTGTTAAAGTAACAAGATCGTTGCTGCTGTGGCAATATTGTGTAGTCCACTTAACTTTTATATCAAAGCTCTTTCTTTAAATTTAAAAAAAAGCTTATATATATAATTTTCATACAAATTATGTATGATTAAAAATATGTCATTTACAAAGGCAATTATAAAAAAATATTGAGTTAAAACTTTTTTAGCTTGTAGTAGTTAAATTATTATTTTCAACAATAGTTAAACATTTCACCATATTTTGGAAACTTAATATTACGATCATCCTGTGCATGAAAGGCCCAGTACATCAGTCACGTGGTCGATCCGCAATACACCAGAAACTGCGCGCATTCGGAATTATATTTATTTATTTACTGCAAGAAGGGCAGGGACCACACGATTCTAATGCTCTCACGGACTTTCGTTCCTTTTGATGCGATTCAATTTGCCTGACGTCTTATTTTCTACGTGGTGGTCCCGCCAGCTTGCAGGATATCCAGGGAGCATTGAGAACTGAACGTCTTGACTTTTAAGTGCATTTTCAGATCCAATTATTTGTATTAGGCATAATAAAGCAAATCGATGAGATCAGGATTTGGAAATCGAACTTCGTTAATTTGGTGCGTGTGACGTAATTTTGGTCATATTCTATCACATCTTGATATCACGTATGACTACTACTTTTAAATCTACTAATTTTATTCACTAACAACAAAGAAAATACATTTATTATGCCATAATATCGAGGCTTCTATTGCGTATATTTATTACAGAAAAATCGATGACATCTGAACTACTGATAAACACTGTTACTCAGATGTCAACGCCTACTTAAGTTAGATTCAAATATACACTATAATAAGTATATTTACATACAATAAATATTAAAGTTATAAAATTAGCAAATAATGTGATATGATTTGTCACAAATTATGCTTGTGTTATTAATTAATTATATTTTTTTCCAAAGTGAATTGTTTCTGATACGCAATAACTTTAGTGCTTAATTTTATTAAGGTGCTTAGAACCTCAAAATTAAATTATAATAATTGCATGTACTGGTTTGAGGCCGCCTACTTGATGAAGGTAATATATGAATGTTAATAAATAACTAGTTTTGGAAGCTCTAGTTTCGTTTGAATGCTCTAAAGTTCTACTTTGTTCTTGAATCTTCGTATGTCAAGTCATTATGTATAATAAATTAAAATTATTGATTAAGTAATGGTGAGCAAATTTCGATTTTACTTATGATATACCTCCCGCTAGTGGGGAAAGAAAACATTGTGAATGCGAAATAGGTTTACCTGAGTGTCTGAGGTATTCAATAATATCAGCATTTCCTTTCCTTAAAATTACAAATCCGCAGCGGGCACGCGTCGTATTTAAGCCCTGCTGTCTCTTTATTAAATAAGCGAGCCCTGAATGGCGACGTATTTAGCCATATAAAAATATTACCTATGATAAAAAAATCCTCACTACGAACCAACACGTACTGGGTACTTTTTTTCTTCTCGCTGTATTACCAAAACGCGATCCACTATGTAAGAGTATGTATGTGTAGCTTAAAGCTCAATTTCAAAGGAAACATTAGTAACGTGCCATGAAGAAGTGTAACATTACACTCTGTTAACAGGCATAACAATGGGGTATCGTTTCGTCGAAGTCGCGTGTCCGAACGCTGCAAGGAGTCGCCGAAAGGTCTGACTCCATGGCAGAGATTAAATTTAGCGTTCATGATCCCATCTACGATGTCCAGACACTGATATTGATACCTTTTCCAAACTCAGTTGTATTGAAAGTGAGAGCTTCTGTTACGTACGGGTACTTAAAATTTATTGCGCCATTGTAGAGCTGTTGTTTTCTTAGTAAAGTCAACGAGTTGTATAAAACTTAAATTTAAATTTTTCTATGTTGATGAAAATTTATAGATGTCGATTTTCTAAAATGAAATGGCTAATCCGTTACTGAAACACATGCACACGTCAGAATTAAGGACAACGTTAAAGTAACTTTTAAGAATCTTCAATCCATCTCTTATCTCCATTTGGCATCGACATAATCCCGTTTCATATTCTTTTTAATGCACTAACCCGTACTAAGGACAATTTAAAAAATCCGGGCTATCCGTGCCAGGGCTCTTCCAACTGAGCTAATGGCGACTCACCGCCATCAGTAAAATTTCGAACCTCTTTACAATACTCTCTGTATTACGTACAGGCAGCGACATCTGGCTGAAGTAATTTGATGCAAAACCTAACTGCAAAGTAGGTCTGTTCGGGGCTCGGGGTTGCAACCTGTACTTTGCAGTTAGGTTTTACATCGGAACGATATCGCTGTACCCACATGATTATATTATTTTTAATGTACTAACCCGTGCTAAGGACAATTTTAAAAACCTATTTAGAGGCTAAAAATTCCACCCATGCCGGGATTCGAACCCCCGACCTCTGGCTATCCGTGCCAGCGGGCTCTTTACAATACTCTCTGTATTACATACATGCAGCGTACGTAATACAGAGAGAGAGGTTCGAAATTCACTGATGCCGGTGAGTCGCCCATTAGCTTAGTTGAAAGAGCGCTGGCACGGGTAGACCGAGGTCGCGGGTTCGAATCCCGGCCTGGGTGAAATTTTTAGCCTCTAAATAGGTTTTTAAAATAATCTCGTTTCATTAGAAATTTCGTATAATTATGTAGAAAAAGGTTGATCGGTCGGTCGGTAACAGTTACCATGCTTGGTCACCTCTCTCTGTGTATTTATTATTATTTTTCTGTTTTATCTAATAATAGAAAAATGTCTGAAAGTACTGTAACAGAAAAATTATATTGAGCAAAGAATCAATTAATTTAATGCAGGGAAAAACGTGGACCGTTGGACAAATGGCCTCGATGAAAATTTCATTGACATTGGCCGTCGCCGTCGAGAAGAAAAATGCGACCAATGTGAAATGTTGTGTAATTGTCGTGAGACTTACGAGCCCTGTAAAACCATTTACATTTTATGATGGGCCGGTATGTAGTGGACGCTCTCGGAAAACTGTAACTTGTCAACGAGGAACAAATTCTCATAACAGGTAAAATAAAAACCGATTGAACGGTAGTCTCTGAGACGTGGTTGAAAAATCTTTGAGTGTGCTGCGTGTTGCGCTGAGAATATTTCTTGGACGATAATCTGGATAGAAGCGGCAAAGCTATACTCGTATTAATTCACCTGATTTAAAAAATAAGAAATTATAATTGTAGATTTTTAGCGGTTGGGCAATAAAGTGTTCTCTATCTAACTATCTATAAAATTGGTCAATCCGCTTTCAAAACTAGTTGGACTTAATTTCATGGAAATACAATTCATGGTTTACCATGACCATTAAATTTGTATTGCGTCGATGAATAACCCACATATTAACAAGTAGACAGACTAATTTTACTAGAGGGCTGCTGTACTAGAGATGTTAATCGAATTGTTACATTGACCTCGTCATCTATGTTATAAAATGATTTATACAGCGCCCAGAGCATCTTCACTCACATCACATGAGTGAAAGTACCACTCGGAGACTGCAGTACCTGGAACATTGTTTTTTAGATGGTGTAAGGTTTGCCCCGCACCAATACCATCCTGACAGTTCAGTTGGCCTATCTCACAGGAAATACAAGTCTATACGTGCGAAGTTAACCAAATCGCAGGTTTCCTCACGACGTTTTCCTTCACAGTTAGCGTGTGGTGATGCCACTACAAATTGTACAAACAATAAATTGTGGTTTTATTGCAGTTACGCCGTAGCATAAAACGGTACGGTAACCACTTCTGACAATATTTGTAAGTCTAGCTAGCTCGGACGCTGCCATATTACGTCATAAAAATGACAAATAGGCATGTAGACACGCTTGTGGCTTACACGATTGCATCTTTAGTAATGCGAGGGTAAAAAGTAGTAAGACACCTAGTAGCAGAATTTCTGCCGAGAGAAGCCTATCAGATGAATCTCTGGAGCTGTTCCATTCATCTTCAGCATTTATTAGAACTCTTAGATAGCGGATGTGACAGGCCATTTATGAATTTAATCCTCGTTCGCTGTTTTTATGATTCATTGATAAGACTCGCTTCTCGCTTCTATTGCTTATAGTTTTTAAACATTCAAGACTTCCCGATTTTTTTCTTTTATGTAGCCCATATATGTCCCACTGAGGACAAGCCTTCTCTCAAAAAGTGAGATTATGAGAGTGCGAGTATAGAGTACTTCCCGATTGTTACAATTTTTTATGTTAAGTTAAGGGGCTCTATGCAGTTTACCTTCGCCATAGATGAAAAAAATCATACAATATAATAAAAAAATCATTTTTGCAATAATTGTCCAATAAATCTCTGAATAAGTATTTGTATAATTAGTGAATAATAAGTATTTTTAGGTCCTACGACCGAGAACCCAGGATCACGGAGCTGGGCGTAGATACGATACCAAAAACTGTGGTGTTTGATTTTAATGTTATTAATAATTAGTATAGTCCTAGGTTTATACCCTAATGTTTACTGCCATGCGACCTAAAATAACTATTAAGACGACCGAGAGATTGATCTGACACTTTTCGAAAAAAAGATCTGTTAAGGAAGATAATTAAGTATATTATTTTTCGTTAGAGACCCTGGTATCGTAATGGCATGTATTTGACAATTTTAACTTAAGACCAGTCTACCTCATATTAACTTGTGCTTGCAATGGTTCTGAAATTCAACATTAAAACTTTAAGACACTCTTAATGTTTATTACAGTAAATTTATTTGTATTTAGACATCTTAATTACAAACTGAACTTGTCTTTCATTGCTGGCAGAGTGGTCTAATCATGGTGATCTTGTCCACGAAGATAAAATATCTTTTTACAAGCTTTCCAAGAGATAAAAGCCGAATTTGAGATTATAAAGTAATATGTAAGTCATAAAAAGGTGTTTTTATTATGCCATCAATCTTGTAGCCCAACTTGTTTGTCCAGAATCACTTCCTATAATCATGGGAGTTCCCTATCTTTGTGATATTCATGCCGATGAATGAGCTAATCAAGATATCCTGGACCACCAAAGATATTTATTAATATTTACATATATAGATATTTATACGTGGAATAATATTTAGCTTCGAATTATTTTGAAAGCGTTTTAAGAATTATAAAACAGAAAACTTATATTTTCCAGGTTGACTTGTTGATTTCAAACTTAAATAGTTACCTACCTTTCATTTAAGTTCAATATTGTAGTCTTGACCTAAAAAGAAAATTGTTGTCTCAAACATTAGTTTGTAAAAGAAACAGCAATGTGCGTGTCGGGGCCAGACGTATTGTAGGATTTCGTAGGAGGGGTTTTTTTTAACCGCTTCGCATAACTAACCTCTTTACTGAATCAATTTTCAATACAATATAAATATTTTTGAACTAAAATTTTCGTAAATATTACACATTATTAACTTTATTCCGGATTAACTCACTTGATCTTTTTTGGAACAGTCCGACCATGTTTCTTTGATGCTTAGTCACAATGACGACGAGGAAACATAAAGCTCTGCGGCTGGCTTGCGCGGAAGTCCGCCGCAGTATTTGCTCTAACAAAAATTTGGGCTTTAAATCTTAATATTTCGTCAATGGACGTCTAAATCGATGGTTTCTCTAAACTGACAATATTTTTAAACACCCACTCCAACGATATCCCATACTAGGTGAAGGTGATGAAAAAAAATCATCCCTAATTTACTTAATTTATTTAGGGAAGGTGCACTATTTTTTTTACCGTTTTGCCGGTGCCGTGTATACATGTAACGTCTCTGCTTCTAAGCCACAGCTAAACAGACGGACAGACAGACGGTCGGATGTGACGAAACTATAATATTTCCTTTTTACTACGGAACCCTAAAAATAGGTGCAGACAACACGTAAGACTTTACATACGTGCTCTCTACACGTTACAGATTTTTATTGCTTTGCAGTAAAAATGTGAAGGTGGTCCTGCTGCCGATTGCACGACCGGTCACGGCTAACATAAGTTGACGAACGTTCTCCAACTAGATTAGACATTGGACAATGTCAATATTGGATTGGGGTCTAACTCGGAAAATTTCTCACGGTCTGAACCAGTTTCTGTTTAATGAATTCATTGATAATTATAATAAATATTTTGACACGAGCAAGCCTCGCTTGTCTATCGGACCACTTTTATCAGCGCCACGCCTCAGCCGAAATGTATGTGTCGATCCAACCTCGTTCCTTGAAGATGATCGCTTTATCTTATCTGCATGTATTATTATTGGACCTCTATGACGTGTTAGTATCGAAGAGCGCCGAGTAAAAATAAACTTAGATAGCTTCAACGGTCTATTGAAGTTTAAAATTTACTTTACATATCGATACATAATTCAACAGCAATTGCTTGATAAAGCCCTGGATCTCGTGTTTGGCCCTGCTCTTTTAAAAAATGTTTAAAAAATGGGTCTTTGTATGAGACTTTGTAAAGCTTTTTGTAAATAAATTTTATTTTAATATGTTGAATTTTTTCTAGTAGGTATTATTATTATGTCCTGTCCATATATTGTTAAGCCTATGTATGTATGTATGTATGTATTTATATGAAGTATATATTTTTATATCACTTTCTATTTATGTATGTTATTTGAATGTATCTTTTAAAAAAAAACCGGAGGTCTTGGGTTCGATCCCCGACCGGGTCAAACTAGGAAACGAACTTTTCTACTTTGGATCGGGTCTTGGATGTTATCTATGTATTTACTGTATTAAATCTATCGTCGAGTTAGCACCTGTAATACAAGTCATTTAGTTGTACTAAGTATAGGGCTAACGAGATCTGTGTAATATGTCAATGAATATTTATTTATTATTATTAATACGCTTATTGCACATAAGTAAAAAAAATACAATGGCAATGTGGCGGACTTAATGCTGTAAGCATTTATTTTACAGTTAGTATAATAATTTTCTTAATTAAGCATGTAAATATTGCATTATTCATATGTATCTGAAATAATTTATTTGTACATCTACTTACTTCTCCAATATTTGCTCCAGTCCATCCAAAGGTTGTCTGGAAGGATCACTTTTAGTGATAAGGCCGCCGACTGTACTCTTGGGTTAAGAAATATCTGTGTAATTTGTTTTTTTGTGTAAAATAAAGTTTTCTTATATATCTATCTATTATTTTATTTTATGTTTGACGAAGCTGTTTGCAAATAAAGTTAATTCAAAATTTTGTGTGTGATTTTTAATTATTAAGAAATTTGATGTCTTGTCTTGTTACCATAAAGATGGGGCCTTATAACAAGTCAGTTTTTTTTCTCCGAAACAAAAGCGAAGTTAGTGGATGTGTGCCTTATAACAAGTCAGTTTTTTTTATCTGAAACAAAAGCGAAGTTAGTGGATGTGTGCATTAGCTAAATATTTATTTTCCACTGAAGGGGTTGAGTTCCGACACGTCATGTAACTTTAAACTCTTTTTCCGGAGTTCACTTTCTGTTGAAGGGTCGAAAGTCAGGCGGTGTTGACATCCGTCCAAATATTTGCTTTTGCTACTGGGATTTCCACATCTATCATCTTCCACTAACGGATTGTAATGTTTTATTAATTACCTTTTATGGACGACTAAGATTAAAGTAAATGATTAGAGCTTTTTTGACGGCCTCGGTGGCGCAGCGGTTTGACATGCTGACTGTTTTACCGAAGGTCTCGGGTTTGATCCCCGGCCGGGTAAACTAGGAAACGAAATTTTCTTATTTGTCTCGGGTCTTGGATGTTACGAGTATCTATGTATTTATTGTATTAAATCTATCGTCGAGTTAGCACCTGTAACACAAGTCATTTAGTTGTACTTAGTACGGGGCTAACGAGATCTGTGTTATATGTCCACAAATATTTATTTATTTATTCATATATGTCCATAAATTATTATAATTATTTTTTGATACACTAGCAGCTTAGAGCTGATACGTGTATGTCTTATCACTGCACTTGATTGTTTTTGGTTTTTACATGATTATCCAGTCTATTTTTAAAACAGTTCACTGAGTCTGCACTAACAATAGAGTCAGGAAGTTTGTTCCACTCTCGCACGACACGGTTTGGGAGGAAATGCTTTCGAGGGTTACTTGCACACAGAGAGTTGCTTATTTTAAGGTGGTGGCCTCTTAGGTGGTTATTTTCGTACATAATGTAGATGTTATGTAGGTCTTGCACGTCATAGTAACCTGTGAGGATTTTGTATGTTTCTATGAGGTCTCCACGTTGTCGTCGTTGCTCGAGCGTAGTGAGACCAAGTGCTTCCAGTCGTTGCTCATAGGATTTCTGACGAAGTCCAACTACCATTTTTGTGGCTCTTCGTTGTACTTTTTCTAAGAGCTCAATATCTTTCTTCAGATAGGGACACCAAACCTGAAAACCATATTCGGGTAAACCGTAAAGGTAATGAGTATAAATATTTATTTATACTCATTACCTGTTTTAGACAGCCACAATTTCCCTTAAATATTTTTACTTCAATTATGCGCATGTACCACTTAACTATTTTTTATTTTCTAAAAGCTTAACTAATGATTATATAAACATTATTATTATATTTATTGAAACGAGTTTATCCTAATTTAAACAATTTAATCTAGCTTAAATTATTAATAGCTTCTAGTGGTAACTCATACTTACCTACACAAGGTAGGTCACGTGATCACTCAGACGCAGCAATTGTCTGGGACATATTTTTGTGTTGTAGACTTGCTCAGCGTTTATACCATCCTGATATTAAATTTTTATTTTTTTAAAGCTTCATTGATGATGATGATGTCCTCCACAACGATTCCATTGGAGGCGACACCTTGGCAATATAAATTTAGACCCGAGTATGCGCACGGGCGTGAGATGCAATTTTTTTTAATGTACGGTCACAGCCTCAGATCATAGAAAAAAAGGAGATATGCCCTAGCCGCGAGATAAGTCCGGTACCGCTGTCGCCACTTTTGAATATGTGTGCGTTTTCATTCCATGCACAATATTGTAAATATAAGGTTCACGCACACGTCTGTCCAGTCATTTACTAGCGTTCCAATCTTTTAATTGGTTCGCACACTATGAAAAACAATTGTACGAATACACTCGTACACGTAAACAACAGCGTCGGTGAACTCCTTAGGGATGGAACACTTGTATCAAATAATACATCTATCGATAAAATTATCCGATGAGAGTTTATTCATTTATTAACAGTTTACTTCGTGTTGGGATGATACAAAAAACAGAGCATGTTAAATTTACAAAAACAATATTATTAAAACAAATAATTCTATTTTAATTTACTGTCCTGTGAAATGTAAATATTTATTAAATACGTGTCTTTTTGACAGTATTTGTGGCTTCAGTATATGATAAAGACGCAAACTTGGCTTTCTACTGATATAGAATTTGATTATTTTGTAAATGATGATGACCCCTGTTCTGTATACTAATACGATATGTTAAAGTTGGACAGAACACCACTGAAGCATACTTGGTAGTGACTCTGTCCGGAAAGCTAGGTCTTCTGGGTTTAAATCCTGGTAATGGAAAGAACTAATATTTGTGTGAAGAGCATGTCCACGGTCAGGGACGCATATGTACCTGGATTTTGGATATTTCTTTGTATTTTATTTAGTATATGAATCCCAATGTAACGTGAAATGCACTTACATTACCACTTACAAATTGGCTTTAAATATTGATAACTCTGTTAGGACTCTGTAATTTAACAGCAGTTTTTGTTGGGTGAAAGAATGAAGTGCTGACTTTTTAAGAATACAATAGCAATTACTTTCTCATTTTCTGAAAATAATTCACCCAGCTATATAAAAAATAGAATAAACACATGTATTAACTCGAAAAATAACCATTTTTCTAAACAAATTGCCACTTGTCTGAGTAACAGCGATATATTGGAAATCAGTAGCCACGCTTGGATTATAAGGATTAAGTACAGAATATGTTTATGACTGTGATTGAAATGTATCATGGGCCTGTAAAAAAAGTAACTTCCTAATTAAAAATACAGTTAATAGGAAGAACTTTTGTAAGCTTGTCAAAAAAAATTTCAATGAAACTTTCGAAACATATATATAGATTAAAAAATAAAATCAGCATCCGACTGAAATCCTAAAGAGAATATTTTCATTATCGTCATCATTCAGCCACAAGATATCCACTGCTGGACATAGGCCTCCTCTATGGATTTCCAAAAAGACCAGTTGAAAGCGGCTTACATCCAGCGTCTTCCTTCGACTAGGATGAGATCTTCTCTCCATCTTGTCGTCCGACGCTGCACTTGCCGATATGACATATAAGCAAGTACCGACATAACATATTGTGGTCTCCATTCGAGAACTTGTCGGATCTAAAATGGTAAATAAATTATTAAAATACTGAAAATGTTGAAAAATTTAACTTGTTTTTCATTACACAATCGAATTTCATTTATAACATAATGCTCATAAAAAATTAAATATATAAGACTATGATTTAGTACCACAACCACATCACCTGATTTGTTTCTTTAGAAACACTTTCTTTTGGAGAGTTATGCGTCGTCCATATGAAATGAAGATTAGAATAAAGTGATAATTGAATATTCTAAACCATGTAAAATTTTATCGTGATTTTAAATATACTGGTACCTCAACCTTTATGGAACTCGTTATTACTGGTATTTTCAAAGTAGGAACTGCCTACGGAAATATTTTTTCCCCCACTTTAGCATCTGGAAACACTTCTCTGTAAAATATATTGAGCAAATGGTACTTTATTTGAGAGGAAATCAGTTATACCCTCTGTATTTTGATCCATTTTTCTTTCGTATTTTTCTTTATCTTTTTTAGAAACTTTTTGAAATAGGTACATGATCGAAGCTAGGCCTGTTTTTAATAAGACAAAATCCTTCTACTAAAATAAAAGCTTCCTTAGCAACGCAAGCTGAAGTCTACGCAGATAGAGTCGCGGGCAATAGTCGACGATAAGACTTACAGACCTAGTCTTACAATAATTGGTTCTAGTAATTTTGGAAGTTTGGACGAACGATTATAAATGCCTCAATAATATCGATACTTAATCAGTCTGAAAAGAAAGGTACTACCCCATCACTATGTCTCCAGCTGACCTACTGGTGAATTTGACATTTCACGGCAAATACATGCGGCCGTACATCGAAACATCGCATTGAACAATGATCAGTTTTGCGTGACGGTTCACTGCGGGCTGGCTTTTCCTAGTTAGCAAACCTTCACGAAAATCCTATATAGAAACAGCAGTGGAGTAACTACAATGTAATAAATACGTCCCATTTATGTTCTTAGTAATGTGATGCACATTGCACATAAAATTATTATAGTTATGATTTTTCGTAGTTTATAAGACGAATATAGTGAGTAAAATAGGTTTACCGGTGAAAAGACACTCCCCTGTTTTTGAATAGCATGTATGACAGCGATTTCTGCAGGTAATCACTGCGCAATTAGGCATTTTTCTCAGATCTTACTACGACGGCTGGCGCGAAGCGATTGACGGCCATATTTTAAAGTTTCGCAGAGGTTAGCCCAAATGGGCTAATGTTGGGCGACAGTGCCACGCCCATAAGGCACTTCTCCTTATTTTTGTGTTCTGAGGTCACAGCTGACGCATTAAAGTTGACCGGCCGAGTTAAATGTGTAATTGTAAAAGAGCTTAGGACGAGCATTCCGAATCTGGCGTTTGGCATCGAGGTCTTCATGACGCGCTTGTTCAAAAGCAGCGGTGCCTGTGGTAATAGCTTTTCGCCATTCTGGTCTTAGCTTGGCAATTATTATATATTCAAAGGAGTCTAATCTAATTTTAACATTATAATCTAGCTTACATAGTTAATAGTTTCTAGTGGGAAATCATACTTTCGTAAGCTAGGTCATATTTTTGTGTTTTAAAGTAGACTTGCTCAGCATTTATACCATCCTTTTAAATTAGTGCTTAGTTCACAGCAACGATAGTGTCAGTAATTGCGGAGCCCACTAGCCGCGATGCTTTTCATATTTTGGAAACCTAAATTATACCTCCCCATAATATGGAAGAATATAACATGTTCGCAAACCGGAGCCAATGCCACGCGACCCAGAGTGGGGTCTACAAAAAAAAACTGAACATTGCGCAAGCTAATAATAAGGCCCATTCACTCAGCAGACGGTGATATTTTTTTCAGCTTCGAATCGAAGACGCTGCCATGCAATTTTGGAGAAAAAACGGCAAAATCAATAATAGCTGTGTGCACGTGTTACCGATGGATTATAGATTATATTCCCAGGACTGTGATCCTCCGGTAGGGTCGTCAGGTAACGCGCAGACAGGAACAAAACACCATCGAGTCGCAAGGCGTTCTCATAGACAGTGGAAATTAAAAGTCATAAAAGTTTAACGCCGCTTATACGAATTTACAACTTGGTTTTTATGCCAGTGTAAATAGTTTTTTTACGTGTCACGAGATATTCATTTCGATATTTCTATTAGCCCGTGAGAATCATTTTCGCAGTCAAAATGAGTTGTTATTTATGGCGGTTTTAATAACCTCCGTATTACCATATTAAAATCGTAACTTTTTTGTTTTATAAGAGTCATAAAACGCACGCTACCAGACTCTTCATAATTGTTTCATTTAGAAGTTCATTATCGATTTTTTTTCGATAAGGTGCCCGTATTAATTAGTGAAACGTAAGAGTACGCAATAAATAATATTAAGCAATACCATTAAATGTCAGGCTTCTCTACAGAATTCGTTGTTCTGGGCCATGGGAAAGACTAAAAATTCTATACAATTATAACGGCCAAAATTGTAACTGTCTTCTGGCACAAAACGAAAACATTGTGTTCGTGAAAGAAAAACTTTCAAAGTGCAGGTAATTTTGACGATAGGATCGGCGTCTTTTAGGAGGCGTCTTAAAAAACGTAATTGTTAAGCTTCGAAACGAAACTTTTTGCTAATAATTCTATCTTAATAAATAGGTCAGCAGAACTCAAGGACGATTCCTTGTTATTAACCTTTCAACGGAAGGTACTTATGGAAATTTATTACTTTTTAATCAATAGACGTCTTATCATAAAGTGTGACTTTACAATTTTATGTTTGATACATCATTTTTGTGGCATATTACCTTGCTAATGTTAAAACACGGGCTTTTTTGTTACAAACTGGGTATTTTGAGTTTTGAAAATAACATTACGGGAAGTACCTACCTTGTTGAAAGTTATGACCGTAATAAATAATGCCCCCTAATAACGTTTTTCCATTACCAGAGAGTTCAAAGACTTGGACGAAGATTTTTCTTCGTCTTAGTGCGGAAATGAGGTTTTTCTGGTGCAGAACCGTAAGTGGAATTACCTTACAAAAACTACAGGGTTTAACAAGCCTTTAAATACCTTCAGTGCGAGTTTGAATCAGGTACAAAATTAATTTCTGTATAGCTTTTACGTAAACCAAATGTTGTTATGTATAGAATAAATTGAGCCAAAACATTAAACAAGATTTATGAATTTTTCCACTCCCGTGAAGGTGTCCATAACCTCTTAAAGATGTTAACGTATCTGTGATAACATGTAACAAAAATGTGTTAAACATTGTAGGCACCATAAAGAAAGAAACCATCCTCTGGGTCACAGATCACTCCCAAGGGTTTACAAATATAATCCTTTATAATGTTATTGCACCGCTTGTACATAGTTCTACAGCCTTAATTGCGATTGTTAACTAGGTCCTTTCATTGTACTAATCAACTCACAAATTTTCTGAAATCTTTTTGTGTGCTCGATAGAGAAATAGTAAGGATTGTAGTGCGCGCGCATAGTTAACATGTACTCGATACGAGCACATATTATCGCTTCTAGTGAACGTATAAAAAGGCTCATATTTTGTCGTGATATTTTAATTAGATTTTTTCGCAACACGTCGTACAAAAGGTAAATACTTACGAATAATCTTACGAAGACGAACTTGGGACTTTTCGCCAAAGAAGCTACTACTGCGTTTTCCGAATTAATAATTAAAACGGTCCGTGACAAATAATTAACCGTAGTGGACACAATTAAAGGGGTGTGTTTACAGTTAAAGTAATTACGGGAAATATCATAAACATTTCGGGGCCCTCAGCTTAAGGATATACGGTTTTACAATCCAAAGAGCAAGTGCTTCGGATTCCAATGTTTAACGTTTTCCTGCCACTTATTTTTTACGCCTCCACTATTTACCGTTTTAGTGTTTTAAATTACTTCGGGCACCCATATTGGTACTGACCTACTGAGACAAAAATAAGGTAGGCAGTCCCTAGTTTGCTATGAAAGGTAATTGTCACGATGCTCCTATTGAGCTAGTGATTTCGTTGGAGTTCAGAGTTTAGGAAGAGATACCACTTTTCACCACCCTTAGAGAATTACGATAAGTTGTCCATGCAAAGAAAAAGAAGTTGTCGTCAATCTAAATCCTTCGAGCCACAAAGAGAGCTTATTAAAATTGTATAAATGTGTGTCTGAAACTTAGGAAGAAGTGTAATAAAACGAAAAATACTTATTCGCGTGCAGCGTCGTCGGCGAAAGTGTCATAGCGATGTACAGAGGTTTCATTTCTAGCTTATAATTCCGTTCTTAAATACATTAGAATACCCCTTACATGTCAAATACTTATGTGAAACTATTATAAGGTTGCATTATTATTGGCCCACATTTTATTATATCTTAAAGATAGAAGATGATAATTAGAACCATTTTCATGTAAAAAAGCACCTCACTTAATTTCATTACCAAAGCGAACAAACCAACTAACAGAAATGCAAATGACAGAAGGGATATGTGTGAAAGTTTAGAACTTACAAAAGTGCACTTTTTTGAAGAACTGGCTAAATAATTATAATAAAGAACTACAAAGAAGTGGCTGGGTAACCTATAACTGAAGATTGTGACGATTTAAGTCTGCAGATAGCTTCGCCTTTACTGAAACTTCGTCGCTGTTAGGATTGGAATATTTATGATTATGGTAGAAAAATTACAAGGCTTACAAAAATTGGCTTTTTTTTGCTCCAAGCAGTATCAGTTTAATCCAATTGAGATTTCCTCCGAAGCTACTCCGTTACTCCGACAGATGATGGATCTCAGTGTCGCCACTTGCGTTCTTCTGTCAATTCCTTTTTTATGTCGGCGGCGTATGTGCGGTGCGGAATAACAATAATCGTGAATGAATTGTAATGGGCCGGTGGTTTAATTGATGCCGTGCGCGCGTACCGGTCGGTCAGTCCGTCGTCGGGCCGGTAGTGATGGGCTGTGGGATGTGGTGTAAGTTTTTTGTCGATAAGATTGTATTATGCATTGACAAAAGTTGATCAATTCCTGCTGCTGCTTATTTTCAATCTCGCCCTTTCCACACTCACGCATGACAGAGTGGGAGAGAATAATATATAGAGAAACGAAGTTCCTCGAAGTTTTCCGCGACTCCACTCTTGCACTCTGAGGAAAACAGTATTTTAGAACGTATGAAATTTCCTCCAATCGAGCAAGTTTCTCACTCCAGACTATTAATCAACCGTCAAAGCCAAGGTAGAGACCTACCTTGACGCCTCTTTGAGAAAGAAAAACGGTGTTCTGCAAAGTTTATGTGGGCCTGATCTGATTTTGAGAAATGAATTTGGAACTTAGAACAGATTTTGGTTTATATTGACGATGTATGTGATGATGATCGTTACACAAATATCAATGTCCAAAACAAAGCTTAATTAGGTGTTATACATAATCACGAGAAACAAAAAAACCACTAAATCGCAGAGCGCAAATCAGCTGTCCAAAACATTTTACAATGGCGGGCACAACGAAGATAAGATAAGAATATTCTTTATTGTATACCGGAAAATTGATACAGAACAGCAGATACAGAAGATAAGATACAATTGGCGGCCTTATTGCTAATTGCAATTTCTTCCAGGCAACCTCAAATCGGAGAATTTGCCGAAGGAGAAATAGACACGGGTAGTCGGTAAAAATATTAATATTAATAAACATACGTATACGTAATAATAAACTTACATAAAGCATACTTAAATACTATAAATATATACACATACATAAACAGTGACTTATATAACAAGTGTGTTATTAGGACAAGAAACAGGTGATATACCTACATATATATGAAAGGAGATTAATGAATACTTACAGCAAAATAAGTTACTTAGAGAAAAGGAATTCCATTACTCTGGTTTTAAATATAGCCGGGGATGGAGAGCGTCTTATCACAACCGGCAGGTCATTCCACAGCCGGGCGGCCCTTACGGTAAATGAGCTACTGAAGAACCTCGACGTGTGACTTGGTGTGTTCAGTGCTAAACTCTGGTCGGATCGTAGTGCCCAAAGCGCTCTTTAAGGTAAAGCGGAGTGGCTAGGTTGAACAGCACTGAGTACAGCAGCGAAATCATATGAGCATTCCTGCGGAGGCGGATGTGGAGCCACTTGAGCTTAGTGCGATATTCAGAAACATGGTTATATTTGCGTAAGCTAAATATAAACCTTATAGCAAAGTTTTGGAGGCGCTCAAGTTTATTTAGTTGCTCTTCAGTTAAGTCTAGATAGCTGGCATCAGCATAGTCGAGGATAGGTAGCAACAGAGATTGTGCAAGCGCAATCTTAGTGGCAGTTGGCAGGAAATTCCGTAACCTTCTCAGAGAAGCCGCCGAAGCGAATATTTTCCGGCTCACTTCCGCCAGTTGCGGTGCCCAGGACATGTACCTGTCCATGATAATACCCAAGTTTTTCCCCCTTTCTCTGTATGGTAGAATGCGTTTAAGATCGGCGTTAGATCTAGCTATAGCCAAGGGCAGACTCTCTACGGAAGACCGTGTGTAAATTTGAAGATCATCAGCATAAAGGTGGTAGGAACCTTTCCGGTTTCAGATATACGACTACAAAAGTTAAAGCAATTGCAAAAATAAGTTTGAAGTCGTAATAATTTCATGTACTTTTACAACAAAATAGAGCTTTTCACATTTTTTGCCAAATTTTATTAGTTTTAAATAGAAATTTAGGAATTTGATGAGAACTGCTCTAAAAACTTTAATGGTGTGTGTAAGATATTAAGAAAAAGGTCGTACGTGTGATGTTTTTATTTTAGGTTAGATAATGTTATAGCAATTTGATTGGATGTAGGTTTCATATTTTCTTACTTTGCTTCAGTCAAAGTCAGAAAAGAACCTGGTACCTGTTTTATTTACTAAGAGTATTTTCAATTTTCGATAGACCGAAATTGGCAAGTGGTAAATCTTTGCCAAGAAAATATAATAATCGATAATTTCTCTGACATAAAAAAGGTCCTCACTATCGACATCGCAACACGCGTTCATTCATCTGAGCGTCATCTTGCCTGTCCACGGCGTAACCGTTGACGCGATTGTTTGTACAAAATTATCTGCTTGGACATCCAGTTGAAACCATCTCGTACAAGATTAACGGTCGTTTTTATGAAAACATGATATTCTTACAACACTTCTCAGTTATAGCTTAAATAACCTGTAGTTACGATTTTCTCTTTACCACAGAGTATTTAAACTGCCCCCAAAGAGGGTTTTAAGAAAGCATGTTTTTTTATAAACAAAATCGTATAACTACAGTTTGAAAGATAAATAAAACAGTCGCTTAAGATCAACTTTATCAGTTTCGCATAAATGGGTAGGGAGAACATCAATATCTATATATTGATGTTCGAAGACTAAGAAATATATTTAAATATTGAAAATAAGAAATATATTTGATTTGAATTGAAAAATACATTGTTTTTGTATTTTAGTAAATAGATAGATAAACAGATAGAGAACACTTTATCTATAATATAAAAATAAATCGCTGAATGTGTTGGTAAGCGCCAATCTCGAGAGCAGCAGAACCGATTTCGCTAATTCTTTTTTATAATAATCCTTGAAGTACGAGGATGGTTCTTACGGAGAGAAACTAAATTTTTTTTTAAAGAATCGACTGATAGGCGGTACGAAGTTTGCTGGGACAGCTAGTTGTACATAAAAAAGGAAATTACACAGATATTTATATTAAGATAAATAGTCAATATTTACACACATTATGTAAGGAAAATGCTTTAGTAATACAAACATGTATGATTAGGCAGTGAGGGACATCGAGACATGTTTAGTTTTGATATCCCCCACTGGAGGACAAAGGAACTAAGTTGTTCCCAGTGGTGGTCAACGGGAGGATGTTGGTTGGGTTGGCCCCCACTGGTGGACATCGCATCTTTTTTTCTCGATGACCGCCAGTGGTGGACATATAGTGGGAGTCCTCCACTTTAGCACCATCGGGAACAAAGGACAATTTTTCATTTTAATATTTAATTTTCAAACAAAATCCTCACTTCGAACCAAATTGCACCTTTTTTTCGTCTCGCTTTATTACCAAAACGAGATCTACTATGTAAGTGTTAGTGCTAGTTGCTGTTAGATAATAAACATAAGTGACCAATATGATTCAGAATGCTACAAGAAACTGAGTCATCTACTTTTCATGAATGAATAAGTACATACAATCAAGATGCAACAACGAGTTACAGAGTTCAAGTCTATTGACATAATAAAACGGTGAGCCTTGACACTCAATCGGAAGTATAACAATTGGCAACGCGATTCTGAGGACAAACTTAGTCGAAGGCAACTCTATGAGACACAAATGTAACAGAAGGTTTCATAACATTTCTACCAACTACTTGGTTGGTCTTGCGGGTAACGCGCTTGATTACCAAGGAGTCATGGGTTTGATTCCCACCGAAGGCCGTCAGATTTATACAAATTAATCACCTTAGTCTTTGTTTATTCCGTGTTAGTGATTTTGGCTGGTGACCATAGGACAGAGTCCGAGTTTGGGAATAGGTCAAGTGTTGTGTTGTGTAAAAGTTATAATAAGTTAATATTTTTATGGTTACTATTTTTACTATTTATCAGTTATTATTATTTCTAAAGTAGCCATAGAATTTGAATAACTACTTGATGGGTGAACCAATACAAATTATTTAATTTCATAATCTGCTTTGTCCTCGCTACTGCAGAGTGATGATGATTGATCCGACCGATTTCGGCCATGGCGACCACTTTGACCCCTAATCAGATATGTGGCGCTGGTGTATTTCAGAGTACTTCATTTTTGTATGGTTTACAGAATTCCAAATCTGAGAGATTTACCAATCCGGTTGGCAGCCCTCACAATCTAAATCAAAAGCTTGTATTCTTCTGATCTCCTGCAGTGTACATTTTGTGCGTGAGCCCAAGACAATTGCATCATCGAACCTTGCGTCGAGTCATCGGCCGGCCACTTGAGGGGCGGATGTTGTTAACGGAGCCCTGATTAGCCGAGACGATGTCAAACGGGAGCCGAGTTCAAACAATTAACCGCGTAGAAGTGTCCGACTCTAATGAATAATACAGTACTTTCCACCCGGTCCTTATAATACAAACGCCGTGACTAGACGCGCCTTACAAATTGAGATTAACTCCAGACTTCGTTACAAGCCGAGCCATGACAACTGACAGGGGAAAATTCGAGAGAGACAGCAAGCAAGGCGTGCTCAGAAAACCAGGATGTCGTTCTACCGAAAAACTAGGAACCTAACCAAATGTTAGGTTAAACCTTTCTTCTATTCTACACCTCAAGACAAATGAACAATTTATAAAAGACACCTTTTTCCTTCAATTCCTTAAAAAAACTATAAAAACGCTCATTAAAATAGTCTGTGGTGGAAATTATTCAAGCAAAAATCTTAACCGCAGATTAAGTAAACTGACTCTGAAGAGTGCTTTAGAGGAATCGTGTTTTTCAAAATTTTTGAAGCACTTAAACTAAATTCGTTAAAAATACTAGTATTTACATTGAGGAAAACGTCTCTAAGATTTCAAGACGTGGTACGAACAATTTTTCGTAGATTACCTTTTTGGTAATGTAAAGCACTTAGAAAATTTAGGTTTCAAGCAGATATTTTGTTGCCTTTGAATTATAATATAACATTTACCTAATCTAACATTGTAATGACATGGAGTGCTAGTACTAACAATACACGCACAATACCAAACAATTAAGAACTATTATCTAACAGGGCTGAAGGAGATGCAAAAAATAGCAACACTCAACAACAGTTCTGCCTGTAGCGAGCGATTTCAAGTAGGTATTAAGTATATTGACGACAATGGTTACAAACTTCTAAAGATGTTCACGTAGTTAACAAAAGCCAGTCCTTATTGAAAAAGAAATAATTACTATTGGGGTTTCTGCTTTAAGTTGCAAAGAAAACATTGCACAAGGTTTTATCCAATTCGCCGTTAGCAAGGACTTTACGTACGATGTCTCTTCTGGCTTTATTACTGTCGTTCCCAGAAGGCGGTTTAGTTTGAAGTTATTTGCTCAGGATTTGTTTGCCTGAATTGGAGACAATCATCGCCTTTGTTACAATGTTAGCTCTAATTATTTGCTAAATCCTGGAATTCAACTTTGTCTTTTTCTTCCACGTCAAGACATTGTAGCACACCGCTTACGCTGCTCTTAAAAATACTTCTTTATTGTCATGACGTGCTGATAATGACAAGGAAAGTTCGTCTGGATTATACTGCCGTCATAAGGAAAAAAGGGGTTTTTACCAAAAGATCGAAATGGGTATAAAAAAAAAGTTTTAAATAGACTTGATTGACTGTGCGAAAAAAAAATAAAAACCTTTTTATTTGCACAAATGTGGTTTTGGTCAAACCGGAACCCTATCCACAAATTATGTATACTTGACAAAATAAGTATGTAATCACCAAAATTCATAATTTTTTTATGTAGCCCCTATACGTCCTACTGCAGGGAACAGGAGTTCTCTCAGAGAGAGAGAGAGAAACATTCTTAAAATAGAATGAAAATTGTTCACAAAATAAAATGGATAAACGAAATTTTTGGTTTAAAACAATTTGTTGAGAATTGTTTCGTTTTGGCTGGTATAAGAATTTCTTGGCAACTTCCATTTGGTGAAAACTAGTTTTATTTAGCACGCCTTTAATTTTTTTACGAACACATTTTTGGGCTTCATACGACTAACTATGATAATGCAATGTAATAACTAATTTTATTGTACTTTTCGGCTTCAAAAAGTACATTGAAATGTCATAATAAACTATGATTTATTGTGTAATGAAACTTGGCCATGGTATATGTTTCAGTACAAGCCTTAAAGTAACATTATTTTATTTGTGGCTGGTACTTAGGCACATAATACCATATAACACTGTTAATTCCATAAAATTGTCACTGCATGAGTTTGTTTGTCATTAGGGCCAGCTCCAATTTGTTGAGAATTTATTTCGTTTTGGCTGATATAAGAATTTTTTGGTAACTTCCATTTGGTGAAAACTAGTTTTATTTGGAATGTATTTGATTTTTTTTTACTAACACATTTTTGGGCTTCATACGACTAACTATGACAATTCAATGTATTAACTACTTTTATTGTACTTTTCGGCTTCGCAAAGTACATTGAAATGTCATAATAAACTACGATTTATGGTGTAATGAAACTTGGCCATGGTATAAGTTTCAGTACAAGCCTTAAAGTAACATTATTTTATTTGTGGCTGGTACTTAGGCACATAATACCACTTATATAACACTGTTAATTCCACAAAATTGCCACTGCATGAGTTTGCTTGCCATTAGGGCCAACTCCCAAATTATTGATTCAAAGTTTACTTAAGTACCGTAATTGTCAGTTTCGGCATTATTACCATATTTGAACGTCCGTCTTCTTGACAGAGTGCACTAAATTTATGCACACCCTGTACTTAGCCGGCCGCCATTTTTAAACGTCATCAATTTTATGTCATAATTTTCATTTGCTCGTCCTCTTATGAAGTCACTTGTATTTACTCTTTATGGATATTGATGTATTCATTACAATGTCTTAACCTGCAATTAAAGGCCAATGATGTTATCAAGGCTCAGTATCAACCTCTATGGTATAAATGCTTATTTACCATATAAATTACTTCCCCCTTAGAGGAGACATCGGAATTTCAAAAAAACTATTTTGGTTTACAATTACTTTATTTATCACATAAACAGCTTATAAAAGTGCCACAGCAGAGTACAAACCTTCTATCAGAGTGAGAGAGAGTATGGGCTCATTATCACGAGTGTATACCTCCAATTGGCGATGTCAGTGCAAGTTATGACTACATTATACATACATACATACATACATACATACATACATACATACATACATACATACATACATACATACATACATACATACATACATACATACATACATACATACATACATACATACATACATACATACATACATACATACATACATACATACATACATACATAACCTCACGCCTGTATCCCAGAGGGGTAGGCAGAGACCAGGGACTGCCACCTTCCACGATCCTGACAGATCACCTTCGCTTCATTAACGTTCATAAGTCGTTGCATGCACGCACGCCGGTTCCGGGTACTTTTTATCTTTCCCTTTGCTAATACATCCCCTATTTGGTCGATGACTATACTCAAGTACTTTTGGTTTCCTTACGTTTTCTTTCACAGTTAACAAGTGATTGCTACTCCAAATTTATTAACTCAGTAAATGAAGTCTGGTTACTTAAATTTGACACTGAATAGTTTTATTTTTTGTGTTAATTCTAAAGCGAATATCCCAATTTCCAGACTAGCTAAAATTACTAAAATTATTGATTGCAAAACTTACTTGGTTATACTATTGTTTTCTGGTACTGTGATTTTACTTTGTTGAGTTAGTTTTTAAAATTCGTTTGTGACTAGCTAGTAGTTCTTGTCATGGCAAGTTAAGACATAGTAAAAAAATTCAATACGAATAGGTTTGAAATATTTCGAAAAGCTTGTGGTCGCTCTTTTGGTCATATTAATTTGTACAACGCAAGGACACCCACTGGAGAGGTTTTAAATATCTCTTGAGAAATATTGACCACACTTTTAGAAGTGATAATAAACGATTTGTCACCGATCATAACGCTGTAGGTAATGTAAGCACTTCGTTCACTGTAAGGGCTTGTACATTACATACATCGACTTTAAAGCTTATACGTTTCACATGACTTAAAAAACATATTTATAGTTCTATCTGAGTCTATTTATTCATTTGGTTGCGAAAGGTTCAACATTTGTCTATTGACTTTGAAAAGACTAAGTTTGGAATTTTTGTCCATTTTTTTTCCAAAATCTTGATTTTGAAATGGACACTTAGTTTGAATTGTAACGTTCATTAAGCCGCAGTTTCGGCGCTACTTTGGATAAAACCTTTTCATTTCATTTCATACAGTCGACAGTAAGTAACCTTTGGCTCTTTCTCATAACACTTAAACATTCTGCAAAGCTGCGGATGTGTAAAGATATTATACAAAATATCAACGGAAGCTAAACCGCGAATAATTTACTCAAAGAATTTACAAATGTATTTTTCTCAATTACTAAATTTTATTATTGTGACTTTGAAAGAAAGCTGTTGCTCCATATATACTCTTTTCAACCATCCATTAAGTATAGTAATGCTTAATATATGACATATTAACATATTGTACCACGTCTATCCTAAATTTTAGTGAATGAAAAATTGTTGCTCGTGAATCTACTGGACGACTGATTGGTAGACACCTATCTGTATGTACTCGCCCTTAGTGACTTGGTGGTGCTTATTGATTGCGTATAAATCGACACTTACGCCCACGCTCCGTCAATATTGACCCGAGATTACACACGACGCCACCACGAAGTCGAGGAAGTGTTACTTAGAAATTTGTACAGAAAACACCGCTTTATATTCGACCGACGGACAGATCAACACGCGTAGATAAGGAGCTATTAATAGTAATATCAATGATATTAGTTGATGCTAGTGATGTGAAGTCCGTATATTCTACGAATACGATAGGTGCGCTTGCAGAAACACTTTGTAGGTTGGAATTCTCCCAACAAAGTATTAAACATTTATACGGCAGTAGCTCATGATTGTCGACAATAGGCGGGTCTCGTGCTTAAAGGTAAAGGTGCTTCTGAAATAAATTCCACGACTCTGCGCACCCATCAGATTTGTAATTTAAGCTTTTGTGATACTTATTTAAAATTGTAAATGTTGAAAATGGACATTCATCACGAGCGGTGGCTATTCGTTTCTATTCTAAAGGCAGAGATAGGGCCTTGAAACGTGTAATGGGGACGGACGACGACTCAAACTGAGAACTATAATGTTCCCTTTTTGTGGAATATAAATCGTAATTGTTGAACGCACGAGCGGTATGCACTACAAAGAAAGAAAGGTGCAGCGTTGAAGGATCTCTAGAAATAAAATATCCAATAGTATGTATTTAAGATAGTCGAGAATGATAGAAAGAGTTGTGTTTTTATTACAATGGTACTATTGCACACGGAGATATAAACCTGGGTTCGTATTACAGCTTTCATTATTAACACGAATTAAACCAGAGCGGATTGTGTCAGAGCAATTTGTTTAACTCCGAAAATTAGCAGCTCCATCAAGTCAATGTAATTGTTTCGGTCTAAATACTTAATTGTGGTTGATAATCACGAGTTAAAATATTTTTTTGGACAACTACTAACTGCCGCACTGCTTTTTATTTAATTATTATCCGTTCGTTTGACATAATTTCTAGTCAAAAGAAGAAGCACACAGGTAATGTAATTTTTTTACACCTTATTGAATGACTTATGCGTTGGCCACGTGTAGTCACTTTGTTCAACATTCTGTTCATAATGCAAGTGCTCCACTTGTCACGCGACAAAACCTATTCATTCACTATTTACACCTTCGTCAACAAAATTATACAAGAACATAAGTCTTCAATTTTCTACAAGGAATGCTAAGCGTTGATCTCAGCGAAATAACGTTCACAATATCAAAAACAGTAATTCTCGAAGCTTTAATGCCGAGTGAAATCAAAGCAAACATAACGCCTTCGCCGCCGGTCTCACTCCCCTTGGCGACGAAACAATAATGGACAATAAATGGCCAACTTCACACCACAATGGTCAACGAAAGATAAAAGGAAGAATTACACGGAAATTTTGAGGAGCGCCATTGTGATCAAGCGGAGTCCTTCACTAGATAACAATTTGCACGTCGAGTGTCACCAGCTTTGTGTTAGAACATTATAAATAAACACTACAATGATGCTACCAGATGTACTGCGAGCGGGAGAAGCTATTGAGTTGGAATCACAATGTTGAAGTGGCTTGAACTTGCTCTGCTGACCGTTGGAACAGCTGACATAGTCCAGGGAGCCGATTCTCGCCCATGCGAATTGAAAGCGTAGACGCAAAATATTCGAAGGATTAGACATTGTCGCATAAATATCAGTTTCAGGTATTCTCACAAAGTCGTATGCACAAATTTGCTAATAAATTTTGCTAGCTTTGAGTTGTAATAATGTCGTAATCATAATCATCATTGGCTGTCGTTCGACTTTTTATGTAGAATTCAAGTCATACGCCTTAGAGTCGTATACGATTTATTTACTAATGAAGTGAGAATTGGCTCCCAGGTCTATACACTATCTACAAGTGTTTTTGTACTATTGTTTTTCAATAGACTGATTGGTTGTTGACGTGGAAGATTTATTATCTCGGACAAACTAGCAAGGCAGAGAGTTTTTACAGATCGCAACAAAGTTATTGATACTGGCGGAAACTAAGTTTGAAACTGGTATTTGCTAACCATAAAAAAATACCTACAATATTAGGCACAATCCTTACTCTATACTTCGTTTTTTTTTAGCATTAGAAATTTCGTAAACAAAGAAGCAGGGCTAGTCAACCTAAAATTCGTCTGCCTAATTTATATATATTTTTAAATATACATACCTACTTAGCTTTCTATCTATGATTCAGATGTTATATCTACGTAATAATAAGCAGTAGCCCTGCTTCTTTGTTTACAAAATTTCTGATGCTAAACAAAACGAAGTATAGCATAGTCGAAAGTGCAAGTAGAAAATAATACCTATTGCAAGTTTCCTTGCAATGTTATTGGTTACAAATTTCTCATCGAATTATAGTTGTTGATCCACATAGGGCAATAAATACCCCATGTCAAATTCTTTCCGGTTCTTTGAGGGTTCCGATTTGCGGACGAAG
This sequence comes from Yponomeuta sedellus, assembly GCA_934045075.1. Classification (NCBI taxonomy): domain Eukaryota; kingdom Metazoa; phylum Arthropoda; class Insecta; order Lepidoptera; family Yponomeutidae; genus Yponomeuta; species Yponomeuta sedellus. Next base: position 17,100,563 of record OW203722.1, on the reverse strand, counting down.
GAAGTCAACGGACAATGGCCGCTGTAAAACCATCAGTCTGTTGTAAAATATTTATGGTATCCGTCAGCGTCAGTGCAATCTTAAAAAAGTGCCCACATTAAACAATATAATTGCCGAAACGAGACTCTCTATGGCCATGATTTACGTCAACTCTCCCGGTAGGCAATGCGAATATGTCAAAATTGCCCAAAATAACGTTGATGCAACGCAATAATTTAAGGTCTGTTAAACGTTATTGCTGCACCAGACCGTGGTCCAATACATAAGTTACAATTGTAATCACGTAAATTGCAATAGAATTGCCTGAAGAGAGTTAGGTATATGCCGAGTTGACGCCCAATCTCCCTACCCAATCTACCTACTGATCTATCTAATCGACGACTTCTGTGGCGCAGCGGTAGCGCATCTGCCTACCATGCAAGAGGTCCCGGGTTCGATCCCCGGCTGGGGACAAAAAAACCCCAGGTCTTGGATGTTTACATGTTCGTGATGTCGTTATTTCTGTTTCCCACGACACAGGGTATCCTAGTGTGGGGCCAGAAGCAATGTATGTGCCTGTATATAAATTTTATGTTATGTTAAGTGTTGAAATGTGAAATTTATAAGTAATGTATAGTACTTTACGTACATAGTGTTTGTCAGAATAAAGTTTTATGTTATCTTAAGCTATATAAATCCGTTTATCTTAGCAATGCCCTGACCAGGGCATATAATGTGAGACTTAAACACGTGTAATATCATTGTATTATACCATTATGACCGCTCATAAATGAATTATGAATATGGATAGCGGAGAGGCAATGCACGACAAAGAACGAATGCAACGAATAAAACCATCGCGAAAAATGTACTTTTTCAACAATCAACATTACCTTGTAGCTAGAAGGCATAGTAACATCATATTGAAAGACGCATAATAATATTATTATTAGGAAGGAAGATGAAGCTGTTCTACCTCATTAGACGGGTCCAATCATCAGGAGGCTTGTTGTTATTAATTTATAGAAAGTCATGGTCAACCCATTAGGGTCCGGTAACCATATTGATCGGGCGGACGATACACGCATTTTAACATTGCTTCCTTACCTTTATTATTGCCTTAATGACCACGTGCTTCTTGTTAGCGGTGTTCAGTGACTTTACCGTGCGCATTCATTCGTAAAGCAAAATCGAAATCCTATCTTTCTGTTCAATATCCACTCCTATGACATAATTAATAAAAGCTATCTAGGGGTGCATGTTCTGTTATAAGATTCTATAACCTCACTACCAATCAAAGGAAGATTTATAACTTTCACAAGTTTTAATAGAGACTATTATGATCGAAGTGCCACTTAAATTAGTTCAGTGCGAATGAGCGGTGAAATAAATTTATAGGTTCAATATAAGTAAGGCTGTAAATGCTTTTGTCTCTCTGGTCTAATGTCTAAAGAGGAAGTGTCGATGGTTGATAATAGTTACTTAGAAGACGCTCATTAAGCCTTGTAAAATATTGCTCTATTTAAAACGTCTATCACTAAGATCTTCCTTATCTACAAAAGATCAGAGAGAATTAATTTTCTAACGCCTCATTATAGAGAAGGCAAAACATATCATTAACAATCGATATGCAAATTCGATTGAGCTGTGATCGAGCTTTCTCATAAGTAGTAGCGTTAACGTCATTTAGTTTCGTCCAATTAATGGGGATAATGTCTTGTTGTTATACCGACCGCCAGTATATTTAAGGCCAAATGAATAGGTATCTTAATAAATTGGGAAGACATATTAATATATACCTCCCCATTCTACCGATACACTTTTTTTAAAGTGATTCGTTGGTTGTAATAAAGTTTTTTGTTTCAAGATTTTATTTAGACCGTGAAACTCACGAGCTAGTGTCAACGTACTGGTTTCCTTATTTATAAGTACACTCAAAGTAAATATATGATTTAGTAGGTTTATTAGGTGATCTTCTGACTTATCAATTTCCAAAGTTAACATAGTACTTATCATATGAATATATTTACAATTGTAATTGCAAAAGTCTGTTATGATCTCGAGAGACAATCAGTGAATCAGTGGGCATTCAGAATCAGCCAATATTCTTAGTAATATCCAATAAGAAATAACGACGATTCGAACAAATCACTGGACCAGAGTCCAATTAAACGACTGGATTTTATTATGGAACTTACAGATATGATTCCAGTTCATACTATCACAAAATGCAATCTTACGTGAGAACACGCCGTTACAAACATTTACGAGGAGAGAATGAAACGTCAACACCTAGTCGTATGCACTCTGTTACTTCTTTATAGAAATTGTAAGTTCCCGCAAAAAAGTATTATGGACTTTCGCCTACGATATTGGTATAGAAGTCTACTACAGTAAGATCTGGGTACACTTTTTCTTTTAATTTCGTTTCTTTTCTAGGTACACCACCATGTATTGTATATCCTTATTCGCTGAGAGCGTGTCAAATAATTTACACTTATATCTTAGATATATCTCTGGCTGAGTGGCTTAAAGGATCTTTTACCAAGTCAAGCAGTAGGTAATGTGGAGTATCTTACTAATATCATTATTGTGATTATGGATTACTGATTGTTTCAGCAATCAATGCTGTTGTGGGTTTTGGATACTTTTATCTTGGAATTCATTAATACATTTGTTATTTGGTTGACACATTTCCGCTTAGGGTATTCTTTACCAGCACTTCCACCGACATACACATCATCCAACATACTAACAAATCTGTTTCAGGGATCGTGTTACTTAATATCATGCCGCTCCTACATACCGCAGCTTATATTGCGGCAAAAGAAGCCCTAAAAGATGCACTTAAAAATAACAATGTCCTTGACTGACTATCTGGCGAGGCATCTGGCAGAGCTGATGCTGCGATAGCGACAAATGGTACGTTTTTTATTAGATTCATGAGCAAAAAGTAAACAAGAATGTCTAAATCATTAAAAGTTAATTTCTTCAAAATACCTATGATCAAAATATTTGTTACATTAATTAAGCAGTGAGGACATAGAAATAGAACTACTACAGCTACTGTACTATATAAGAAATACAACATAATATAAAGTCATCATAACCTGTAAAATATGTAAACAATTACATTTGATTGAATCGTTTCCGCTCGCCAGTTGGAAACAAGTTTATCACGAGTTTCGTAAATTCTGTATCGACTACAATGATTACTGAGTCTCATCTTCTTCTTATTTAAAGTCGAAAGCGTCAATTCGTTTTCTTCAGACATCCCAGAAAGTTAATTTCTAACGCGTAAATGCGTTGCACTGGAGAAACGCTTCAGATACGTTTGTCTCGTAAACTCTAATCGTGGACCGTCGTTCACCTTCCACCATACAGGATCCTAGGCCTGTAATCTCTCGATGGGTGACCATAACTATTCACGGCGTCGTCTTAGCGTATCTGGTTTAATAATAGATATAATGACGTATAATAGGCCTAATGGGTTGATTGGAGTCATAAAATCCTGAGGGAGGCACCGATTCGATACGGCCTAGTCAAAATATTCAGTGACCGAGGCCTCGGGTATAGGTTATTAATTGAATTAGCTTAATAGTCCACTCTAATGGAAGGTATTGAGATTGTCGGCGTCAATGAGACGTGAGGCATTTCCGAACGGTAAATTTTCGGTAGAAATTGCCTTTCTACTGCAGGTAAGGCTCAATAAAGATCTGATTATATTGCGTCCAATTTATACTTAGTTATCGCCAGTCCGACAGTCAAAAGATAACTTTGTAGGAAAAAATCTTCTTCAGTACTTCCTAGTTAAAATAAATATAGCTCTTGGTACCATTAGCGGTGTTCGGACATATTGTTTGTTCTCTTCCAAGTTATATGCACAAAATCTACTGCAGTGAGCTCCCTCCAAGTGTAGTCTACAGTGCCTCCTAATTTGTCTATAATTAAGTTTTCAACACAGACTTTTATGGCGGGTATCGCTATAAATTTAGTATTTTGCAGTGAGTTTTATCCTTTTTTACACAGTTTTATGTGAAACGGAACGGTATCCAGCAGATCGGTGGCGGTTACTTCAAAGGCGGCACCTGTGTCTGTGTCCGTCCACTGCGCTTGCGCGCGCCGTTAAGCAAACATGAAAAAAAATCGGACACTAAATAAAACTATAAATATTAATAACGCCAGCCTAAACCGTAAAAAACCTATGCGCAGTAGGTTGACCATGGACATACAGTATTTTTTTATGTTTTCTGTTTAATCTAGTATTACCAACATAGTCTTTTAATAAAGGGTTTGCAATTTGTTATAAAAGTGTTATGTTATGACACTTTAGATGTAGTAATTATGTGACCAATTTTTTTTGTGTTTTGAAAGAACTCATCATTAAAACACTCGGCTACCCTATTTCCCCACAAAAAACATGTAAATAATAATTACCTAAGGAAGACACTTGAACCTAAACTACATACACGTATCAGATTTATCGGTATCTTTGGTATACTTAGGGCCAGTTTCTGAATTGAGAATTTCGCTAAGTAAATAGTTAACAGTAGAATTTCGAATTTCATAGAATCTCTTTTCTCGTGACAGGAAGTTAAGTATTTACTTAGTGAAATTTTCAATTCAGAAACCGGCCTTAAATTATTTACTGGTCCACTATTTATTGATTACTAGTTGTATTCATATGTATTTATTGAAAAATGTCACATCCAATCAAAAGAATACCTTAAACTATAGAAGTCCACAACAGTATCGTCATATCATATAACATACTATTAATAAATAAGCAAAATCTATTATTTATTTTCTTAGGTAAGTTGCAAATAGTTTGGATGAAAGTTGGTACCACTGGTTTCATGGTCACCCTTAGCTCAAAGATGAGGCCACCGCGTTAATTTTGACAATGCTTAGCGCCAAATTCGATTTCATATTTCATAAGTTTCGGCATACTTGTGGTCCCGGTATGGGTCGGACAGAAAATTAATCAGCACGCCTCTTTTTCATGCCTGTTTGTTCTTGGACAAATATTTCATTAATATTTGCCTCAGCGGCCTTCCAGCGCTGATTAAGATTTTATTCATAGCTTTTTTATTGCACAAAACGGTTTAATCTTCGATTTATTTATAGTTAGTTTTTTCTTAATTGATATTCTGGAGTTTGTATTTACTTTTTACAAGGCAGAATTGTCGATACTCGAAATAGGCCGTCTCGATGTCTTTGTTAATGTTAGTAATATTTGCCATTTATTTTGGTACTTCATTTCTGCACGCGTGGGATTGTAGGTACCGAAAGCCAGTGATTAATTCGCTTGATAAAATGAACATTTAAAATTCGCCCGCACAGCTCTAGCCGTAAACCAGTGGACAAAACATGACGGTTTATAGTACAGCTGTCTCCTGACCACAAGGACAAAAACTATCACGATAGTATCAGGTCGAATTTCATTCTGCCACGGGCCTGGCGGCCGGAGAAAAAAAAAGTTACGAGAAAAAAATGTAAAACCACCGCGCCGCGCGCCGCCACCGCAGTGCAAACAGCAAAACATCTACTCTACTTTGCTTACACTGTTAGCTTACGTGGAACTTATGATGTGCGGCAGACAAAATCAGGTAAACTGGATGAAACTGACCTGGGCCTTGATTCTGTAAGTGCATTGCAGCATAATAACAGATAAAGGGACGCGTCACGTGACCTGTTTTTATACCATTGGCGCCTAGAATGTTTAATGCGTGTGCGAGACTTAAATAATAATGGTAATTTTAAAAACCTATTTAAAGGCTAAAAGTTCCAGTCATGCCTTAAAATTGTCCTTAGCACAGGTTAGTGCATAAAAAGGATATAATAATAATGATAAATAAAACTTTATTTTAAAACAAGTCCATAGCACGCAGAGGCAAATTAAATAACAGAAGCAGCATTGAAATAAAATCGCCACGTTTCGTGCAATTGTCACTGTACTAAGATGCATTCACATAATCTAGGGCCTGCTAGAGTATTAACCGACGTCAAGGAAGTGTCTGGTCGAGGTAGTATAGGTGACGATAATACGAATGTATAAGCCCCATAGCAACGTGACTATACACGCGAGTGCGACTAATTATTGTTGATGAAGCAAAAGAGGTTTGTCAAGAACTTGACATGTGACAAACTCTGGTCTCCGCCTTCGTTTCCTTCATACGGGCTTCACGTATGTCTGTGTTTAAGACACGTTTGTATTTTTATATCTTTGTAACGCAAGTATAACAGGGACTTGATTACAATACCCAATAGTGGGCTCTGTTTATGGGCTGATTATGTAGATAGATATATGCGTTATCCTAGCGTACTCGTACATGGTGATTTACGCTCCAGTTGTTCTAAATGTTACCTGTGTATAAGCATTGCATCTAGACCGCTTCCTTAGGGGAGAATTCCCAAGATACTGGCATCATTCCTCATCTGAATGACCAGGCTGATGCGCTGATTGAGGCGCCTATTTGTACAATTTTAAGTGAATAAATCTCCTACAAGGTAAAGCTTATAGACAACAGAATTAAAGAAAATACAGTAAACACTTTCGTCTTTACCTGGTTTGAGTAAATTTAAATTGGTATTTTTCTTCTAGCCATCCGTAGTCACTACAATAAGGCATCACATAAATTAAATTATATACGTGGCCCGACGTAACGAGGACCATCGCTTAGAGTTGTAGGTGAACGTTTACCGATTTCTACGGTTTTCAACGTTTCGGGTGTTAAATGCTATACGCGTGTGTGTTATAGGGGCTTTATTAAATACGATTCTAATTTCGCCACCGCATTCGACCCGCGAACAAAACGAATTCTCTCCGGCTTTTAAACTTCAATAGGACGGTATTTAGATGATATTTTTTCATCGATGCACGTTGGTACTGTTCTCTTATTTGCCTTTTGTCATGTTGTGGGCGCGACAAAGCCGCAAACATACCCTGCTGGGTGACCGAATTTTTTGCTGGAATTTCGTATTTTATTTCGCTTATAGGAGGCGTACGGTGCGCAGAAAAAGCTCGTACCGTACATATCTATGATGGTGAAAAAAACGTAATGGAAGATCTACCATGATATATAGCTTACACCTATTCTCTGGACGAGCTTTGTGGTGGATCCTTTTGAGAAACTCTAGATTAATGGGTCATAGTCAATGTTGCAAAATTCAGGTTTAAAATATAAATCCGGAGTGTAAGAAAATTAGTTACAAAAAATTTCTTTTAAAAAGACTGGCCAATTTTACAAACTTTACTGAACAGTAGCGCAACATACTAGTATCCACTTCTGTGCCTGGGCTCTATATTTTTTTGAAAACATTTAGTTTCTTAAGTTGTAACACACAATTTACGTAAACATTTTATAAAAATATTTTTTTATTTCACCTTAATTTCCTTTGTGAGTAATCAAAGCGATTTCATCGACCCAGTTTCCACAGCCTACAATGAAAACTCTTATGAAATCTCGGATCTTTCACTCAATCTCTACCCGTCTCCTTGAAAAGGCTAATGGCCTGTTGTTAATTAAGGCGTTAGCTGCAACGGGCACAATTTCATACTGGCAGGCTTTGACGGCGCTCTTTTTAGCCAGCGAATGCAGTGCCTCGACAAAAGTGAGTCCGGAACACGTGCAAGTTCGCACAATGAGAGTTTGCATTTCCGGCCCGGCCTGCACTTCCTCCGGCTTCAGTTTTACTTTTTATTCGAGCGCTTTATTCGCGGTTTCGTCGCTTTTGTGCGGTCGTATTGTACCCGGACATGCTGCCCCCCAAACTGCTCATAGGTTTCGATTTCGTTAATGATATCGGTAGATTTTAATCACTCTCAAGAAGCGAACGGTGAAACGAAATTCAATAATGTATAGAGCACGTTAAAACCAAAGTTATCGCGCGCGTCAATTTCTTTAGACGAAACATTAGAGGCATGTTTTGGTATAAATTTAACACCTCTAATCTCGCTGACCACCACATTGAAAGATAAGCCTGTCAAACGAGCCACCAAGAGTGCTTTTGCTTGCTAAAATTTATTTGCACTTCCATCTACATCTCGGGTTCGACAACAAAAAGTCAAACACCACTCTAGTGGAGAAACAATGGCGTGTAAAAAAGAAAGACAATGTAACTAGATCAGATAAGTAAAAAAGGTAGTTTGGGTATAGAGAAGATAAATAGAACGGTCAAGCCCTGATTACCTGTATCTTCGTACTATCTGTAAGGGCGTCAAAACTAATGTCCGGTGACGCAGCGTGATACAGGAAGATGGAATCGCAGGAGGGTGAAGCCCGCACACCTTGATGTCTTATTTCTGCAAAATTACCCCAGATAAGGGTTGAAATTAATGTGACAAATGGAGATGTATGTCTCAAAAGTTTAGACTGACGAATGCGGGCGGTCCACTGCCAAATTGTTTGGCATAATATGATTTTACCACATACGGTTATTGAATATGTGAACAATATTGAGTACGTGATCGGAAGTAATCTGTAATGTGGGCGTTGGAAATTACAGCCGTTGTGGACTCGGAGGTGTCAATAATGACCTTAATTTTGCCAAAGAATATTATTGTGAATTGAGTTTTAACGACACCTCTGATGGGATTGTAGAATCACAAGATAATTCAAGGTGTCAGATGGAGATTGTTAGCTCGTAAAATTATTATTATTAACTAAAAAAGTAACAATGAAAGAATATTTAGTTCTATCTATGACAACCCCTAGATTGTCCAACCATATCGGATCTAGAACCTGTACGGCTACTATTACGAATGACTAGTTTTGGTCCGATTTTTTACGTCTAACATCCTAATAAACATGGTACATAAAAGAGTTGTTTATTATTGCGAGTCCGTTTCCCACGAAACTGACGCTGCATTAATTAAAATAAATGACACAAAAATGCGGTTCCCTTCTCACAGTATCTCAGCCTGTCGCCTCTAGACAAACATAATGCATTTCACATTCGAATAAAAGGCATACCTACATATGTGCTATTATTTATCACAATTTACCTGTAGGTGCGTAAATTTATTGTCAGTAGATAGCTCAATCCATCACCGTCGGTTTCCTTGACATGAGCCATTGCACGTCACTTGAATTATAGTTACTGAATAAACGGTGTTCACGCTAAATATCTTACTTTTGCAATATTAATTACACTTGCTATTTATACCACCATTACTGTGCTTTTTTGGTATGCAAACAGTGACAGTAGTACAACTTTTAATAAGCCTTGATCACACTTCGGCTACTATAAAGTTAATTCGTTTCTTGCTTCCAATATTCGCAATTATGCATGTATTACAATGGACATTCAACTTAAGAATGCAATAATTTTCAGAATTGCACTTTATTTATTTCTCTACACTTGTCAGACTTTCTGTATTGACTGTACATCGCAAGAATAATATCGTATTAAATGCTGTTGGTTCATTAGCCAATGCGTGTTGTTATTAATGTCCATCCGCGGATAGCGGATACAGCCTCCGAAGGCACTGCCTCAATGATAAGAAATATCAAAGGATGTTGGCGATATTTTCTTTGGACGGAAGTTGAGCTGCCCGATGCACGTATTTATTGAGTAAAATCTAATTCATCAATCAGTTATAACTAAAGTACTTTTTAATTAAAATGAAATGCCAGTATTTTATGTCATTAAAAAATAATCGATCTTATTTATAAAAAAACACACGATTCCTATAAAAGACTTCTCAGAGGCAGCTTTAACGTGTTTCCGTTCACTACAAACTATTTCAACTGCCTTTGAGGAGTATTTTATGGAACCTTATTCTTTAAAATTAGGACCGAAAGATTTTATTGTTGCTGTCAAAGTAAAAAAGTTGGAATTCTTCTTCATGTAGTTGATTTAATAGTAAGTCAAGTGCACAGTTAAATCCAAGGTCTAGAAATATAATGACAGTCAAGAACCAAATAAAATCACACTTAAGATAAATGTACTTTGTAGCCGTAGGCAGACAGTGATCAGTTTTGTATGCTGCTACTAGGTAGTCCGTAGACAAAATAATCATAAGTTGGGGACTGAATTAGCTCTCAAAACCCCCTAAGGAATAGTGTCATTTGCAGCCCTATAAGCGAACACGGCGAAGTAAAGGATTATATTCAGAAAGTGGTCCAAATCCTAGGCACCAACCCGATAATTGTCAAGTGGGGACACAGCTCTGCGGACAGGCATGTATTTAGATCGAATTATGCGAAGATCAAGTAATTGCAAGGACGTTTCGTAGAAAAAGTAGGTCCATTCTGAAACAGCTCCCCGGGGCCTTCTCGGTTGTTATCCAGTTACGCCCCGCGGATAGAATGACATCGCGTGAAATCTATCATCAGCTTTACTTGCTCCTGAACGCAGGATTACCTACCAAACGATCCACAGAAATAGTGCCAGGAATTTCAACTCTACGACTTTGGAATTAGGGATACCCACGGGATATACACAGTGTTGTAAGTATTTAATGCGTGTAATCAGAGCCTGATTGGTTGGAATTAATCGTAGCGCGCATGCGCTGTAAGGGGCAGCTTTTGTGAGAAATTGTTCTGGTAGTATGGGGCGAATTAAAAATAATGGCGTAATTAAAACCGATATCACTTACTTGAGAATAAATACCATTCAAAATATTAAAATTATATTACTAGGTAGTCTTTAGTTTTTGAGTAACATTTACATATAGTCCTGTATTTTATAATTATTCATCTACTTTTTCTCTGCAGGATATGAAATAGTATAAAGACCGCCATAATACTTCAAAGTAACGACCGCAGATGAACCTCCCATTTGCACAGCGATTACTGGAACTTAAGGGGTCTTATTATGTTATAGAATATCCCAATTTATTCACAATTTAGCAGCGATTCTTTAATGTGAAACATTTTGTTGTTATCCAGTAGTAAAACCATTAAGGTAATAGCGGTGCGCGGTCAGTCGACTGGCAATCGAGAGCGATTCGTCATAGCCATTAGATTGATGCTGAGGACAATAAAACAGACCACCGGAACACTTCCAGTACAAAACGTGGCAGGCGTTTGCTACAGAAGTACCTACAGTAATAAGAGCAGACACTAAAACTGAGTCGCCCATTAGCTCAGTTGGAAAGAGCGTTGGCACGGATAGCCAGAGGTCGCGGGTTCGAATAACGGCATGGGTGGAATTTTTAGCCTCTAAATAGGTTTTTAGACACTAAAACGTTTTAGTATTCACACTTTAAGTAGAGAATACACGCTGTAACATTTCCCACATAAACATATGAAAATCAGGCGTACTTCTTTGTCTAAACGAACAACTTTTACTCGTACTGGTACTCGTATGGGGAAAACCATGTAATGGCAAAACAAAGTCCACAGTTGCCTCTGAAAGTGGCAAGTTTAATAATAAAACTCGATATTTTTTTTCGGGATTATCGGGACAATATACTGGGGTTTTAGAAAGGTTTGGTTTGTTATTATGGGTGAAAAGACCTACACCTAGCAGTGAGCAGTGAACAGTGAGGTAGGCTGATTTGAAGTGCTTCAGAAGTGTTGTACTCATCAATACAAAAAAGGCTTATACTCAATTTTGTTATTTGATTTAGCAGATGTACGAAACAGTTGATATAATTTTCGATATTTAACATTTTTTATAAAACAAGTCTTTGCCGAGCGGTACGGTGCGGTAGTGGAACGGTAAAACGCCGGTCTTTCAATCCAGTGGTCGTGGGTTCGAATCCTGGCATGTGCCAGAGATGTTGTTTCCTAAGTTACGTACATTTTTAGATATTGCTTTTAGCAATAAAGCCGCCAATTGTACTTTGTATCTTTACATGTTTTATAATATGTGCTCTGGTGTACAATAAAGAATATTCTTGTAGACTTTTAGTCCGGATTTACTTACGGGTGTTGTTATATCGGAAAAGTCCGACCAGGTTTCGCTCCGACTCGCAGAGCTTAATCATGGTGAGCAGAGACGGAGCTCGCGTCGTCGGTTGCTCGTCTCACACTACGGGCAAGCGCGCGGCGCGCCCGAAAGTTTTAGTTCAAAGAATATTCTTATCTTGTCTTACATTTGTGTTGTAATACCATTCGCTAACGGTGTAACGCTTACCGCTGACTCGTAACTTTCATCATCAGACCACCTCGGCCCACTGCTGGGTATAATTATTTTTCCCACTACACGTTAGGTAGAGCAGTTTTTTTGCAGTTTGATGACCTCTATGACGCAGCGGTAGCGTATCTGCCTACCATGCCAGAGGTCCCGGGTTCGAACCCCGGCTAGGGACAAAAAAAAAACAGGTCTTGGATGTTTACATGTTTGCGATGGCGCTGTAGTGTGGCGCCAGAAGCAATGTATGTGCCTGCTCGTAAATGTAAATGTTATTGTTATATTTTTTTGGAATATAAATTCGAAATAAATGTATGTATGTATGTATGTATGTATGTATGTATGTATGTATGTATGTATGTATGTATGTATGTATGTATGTATGTATGTATGTATGTATGTATGTATGTATGTATGTATGTATGTATGTATGTATGTATGTATGTATGTATGTATGTATGTATGTATGTATGTATGTATGTATGTATGTATGTATGTATGTATGTATGTATGTATGTATGTATGTATGTATGTATGTATGTATGTATGTATGTATGTATGTATGTATGTATGTATGTATGTATGTATGTATTGTATGTATGTCTTCGCGGCTTTAACATTGTGCGGTCTTAAGTTAGTCAAAAACCCTCAATGTGCGGTCGGACCTCATTGTGCGGACGTCCGCACAATATTTTGAGGAAGCTTCAAATATAGCTATCGAATTCTCGCGTTCTGATTGTTCGACTGGCGAAGTATGAGCAAATTTTCGGGGAGGACCTCATATTCGGTATTTTTGTCGAGTTGAGTTAACACAAACCAAAAAATAGTTCAGGTGTGTACCACCACGTGGCGCCACCAGTCCCCATTGTGTAAATAAGCACAAAATGTGATAAAATGCGGACCTGTAAAAAGGACCGCACTTTATACGAGATATTAGACTCATTAGAACCACCACGTGGCGCCTCCAGTTCCCATTGTGTGTATAAGCACAAAATGAGTACCTGTAAAAAGGACCGCACTTTATACGAGAAATTAGACTCATGCTAAGTATGTATGTTCAATAATAGAGAGCATCACAGAGTTAAAGCACTTATCAGTGCCATTATAGCAAAGACAAAACACATCGTAGGTACTATTCATTGCGTTACGCAAAGATCCTGTTATCATTGAAGGGCTTAGGTTAGGTTGGGTTTGCATGGTTCTTAAGATTATTAGGTTTGTAGGGTTAATAATAATAATATTGGCTTTTTTGCATCTACTGAATGAGATGATTTATACAGCGTCCAGTGGTATCTTCACTCACACTAGATGGGTGAAGGGACCACTCCGACGCTAACAGTGAAGGAAAACATCGTAAGGAAACCCGCGGCATAGTTGACTCCGCACGTATTGACTAGTCTTTCCTGTGGGCTAGGCCGACTAAGCTGTCAGGATGGTATATGTGCTGGGCAAGCCTACACCATCTATAGAACCATGTCCCAGGCACTACAGCGTCGGAGGGTTAATAACAAATAATAGTAAAAAAACAAGAAAACATTGTTCCAACCAAATCACTGCTCTAGATCCTTTGTTAGGACCCTTTCGGATTTTTTTAATGACATTTTAAAAATAGTTTTTTACATCTGTCCAAGTTCTTCTGTTCAGGTCAGTTCTTGGCTTAGGCATTACTCACACTTTTTCTTGTTGGGTATTTTCTTCCTTAGCCAGTTAAGATCTTATTCAGGTATACACATTCTGTGAAAATTTCAAGTGTCTACCTATTACGGTTCAAAAGATAGATCTCTGTGATAGAATAGAACTTTTATTCTTAAAAAATCGTCGCAATTATACTTAAAGATAAGGTTAAACAGACGGCGAAGTATTGTCAAGTAATAGGGTCTCGATTTGCACCCATTGGGTACGACACCCTAAAACGAGAGGAGATAAGAATCGTCGTAGTCTAGAGTAGTCATCACGAGTCGTGAACCAATGACCTTGAGTGCGGACGGATCCTTGGAAGAAGGTGAAATGTTTCTAAAACTTATGACATCATTATGTGGAAGGAAGTATTCAAAGAGCTGATATAAATAGAACTAAATCTTCAGGGTCAGAGGTCAGGATAGGAGTGCCACAGGATCGATTTTGGGGCCGTTCCTTTTCCTCGTATATGTAAATGATTTTCCTTTCATGGTTCAAAATATGTCAGAGATAGTATTATTTGCAGATGACACGTGCGCATAATGATGAATTCTGTCAAGGTCCTCACAATATATGAGCCGCGAACAAGGGTGTATGTATGTATGTATGTATGTATGTATGTATGTATGTATGTATGTATGTATGTATGTATGTATGTATGTATGTATGTATGTATGTATGTATGTATGTATGTATGTATGTATGTATGTATGTATGTATGTATGTATGTATGTATGTATGTATGTATGTATGTATGTATGTATGTATGTATGTATGTATGTATGTATGTATGTATGTATGTATGTATGTATGTATGTATGTATGTATGTATGTATGCATTCTGTCTCTTTCTCTAGCACCTTCTCTTGTACAGCTGTGCTTTATGTTCCACCAGGAATTTCTCCTCGCCTCTGCGAAGGTAGTCACCATAGGCGAACATCTGATAATTGTCTTTTTATCAGAAAAGGAGCCCACGCCTAGTACCCACTTTAATTGTCTAAGTAAACAGCTTAAACAAATGTAGGTAAATTAATTGCGCTACCAACTTTATCGGTAAGTTTATACTTCAAACTAACCGATGCTTCTGTCAGAATGATTGTATATTAATTCAGTCTATTATCTTTCCACCCCTTGATTGCTTGAGATATTAAGTCATTTTAATTGAGATGTCTTCGAAATACGTATAGAAAAGAGGTTATTAAACAGAAGCCTTTGGTTCCATATTACCATCAAAGAATGTTTTGATCATTAGCTAGTCTTTTGATGGCCGACACATAATTGGCGTCAATGTTTCTTTACTGTGCATGATTTACCTATAGTACCTGCAGCGAAAATAAGAATTTCGTCCTTTAATAAAACTAAATCACAACTGTTTGCTTGTTTCGGATACATTATTGTATCTACATAAGTAGGCTATATAGGTTTCAATCGTGAAAACTGATAATGCTTGTTCTTTCTTGACATACAAATTCAAAACATGAACTCTCTGTTCAATGCAATTCAATTCGTCGTCGTCGTCGTCAGGCTATACTAGTCCACTGCTGGACATAACCCCTCCTCTAAAGAGCGTTGTGCTATAATAGGGGGTAATGCCCATTCAATTCAATATATTTTTTATTTCAACGTGAAGAACTCCTTAGTGGCTTATACCTTCCTCAGGAAAGAGGCCCGAGCCCCTCGGTGGGGCCATAATTTGTTCATGATGAACTCCCTGATGAAGCGCTCGTGGCCTAGGCGAACCGAGTGATTGGAATCAATCACTTGGTTAAGCAACAACAGGCGCGGCCAGGTACGGGATGGGTGAGCGTCCCGTGACTACCGCTAGTGGCATTTTTCCGAGCGCTTCCGTGCTTCGCAAGGCACGTTAAGCCGTTGGTGCCGGCTGTCATATAATGGCAGTCGTTAAGCCATGTCAGAGGCCTTATGGGCGGCTTGATAACTTCTGACAGTGAGGCCCGGCCACTGTCTCACAATCCTCCACCAACCCGGACTTGGCCCCCGTGGTGGAGTATGGCCTAACCTTCCTGCGATGCAGGAAGAGACCCGTGCCCCAGCAGTGGGGACATATAAGGGTTGATATCGAACTTCTTAAACCTAATACATCAGTAATACCACCTATACGTATGATAAGATTGTATAATTGCCATCAATGACTTTAAATGCCAAAGCATTAATTAATTGTTTTACAAAGGTAGGGAAAACATAAGTGCTGCGGACAGACAGACGAATAGCACTCGTTCACGAGCATAACACAGGGGTCAGCTATCATCAGTCTTAACCATTTTGGAAGATATCCCGGAAGGCTATAGAGGCACGACCCTAACAATTTTCTTTTGTTCCGTCAGCATTAATTATGTGTTTAATGCTTGACAAATGTACTGTTAATTTCAGGTCATACTTTTCTTAAATGAATCAGTACTGTCCAATCAAGCGCGTGGTGCATTCCGCCTGATCTATAGCTGTCTGAAATCCCTCAATTTCTATTGCACTTTATTTGAGCCCTTTAAAACTGTAGTTTGGTAGGTTACTGAGACCTGCAGTATTTCCTTAGAACGAAATCTACAGTCACAATTCGTTACGCGGCGTCACAATTGGTTTTGTAGCTAGTAGCTCACTAGCTTTGATTGTCCCATTCGATATGGGATAGCTGCCCATTAGCTACTGCTGGCCCTCTCTCCACCTCATTTTCTATGGTTTACCACCCGTTGGATCATTGATGCCTGGTAGATGATACTTCTGGTTATATATCCCCCAAACAAAATGTTAGTATTCGGAAGTCAACATAAAGTTGGTCTCGTAACCAACGCGCTGCCTCATTGACCACACTTCATTAATTAAAATAGTGTTCGAAATTCAAAATGAAAGTTCACTTGTGTTATCATTGTGATGGTCAATTGTTTCTTTGAAGTTAGTTTGTTTAGAAATTCAAATTAGGAAAGGGTTTTTTCTGTTTCTTTATCTATCACGGTCTGCAACTATCTAACGCCAGTTACTTTTTTATAAAGAATTTTAGTGGAAAAACGTTTTTGTCACAAAAAGGTTGCACCTGTCAAGTCGCGTGCTTTGGCTTCCTATTTCGCTTTGAACTGTGAGGTTATTGGAATTCTATCGGCGGTTCTTCTAGTAATAAATTAACCACTCACACGTTTCTTGATATTTGGACTATGTAGAATTCCAACCTAACTTAAAAAAGAAACTAAGTAATCTAGTTTCTTTTTTAAGTTAGGTTGGCCACCGTACTTTATAGGCTTAATTTTTAATTACCATTAAATATACTTACTCTGCACACTTATTTACTTTTCCCATCTTTGGACTGATACAAATTTTTTATTCATTGAACTTTAGTGATGTAGTTGCCAAACTGGGTTCAAGCACAATTTTGTACATCGTATGCATATAACGGATTTATATGAGTGACGGATGCACCCTGTTTGTATTTTTGCAGGAAAATTCATCCTGCACGGGTCAATACCTCTAAATATAATCTAATTAAAAGACAGCAGGAAAATAACGAGAGTAAGAAGTTAATGCAACACATTCCTCTGTCGTATCGTAAATCACCATCGGGAATCCATCGAAGACCACCGACGTCTTAGGCGTAAATCGCTGGAAGCTGCCACGGTAATTAGGGGTTAGGAACAAAGCGGGCAACCGCGTAGATCCGGTGCAAAGCGGCCTGCGCGCACGCACGCTTCACTCCCCCTCCCCCGCAAGAGCGCTACTGGGTACAAACTTGTTACTTGCACTAAACTCAGAGTGTAATAAACACTTAGTTATTCAATAGAATAGTATTAGCACGACAATAGCAATATTTTTTCTGTACTTCGTAACCCCGGTTTCTGGTACAATAACAAGCCGTTAATCTATTGTTAACAGCTGTCAGTTGGCTAAATTGCATACAAAAAAATACATATTTCACAGCTGTTAACTGTAGATTAACAGTAAACGAGAAACTGGGCGTTAGACTACTAGGCTACTACTTAGTAGATTAGGTATTAGGTATACCACTGGAATGCGATTAGTTAGTAGACCACCAATAGTGTCAATGAAACTACTATTGCCATGCCAATATGTGACACATAAGGCGCGTAGCGCTAACTAGGTATCTCCACGAGTGGAGTAAATATAATAACTTGTTTTATTATAGATTATTTTCAAAAAGTGAACGTCACAACTCTTAACAACTGTGACAACTTTTGTTGGAACCGGCAGTCTAAAACCTCTGACAATATTGGATTTAATCGTTTTCTACTATAATCGTTTTCCACTGTCACTGACGCGGCGCTAGCGGAACGGTGTAGAACGCCGGCTTCTCAATCTTGAAGTCGTGGGTTCAAACCCCGGCATGTACCAATGACTTTGTTTTCTAAGTTAAGTACATTTGTGAAATTATAGTAGCAATACCACTCGCTGATTGTGAAGGAAAACATCGTAAGGAAACCCTAGTGTCTGAGGTGTTAGCGTACCTCAGCGCTTGCTACGTACAACGGCCCAACTATGAGGCTAAGTGCGGAAATCTCAGGTCTAACTAACTAACTTCCACTGTCACTAGTGGTGAAACTGCTTTAAAGTACTAGATTTTAGAATCTAGGTTTTTGTCAGTAGGTTCTAAATATAGCTACAACATGTATGAAGATTTCTGACGTTTACTTTTTCAAAAGAGGCGTTATATAAATTTTTCTATTCGTTGCACTAGTTACCACTACCGCGTAGCGCCAAAAACACACAGACCTTGTCTTGCGAATCACGAAACCACTCGAAAAAATGCGACCAGAGTTAGTCATAGATGGTCACCCATCCATGCACTGAACGCGCCCTATGCTGCTTAACCTTCGTGGTCGTTTTAAGATCACTTAGGCAGCCGGAGCTACGAGCCATTCACTAGGTATAATTTTAAATAAATTTCGCATTCAATAATTTGCATGCACAATGACAAAAAATTACAAAGAATACGTACAAAAAAGTGAATATGGTTCATGGCAAATAACTCCAGTTATATTAGGCAGAATTGGCATAGCAACTTGCTCTCTTTACGCGGTCTCCTCTAAAAACAGTCTGACTTACCACAAATCATCGTCGTTTCAGATGACCGACGCTATTGACTCGTGCCATAGTGTTCACTCGGATCGGGGCAATGAAATGGAAAATTGTTAAGAAAATAATGCGGTTGATCAGAATGGTTTGAGGTCAGCGATCTATTGTGGCTTATTTTAATGCTAAAAATCTGAAGTATTAGATACCTACTGTCTTTGACTTTCGGTCAGTGACCTTTGGAATGAGTAGTCAAACAGTGTTATTGGTAGCCTCGTGAAGCGTAAATATAATAATATGCATGTCTAGCTTGTTGATCACTGAGGATGACGTGTCGAAATAAGATGCACAACATCACAGGAGATGCCATAGTAACTTTATAGCTCACGTCAAGGCTATCGTTATCCGTATTTGAAGAGAGAAAGATAGATGAAACTGGTTTCGAATTAGTATATCCTGTACACTATCTCAACAGTTTGTCAACTGTGCCTTCTTTATCAGATTTGAATGTCTGAAAAGACGTTTATAAATTGAAACGGGCGGGTGGAGCGGCGCTACCTTTTGGGAGTAACCACTAACAAATTAGTCTAGGATAGATAACTTTGTAATGTTGCTTGTTTGTGAATAGTTTAATCTTTAGTGATCAATTTATCCGCTCTTTAACTACTGATCAATTAGCCTTGATTGCCTTATGATTATAAAGCAGTATATCATGATGATGGCTCCGATTAGTTTTGTGAGATCGCTCTAATGAACCTTAAATGGACTTTTTCTTGCACTAATAGCTTGATTTGTCATAAATACATACAGATTCAGCTTATCTACATCCCACTCATGATACAGGTACAGGTTATGTCAGATATAGAGAGTAGGAGCTGAATCATTAGTGTGCCCACCGTGGATTAGCTATTTCTAGTGCTGAAGTTAACACCTCAAACACTTAGGTATTTCGTGAGAATATTTCGTGTTTTCTTTATCAGTTAGGTACCAAATGTGCTTAATGCTACTAAAACAGCATATGTAGATGTCAAAATAGATGTACGAGTTGTCCGTTTCTTAGAAAACCCTCATTGATACGAACTGCGATCTCCAACCCGCATGCCCAGCGTGGGGGTTATGGGGAAAGTATGTTCTGTAACTGAATTTGATAAATTTGGAAGTGCATCAAGAGCAAGTGATCACGGAAAAGATTCGCGCTGTGTGATTATCTTCGGGAATCAAAGCTGTCGATGAATCGGTGGTGGAATCACGGGACGAAACAGACGGTGTGTTAAGTGTAATGAACACTTGTAGGCGTTTAGCGCATTAATGCGCATCCTAAGTGTTGCTGAAGAAAGGAAATCAACACGATAAAAAGATGCAAAAGTAAATGCAAATTTCGGCTTCGGTTTGATAACCGTGAAGGAGGAAATTAGCTATCAAGAGTGTTCTGATTAGTGGTTTGTCGGATGACAGCACTGTGTTATTAAAGAATTATGGGTTTGAAGAAGCTTTATTGCAACATTACGCATTTTTGTCTGAAACATTTTTGCTCTACCACGTCACTTATATAATTTAGTTTTAATGTGACGATGGAGGTTAAAATACTCAAAAATAGTAGATTCTATCGGTAACGTCACAACGTTATTAGTTCCAACCACAAAATCGTCCCGCGTAAAAATAATCATTTTATAAATCAAAGACTGTGAACTTGGTGTTTATCACTCGTATCGTCAGATGATGCAAGAAATCGATCTGGAATGTGTACTAGTGATGCGCTTTACTTTCATGTTTAAACACAGTAGTATACGTAGATATTTTTATTAACCAATACTAACCTCTGTGCTAACACTGAAGTCTGCCCAATTTAATACCCTACTTCATTAAATTGGCTAATTTAAAAAAACACTAATACATTGCGCGACGACTTAATTCTTCACATATAACTAATTCTCGGACAGTGGCTACGTTCATAATAATTTCTTTGGGCAATGAAGAATAATGTATCTATATATTAAAGGCGTCCGAACGCTTGCCAAAGCACGTAAAAAATATCTCACCACCGCTTGCCCCATCTCTAGAAAGACTTGCATAATGTAATGAAGAACTGGCTGACTCGATACTCTCGATCGAACGGTAAGTGACAGCTTCAGACCACCGACGTTGGCAAGTGTTTTTTGATGAACCACCACGCCGGCCGTTCAATCTGGATGGCTCCAGACGGGAGATGCAAATGCTCCCTCCGCCTTTATTGGCCTGGAATATGCAATTATTGAACTGATATTGCGTCGGATTGTAATTGCTGCTCAGAATAATGATGATGGATATTCATACGCGGCACATGAGGAAGCGAACAATGTATTTGACTGTAATTTAATCAAACCTGTAAGATCTGGATGACATTGCGTTTTAGTACAGAAACTAAAATTAATTTACTTACAGAGTATATTGACATGTTTTACACTGAAAGCTAAATTATCGTCCATTGAAACAAGCTTACTGACTTTATTTCTGTTTCTACAAGGCTCTATCGGTCTAGTTTCTATAAACAACAATACTTTTGACCAACGTTCTTTTTACGGGTCTACGGGAACAGCTAACAGACGTCTACTTATGAACTTCATAATATGACATCTCTATCATCAGACAGCTGTCCAGTCATAGTAGAGGGAATTAAGGCTTATTATAGAGATTATTGTACCATAATCTAATATGGATCGTATTATGAAAGGTCAGTTATGATTTTGATATACACTAGGGTGTTGACTGACAGCAAGCGGCTCATTTCTTCCGTTTGATAAGGTTTTATTGAGTCAGCACCTGGTATACGAGGTCAGTGACCATTGACACCTCTATTAAGTAACCATAAGAAATGTATCTTTATTGACAGACATACACAATATCAAACAGGGAAGTGTTCCAGCACAGATAGCTACTCTTAGTATATATACCTACCTACACTCAAGTGTAAGTAAGTAAAAAAGTACTCATTTAAAAACCACACAGAGATAAAAAATATTGTGTTCACAGAGTTTAATATTAAAACCTATTTAGAGGGCAAAAAATCTACCCATGCCGGGATTCGAACCCGCTACCTCTGGCTATCCGTGCCAGCGCTCTTTCCAACTGAGCTAATGGGCGACTCACCGGCATCAGTGAAATTTCGAACCTCAAGAGGTTCGAAATTGGCATGGGTGGAATTTTTAGCCTCTAAATAGGTTTTTAAATTGTCCTTAGCACGGGTTAGTGCATTAAAAATAAAAACAGTATAAAGAGTTTAATATTTAATAGTATTCTAATAATATTAAGACATTTCTCTTACGCACTACATATATACATTTATTAAAGATACAAGTATACACTTACACTTTTTTTTAGTTTAAGACTACATAACGTTAGGGATAATAACGTTGTGTAGTCTAAAACTAAAAAAAAAATTGTAGGTGTATACTTGCATCTTAATAAATGTATGTGTGTATTTTATTTTTTCATTATTCTTATTTTATTTTTCAATAAGAACTGAGTACTTTATGTGACTGTCTCTTGCTTTTATTTATAGATTATTTCGCCAAATACACAAGAGCACACCAAGGCTATATAGAAATGTTTGTCGAAGCATCTTCTTTATGGAGATATTATCTACATAATTGGTAGAAGCACTCAATGGGAACCTAAAATTGCTTTAACATTTTCTACCAGCGATAAATAAGTGCTGAAAGGATATTTACAAATGGGTCAATAATTACGAATAACCATAAGTAAGCTCTAGATGGCCCTACAAGTACAAATGATCGTGAAACATGGTGGAGCGATATTTTTCAATAAGTACATTCCTAAGTCCTCCTTATTCTGGATCTATTTAAGCAGTATTTTAATAGGTGGTGGGAAACCAGTTGCTTAGAATATAAAATATAGAGTGCGAAGTTGCTTTCGCACGTATTGGCTTGTCTTTCCATTCGATTAAGCCGACTAAACTCTCTACATGCCTTCTTCATCTAAAAGTTTGAACTAGGCACTCCAGCGTATACTACTTATACATAATCACGTCACTTACATCTGGTGTAAGTTTTTAAGTTTCCAGTGGCAACTTCTAACTGTAGTTAAATACTCGTATATAAAAACTTTAAACATCTTATTTATAAAAAAACGTGAATCCTCTAAAACACACCTTAGAGAGAGAGTTCACTTAATTAGTCAGTGGTTACGTTTTTCCCTTCATCACAGACTATTTTACCACAGTTTTTTTAGGAATCGTGTTTTGATAAATAATACCGTAAGTCGATATTTTAACAAGATGTTTTCCTGCCAAGCAGATCATTTTGTAATTAAATTAATTTTGGTTTATATTTAAGAGTACATAATGTAAGCCAAACCATTTTTTACCTAACATTGTGTACTCCTTAGTGTGATGATAATGATTTATTGTACACATATTTAATAGTAGGTATTCGAATCAATATGGAAGTAGCCATCATCAGCGGCACACGTTTCTGTCCCAACAAGTTTCCTCAACGATTTTTATGTGGTTTATTAAAACGAGCCGAACGACCGTCGCCTCTTGTATCGGTCCCAATTATTTGAATAGCGTCAACGTTATCGGCATTTCTTTAAAGTAAAAACGTTTTGTGCAGTCCGAGACTAATAAGACTTATTTTACTGCAATTATATTATACAACTATTAAGTTTTCATATATTTTAACAAGAATTTTAACTGCTTATTCTCTTTTGCCAACGTAGGTGCCTATAATGTGGAAAGACTGGCTAGTTGTGAATGCAACTATTTCGTCTTATTAACTGACTACTTAGTAGAATATTCAGTCAGAAAACATAAATGTTTTATCATTGACATTTGGTATTTTCTGAATTTAAATCTATGACATTCTGTATTTTATTGTTATTGCATGAGATTATTTAAATGTTTTAATTCTTCTGACACAAGATTTGTATGCCTATTTAGGTAGAGCTCAAAAGAAACTGTATTTTTAACTTGTAACATCTGTACTTATGTACTTGTGTCTCACAAATCAGTAAAGGAATTATGAATAAAAAAATACGGAGTAGTTTAGTTACTAACAATGACTATTTATCTGGTGTTTCAGTTTCTTACCTTGACTTCAAATTCGACCGTCCGTCCCAAAAATAAAACGCCTTAAAAGGAGCAACAGCAAAAAAAATTGGTCATAAGGGGAGTTTTACGAGATTCCTCAGTGAAGGGACAAAATGTCGTACGCTCACGTTCCTTGTGATATAATTGTTATTTTATAAGAATTTTGGGCAGAGATGTTCGAGATAGTTTGGAAATCGTACCTGCCACCGAGTTCCAATTCATTAAAGGTTCTTAATGGACTTTTATTGAGGACTCAAACTTTATTTGTATTGGTATCAAGATGATTAATTCGAATTGTTGTTGGATTACGCTTGACTTTAAAACTTATTTGTATGCCAATGAAGAAAGCGAAATTAGCTTATGGTTTTCTTGTGCGAATAATTCTAGCAAAGCGTGGACACTGACTCAGAACATGCGTAAATGGTTAGAAGCTTTGAAATGTGGATTTGCAGAAAAAAATGATCGTGTGAATAATTTCATTGATCCTGTAGGGAAAATTACCAGGCCGAGGAGACCTGGGTGTAGAAGAACTTTAAGAATGTGACCCGGTCACCCAGTATGACCCTTAAAACGAACTAGAAGAACGTTTTAAGGGTCATACTGGTAACAATGGTAGCCGACCCCCGATAGGCGATGGCACCACAAGAAGATGGAGATGAATCGTAATATGTCCCGTCTTCCACAAGCCATCTCTCAGAGAGCTTATTAAAATATTTAGCTCTTTAGGTAATATTTAGTTTCGCTACCTAAAGAAAAATACAAAATTGTCTCTCTCGATAAAAGAAAACATGTAGGGTGACTTTTGCATTACCAATACCATTTCAAAAGTGGTCCCGACAAAAAAGGTTAAAGGTACGACAGCCAACCAACAAGTCCTTAGCCGATACACTTGAACTTGCTCGATATTCGAAAATAGCCGGCGCGTGCGCCGTCGCCGCCCAAGCCCAAGGGATTTGGGTCATAAGCTCATTGACGCCGATATTACTACACTTGCTCTCAAGGGCTGTGATAAATTGGTCAATATAAAAGAAATCATGTCTAAATTTGAATTAATGCATTTATAAAGAAACTAAAACGAAGTAGAAAAATGTAGCTAATCTACTAAAAGGAAAAGACAAAACAAGGGGATAATCAAGATCAGAAGTCAAAATTGGCTCCGAATAATTTGCCACCGGCTTCATGCGGCACATGCCATAATGTTTACGACCATATTGTTCCACAAACAAAGATAGACCTTGACCCGATTCGATTTCCACTTTGCCCGCGAAAAAACAAATAAATTTCCTATAAGAGAGTTTTACATTTAAAATTTCTTTTTGGTTAACGCAGCTCGGCAGCTGAAACTCAGGCAAATTGCGCGCGCGCGTGTCGCGTGCCCTCAACGCACGAACGACGCCGAAACCGGCCGAAGTTACCCGAAGACTACGAGCATTGGTCTCGCTTGGACTTAACTTTCTTAATTAGAAAGAAGATTTTAATTGTTTTAATTAAAGAACCTTGGTGACAGTCAACTAAGATATACGACGGTTAAATGTCACAATTGTTAGAGTAAATATAGGAGATGCCGAGGAAAATTTCGACATAATCAACTTGAGTTTTTAATCTTAAAGTTAACGAGGAATAACCTGTAATAAAGTCAAACTTGGCTGTAATTACGGGTTTGCAGTGTCCTTAATTTCAACAGTGTCATTGAGTGTTTCCTTTGACGGATGCTCTTTGTGTGTTTTATCTACTTCGCGAACCAGTTGATTTTATAGATATTTTGCTGATGGTTTCACTTTTATGCATCAATACGCAGGTACATTGATTGATGATTAACTTTTATTAAACACTTGTCCTCAATGAAGTAAACAAAATCCCAGGCAAACTCCTTAATTTTAATCACTGCTAGCAAATAGAATAGGGTTTCCGTTAGTATTCGCCAGCGCAGCCAGTAGCAAGCGTCTCGCCGTTATTACGCCACATCACCATGAGGCAATTACTTTTATTCCCGACGTTTTGGTGATGTTTCAGATGCTATGTTAGATAAATTATCGTGAAGTAAATTTACAAAGTACATCGTTACAGTATAAAGGTGACTTGTCGGCAAAACCCGCTGAAATATCAAGAGGCTTCAACCAGTTATCCTAGACGTGAGTCGAGACGGACGGCGTAATGAGAAGCAATTTTGAGGCAAACGGATGCAGTGTCGCATACTAACCGACAATTAATATAAAGCGAATTAATGGCGAGACTTACATGCCATGTGTTCGGTTCGAACTTCTGGTAACCTGACTTTGGACTTATCAAGAACGTTTTTCCACTTTTCCAATCGATTAAAATCTAAAACCAACGATGAATTTATTATCTGGACAGAAAGTTGAAATAAGCTTCAGCATTGAGATGATTTCAGTGCAGACAGCTTCAGAAAAAAGTCAATGCGAGGCAACTCAAATAACAGCCTATTTAAACTTGGTTGAACTTAAAGTATAGATAACATGATACGCAAGCGCGCCAAAAGTCGGGTCATTCCAATACCTACATTAGTAGTAAAATTCTGACATTATGGCGCCACAAAGAACGTGACTGAAGCTCTCAAATTGCTTTTACTGCTGAATAGTTTTTGACAAGTTCGCAGCAGTTTTAGCCACGTATGAACAGTCGCGAAACTTCACAGGTGTACGCGGCCTACTTCCGTCGCATCTAGTCGATCCCGTTTTCATATCGCCCCAGCAACGAGTTTGCTGCAACAATTAAACATCGCCCCGAACGGAAATATCCACCAATAATGGTTAACATCCTCGAAAATTACTATTGCGATATGATTTTTGCAATGGGCGGTGGGATACGTGATCGCTCCGGATTGTCTTTTTCAAAATCAAAACCCCTCAGCTCGTTTTAGGGGATTGCGTTCTTTCTTTGGTTTTGCTTGTTTTCCTTTGCTTCTTTTCTGCCATGTGCAATCTGAGTCGAGGCACGTGTAGAAAAAGCAGCTTTTGTTATTATGTACCAATTGCCTTATATGGATTTGCCGTAATTTTGCACAGCAACTTTGTGTGTGTTCATTTGGGAAACAATAATAGCAATCAGAGTTAAGTACTTAAGTATCTGTTTCATTCTCTCGTTCTACCATATTAAAACCACCCTTAATTTACTAGTCGGCAATTATTACGTTGTCATATTTTTTTTCTATGCAGACCTAACCAAGATCAGGATAATAGTACCTACAGTGACAAATATAAGAACGCTACGAATAATTTCGTTGTCTAAGTTACGGAAATTTGTGAAGTTTTAATAGCAATGCTACTCGCTAACGCTGAAGGAAAACATCGTGACGAAACCTAAGTGTTTGTGGTGTTTCAATAGTTCAGCGCTTGAAATTGCTACTCCGCGGTAGGCACGCGCGGTAATTAAGCCCATAGGTACTCTCTCACTGAGAGAAGGCCTGTGCCCTGCAGTGGGACGTTTATAGGCTTTTTAGGTAAATATTTAATTTATTTATTTAGGTTTATTGTGTAATAAAGAAAGAAAGATTAAGTGAATTCGGACCTCCTAAATCCATAACTGGAAATCATGGTTGTCATATTTTTTTCTATCTTTTTCTATTTTAGTTCCATTATGTTAGTATACCATAATGTCATATTTTGAAATTCATTATTACGAATTGAAGAGCCTTGTTCATTTTATCTACTATAAATATGTTGAGCATACCACTAAACTAAGAAACGAAACTCATGTCACTGATTACACTTTCTGCGGAGAGGGATATCTGCACACAATCAAACTCTTCTTTTGAGTAGTTCAAAAGCTTATTTCTACGTCCCATACGTATTCTTTAAATTGAAGTTAACATTTCTCTCTTTATTTATTATACTTGAGAAGCGGTCGTATTTTCCTTTAAAGCAGAGTTCAGTAGATTTAAATACATGTAAGACAGTAACTCTTGATGCCGTCTAAGTATGTATTTTCAATAATTGAGTATACTTAGTATCCAAACAAATAATTTCATTTGATTCAGCCTTTTCTAGAGTTGCCAATACTCATTGAAATATGATAAAATAAATTTGCGGAATGCTGTCAAAGAAACTAAATTGATTACAGGGGTTGATATTTCTTGAACTAATTAAATGAATTAATGGCTAAAGATCAGCAAATTACATGGTAGACATCGATACTGCTTTTGCTTGTGTTTATATATACTCGTATTGACATGGCTTTATTGGATGCCAGGGTAAAATAATATTAGAGATAAAGGAAGAAAATGAAAAAGAAAGAAAACGTTGAATAGTTTCATTACTGCTTTTTATTTATTTACTGTAAGTAGGTACTTTCTGTCGTCAATGATAATTTTGTACACCATACGTAATGGCTAAGAGCTCTTACAGAATAAACCTTAAATTAATAGGAATCTTTCTTACGGTTAAAAACTTACAATATAAATTGTTCATATTCAATGCAAATCTGATCTTATTGACATGGCCAAGTCTGCAATAAACTATCACAGACTTTATTAATGCTCGAAACTTAATATTAAACGATAAATTTATTATTTACAAACTTAAGAACTAATGACTAGATAACAATAATAGAGATTTACTAAAGACTAAAATGCGTATTTGGAAGTAATACGTCACAACTACAAAACTAAAGGCACAGCGGTATTGATGAATCACTAACAGCTGTTTTTGATACATCTAAATGCGCAATGGGAACATATTGATATGATCAGTCTTGGTATCGCTATTCCATCGATGTATGAAATGCTACTCGGTCGAAGCTGTCTCGGCGGAATGCCTCGATGGGGTCGTTATAGGCCACCATTATCCCCTCTCATTAGGAATATACTGATTGCGGTTAATTAGAGTCTCTCCCGGGCAGGCCGCGCCTCAGAGTCGTTCGGGACCTTCTTAAGGCGAATACTCGTTTTTTCACAATCACCAAGCCGCCCGATGGCCGCACTTTGATCTCCGTAATGCACGGTTCCTGAGAACAAGAAAAACGATAATTGAGAATGATTTCCGAAGATACAATTCGTTTCTTCAACATCGATGAGGACAGTGATTTTCTATTTTATTATCGGAGCCTCGATAAGTATAAATACCTACAACGTTTAGTCGGAAGGTGAATTCCCATGATACCGATATTAGTATATCACCAGATGTTTGCATAGAGCTTAGCAAATATTGTAACACGTGTGCTGAGCTCACCGCCCTTCTATTTCCTCTTGAGATTTCGTCTTCCGGTACAATAAATTAACAGTCGGTGGCGCGGCCCATATTGGTTTTTTGCGAGTTCAATTTACTGCGCTACCGGGTGACTGAGAGCAATCTGTCTTTTAATCCACTAGGTTGACCATATGGCGGCTGTTGAAAACCTTTAAGAACCAGACGACATGCATCCATGCTGATGCATTTAAAAAAAAAAAACGAAGTCACTTTGGTGAACCTGTTTCCACTTACGTAGAATTAGAGCAATCTTCAATGACCACTTATTATTAGAAAAGTAGTCAATTTTTATGTGCAATTTTCTCACTACATGATACGGGAGCGTGCGGTAAGATTGTTAGAAGTAATTGCTGCTTGCAAGCGGGCTACCGCGGGTGATGGGAGAATGCGGGCCCTTCTCAACATTTTAACTATGTTCTTGAAACTTGATTTTAGTTAGAGGTGGCTGGGAAATTGTTGATAAAAAACATCTACCTAGCACTTATGAAAAGGGACATATTTTAAGATTCGCCATTGTTGAGGACAACCTTTTGTGTCGTCCTAATTCAACAATGAAATCCACCTACACATATATAAGGGATAGGTTCTATCCGAATGGTTCAATGCGCAGTCACAATGCGGGGATGTGTTTGCTTTTTGCCAGGAGGATAAATCGTGAGGCCCCATTCAAATTGTGCAACATAAAGGAGCAGGGTCGCCTGCTAGGTAACCGTGACTAACGGATCCAACGAAAAGTCTATAACTTTGAAGGCGATATAGAAAATTTTACGATTTTTAGGTTTCTACCTGACTTTTTATAAGTCAACTCGGTAAAAATCTCTTTACGGATTGTATGACAAGTTCTGGAAAGTTTTGTCTTGAAAAAATACATTATCCCGCTTAAAAGATTATTCTATCTTTTCTCCAGCTAAGTATATCATGGTAAACGCATGCGAGGACTCCAAAGATTTTACAGACGACGCGACAAAGCAAACTGTTTATGAAGATAAGAATTATCTCAGCTCCGATATCAATGTAAACACATTTTAAGGATTCATTCACGATTTTTTTAACCACAGCTAACTTCGTAAGTCTTATCAATAAAAAGATACAGATAACTTTCAAAGTTAACAAAGTTTTAACTAGCATTAAAAATAATATGTATTATAGTTTATTATTGAGTTTAAAATATTGCAAAGTAATCTTACCAGTAAATCACTGTTGCTGCCACCACGATATGACATCGAGAAGCTCTTCATCTTCAGGGCTCATGGGTTCGTAGGCATCATAAACATCATGACAGGTGGGGCCGGCTGAACCATCGGAGATAAACGAGGGAGCTGGCGAATGAGATGTTTCAGACGAGGGCGGAGTTTGCGGTCCAGATGATAGTCCCAAAGTAGTCTGGTCAGAACAACCATCTTCACTTTCTTCTAAAAGTCGTTTCAGACTTCTAATGTATTCCACAGCCAGTTTCAACGTGTCAACTTTGCTTAACTTTCTAGAAGCTCCCCTTCCGCCAACCAAAGCTGCGGACACAGCTGATGGAATATGTTGACGAAGTTGTGCAAATCCGTTGTTTACTTGCTTCACTCTATTTCTCTCTCTAGCGTTCCGTCTGGCCACGGAAGCCGGTTGAGCTGGGTACGGCTGATGAAGATAAGATGACTTCTTTTTGCAGCGACCAGCATCAACGGGGGCCGGTGCCAGCTTGCGTTGAACCAACTGATGCTGCGCCAGTTTGTTTACACCGAGCGCTTGGTAGGTCTGTATCGCCGTCATCGGCATCGCGTAAATATGGAACTTGTCTCAAGTCGTGTGGAACGGGAGGCACGTGTGCGTGCGGCGCGGAGGTTGCCGGTGGATTGGCGGAGGCGGCGGCTACCCCCTGCTCTAAGTAGCGCGCGCGCCGCTCGAGCGGGCGGTGGGGCGCGTGCCCGGCGCGCGCGCTTGCGCCCGTCTCCCCCTACCCCTCTCTGCTACTTGTTGCTCCGATCAAAACACCGCGGCGCTTATTATGCTATGGAACGGCCCGGTAAGCTCTATTGTTGCACGTCGTTGCGCATAATTATCCTGTCCATTACCTTGTTCTTGTCGACAAGGTTTGCTTTTGTAGTGGTCGGTGTAGAAGTTGTTACTGTTTGGTGCTGTAAAACGCTTTTGTGTCTATTGTCTTATTATCACCATCTTTTTGCTACCTATTATTATCTAGTATGCGTAGAGATCGGTCACGTGAAATATTTATAACATCTGACCGCAAGTCTTGTAAAGGTTGTCTCCTCTCAATCGTTTACATTATTCTCCAATGTGCCCCTATAAGCATAGTTATGCGCAGGGCGCAGGTGTTACAATGTAAGAGAGTGCAAGTGACGCAACCTATGCACAGTGCAGGTTCTAGCCGCACCACTTGATTGAAGTTTATAATCAACCAGAGGAATAGCACCTGACTGATGTTAGATTAACTCCTTGCTCGGGGACCGTATAATCTACGCACATCATTATTATCTTCAGCCATTTCAAGCTGAAGCTGTTGCGCTAGACTCTTTAATGATTTTATATTTTATTCTAGATTCTAGCGCGTACCTATAGTGTCGTAGAGACAGATGGTTTCATGGCACTAATCATATGTGGTGCGCTAATTACTTGCTTGGAAAATTACATCACTCGATATATATTACAAAATTACCAAAAACGAATGGTTAGTAAGAAACATTGTTATCAGTAATTTTTGCTACTTCTACCTTTACGTTTTAACTGCTTCGTTGGTCCAGTGCAATTTTATTACCTAAACCTTTAGATATTTTTGTCTCAAAGACCTAGCAGTGAAACTGTTTTACTCCATTATTAAAATTCAAGAGAGCGCCCTATATTTATGTTCTGCTTTTCTGAGTCTGTCCTTTTCTTTTGTTTTGTTTAACAACTTTTTTATGTCTATGTGAAAATGTAAATAATTGGATTATCAATCCAGCTATCTATCAATTTACTTGGCACTTATCTAACCCCTATCTAGTAACGCGAATTTGGGGGTTAGGTTATTAATAATCAAGGTCTAGCGGTATTCAGTTTCGTGGATACGATTCCCACGGAGGGCTGCTGTACAAATATATAAATACCTGCAGTCTGGGCGTATTCCCATGTTTATTGTATCCTTAGTATTTCGAAACGTCGGGAAATAAGGTTATTACTTTTTAAACAATAAATAATCGCAATTAGACTCGTTTATTGTATAACTATGTATGTTATCCTTGTCTGGTAACAATAGAACAGAATATCCTAATAATAAGTCTCAAACTAGGATATTCTGTTCTTTTATTTCACTTTATTGTAATACATTTATCAGCATAGTGCCACCTAGTAAAGACAAACCATAACTAACAAAACCTTTTCATCCCCTATCCCAAAACTACCCTTCAGCCGATAGGCCCGCCATCTACTAACAACCCTTAACTTGGGTGAACCAAAATTGATTCTTATCGCAAGGTACGTGTGAAAACTAACAGGTGGCGCCACGTCCATATTGGAATTTTAGTTCAAAAAACCTGTCCAAGTGCGAGTCGAACTCTGGTACGGTTCCGTACATCAAATATTAATTTTGTTACTTTGAAAAAGAGGTTTGGTTCAGACCCATTCTTTGTTGTTATTCTATTGGGAATAAATACGCTGTAATCCCATTAAGTTTGTGTGTATTACTATTCTCACGAGAAAGTCAAATCAAAATGTGTCAGGATAGTCTCAAGTGGCAGACCCTGGTCTCAGACGTGAGTTTATATTGTTTTTAACCGACTTCAAAAAAGGAGGAGGTTATCGATTCGACGCGTATATTGCTTTTTTACGTTTACGAGTATAAACATAAAACATACTATAAATACCTTAAAAAACACGTTTCAGGTGCTCATCCAAATTTCACAATTTAATATTAATAGGGAAATTAATAGAAAAGTTTTTGTAGGTATAACCTTAAAAAATGATGTAGATCCAAGCAAAATCAAACAAGCCCGGTATAAGCTATTTAAGGTGGAATCATAAGTATTATACTAGTGTGATGGTATCATAAGGGTTAATCATATATTTCGTTAACGACATATTCAAGAAGATATTAGGAAGCACATTACCAAATGCTATTCCCAAATTAAATCATAAATTTGTATCAAAATAATACTATCTAGTAATAAGCTCGCCTTTGTACAAAATTTGTTTTTAGTGCAATAAAGAATTTTCATTCATTCATTCATTCATTCATTCATTCATTCAAAATATCCAACGAAAAGGTAAACAAGGAAGTTAGTTACAAAATTAATCAAGAATAAAGAACAGATCGACTGATAATATCGCTAGTGTCATATCGTAGGTCATTTTATATCGATCAATAGACTTGTTGGATTTGTCTCCTCCTCGAATTACAATGTAAGAGAAATGGCTTTACTAAAAAATTTTTGGTAGATATCACAGCGGATTCCCATTAAATCGTTCCATTTACAGTAAGTCTAACAAGAAAGACATTCGAGTAGAAACTTTTTCATGCTAGATTTTATGTGGATCCTGCACTGTAGAGTCAACCTACAAAGTGTTCTAACAATCGTTGTTCTCTTTTATGATGGACGTGATATCGTTAACAATTTGGCACGCCATCGATTATTAAACGTTTACGACCAGTAGCGTGGATGCCAATTAAGTGCAGAACAATCGGTAGGTGCCAGCTTTTATGTCCGGACGCCTAACACGGGTACGTACATGAAGACATTTAATTAAAACCATAATAAACCGCGGCTCATTGCTCATTATCTTGCTCTCGATCGCATAGGCTCCCATGGACTTCTTCGTTGCATTTACGTCCTTATCGCGAACGCATTACGATCTCAAGATACTTGTTGCGAATATTATCTTGCCGACTTTTATGATAACATCGCTGTCAGGCTTCATAAAATCGTATTGTACAAGCAAGCGCCATTCGAGAGCCATAAGGTAAAGACAGCCCGAAAATAATTCCTGAATATGAAACTGCGCAGGTACCAAGAGTGACCCATACACGGCAGCGAGGAGCCATTAATTTATGATTCCATAACTCAAAGTAGTACTTAGTTAAATTGATAGTCAGTACTTCCATATTTGTGAACCATGAAATTCGCTGTCAAGTAGGATGACTCGGAATACGTTAATTAATGCACTCCGGAGCGACAATTTAATTCGATCATAACGCCTTTAGAGTTAATGGAACCGCAGCGTAGGGACGTGCTGCCTTCGAATTTTACTCGTGATATTTAAAATATAGCCTGTCGCGCGTATCTAATTAACATGTCCCTTATCGAACGAATTCTTATTTAACGATCGCTTGCTTTTAATAAAAGATTCCGCGCATGATTGACGAGAAAATGATTCACTAGTGCAATAAGCAACTAAGGCTATCTCTACAAGACCTATGACCTCTTCTGTGTAGCATCCATCTCGTTTATTGGACGCTTCGTTGTGGGTCTCACTTATTCTTCGAGAAAAAGAAAAATTCTGCCGCGGCGAAGTGTCGTGTGAACATGATTAATTAATTTGCTTATGAGCGTTGTTTGCATGTGAAAATATCGCTTGTCATTAGCGTTTCTGGATAAATGGGACTAGAGAAATTGTAGGTATTCAACTTTAAGCCTTTTGGATAAACGCAATGGCTTATTCTACTGAGCTTGAAAATAATTGTTTTTGCCACATCATTTGGTCACTTCGAAGTCCCACACATTTATTTTAGTGTGCTCGTAATCACTATACCATTAAAAGTTTATTTTAAATTCACTTTAAGGTCTTTGCGAGTGTGGTAGAACAAGCCAGCAACCAAATAACGCCAGAATAATTGAAGTAACTAAATATTCAAACCAAATTGATGATGGAGTCCGATTCGCACAATAATACAACCGATAAATTTTCATCACACAAACAAACAAAAAATTGGCGGCGCGCACGTTTAAAATACAAAATTACGCGGCCTAAACCGCAATAACTTAGCTCACGACACGACACCACCCCGTATCGTTTGAAAGGCTAGCCCAATCGCAAATAACAAAAACAAAATTGATTGTAGGTATTTATATTTATCCTAAGTACAAAGCGCACAGACCGAGGTGATCACAGTCGCTAGGATATAATTTCGCTCTGATGACACAGATGCGTTTACTCGCGTCGGGCAATTGCACAATATATCACGGGCTCGCGCTCGCTGTAACAGTGTATAATTCGTGTAATTTATCGGTGGAAGGGACTAGTAGCGGCGCCGTCTCTGCGAGTTAATAGCGAATAACCACGCGACATACGCATTCAGTTGCGGGGGCACTTACGTAGCCCTAGGCCCTTGGACTAGCGGATCACTGGCTGCATTCCTATTAGGTGCCCCGGGAGCTATTGGATTAGCTTCTACCATTGCCGACTTATCTCAGTAGCCTAAGCTTTAGCACCAATGGTGTACTTGCGAAAAAAAAGTTTTGATCTCAATGGAGACTATCTATTTATTTAGTAATTTTGTCATACAACATCTTACAGCGTTACAGCCTGGCCTAACGTGCTTCTTCTTTTCGTGTGATCGATTTGACCAGTATATACTCTTCCTGCCCAGTAGTTGGCCACTGCAATTGCAGCAGCGTTAGTTTCTGTTAGGTCCTACAGAGTGCAGGTCTGAGGGCACAATGGGCTAACGTTCTATAAGACTAGGTACATGTATACGATTATATTTTACAAAGTTACATAGCACAATTAATACAAATGAAAACAATATACAAGATCTAAGTTAATTCCATGTTAAAAGTTTACGTCGTAAGTTTGTCTGGAAGAAATTGCTTATAGCAATAAGGCGGCCAATTGTAGGTCTCTGTAGGACACTCTGTATCTTTACAGGTTTTATAATATTATGAGCTCTGGTGTACAGTAAAGAATATTCTTATCTCATCTTAAAGGATTGGTTTGGCTGGAAGAAATTTCTATACAAATAAGCTTGCCTTTGTATCTGCTTATTTATATTACCCTTATGTTTTGTATAAATATTGATTTCTTTGTACCTATAGTGTAAAGCAATAATAATAAAACATAAATGAGCGGGGTAATTTTTCTCTACAAATGATACTTTTTATTCTTAACTTAACTTGACTAGATTATAGTCAAAAAATTTCCATAACAAATGTGGAATAAATAATAAAGTCACAAAACTACTGATATCTTATTGTGTGAAGCAATTGTCAATATTTGAGTTGTCTCGTAAAGTAATGTTTTTATGTCTCATCATCCTTATTGAAAGCGTTTGTAATACAACGGAAAAACTAAATGTAATAACAAAGTTACTAAAGTTTTCGAAAAATAAACTATGTCCTCTATGACATACAATATTCATACAATGTCACTCCAATAAAAAAATCAGTCAAGTTCCCTATTTGAATACCTAAATTTCAAGTGTTTCACTAAAAATAAGCTTCTCTCTTTTGAAAAGGATTTGATTGGACGGATTACCCACAAGGAGCTATTGAAGAATCGTTAGCGAAGTCAATTGGTTTGGTTTGATTCTTTCCAATAATTACTATGTAGAGACGAGCACAATTATTGGCAATTGGTATGGCGTAAAACCTAAAGCCTACCGTCTGAAGATTTGATTAGTTCGTGTGTTGATTAGCAGTTGAGTTGCGCCAATTCCTTAGATTCATCTTTATAGGCTTGCAGAAAGCTTTTATTGCTGTCCACGAATACAGGATGTTAAAAAAACGGCCATAAAAGTTGAGGCGGTTTGCAGCGTTTTTTTTTTCAATAGTAGGTATCCATGGAGAAACAAACTTGTGCAAAATTTCGTGATAATCGATCGGCGAAATAAAATTTGTTGAAAGGTGTTTCATTACAATTGTCACACTTTCATCATCCTGTGCATCAATTGTATCGATGTCTCTACCTCTATAATCATGTATCGTCGAATTTACGACGAATGGATTGGTTTCAATAGAGTTTTTATTGCTAGTTAGTTAGCTTATTGTCTAGTGAAAGCCTGCACCGCTCTGCGTTCTTGTTGTGTTCACCACCTACTTAATTATCATAGTTTCCTAGGCTTGCCGTGATCCTTTTTGCTGCCTCCGCCAACCGCCACTTAGTTATTTATTGGCATTGCAGCGTGTATGCAGATACCTACAGTCTACAGTTAACAAAATGGAGCATTTCCTCTTTTTGTACAATAGGTATAGGTACAGCAATGTGGCAACCTACTTTACTTTATACTTTCAAATCAAGTATATTAATTTACTTTATAACTTCCACATAACACAATCAATCACTTGACCAGGGGCATTATTACGTAAGTATCCACTGAGTTGAGTGACGTTGATTTTTACTTTTTTTAAGCTACTCCGGCTGTCAAATGCATAAATTTTTTGACACTTAGGAGTCGTCTAAATGCTCCACTCGATAGAGTGGAGTGCTACGTAATAGGAAGGCTGGTCTTAAACTATGATAACCAAGCAAGGACGCCACAAACGTGAAAGTATACATAGAAATTAAATGAAAATAAAATGGTCGAAACAGCCAACAAATAACAAAGAAAAAAAACATATGATAATTGATTAATTGTACCAGTAAAAATTGTACAATTGGCGGGCTTAATACTAAACAATATTTTATTCTAGCCAACCAACAGGTGACGTGGAGAAGGTGGGGGTAGTGCCGAACAGTGAGGTGATATTTTATTGTAATTATCTTTTTAAAATTGAACATTGTATTAATATGTTTAATGTATAGCATAAGCAAAATAATATTAATCGGCATATTTTTTTAAACTTTCGTAATACATTATTCACGTAATCCGGTGTCGGAGTCGGCTTCCAATAAGAGTGAAACCTGGCCGGACTCTTCCGACATAAATTCAAGTAGGTGATTCCGTATTTTTCCGTATTTTCCGTAATTTTCATTTCAAATAGTGCACTTCCACTTTTTGCACAAAACTTATTCGATAATTGTCTGAATTGTAAAGTACGGCCATATGGATGCTAACGCGTTATAACATCGCTGAATGGACTTCCGAACATCTAGTTTAGCTATCGGTTGCATGCCATATAGGGTAGAACAACATCTTTATATACAGTCGAAAATAGAGGAATCTACTCGTCATGCGAACTACTTTTACCATGAAATAAACTTAGAAATTGCGAAATAAATATCAGTTATTCCATACATTTTAATCACGCAGGTGCTAACTTTAGTGAGGACCAACTGAATTTTTTTAGGATTTCAAAGTATTCTTAAACCTTCTAGAAGTGTTTTTTTGTGAGGACATTGTTGTCATTATTCTTACCATCATCATTGTACATAAAACCCGATTTTACGGTGTATGTGTGGATTTTCTTACACCCTGTATACTTGACCCTGACACCGAAACAAGCGTGCGTCTTTTGTTTTCACACCAGAAAACACAATGACGGCTCGTCCGTCACACAAATGGCGCGAGTCCATCACGCAGCTATATCTGTACTATCTTAGACCGGCGGCATCATATTTAATATTAATTATATTGAATTTATTCTGAGGTGCCGATAGAGGCTAGACTATCTTCACTGGCCGTGTTAAGGCTCTACGCTATTTATGAACATTTTTGCACGGTGTAATTAATGTCGTGTAGCTGCGTGTACATTTACCAACGCAGCGTGTAGACCATTAAGGGCATTGTTGTGAATAGTAATTGTGTTTGAAATATAGGTGCCTTGTCGTTATTGTCTTTATTTTAATCTAGTGCGCATTTTATATCAGTGGAACAGGTTTTGATGCAATCCGTAACTTGCATAAGCACGGGTAATCAAGGCGATCTATAGATGTAAGCCTTCGCTTAGAGAGATGCTTATTATTTACTGAGTCAGTGACACCGCAAGGTTTGTTTGTTCCTGTCTCGCTGATCGTCTATATTTTTCACTTATCCTCTAAATGGTTTTATAGGCAGGGTAACTTAATGATAATTAAAATCCAAATAATAACAAGAAAAAATATATAAAATGTTCGATTGTTGTAAGTAATCTATAATATAGAATCGCAAAATGTGTTAGTAAGCGAAAAACTCAGCTCAGCAGCTGAACCGATTTCGCTAATTCTTTTTTTAGAATATTCCTTGAAGTACGAGTGGTTTTACGGAGAGAAAAATAAAAAAAAAATAAAGAATCGACTGTTAGGCAGTACCTACGAAGTTCGCTGGGTCAGCTAGTCTATAATATAAAAATAAATCGCAAAATGTGTTAATAAGTGCAAATCTCGAGAGCAGCTGAACCGATTTCGCTAATTCTTTTTTCAGAATATTCCTTGAAGATTGAGGATGGTTCTTACGGAGAGAAAAATAAAAGAAAAATTAAAGAATCGACTGTTAGGCGGTACGAAGTTCGCTGGGTCAGCTAGTGTTTTATAAATCCGATATTTATACTTTTGGACCCCCGAAAATATCGTTAGGTACCTAATTTGATTCTATAATGTTTTCTATTTTACATAGTTTTGGATCGTAGTTAAGGCTATTTTATATCAAAGCTTAGCGTAGTCGTCTTTAACGATGACATTTAGACAGTACACGTCAAGTATCTTAGCCGCGCACAAAAAAGGTATTTTTCTAATTTCCTCCTTGTTTTTGGTCATATTTTGTTGAAATCTTGAACACAGACAAGATAAGAATGCTCTTCACTAAAAATTATTTCACGATTTAAAATGTAAGCTATGGGTGATTTATATGTTATTGTATTAATATACGTATTGAGGCATTATGCTATCTACCAACTGAATATATCAGTCACAGAAAAGTTCTCTTCAGCTTTGATGTAGTTAGGTACAGTAATTATTTCCCGTCGTTCAAAGTCGGTTTGAAATTGCGTCACTGACATAATTTTTGGCTCGAGGTGGCAAATGTAATTGATTTTGTTTTGAGGGACTCTGTGTAATTGATTTACGGGGCGGAAGAAGCCCAAATTAGAGGGTACAAAACAATCATCCTGATGGGGCGACTGCCACACGCGACTTCTGTGTGTTAACATGACATAAAATTAAACTGCCCGCTTTACTTATCATTAAGTTTCTTTGAAAGAAAGCCGACATCCGATTTTGTAACCAAAACATATTTAAAGAAGTTTGAAGACTTGTCACAAATGCAAGGATATTTTTGCAATTGTAATTTGTATTGTAAGGACTATAGTATAGAGTGGTGGTAGCGGAGCTGTGAGGAACGCCGGCTTCTCAATCGGGAGGTCGTGGGTTCAAACCCCGGCATGTACCAAAGACTTTCTTTTCTAAGTTATGTAATGATGAAATTATAGTAGCAATACCATTCGCTGACGGTGAAGGAAAACATCGTAAGGGAACCCTGCTGTCTAAATTGTTAACGTAAATAAGTGCTTGCTACATACAACAGCCCAACTATGAGGCTAAGTGCGGTAATCTCAGTCTAACTAACATGTACGTATTGTAAGGATATTATGTCTTTTATGTATAGCTTTTAATTTCTGTAGATAGATGGAGCACATAATAAAAAATGTAAAATAAACGAGTAAAATCCGTATAAAAATGTATACGGATTTTACTCCTTTATTTTAATTTTTTTACAAGTTTCCGACGTTTCGGCACTTCTTCAGGAAAATTCGGAAAATTGTGAAAAATGCAAAACAAACTAGTGCTCGTGTTAACCTTAGAAAGTACTAGATAGAGCACACTTTATTGTACTTAAAAATGGAAATTACACAGATATTTATTAACCTAAGAGCACAGACGGCGGCCTTATCACTAAAAGTGATCTCTTCCAGACAACCTTTGGATGGACTGGACTAATACATTAGAGAAAATACAAAAAAATACGAAATACATTTCAGATTACGGAAAACAACATAAGATTAGCATTGAGCCCTGCCCTAGGAAATCCTGTACCGTAGGCGCTCCACTACGTTTGAGAAGAAACAAATTTGTCCCACCGTACGGCACAAGGCTTTTCCTAGAGGAGAGGATGCAGAGGGTAAGATAAAAAGTACCCGAAACTGGCGTGCCTGCAATGACTTATGAACGTTGATGAAGCGAAGGTGGTCTGTCAGGATCGTGGCAAGTGGCACTCCCTGATCTCTGCCTAATAACCCTCTGGGATAGATCGAGTCTAAGTTATCTTATTAGGGCTCAAATTGCAAGTTATAGGTACACTCTTACTGCAGTACAGCAATTTAAGCGCTGAGGTATTTTAGGTACCTACTCTTAAACACTTCAAACAGATCAATCAGCCCTCACGGTTATTTCCTTCGTGACATCCATCCATTTTTTGTTCATTATTAATTATGCAATTGAAAGTTATCTCAGGTTTGAAGCTCGTCAAAATCTAATTAAACATAAATATCACGGTTAACTAAAGAAAGGGAGTGTACAATTATTAGCTTCTAGGTCACAGAAAATAGGCTATTGTGGATAACTATTTGTCTCTCGCTCGTCCTGTTTTTAATCATAAGTGCTAAATAAGTAAGCAATTATTATAATGGCAGAAGTCCCCAGCAGTGGGGAGATACAAGGGTTGATATCGATATCGAATCGCTCCCACACAACATAATTCTTTTACTTGTTTCTAAACAAGGATACCCTGTGCTATGGTAAGCAGGCAAAGACATAAACACGGAAATACACCCAGACTGGGGCCATTTGTAAAAACGTACGGCGGCCCCCAGTGGGAATCGAACCCACGGCCTCTGGCATGCTAGTCAGCCGTGCTACCGCTAGACCAACGAGGTAGCCAAAATCTAAAACTCTTCGTAAGTCTATGGGCCAGTTTTGGAATTGAAAATGTCGCTAAGTAAATACCAACGTTCTGTCACACTTTTTTCTAAGAAATTTGAAGAGACACAGTTACACAAATACAGTTAAGTATTTACTGGTATTTACTCAGAAATTCTCAATGCAGAAACTGGGAGCCAATTCTCACTTCATTAGCAAATAACTCGTATACGGATCTAAGGTTTATGACTTGAATTTTACATAAAAAGTCAAACGACACCTAAAATACTATATTCTGAACGTCATGCTAGATTGAATTTGAAATGAAACTGTTTGCACGAAAAGTGGTACATGACGAAATAAATGTCTAATGACTCTGTCTAGTTATCTTATCTTATTTTTATGCGACAAATGACTAAACCATCGAATATTTGGCGTCTACGCTTTCAAATCGCAGTCTCTTTAACTAACAACCTTCTAACTATAAGAACCACAGGCGTCGCCACGCAAAGCCTACTAAGGCGCCGCGACGCCCTTTCATTGGCCGGTTTCTAACGCTACCTAGAGCTCTCGACCAATCACGGCCCTCCAAAGCGTAAGAGAAAGGCTGTACCTAGAGTAGGAAGCGACTTTACTAGCCATTTGTTGGGCGTTAGGTATTTGGTCAAGTTATACGATTGTCACGGTTGTAACGTTGAAATAAATATGTGCAGTTTGAAAAGTCGCCCGTAATGTAACGGATTAGAGTGCACGCGTGTAAAGGTTGATGTGCTGTCGACTGTACAACGTGTTATTGAAAAAAAACCTGAAAACTAATTTTCTATTAACGATAATTTCAAGTGGATCGATATAATTAAACTGATTCCCATAAGAAAGTGTTTTTTTTTCGTAATATTGACAATAAAAAAACAGAAATTGCTTTTACTTTCAGATTAATTTGTACAACTTTCAGCGTACCTGCATAAGAAACTAATATAGGTACAGAGAAAAAATCAAAGTAAAAAGTTTTCTTTGTAGCTTATACTTGTATAAGTCACCTTCAGAGCAAAGGCTTTCTCTCTGAGAGAGAGTATGGGCTTAATTACCACGCATGCCCACGACGGATTAGCACTTTCAAGCAGGTATGTAAACACCTCAGACGCTCAGGTTTCCTCCCGATGTTTTCCTTCAAATAAGTGGGTGGTACTGCTAGGTACTATAAGTTCAAAAATGTATGTGACATAGAAAACAAAGTCATTGGTATAAAATGCCGGGATTCGAACCTACGACCTCTCAAATGAGTAGATCTGCTACCACCGCTGCTACCTAAATGCCTTTGATAATAGCATGTAGGCATTGTAACGATACTTCTTTATAGTAGCTGGCTGACGTAGACGTCTAGGCAGAGTTTGAGTTAAGTATTTGAAGAATATCGTTACGTTTTGTTTATGTAGGGGTCAGTCGTGTTGAGACTCGCAGCTAGGCTAGGATTTGGTGATAAAAAATAAAAATAAAAAAGTATTATCGTAAATCTAGCGTTTCAATAACTAGTACTCTACAGTATCTAGAGATAATATGTCCATACAACACCTTATAATCACCATTCGCGTGTGACCGAGGGTACCTAGCGATAAGAAATA
Source organism: Yponomeuta sedellus (assembly GCA_934045075.1). Taxonomy (NCBI): domain Eukaryota; kingdom Metazoa; phylum Arthropoda; class Insecta; order Lepidoptera; family Yponomeutidae; genus Yponomeuta; species Yponomeuta sedellus. Next base: position 17,057,199 of record OW203722.1, on the reverse strand, counting down.
TCATAATTTCAAACATAATTAAGATAACATAATTCTTAACATTTCAGTTAATGTTAAGATATATCAAACAAATGGGCCGATTAAAGATGCTCATTAAAATATAAAATTAAACGCTAAAATTAAAAGGTGTAACAAGGCGGACGTACTAAGCGGTAATTCCGAAGTATTAATTGCGGCATGATTTACACGGGATATAAAGATACAATACCGAAGGACATATTTTCGCTAAGGATAAATACCTGCAACAAAATCCCAACGGTTGAAAAACCTTTACATTTCTATTAACAAAGTTGCTGTAACGCAACTGAGTCGAGTGTAGGTAACTAATAGTTAATGTTCTGTCAACTATAGCACTCTGCTCCTTCGATACGATACGATATCAACCCTTGTATGTCCCCACTACTAGGGCACGGGTCTCTTCCTGCATCACAGGAAGGTTAGGCCATACTCCACCACGGGGGCCAAGTCCGGGTTGACGGAGGATTGTAGTGGCGGGTTTTACTGTCAGAAGTTATCAAGCCGCCCATAATGCCTCTGACATGGCTTAACGTGCCTTGCGAAGCACGGAACAGCTCGGAGAAAATGCCACTAGCGGTAGGCACGGGACGGTCACCCATCCTGCACCTGACCGCGCCTGTTGTTGCTTAACTCAAGTGATTGATTCGAATTACTTGGTTCCGCTAGGCCACGAGCGCTTCTCCTACACCAGTCATTAAAATGTTAACAAAAATATCAACTTGTGTACCTACGTCCGGAAACAAGAAACCCATATATTCGAATCCCAGTGCGGGCATGCACCAATGACTTGTTTTCTAAGTTATGTACATTCGTGAAGCTATGGTAGCAAAACCACTCAATAACAGTGAAGGAAAACATCGTGAGAGAACCTGAGTGTCGTCCAAGCTGAGGTATTTGTCGTCGTTCAAATACCTCAGCTCTTGAAGTGAGGGACACGCGTGGTAATGAAGCCCATTCTTTCTCTCTCTCTCTCTGAGAGAAGGCCTGTGCCCTGCAGTGAGACATTTATATAGTTTACATAAAAATACCTCAGTTCTTGGTGTGTTGTCGGCCTAGAGAATAGCACCAACCCAATTCTTCCCGCGGGTGTCGTGGCGACTAAGGGACACAAACCGGGGCTGGGCAGCAGCGCCCCCTGCAGTACAATTCCACCGAACTGCGATCCCCAACCCGCATGCCCAGCGTGGGGATTATGGGCATTAACCCCTATGATAGCACAACGTGGCGGTCTTCAGGGGAGGGCTATGTTCAGCAGTGGACTAGTATAGCCTGACGACGACCTCTGTTCTTGAATTGGTCATTCCGCGGTGGGCACGCGTCGTTATGAATTCTACACTCTCTCTCTCTGAAAGAAGGCCTGTGCCCTGCAGTGGGACGTTTAAAGGCAACATAAAAAGGTACGTGCGACGTCTATACATTCATTCAGTAAAACACACCGCAGGTACGTGTAAAAGTGAGAAGACTTTCTTTCATAAGGACAGACGAATACCGGGAAACCAATCTTCATTCATATCACGAGAGCAATTAGAGTCATTGTCATTCAGATGTCATCCGCTATTCGGCTTCCGAACATCAGCAATGGGGACGGATGGGGTTGAAAACTTTTACTTCTGTGTAAAAACTGCTCTGGGTGAGGCGCTACGACACAAAATGGGTTCCGTAACAAACTATAGTTTATCTATTACTCGTAAGTGGTTCTCAATAATCAAGCTCTGATTTTGGACCAAGAACGCTTCACAGTTTCACTTGGTGTCAGAAGTAAAATTACACAGCTATGTTTTTCACTCGTAATAATGGCCAATAATACAAATATTATTATACTATTTTTATTTTTAATGCACTAACCCGTGCTAAGGACAAATTAAAAAACCTATTTAGAGGCTAAAAATTTCACCCATGCCGGGATTCGAACCCGCAATCTCTGGCTATCCGTGCCAGCGCTCTACCAATTGAGCCAATGGGCGACTCAACGGCATCAGTGAAATTTCGAACCTCTTTACACTATTCTCTGTATTACGTACAGGCAGCGACATCTGGCTTAAGCAAATTGCATCACTTACAGCCCCGACTACCTACTTTGCAGTTAGGTTTTACATCGGAATGATATCACTGTTCCCACATGATTATACTATTTTTATTTTTAATGCACTAACCGTAATATCCGTAATAACCTAACCGGATAGCCAGAGATTGCGGGTTCGAATCCCGGCATGGGTGAAATTTTTAGCCTCTAAATAGGTATTTAAATTTGTCCTTAGCACGGGTTAGTGCATTAAAAATAAAAATAGTATAATCATGTGGGTACAGTGATATCATTCCGATGTAAAACCTAACTGCAAAGTAGGTAGTCGGGGCTGTAAGTGATGCAATTTGCTTAAGCCAGATGGCGCTGCCTGTACGTAATACAGATAATAGGTAAAGAGGTTCAAAATTTCACTGATGCCGGTGAGTCGCCCATTGGCTCAATTGGTAGAGCGCTGGTACGGATAGCCAGAGATTGCGGGTTCGAATCCCGACATGGGTGAAATTTTTAGCCTCTAAATAGGTTTACAAATATTATTATTAATACTTTTAATATCAATCCTTTGTATGTCCCCCCTGTTGGGGCATAGGTTTTTTCCTGCATCGCAAGAAGGTTAGGCCATAGGTACCTACTCCACTGGGTTGGTGGAGGATTATAAAACAGTGGCGGGCCTTACTGTCAGAAGTTTTCAAGCCATTACGGTTATATTCTTTTTGTTTTTGTAAATAATACAGAGAATATTGTAAAGAGACTCGAAATATCGCCGGTGCCGACACTTACCCATTAGCTCAGTTGGGAGAGCGCTGGTACGGTCGCGGGTTCAAGTCCCGGCATGGGCGGAATTTTTAGCCTCTAAAAAGGTTTTTAAGACTGCCTTTGACAGCCGGCACTAACGGCTTATCGGGCGTTGCGAAGCAGGGAATACTTTGATATTATTAATAGTTTTATTGCACACTTTTATCAAACAAGTGTACAATACGGCAAACTTAATGCCTTAAGCTTTTTCTGTCAATCGAAGTACGTTAACTAAATGAGACCTGAGAAACAAAATAATTGATTGTAAAGCTGCAACTTAATTACATAATTCAGCATGTATAGTCGACAGGACATCGACCTTTACATGTTGGTTGCAAAGTCACCCTTAAGTTAAGTGAGTAGGTACAGTGCACGGGTATAAAGGTTAATACGTTGTCAACTGTATGATATAGGCATTCTCTCGCTACCCCATTGTATAATTCTGTAAACAGTAAATTAAGCAAAAGAAAAAAAATAATAACATAAAAGTAGTATAATGGTTGTTGTCAATGATAAGATCCAATCCACAGTCATGCTTCTAGAATGTCGCTTTTTAGTAATAATATATTATGAACTATAAAAATCCTCAGCGAAAATTACCAAAGTGAGATCAGTCCGTCTCAGTTAGTAAATTTATTATTTCCTCGTTTGCTACGGAACCCTAAAGCTAAAAGTGAGATTACAAAGCGTCACGTCTTGTTAATTTTACCGTCATTACGTGTACGTGTCATATTCCGTGTCGGGATTGGCGCCAGATTTCATTGTTTATCGAAGTAAGACACAAATTAGAATACAACGAAAGATCAACTTTGATTTCTGCTTTATTTCAACAGAATTCATTAACAATTAGATAATTTTCCATAAAATTAAAGCCACTGAAATAGTCTATGAAAGTCTATGAATCGCTTAAACGATCACGAAGGTTAAGCAACATAGGGCGCGTTCAGTGCATGGATGGTTGACCGGCTATTACTAATGCTAGTGGCATTTTTCCGAGAGGTTTCGTGCTGCGCGAGGCATGCTAAGCAGTTGGTGCCGGCTGCCGTCGAGTCATGGCAGGCTTTAAGTCAGAGGTCTTAGGGCGGCTTAAAAAACTTCTGACAGTAAGACCAGCCACTATAGTCTTGCAAGCCTCCACCAATCAGCACTTGTCCCCCGTGGTGCAGTATGGTCTATACCTTCCTCAGGGATGAGACCCGTGCCCCTCGGTGGGGACAAAATGGGTTGATGATGGTGTATACTTTTTGTAAATATTGCAATAAAAGGCAGTAGGTATGCCTTTGGGTGCAAGCTCAAGGTATATTTGCTTGAACAGCAGAGACTGTCCCACCCGAATTTTCGCCGCTTCTGACTTACCTACTCTTACTTTTACTTCAACTTCTTGCTAAAGTGATTGACTATATTGTAATCGCATCAACAACAAAAAAAAAATACATTGTGATATTGTCGGTCAGGAGTTTGCTTTGGCATGTATTTTTCTTTTTTCTTTTTCTTTATATATTTTTGCACTCATATTTACTTATTGGATTTATTTTATTTGTATTTTACATTATCATTTAAAATTAATAACATCTATATCTATGTGTTGTATTGTATGTATATATATGTGTATGTATGTGTATATGTGTATACATGTATGGATATATATATGTATCTAAGTATTTAAGACGACCCTTTTACTTTTATATTTGTGCACCTATCCTATTCATATATCCTATAAATGCACCACGACACGCACTCCGTAGGACCATTCGGTTACCTCGGGCACTGACTGAAAATCAGCGCTGAGGGCTCAGTCCCTCAGCACAACGCTGAGTCAGCTGCCTTTTGTGGCAATTTAGATGCGACACAGGCGAAAGCTATGTGTGTTTTTTTGTTTCGTTTATTTGTATATTTGGTTAATTTCTGTTGTGCTCATGTTGTGTTAATTTTCTGTTTTTTTTGTTTCTATGATGTGTCTTGTTGCTATAATAAATGTCTTTCTTTCTTCTTTCTTTTCTTTCAAATTATTGATTAGTGATCAAATCAGGTTATGAATTAAGCAAAAATATAAATCTATTCCTCTGTTTTACCACGGGGTGTACACTAGCCCACGCCAGTGGCTGGCTCTCCAGTTGGACATGTATTCCTTCCAATCATATGCGATCTATTGTTACAAATATTCCTATTATATTATGACTGCTGTAGCATCCTCGTGAGCAAACCTGAGTTTTTGAGGTGTTCAAACACCTCAGCGCTTGTAATTGCCAATCCACGGTGGGCATGCGTAGTAATTAAGCCTATACTCTCTCTTAGAGAGAAGACCTGTGCTCTGAAGTGAGACTTTTATGGACTACATAAAAAATAACATCCTCTGTCTGAAGAGCTATGGCAATGCGAATAGCAATGCGGTCTCACCGTGGATTAGCGACTTCGAGCGCTGAGGTATCAGAACACCACCGACGCAGAGGTTTCCTTCACGAGCCTTTCTTTCACATTAGATTGCGTTAACTCTACTACAAATTCACGAATATATAGGACAAAATTATTGTCCTATGACATGATGGAAAATCAGGCGCTCACCGATATGAACCACACCACATAAATTGTTCGGTATGTCTGTTCCATATGTCTACACTTATATCAATTTTACTGTCTACATTTATATAATTTTTTTTTGTGTATAATTTGTGTTTTGGCAATAAATGTAGTTCACTTTCACAAACTTGGTGTATCTGCTTAAAGTGAATTCTTAATATCATTTTCATTTTACCTACTGTTTTCAATTGGGTTAAGGGCGACTACCTAATAAAAACATGTATTAACGCCTGCACAAAATCTTAAGACATCCTTATGTTCTAGCATAGCGCATGTGCGAATACCGTAAGAAAAATTTACTACCTTATTTATTATCTGTATATTATGTACATATTTTAACGCTTTATGGTGTTTGCTGATCTCTCGAGCGGACCTACTGTTTTTACTGCGGCGTATACGATCCTTATTTGTAGTTGAAGACGTGATTTGCGTTGAAATCTCTGCTTAGGCGGAGTTATGAATGGAAGGACTTACAAAAACTAGTAGCAGTACAGCCTTGTCCTTTCTTGCGATGGTTTTCGATTGCGACCTAATTGCACGGACGGTTCCGACTGTCACACACATTGTCTGAAGCAGTGATACGAATTACAATGTTACGTAACAATTATGTTCTTTCACGAACTGTGGCACTTTGTAACGTGCCGAAATAAATTCTTAACATCTTTGTTCATGACTCTTTTAAAAATAAATTAAACATGGATACTCTACCTCTACTCATTTCGTTCAATTTGACGTAGAATTTCATCTCTTGTCTGATGGGAAATAAGAATTGGAGTTGTGGTTGGTATAGTTGTGGTGACGTGTACAAAAGAAAGCTCATTAATAATCCTAACCGCACCTGTGTAATAAAAGCCAACTGTTGTGTAATTAATATGATGCAATCAGGTACTAATTATGAGGTCCACTTTGCGATTCAGGCGGCTACCAATGACGTTCAATTGGCGATTGAGGATCAACGAGCTCAGTTGATTGCATGAAACATTTAATTGCGTCAGTACCTAGATATATACGAAACATGAGGCGATTTTATGAGGCAAGACGTTTAAAAATGTTTTTGCCCTGTGACAAAAAAAACTTAGCGATACATAGAAGAGGTTTATATCTAGAACAGTACCGTAGAACGGACCTCGCTTTAAATACAAAAGCTACAAAACTAAATTAGCATTATAAACTTTACAATGCAATAAATAAATAAATAAAACCTCCGCCCCTGATTCACGTGGGATCAGAGTAAAGCTTTTTGTTTCAACCTCATCTGATGAAGAGATCGTCGCACAATAAAAGACACGAAACATTCGACGCATATGAATATGCATGTTGGACATACAACTACCAGGAATAAGTTAGGAATTTTATAACACCAAATCTTCTCCTTGAAAAACACAATCGCGCTTAAATGCCCTCCCGCACATACTTAGCGGCAAAGACTGAAGCTGGCTCGGTCGTAACAATAAGAAGTTGATGAAATTCAGTACAATTAACATCAGGACGCGGTAGGGCGCCCCGTCTATAAGTGATTCATAAATAACACATTTCTCCGGTTGTATGGTAAAAAGCAAATGGCAGACCGTGGCGAACACCCCGTGAGACCGGGCGAGCCAGCGGGGCGCACCGAGTCGCTAGTGTGAATTCGCCTTACTTAGCTAAAAGGCAGACATTGTGAATATTTAACGTCGGAGCAAAAAGTATAATGGTAAGAGCGGAATGTAACTTTGCCGTATTATGTGCGGTTCGGTCGCTGAGTGACTGTATTGAATGTCAGTGGTACAATCTCTCGTTTATGGAGGATAGGATCTATTATGACCATAGGCAATGGGGGTTGTGCTAAAACTATAATGATCGCAATGTTTGATGATCATAGAGGCTTTAGATAATTTTGCTACCAAAAACAATCACATCACATCACATTGGCCTTTGCATCTACGTAATGAGATGATATATACAGCGTCCAATGGCATCTTTACTGAGACTAGATGGGTGAAGGGACCACTCGGATGCTGCAGTGCCTGGGACATGGGTTTCGATGGGGTAGGCTTGCCCACCACCTATACCATCCTGACAGCTCAGTCGGCCTAGCCGAACCGAAAACAATAGGTACGTAAACGCTTATGTCTAAAATATAAGCAAGGTTTTCTTTTCAATAAAGGCAAAAAGTTAGGAGTAATTTAGTGACTTGTATCATGAGTTGATAATTTTGTGTTTTAAAGTTAGCCGGTACCCTGTTTTTGTCCTCAGTAATCCAGTACTTATCTCCTTTAGCAATGAAGCCGAAAATATCGTTCAGGATCACTTGCTTCACTTATACTCAATATAATCGGATAAGGGCGAAACGAAATCGTCAGATTAGCAGAGATGCTAAGCGTTATCCGAGTATTAAACTTCTATACTTAATAAAGCAGTTGAGTTAACAGGTTAACCTGATGTGCAACTGTTCGCGACCAGTTCCAAAATAATCGCCAGTAGGAATGTTTATGTCGTAGAATCTTTAAACGAAGCGGGTATTTGCGAACAGCCTAGGAAATTTCCGAATATCTTTGCAACTGAAAATAAATATCTTTATTGCCGTACGATTTTTGCAAAGATATGAGTAGGTTTTTTGAGATGATGGAAGTTGTTAGTGCTCATTTGCTAGATTGAGCGCCGATTTATCTAAAATTATTCTAATTGATCTTTATATCTGTGCACTCTACAGAATTACATTTGCATATAAAAATGTAAATGTTTATCAGCTTCGAATGAAGAATCTAAGTTGTTACTTCTTAGAGTTAAGACCAAAAATAATTAAAATATTTAATTGCGTGGCCAAACAAAATATGTACCTAATTTAGGCAATCTCAAGTACTTACATAAAAAATATAAAATTTGTAATAAATAATTTTTTACACGATTACTGGAACAATGTGATATACAACCAAAGTATTTATTGGGAGCTTGGATTAGCCAAACAGCCAATCGCTCTTCGTGATTTATGAAACGGCACCATTTTTTACCAATTTTCCTACTAAATTTTCTCTTTGGATAATAAAGAAAACATTCTGTAGTTATTTTATTGTCTCTTTGCAAATGTCTTAGGATATTCACGAATATCCGCTTTATCTTTGTATCCCACGACACATACATATAAGGTGTCAATTAGAAGGAGGTTGCTCGGTACACGACCGCGCATTCCACTTGCTCTCCTTTAATAATTTTATCGAAGTAACGTTAAAGCTTTGACGTTTATTACTTAATAATAAAATATTCGTGTCGGTGGCGGTGGTGGCTCTTTTCATTTATTAATGTCATTAATGGTTATAAAAAGTGTCGTGTGCGCCCTTTAGCGGGACCTGGGGCGGTGGTTTCAGACAGGAATCTGATAACTTGGGATATTTCTGGAGACTAACTGCAAATTAGCAGAATGTGATCACGTTAAATTTGTTAGCACTGAAATTGGTGCAGCAACGTCACTGACACGTAGGTACAGTCTACTGAAGATCAACGTTTAATGCTTACTTTAACTGCATAGGCGCCAGTAACACATCCAAGTAGAGTGAATGCGTGTAAAATAAAAACTCTACTTGATTTCTGTGGCGTCTACTGTACTTTAGCTACCTGACGCCATCTCGTTGGACTAAAAAACGGTGGTAGCGGAGCGGTAGAACGCTTGTCTTTCAATCGGTAGGTCCTGTGTTCGAATGCCGGCATGTACCAATGACTTTGTTTTATAAGCTACGTACATTTGTGAAGTTATAGTAGCAATACCACTGGCTAACTGGGAAGGAAAACATTGTGAGGAAACCCTAGTATCTGAAGTGTTAACAAACCTCAGCCTTGCTACGTACAATGGCCCAACTATGATACTAAGTGCGGAAATCTCAGGTCTACGGTCTTATTAAACTAAGTGTACATAAAGAACGTAACATAATGTAAATCTCCACTGAACATAAATCTTGAACCCTATAGACAATCTACTTCAGGCCACAGGCCTTGTCTATGAGAGATCGAAGGAGACAGTTTGGGGTGAGGTGCGTAAACATTACCTTAGAGCGATGCTACATGGGCGTTGCGGCTACGCTGCTGCATCGTCACAACGCAATTATTTCAAAGCAGTGAATGCCACACGAGCGCTGCGTCGACGCTGCGTCATTTCAAAGCATCGTGTAGCATCATAGCATGCCGTTCAGATTTATAATATAAAACGACGGATCTTTATCGCTCAGTCGACGCAGCGCTAACGCAACGCATAGACAACTCCCTTATGGCACATCTCTTATTCAAAGAGTGATTTTTTTATGACGTGAAGCGTTGTAGTGCAGTGTATTGGGGGAATTCTTATTTCGCATCCTACCACTCGCTAACAACGACGGAATATATTGTGAGAAAGCCTGAAATTCGTGGTATTTATAAAGCTCAGCGCTTGAAATCGTCAGCGGTGGGCAAGTGAGGTAATCGAGCAAATCCTCTGTAAGAGAAGGCTTGGGAGTAAACTTATAGTTGCTCTACTAATAAGTGATAGGGAACGTTTTCCCTGCAAACATGCAATTTCTAAAGTGAACCGCTACGTTAACTTATATACCGTTTTCTGTCCCTACTATCAGATTGAAGCGCTGACACTCAAATACCGCAAATTTTATTTATACCCCGTAAGGCGATATTCCCGAGGGCATTCTTTGGCTGTTGTTCGTATTTTGATATTTTAATGAAATCTCCATGCGCCGAACACACACACGGTACAATGCGTGTGGCGCGACGCAAAAACCTACTTTTGAAACCTGAAACAATAAATCAAAGTACAAAAAATACGTGTTACCGAGGTCCGTTGTTTACACGAGTAAGTAAGTAAGTGCACCGACATTGTCGAGGACCTTAAAAACATTTGCGCTGTGAACGTGAGCCTTAAGGGGACGCGCTCACGATTTTGAATCTAAAAAGTTTACTCGTGGAAAAACGGTATCATTTGTAAATTATATAAATGATAGCAAGAAAAAATAAAGTGTGTGTGTGTATGTTCGTGCGTGCGTGCGTGCGTGCATGTATGCATGTATGTATGTACTTATGTATGTATGTATGTATGTATGTATGTATGTATGTATGTATGTATGTATGTATGTATGTATGTATGTATGTATGTATGTATGTATGTATGTATGTATGTATGTATGTATGTATGTATGTATGTATGTATGTATGTATGTATGTATGTATGTATGTATGTATGTATGTATGTATGTATGTATGTATGTATACATGTATACATGTAAGTATGTCCTATTCTATGTTTCCTGATAACTTGATTCTGATAAATAACATCTCAATTTATTCGTCTTGTTTGCAGGAGTGTCATAAAACATAAGATATATGAAATGAACGGAAATAAAAAAAACACGCTGAATGGCAAAAATGAAAAGTGAACTAAAATATAACCAACAAGATGATGAGCACTAAGGGCCCAAATTTAAAATTGCGAGGTACCTAGGTTGGTCCCGCCAGGGGTCTTAGTTGTCAATGCTCTGCAGCCGCTTTGTTGACTATTTTTATTTCAGTTCTTGATTATTTATCTGCCTAAAGTCAAACCATCGATACAATTTTGGCAGAACAGACATACCCTTAACAAAGCTACGCCGTAATAAATACTGTTTCTTCCTCATTACCTTACCATCTCGACCTGGCGACATGGGGCCCGGACAAAAACTGAAAATGACATACACCAATACCTACGTATCACAACCGAATCACTTAGCGAAATTGAGAAATAAAGCATTTTTTCGACAAAGAAACGCCCTAATTGATATCGTATGCAACGCTTTGGCTCTTTGGGTGGCTGAACATTAAAATATCAATATTGAAATGACACCAACGACGCCACCAGAGGTAGCCTTTATCGCATACCTACAAAGTATTTTTTGGCCAGCCCTCTTTGCATAAATCTGTTTATTCTTTCCTCAACTTTAAATTCATATTTCGACGCACTTGGTGTGTTCTGTGACTCAATCATTGTTTTTCTATATCTTTTTTCAGCATGATTAGAGGTTATTCTTTAAATTACTTATTTAGGTACGTAGATGTTTTTTTATTTTGTTACCTGCCACCGGAAAGCATTCACGCAGATCAAAAAGCAGATGGAACAAAGCTAGAGAAATTAAAAATAATAAGCATGATCGATCTCGATACAAAACAAACCCTTTTTTCGTCGAAACTATTTAATTTTGTGATGATGTCTTATTTGTAGACAAATTATACGTCTCGTATGCTAGGTAAGTAAAAAGGTTATCTTTTTACTTTTTTAATTAGGTTAACTATCAATGTGTTGACCCAGTGGCATATCATGCCATTGTTTAAAACTAACCTACACTAAAAAGACATAGATAGATAGAATATTCTTTATTGACATAGCAATACATACATACGTTTAACTATTCTTTTTATGTAACAAATCAATAACAAAAATTTTGGACAATATAACGTCGGCAGGGTCGGTATACTAGTATACTATAAAAACTGTAGTTCCTAAATACCTATTTATTCACTTTCTGATCTTTCAAGTAAATTGACTTACATTGTGAATGATTTGATTTTTTGTAGCATTCAAAGTCGTTCCATTATTTTATACACTCAAGGAATATTCAAAGCCTAAATCCACGAACAAAAAACGCACCAACCCTTCCCATGGGTGAACTTTTTACTTCCCTCTCTGGGATCGTCTGATCCAATCAGTTAAACAGTGACAAAATACTTGAGGTGCCTTCCTTTATTATCGGCTACCTTGTTCCTGAATCAAGATGTTGTCCAACGATACCATTTTAATTTCTTGTCATTATTAAAACGTCACTTATGCGGTGGCTTGATCCGACTTGATTTCGGTTGAGATAATAGAGAATCACGTAATGAAAATTTTTACTGCATGTGAAAATATTCAAAGAATCCTGTCTGTTAAGGTATTTGGTTCTGGTATTCAGATTACAATTTGTATTAATTATTACTCGAATAGTAGAGTCAAGGACATGGCTCATTGGGTGCGACAAAACTGTCAACGAATCAGCCCTTTTGGTCAATTAAATTGTATCGACTGAGCGAATGCGCTCTTCAACTATGGTGGTCCGTGTTAAATAGCGACAACATATTAGGCCCTCGGCGAACTCCATACGGTTGAGCTCGTAAAAGGTAACATTTTAATGATTATTAATTAAAAAACTCTTTACGCAGACATTTAAGGCAAGACCGTAAAATTAGGTTGCGCGACAGTTTTATTTACCGTCGAACTGATTTGCGAAAACATTGTGGCAACAATGTAGTGCCGGCACTTGTTGGAAATAATAGGAGATACAAAATAATTAGAGACAGAAAATAATAGACATACATACAATATCAATATCAAAAAGATTAACGCGAACTTTGTTGTGCGTAATTTTGGTCAATAGGTAAAACCAGCTTAAAAATAATATTCATAAGAAAAGTTTTTGTAAGATTCTTAAATAAAAACTTAATTATTTTTGTGTGAGTCAGAATGATTGGACCTTAATGAAACCACAAGAAGGACTATAAACAACCAAAATAAGTCATTAAATTGATGAGCGGCTATATCCTTCCACAAAAGGGCGTGAATACAGTGGAGGAACTTCTATTTGTGTTTAATTGAGTCTATTTTACGATGAATTAGAACTTTTTCTATTCTAATGATATTAATTGAAAAAATTGAATATGTAAAATTCTTTACTTAGATTGGTAACTCTACTAGAGTTTCAATATCAAATAAATGTAGAACATTTATGTTTCAACTTAGTGACCTGATATTACAGAAGCTAATTACAGTAAAATCAAAAAGCCTTTTCATATACAAAATAGCGTAGCGTATTGTAGCGAAAACTTTTACAATATTGTAAAGAACTCTCAGCAAAAAATCCGTTAGTACGAGTACAACTCTGTTATTTACCAAAGACACAAAAACGTTACAAATGTTAAATTAAAAACAAATAACCCGACAGCTAAAAGGGAATATACAAAATCTATAGTCAAATTTAGCAGGCACTTGGAAGCATCTAAACTAAGCAGCCGCTTTTTTACTATCAACATGATTGTCATTTAGTAGTTTCTTGACGCCATATTAAAATAAAAAAAACATCTCGTGTAATCTGCAAAAATATGCACATTATAACAATAAACTATTGCATATAACTCTACAGTTAGACATATTTTGTGATTTTACAACAATTAAATCAAAAATTATTCTTCTTTATTCAAAATTTGACTTATTTAACTTATTTAACTTAAAATGCATTCTTAGTTTTTAATTTATAAGATGTAGTGCAAATCTGCAATTAATGCAGACAACGGCACTTTTTTATACAATTTACTTAATTTGTAACTATTTGAATGTATGATACTACCTACCTAAATAAATGTGATAAGATCAACTATTAACACTTAGTAGCGCTTGCTTGAACAGTAACTTTCATTCAACAACACATTTAAAAAAAATCGCGGCGTAGTCCCTGTGTGGATCAAAATGTGGAAACATTCTTACATAAATACGATCGAAAAACATCAATCTCCTTTGAACTGAAACTTTATTTAGCCTTATCTTTATCACCTCACCTTATTTTGGCTGATCGAAATCTTCCACCAAAATAAAAAGACAAAGTGTGATTCCATACTTAACCCCCTGCGTTTTCGTAGTCGGGTAAAAGCACGCAATTGGCTACACACTATTCCATTCGTAGACCGGTGTGTCCAATTTCGCAGCAAGAGGTCTGTGTGCAGTCTAGTCGATCATTAATCAGGGTCATATTATGAGCTCTGCATGTCTTATTAACTTGATTCGATTCATTTGATTTGCTTCTGAATGGCATTTAGAATTCGAGAAGAAAAAGTTATTAATGAATCTGTTAGATGTAAGAAGTTTACTGCTTTAAGAATGTAGTTTTTATACCACGCATACAAGTATCATTATGGGAACGGTATTATTGCATAGCTACAGAAATTTAAATTATTATGTTCTCATTAATATTTTGAGCTTATGCAGGCAAGTCAGTCAGAAAATATTTTTTTCTCTAATGAAAACGGTAGCTAGATTATACAGCTAAATGGATAGTGTATTGCGAAGCAGAAGGCAATGGCAAACCACAACTTTACATGTCCATAATTGACAGTATAAAATGTCAAATCGCTGAAATAACATTCTTACGTGGCAGACGCTGCGCCGACCGAGCCTTACCCATAAATATAACGATGGTGAAAACCTGACAAGAATACACATATATAATTAAAGTTCCATTTGGAGATTTCGAAAAACAAACTGAAATTGATTTTTTTATTGTAGAGCGTGTAACGTTGCTCTTAAATTGGTCATTGCTTAAATTGGCGTTAAAGATATAAAATCAGCGTGGTGCAGCTATTTATGTTCTCCTTTATTCGCGAAGCCGCTGTTTTAGCACGTAGAGCCTGACATTATTCAACAAAGCTGGAGGCTATTGAGTTAAACGCAAGTCGAATACAAAAGTGACACAAACAAACAATACTTCTTTTGGAGACCCGGCTTCAAAACCGATTGTGTGAAACCCAAAGCCACCACAAGTATGTTACGCGTATTACATCCGAACTATTTTCAGTGTATCAGTAGAAGACAGGACAGATAGTATTAAATTCTCTGGTGCATTAAACTGTAGGCTTACACGACAAGACGTCTATTAGTTTGAATTGTACTTGAAAATTGACACTTACTTTTTAGCCTGCATCAACTTGCGCTACGAAAAAGGCTTTAAGGCTTAGCAGAATTTTTGCTTAGTTCGTCTCCATCCTTATTAGTATTTAATACATGGTGTATAATGTCCAGCAGTGGACTACATAATATAGCCTGAAGAAGAAGAAGTATAAGTAGGGTTCTACTTAGGAAACTATAAGTATTGCTACTATAACTATTGTGCTCTTAAATAAATGTTTATGAAGATCTATCTATCGATCTTTTTACGCTTGCTTCACATCTGAGATGTTCTGAGTTCGATTGTTATTAATATTTTTTTATTTTATGTACACTTGTATTGAAGCGGTGGTAGCTCAGTGGGTAGAACCATGGACTGACAAGCGAGAGCCCCAGGTTCGATCCCGAGTGCGGGCATGTACCAATGACTTTGTTTGATTTCAAAGTTACGTACATTTGCGAATTTGTAGTCGCAATACCACACGCTAACGGTGAAGGAAAACATCGTGAGGAAACCCGCGGCTTGGTTGGCTCCGCACGTATTGACTAGTCTTTCCTGTGGGCTAGGCCGACTAAGCTGTCAGGATGGTGTAGGTGCTGGGCAAGCCTACACTATATATAAAATTATGTCCCAGGCACTACAGCGTCGGAGTGGTACCTTCACCCATCTAGTGTGAGTGAAGATACCACTGGACGCTTTATAAATCATCTCATTAAGTAGATGCCAAAGGCCAATATTATTCCACTTGTATATATTTCAGTAGCAGTACCACTCGGTAACTGTAAAGAAACACATGGTGAATATTCAAATGCCTCAACGATTGAAATCACTAAGCCACGGTTGCCTTACGCAATGATTATAACTCCTCTCTCTCCGAAATAAGTCCCTTCAGTGGGACGTACATAACACATATATTTCGAGAAATATAAAGAAATATAAAAATATATTTCAAGTTTGTAACCAAACTGTGTGGTCAAAAACGTCCATACAGCATAGCTCACATAAATTCTAGGCGTAGCAATCTTAAACTGTAAAGAGTTATATCGGAGGCAAATTAATTTACATATTAACGACGTGTAATGAGCGCGAATATAGCGCGAAAGGGTCGAAACAACTCATAATTGATATGCTACTTGGTCACTAAAGAGTAGTGTAACGAGTTTGAAGGTCTATTTTGGAGTGGCCGTAAAACGCACTACCAAGTCGGCAGTTTTATTGGTTAGCAGCACTTCATTTTCATGCAGGTAAGGCTTTATATATACTTAAGAAACAATGATACTATGCCTATTCCTGAAGGAACCAAATTTAGAAGCTGTGGCAGCATAGTGGGTAAAACAGTTGTTTCACGAACTTGACCTCCTGGGTTCAATTCTCGGCATGTGATAGAAACTCACACCGTCTTTCCGTCGAAGCTCTTTTGGCCTAGTCGAACCCAGTGAGTGGAATCAATCACTTGAGTTAAGCAACAACAGGTGCGGTCAGGTGCACGATGGGTGACCGTCCCGTGACTACCGCTAGTGGCATTTTTTCCGAGCGTTCCCGTGCTTCGCAAGACACGATAAGCGGTTTGTGCCGACTGTCATATAATAGCAGTTGTTACGCCATGTCAGAGGCCTTATGGGTCGCTTCATGACTTCTGACAGTAAGGCCCACCACTCTTTTACAATCCTCCACCAACCCGGACTTGGCCCTCGTGGTGGAGTATGGCCTAACCTTCCTGCGATGCAGGAAGAGACCCCTGCCCTAGCAGTGGGACATACAAGGGTTGATATCAAAATGATATCGACTTCTAATAACGAGAAGAAAGTTATCCTACTGAGGCGGCTTCTCAAGGGGCAACTTCCATACAAATGTTGTTAGGTTTTTATTTACAAACGTTATGCCGGATCGCAATGTAATGCGTAGCCAACGCGTTTAAGTAACACAAAGCGTGATTTGACCGTGCTTATAATTGGGACATAGAAATATAAAAGAAAAATTATAGCCTTGAGAATATATATATATATATATATATATATATACATACATAACCTCACGCTTGTATCCCAGAGGGGTAGGCAGAGACTAGGGACTGCAACTTGCCACAATCCTGAAATATCGCCTTCGCTTTATCAACGTTCATAAGTCGTCGCATGCACGCACGCCGGTTCCGGGTACTTTTTATCTTTCCCCTTTGCTAATACATCCTCGATTTATGTCCACCTAGGACGTCCCTTATCAGCCCTTCTACTCATATTCGCAATATATATTTGTTTCGTCAATCTTTCTTTCTTCATCCCCTCCACATGTCCAAACCAACGCAACATTCCTTTCTCAATTCTAGTCACTACATCTTATTTCAGTCCACAACGTTCTCCAAGCCCAAGTCCGGGCTGGTGGAGGATTGTGAGACAGTGGCGGGCCTTACTATCAGATGCTGTTTATTAGAAGTCGTTGAATTACATTTCATCTTCATCCATTCACATCTCTCTCTGCGACACGTGCCGTATTCTACGTTCAAACTTAACCGTCTACTACGTGTTTGAAAAAAAAAGTTGTCTGGTGTAAAAGGGAAAAGACTAAGCCAATTCAAACGCTAGAGAGAGACGAAAGAACCGTAGAGGCAGGTGTCACGGGACATCTGCGCGAACGCACTGACCGGCACGTGAGCCGCTATAAAAGCTTGCAGCGTGTCTAGCATGCACTTTTTACGATGTTTCTATGAGGTTTGATGTGGTTATACTGAGCTGTCTTACTCTGTCTTACCGTAAAGAGCGAGATGACTTGCAATGTATATCGCTTTTTAGAGTCAACTTATCAAGAGCGTGCTAGTTATACGGCTTTGTGAACCCTCATTTGCGGCTCATGGGGTATTTTATACCAAGTAGCTAGTCAGGGATTATTTCTTGGATTTTTTAAGTTTCATGTATTATTCAAATGGGTTGGTAATGTGACGATAAAATTAAATCCGTTAGAATTTTTGACGTGCCCATTATTTATTTGTCTTCATTTATCTACAGTAAATCGCTCTTACTAACCCTAAAGTCACTCTCGAGTGGGCTGTAAGGGTGACAATACCCTTTTTGGAAGTGCGTTAAAATGGTCACTTAAGACTCCACAGCGATCTCAGAGGTAAGATCATTTTATTAATAATACCCTTGAACTGCCTCTTCAATTATACTATTTTTATTTTTAATGCACTAACCCGTGCTAAGGAACAAATTTAAAAACCTATTTAGAGGCTAAAAATTTTTCACCCATGCCGGGATTCGCAGAGAATAGTGTAAAGAGGTTCGAAATTTCACTGATGCCGTGAGTCGCCCATTGGCTCAATTGGTAGAGCGCTGGCACGGATAGCCAGAGGTTGCGGGTTCGAATCCCGGCATGGGTGAAATTTTTAGCCTCTAAATAGGTTTTTAAATTTGCCTCTTCAATGTTAAGATGTTTGATTACCATGACCAAGGCTCGATTTCAACCTTTGGAGACCATCTTTCGTTTCTTTACAAAATATAACCAGAATCTGGGTCGTTTCCTATGTTTGTATATATGTTATGTCCTGGTCTGGTTACAATTTCACTGAGACTTGTAGTTGTATCGAACCCAGGACCTTCCGGATGTGATGAAAGTGTTTGCTGCTAACACACTACCATTTTACGTGACTAAAATTTACTGATTTGCGCATGTAATTAGACGTCACCCTACTAGTTGCTTACTTTAGAGTGTTTTGAACTAACGCAGACTGTGCTTACCTCATATTTTAGTAGGTAGGTATCCATATCTCATAATATTATAAGCCCTTGAAGTCTCAAGAAGAAGTTATTTCTTCGAGAAAGAGATAGAGAGAGAGAGAGTGAGTTAGGGTTATTGACCTGAATCCAAATTAACCTCGAATCAACTTCCAATTGGAAAAGTCCAACCAGGTTTCGCTCTGAGTCGCAGAACTTAATGATTGTGAGTAAACACGGAGCTCGCAAAACGAAGGTGCTTACGAATGTTTTAGTTCAAAAAAATATAGGTATTATAAAGGTAAACTGAGTCATTTATCTACCTTTAGAATGCTAGCCTCAACATACTATTGTTTTCAGGAGAAAAAAATTACCCCGATTCAGCGAGAAAACATCTTCGACCAAAATTCTGTTCGATAAACGGTTATCGTTTCATAATGCCAAGCCTCGGGGCGCGATTACAGCGACGGAGCTTGGACGTGGTGTAAGTATGCAGGCGGGGGCACACCAATTTCATAAAACAATTATCGCTGCCGCGCGCACCGCACGCGCCTGGGGTTGCCAGGCGTCCGGGTATAGCCGAAATTATTTGTTTTTTTACTACCATGACTAAACATTTGACATATGACAGGAAGGTCAAAATTTACTCGTCTGACATGTTCGGAGCTTCCGAGTAGGTTAAATTGTTAGTGTTATGTAAGATATCTTAAAACAAAGTCACAGACTAACTAAACCTTCGTCCTTTACTGAAACCAATTTAGACAATGAATTTAGACGGGTTGAATTCTCATACATCTTAACTAAACTTATTTGGCATTCGGTTGTTATCGTCTACTATTTATACTTACACTGTGCGACGTGTAGGTACCTGCTGAATCGTCGGGGAGGATTTATGTGTGAGGTTTAAAGTAAATGGACAGTTCATTTATGTATGTGTCAATGTGTCCTCCCGACAGCTAAAGATGAAGAATATTTTATAAATCATTCGAAGCTTTATAAAAATTGGACAAAACACAACAATGTGTGTTTTGTCCAATTTGAAACACAACAGTATTTAAAAACCTATTTAGAGGCTAAAAATTTCACCCATGCCGGGATTCGAACCCGCAACCTCTGGCTATCCGTGCCAGTATTACAGTATTATTAGTATCAGTAGTATCAGTATTACAGTACAACAGTATTATTAGTCATAGAAAATTTATTTTGATGAATTAAATGGTGTAATAAGAACGACGTTACTTACATTATGCAAATTTGTGAACGAACTCTCGAACGGCGAAGGAAAAAATAGTGAAAATATATATTTTAAAAAAATAATTAAAAACATTAATTTAAATGAATGGTTGCAAAGATTCTTGTGGTTATATTATTCTAATAGAAAACCATAACAAAAACGTAATCTTATGTGACTACTACCATAACTAGACTATCTAGTAGCCTGTATTTATGATGAGTAGGCCCATGCTTCTTGTAAAAGGCGGAAGACAGTGGGTGGTGATGTCATGTTTATCAAATAATATTGAATCTAGTAGAAGCTACATGTGAAGCAAAATATACTTATCTCTAACATGCGGCATGCAATTTATGTGTGTCTGTGTATGTGTGTCTATCTGTCATTTATAATTAATCCCGTATTAGATAAAGGTCTGTTGCATGCAGTGAGACTTAACTAGTTGTGTCATCTTCCATTGATACTCCAAATATTAGAAAAGATTAGAATATTTTATACCTGTCGGTTTCTACCAGTTAGTTAAAAGCTACTGAAGTGAATAATCACATAAATAAAGCCCTAGACAAATCTGTAGATTGCAGAGGCATCGCATAAATTACTTGCCAAGGTAGAGAAACCTTTGGCAGCATGCGTTACAGCTATTCTTTGCCCTCCTCGCTGATGCTCCAGAGTTTGATCTGGTTGTGGATGGAATTAGAAGCTAGGTCAGTGTATGTTAGAGAATACTAGAAATAGTTTAATAGCTACTTACTTCGTTTAAGTTATATCATTTAATCGCTTTAATTTTAATTCTACCATATTTATGTTAAATCATCATCATCTTATACTCGTCCACAGCTGGACATAGCCGTCCCCTAATGAGCGCCATTGCTGAATAAATAATATAAATTTTAAAAACTGTTTTACGGGTCTTTACACTAATGCTGTAGTTATGATTATGATGTGGTCATACAACATTGTCGTTTTATAGCAGTGGAAAGCATCGGCACCATGTAAACATTTTTTTAGTATTTTTATTTAGTTGCCAAGCTTTTTATGGCGCTTGGTCCGGTTTGTATATTCTAGAACCTGGCAACCCTACACGCGTCGCCAGTTTTCATTTTACATCGATAGAGTACTATCGTTGAAGTCAATCGAACAAATCCTCTTCTTTTTGAAACTTCGGCAATACGGCAATAGTTAGATATGTAAGCCTTTTTATGTATTTTTTTTCTAGTGTGTACAATAAAGAGTTCTTATCTAGGTAATCTCATCTAATCTAACTATACTAACAAAAGTTATAGTAAAATATTTAATAAAAATAACCATGTAGTGTTGAAGGTGTCTTCAACACTACAGGAACGAAATTAAATATCATCTACCTACTTAGTAGTCTCAGATAACTTTACTTCGTGGCAGATTCACTTTTAAAGCAAATAAACAAATCAATGATTGGCATTTACACAAAAAATAAACCTTAAGTTTGCAAGAGCTAGCCATCCATATTTAAACGTACAATTATGCATAAACCAAAGGTTTCCATCATACTACTTATTATCTCACAGTAGTTTAATTTTTGAACAATACAAACATAAATAACCCTTTGTCATACGTACCACGTGCAATAAAAACTACTACTCACCTAGATTCAAGTGCACTCGTGCTGACCATCATTAAGCTGTTAAATCTTCAGATGAAAAAACAATGAGACTATGTATAACGCATTTTCACTCGAATTCTTAATGTTTAGCAGTGTCTGAGATTCAAGGGTGCTTGTGTTGTAAAACTCGAAAGATATATATTATTATTTTACCTCGTGCGAATGAAATCGACGGGTATCGATAATCGGGCCCTTCTCGATTCTCATGCGTTTATTCGGCAGCCTAGTCTGAAATTATCGACATTGGCACAAAACGTTCGACGGACACTGGGCGTGGGCAACGGTTCCTCGAAAGTGTACACTTGAAATTTTATAGCGGTAGCCAGGGACACCCTATCATGATGGTTATTACCTCTTTGACTGTCTCGAGTCAATGCTCCCGGCTCTGAACGATTGTATGGGATGTTGTTATAAAACGCAGTAACTTCTCAAATGGAAATTAAAATGTGCCGTCGACTTAATTGAGTCCAGGCGAATTACTGTTTCATGGAATATTAAAAAATACTCTCAAAGTGGATATTAAAGTATCCGAAACATTGTGCGGTCGTTATTTACTCTGATATTAATATCAACATCCAGAAATCTCGAGGACGAAATGTATGCTGTCACTTAAGCTTCCTTATTTTCATTCCATGATTCTCGTGAACACCGTTCCGCCGTCCGCTGACCGGCATTAACGTCTATCAAAACTAAATCCGAACGTTATCGCCGAATATTGAAATTATCGGTCAACAATATCCTACAGAGCGCTTCGGAAACCGTTTCGGCGGCAAAAACAATGGTGAAAAAATGTAATCTTAACACCTTAGGAGAGGCGTCGTCGCCTTGTTAAAATGCTATTAATAAAAATTCCCCAATGATTCCAATAAACGTTTTAACACCTTTTCTCTAAAGGTTATCATTAGGCTTATTATTGCGAGCTCAACTCGTCCTTTTTGGTTCGATTCCTTTTAATTGAGCCGAAAACGAGTTCGGTTTTGTATAAATATGGATGGGAGGAATCATTACTGCCCGATTTTTACCGTTATTTGTGGATTGCTGGTAGTTTGGTAACGTAGGGCATTACAAAGTATCGAAGGGCAGTCTTTTGATTGCATTGTAATCTTTTCGCGGCGCGCGACGGCGTGTCAGTTAAACAATCTTGTAGTTAATTATTAAACTTAAAATCTTTTTTTTGTGTCGTTACTTACCCGCCTACCGAGACTTCGATTTGCTAAGTGGGCTTAAAATAAGCTCACGGAACGTTATTATAATTATAATGCTCGTAAAAATAATGCAGTGTTGCGAAAATGATCTTAAACTAATATTTATTGCTGGGAAATTTAAATGGGAAGTGGCAAAGCCTGGTATCTGCCTGTTTATCTCTCCGGGACACAGTCGTGAGTTTATGATAAACGCTAGTTTAGAACGCTCATGGGTACTTTTATAGATTTTTTATCGCTACCTCTTGCCTGGAGCGAACTTTC
This sequence comes from Yponomeuta sedellus, assembly GCA_934045075.1. Classification (NCBI taxonomy): domain Eukaryota; kingdom Metazoa; phylum Arthropoda; class Insecta; order Lepidoptera; family Yponomeutidae; genus Yponomeuta; species Yponomeuta sedellus. The sequence continues at coordinate 17,034,072 of OW203722.1, read as the reverse complement.
AAGGGAAGTAAAGTCTACGGTCGTACAAAAGTCACATTGAGGCTATCCTCAGGGACACATAGGGTCATTATACGCATCAAAATCGTTCGTAGGTACTAATTGATTTTTTATTCCATTCTAATTAGACTTTTCGTAGGGAAAATCTACCAAAGTTCGAAGTTACGGAATAGGGGTAGATAGATCATTCTGGCCATGGGAACTTCATATCTCTCAGCATTAAAGATTATATGGATTTCTCGTACCTATAAATTAAATAGATATATTTGTTACAAAGTGTGTTACAAAATGCGTTGTCATTTTCACACATCTGCCTATCAGTTATTTTCATACAACTCCTGACATAGTAATAAAAATACAGGGTGGTTTTTTCAACTTAATCTGTTCGATTCCTAGATGAGGCAGGCAGTTACGACACAAAGCTGAATTTAGTATTAGTTCGTTTTAAAAGGAAAATAATATTAAAAAAACCATCTACAAAATTTTACGTATTTTCTCTTCGTTTCATATAATATTATATTCAAAACAGATTCCAACTATTAGGTACACACTATAATTATAAGTAACTGTGGTTTAAGTACTAAGTTGTGGTCTAAAACATGCACACACAACATAGCCACATGTAATTTTGAGTTTCTCAATAAGTACAAAATTAAACGGATATGTAAGCACTTTGGATAAAATCACACAACTTAATAAATTAAAGATTTTGGCTGAGCATCGCCTAAACTTGGCATTGTGCGCTTTGAAGATATCGACTTCCGAATTAACGGCCACTATTTCATTGTAAAATATAGTAGTAGGACAAGTCTATTGAAAGTTTTCCTTCTTAGAGCGCTTAAATATTAACTGCCGTAGAAAAATCACAAAAATACTGTTAACACCAAATTGACAGTGTAATATTACCTCAAATAGTGGAAGATATTTTTCTACAAATACGCCTTATACAAATAATGCTATGCACGTTACAAATTGCGTAGTCTACTGTGAAATATGCTCGATGTCAATTTAAATACCCATTTAGCCGATCCGCTTACGGAGATAAACCTACAGAAGAATCACCACATGTGAGCAGTAATATTTTAATATATTTTATTGCTACCAATACGAGTTCCCACTTATGGACTTCAAAAAAATCTTGCCTTGATTCCAGGGCCCCATTCCATAACACTAATATTCATAGAAATAGTACAGACGTAACTTTATTTATAACTGAACAACCTCGGTGACGCAGCGGTTTGGCACGCTGCTGTAAAACCGAAGGTCTCGTGTTCGATCCCCGGCCGGGTCAAACTAGGAAACGAACTTTTCTAGTTTGTCTCGGGTCTTGGATGTTGTCTATGTATTTATTGTATTAAATCTATCGTCCAGTTAGCACCTATTACATAAGTCATTTAGTTGTACTGAGTGTAGGGCTAACGAGATCTGTGTAATATATCCATGAATATTTATATATATTTTTTATTTTCATTTCATTTAAAAACCTATTTAGAGGCTAAAAATTTCACCCATGCCGGGATTCGAACCCGCAACCTCTGGCTATCCGTACCAGCGCTCTACCAATTGAGCCAATGGGCGACTCACGGCATCAGTGAAATTTCGAACCTCTTTACAATATTCTCTGTATTATGTTTTTAAATTTGTTCCTTAGCACGGGTTAGTGCATTAAAAATAAAAATAGTGTAATTCATTTCATTTGTTAAGGAAAACTAGTGATTAAAGAAATATATAACATTACAAAATCGAGATAAAAATCAGACAGTCATTAAAAGTTTCCAGTGATAACTATACAGAACAATCTTACACAATAACCAAATCGATCAATTTACAATTTATGTATGTTTATAATTTTATTGCTATATGTTTTATATGTAATGGTTTAATATTATTATTAATACTTTATTCCACCATAAAATTGTACAATACGGCGAACTTAATGCCATAAGCGTTTTCTACCAGTTAACCGCAGGAGTTTAAGTAAGTATATTATTTTTAAGTATAAGTATGTTTATCAATATTCATATTTGCACCAACAACCCGTCTCACTTTTCCTTTAGCAACTCTCCTTCGTAGGTTGTCTAGAAGAAATTACTCTGAGCAATAAGGTCGCCAATTGTAATGTATCTTTGTAATTATTTTATGTTTATTTTTTCCCGGCGTACAATAGAGAATATTCTAATCTAATCGTATCTTACAGACGAAATTAGTAAAAGTTTATTGACCAATGATATTAGAAGAATCTACAAAAAAGAATAGTCAAATAAAATTACTTAATATATACACATTTTCATCTATAGCTGAGCTAGGCATGAACCCTGTATTACGGCATTCAGCGCCAATTCCCTCCAAAACATGACAATTTAAAATATTGTAAACAATATAATTAACAAAGTAATCATTTAGAATAATTTCTACACAAATTCCATTTACATTACATAGCAGATTAACACACAGATTTATAAGTAGGAAGACTAATTGCTCTAACCGGCTACGCAATGTACATCGATTTGTCATTATAGGTAAACTATGAATTGTAATTTTATGAAATGCATGGTGATACTGATTACCTGGCTTCTTTGCAGTAGCAACAGTTTACTGGTAACACAAACCACAAGAGTCGTCGCCCTCGATGAGCTTTGTACGCGCCTTTGAGCACGTTTAGTGACATTTTTGAAAAGCGATGAAAATGCGCTGGATATTATCATTCTTTTGGTTTCCATTTTTTTCGCTCGTAGCCCCGGCTGCCTGAATGATACTAAACGATCACGAAAGTTAAGCAACATAGGTCGCGTTCAGTGCATGGGTGGTTGACAGTCTATGACTAACGTTAGTGGCATTTTTCCGAGCGGTTCCGTGCTTCGCAAAGCACGTTATGCAGTTGGTGCCGTCTGCCGTCGATAAATGGCATTTGTTAAGCCAAGTCAGAGGCCCTAGGGTGGCTTGAAAACTTCTCACAGTAAGACCAGCCGCTAGTCTTGCAAGCCTCCACCAATCCGGGCATGGCCCCCGTGGTGGAGTATGGCCTGCACCTTCCTCAGGGGAGAGACCCGTGCCCCTCGGTGGGGACTTAAAGGGTTGATGATGATGGGTCTTATGATTGCCTCCTTGGTCTAGCCGTTAAGGCGCTTGGGTACCAAGACAGAGGTCGTGAGTTCGATTCCCACTGGGGCCGCTGTTCTTTAGTACAGGTGGCCTCAGTCTGGGTGTGTTTTCATGTTTGTGATGTCTCGCCTGGTTACCATAATACAGGGTATCCTAGTTTGGGGCCAGGTCAAGTGATTATGTTGTGTGGAAGTTATTATTATTATATCCTTTCAGGTTGTAAGTATATAATTTTTGCTTTGCTCCAGCAAAGACTTGTCAACTTATCACGAACATTAAAGTCATCGCGCAATAAAGCTCCACTTAGAATATTGAGCATCTTGTACGATGGAACTGTAGAAGTCTGCGTGCACATAAATTTTCGAGGCGCAACAAAGACTTCTTTATCACGGAATCGTTTTTGAAGCGGCTTTGTCAGTGGTACTTAAAGTTAGTTTGGAGTATTGGAGGAATTCAATTCTATTCTTCCTCTTTTAATTAGGTACCTCACCGCTACGGTGACTGGTCGCCAGATCTGCATATGCCTATCTTCGCTGTGCCGAGTGAAAATGTTCTTCGATGCTGACCGATCCTGTCCATCGAGTCGCCCAGTCGAATTCCATAATGAACGTCCTGTTTCAGTGCTTAGGTTGCACGTAACATCCACCATAATACTAAATCCTTAGTAGAACATTGGAGAGTAATCTTTAGTTCTTGGTGAAGAATAGATACTTAGACTCGGGTTAGACACTCTGATATCTAGCTGACAGCGTACGAGAGAAACACGTCCATTGGATACAACGTTTATTGCAAAGAGGGCGAGATTAATCTACCGCACAATAATTCTTATTTTGTCCGTTGCCTATTACCCTATATCACACTAGGTAGTATTTCGCTTGAATTTTTAATATCTATACAAATGCATGATCCAAAAATAATATTTGCGCACCCTGGCAGGTAGAGAACGACTGCATCATAATTTCAAGTTGCCACCTACGCAAAGTGTTATTACCATGGCTTGGCAAGTACATATTCTTGTTCTGACTACTCTTAGTCTAAGGACCGGTTTCTGAATTGAGAATTTTACTAATTAAATACATGAGTAACGTTCTGTCACGCTCTTTTCTGAGAAATTCGAAGAGACAGCACTACAGGTTACTATTTACTTAGCAAAATTCTCAATTCAGAAATTGACCCTAAGTAGATAACATGTTAGATCGGATAAAATATAACTGGTAGATTCCTCAATTTTGATTAATTTTAGGGTTTGCATGTTAGACCACGGTTGAATTTTAAATCACTTAACTAGGTAAAATAATCACAATACACAATGTTTATTACATTCATTGTTAACATAAACTTTAATTGACTCCAATGGACTTCGTAATGGTGCACCTACACCAGTTGCTTTTTGTAGAGCCACGTTCAAGGTAGTAAGAAAGTTACCTATTTAATTTTGTCATGTTGCACCAGAAAATACAGCTGTAGTGTCAGGTTTGACATGAGAACGTTGATAATTTGGTCATCTGTCAACTACACGAGGGCACTTGAACTTGGAGTCGGCTTCTCTAATGACCAGGCTTTTACCTGCGCAGTTCTAAATGTTTTTATTATATAATGACGTCAGCAGTCCTTTCCCACGGTGACAGTGGTGAGCGTAATTTTAGTAAATCACGATCGAGTCGTTTGTCAACCACCCCTTCACAGTGTGCTAATGACAGGTCAGAGAGCGATAACGGACGTTCCTGCAGTTACTACAAACAATTTTTTGTAAAACAATACGGTGGTTGCGGTCGACGAGGGCAGTCACAGAGTGGTGACCGAGAAATGGCTGGCGTTCGGTGGGTAGGCCCCTACCCGATGGGTTGATGACATTAAAAGGCGGCAGACAAAAAATGGACGTGATTAGCAGGGAACTGCAGTGATCTTACATGATCACGAAGGTTAAGCAACATAGGGCGCGTTCAGTGCACGGATGGGTGAACGTCTGTGATTAACGCTAGTGGCGTTTTTCCGAGCACTTCGGTGCTTCGCAAGGTACGTTAAGCTGTTGGTGCCCGCTGCCGTCCATAGATGGCAGTCGTTAAGCCAAGTCAGAGGCCTTAGGGCGGCTTGAAATGTTCTGACAGTAAGACCGGCTACTAGTTTTGCAAGCCTCCACCAATCCGGACTTCGCCCCCGGGGTGGAGTATGGCCTAAACCTTCCTTAGGGAAGAGACGGGTACCCCTCGGTGGGGACATAAAGGGTTGATGATGATGGCGAAACCGGCGTAATCGTGAAGTGGCCTATGCCCAACAGTGGGCGTCTTCTCATGGGCTGGTCAGATAGTGAGAACGATTTGGTAGTGCATCAGTAAAATACTTGCCTCATCATAACAAAGAAACGTGGTTTCGATTTCGGCTTTTAGGTACCAATGACCTTGTTTTCTGAGTTCCGTTTAGTTATGATTTGTAGAAGCTATTTGAAATAAGTATATTAATTAGTAACTCACTAACTAAGGGAAAGTTTAACACACTTCAAACCACGTTTGTTTGGTATCGGTTTGTACTGTAATTGTACCGATTCCCTTACAAACGTGGTTTGGTGTCAATTTACAAACGACACGCTGGGTGGGAATGAATGTTTGACTGAAGAAGTTTAATCGTGCATTAAATTGAGAGTACATGATTAAAAAAGTCTTCTTATAAAATGTTCTTAAAAAGATGTACCTAAATATTTTTTTTACTTTAAACAGGATCAAACCTCCATGCAGCTATCCAGCACGTCGTTTAAAAATTAAAACCAAATAACGTTTGTATAGAAATTACTTCGTGAGACGCTACAGTAGATGAATAGATTGTAATTGTACTGGAAACTGGGCGCAACAGTAATACGTAGATGCCTTACGGAAGTTGGTGCGACTCATTTGAACTCTCACCGCCAACCTGTCGATTCAAATGTAATATGAGTGTGTGGGAATACCGCGTGGTTGACACTTCCAACCCACAGACCTTAATTGTGGGTATTATCTACAAATATGCTTGCAGATACAGGGGTGACAGCAATCACAGTGTGAACAATGACACTTCCGCGAAATGTGTGGTGTGACAGGATGATATGGTTATTTAACAACAAAGTATGGCTCATAGGTTAAGTTTGAAATCGATCAAAAAACTTTTAACATGTAAATTAAACAAACCACCTGGGAATTTCACTGTTGACTGATATTTGAAAATCAAACTACGTTTGTATGGGATTTGCTTAGTGAGAAGGTTACGAAACCTTCTATACAATGGGAAGTGACACCAGTTTTCTATTGAGTAAGATTTCCCACAAATATACACAAAACATAATGTGTCTGTGTGTGCGTGTAAGACGATAGCGCCTCACGAAGTAATTTTTATACAAACGTTCTTCTTTTTGTTCTTCTTCAGGCTATATTATGCAGTCCAATACTGGACATAGCCCTACCCTAATGAGTGCCATAGCGCCCTGTCTTCAGCTTGCCGCATCCAGCATCTGCCCGCAGTTTTTCGCAGATCGTCATCCCACCATACAAACGTTATTTGGTTTTAATTATTAAACGACATGCTGGATTGCGGCATGGAAGGTTGACCCTGTTTAAAATAAAAATAAATCATTTACATCTTTAGAACATTTTATGAAAAGGCTTTTTTATTCATGTACTCTCAATTTAATGCACGATCAAACCTCTTCAATCAAAGTTTCATTGCTACCCAGCGTGTCGTTTGTAAATTATAACCAAACCTAAATTATATATAAAGTAAATTTAATTAATAAAGTAAATTATATATAAAGGTTTGTATGGGATTCGCTTAGTGAGGCGCCTTCGTAACCTTCTATACAATAGGAAATGACAGTAGTTTTCTAGTGTGTGGAAGATTTCCTACAAATATTCACGTATGCGTAATATATGTGTATGTGTGACTGGCTACAACTGCAACTATTTTCGTTTGTTTTCTAATGAGCGTGTATCTGTTATATTTTATCAATCACACTAGACATACAACTTTGACGCAGCCAACATTGTAGATTCAAACTGTTTATTTTAGTAACGGTCATTCAGAACAAAGTATTCACGGAGGTCCAAGGCTCTACACCACCGCTGCTGTCCGCAATTTGCCTTTGTAACTGCCGCGGGATCGACATAATCGCCCTTATCTTATCAGCCATAGAAAGGATAAGATCAGCGGCGACGACTCCATCATTGTCCCGCCCATTAACGGACGTTTAAATACCAATTAACACGCACTTATTCATCTGTCGATGGTTGAGAGGGGACTGACGACCGCGACAGTAGTGCCGCGCACTGAGAAATTGCGTGCTCGATTGGTGTTCTTGGGTGTCTTTAAAACTAGAGTCTAACGGCATTTAATAGGTAAGAACGTAACATCTGAGAACCAATTTTCGTTTATCATCAGGCGTGACTGAGGTCAAGTGTCTACCCGTCTTAATAAAAATATATATAATGTTAATGTAACAACACCCGTAATTAAATCCGGACTAAAAGTCTACAATGTTAATGTATTTCATAAAGCTAACTCGAAATTCGGCGTCTAATTCCAGTTAAATTAACTTTTGACATTTTTCTGGTTGTGCAATAAAGTGATCTCTGTCTATCTAACTTACAACATTTTGGGCCCATGCCGTCATAATTCATTGAAACCTATCGCAGGATTTCCTCTTATAAACTAGCTCCATGAACTTAAACTGTCTTGGGAGTGTTAGTGGTGGAACTTAAATAAGATTGCAAACTTCTAACTATGGAGGACAACATCGCAAGGAAACCTGAGCTCAGGTTATCTGCTGTGTTAAACTCACCGATTGAAATTGCCAATTTGTGGTGGGCACGCGTAGTATTAAAGCTCATACTCTCTCTTTTTGAGAGAAGGCGTTTGGTTAGGTTTTGTTAGAACCTCTAACATCAATGAGGTTCCTCATTAAAGTTGCATACAGATGCAGTCTATTTTGTACTTAGAAAAATTGGGTTCAGCTAATAAGAAGGATATTCTGGATTAGGTACCCGGAATAGAGGAGTACGTAGTTTTTAAAACTATCCTATATACGCTTTCTTGCACCTTTGAATGATTGACGACGATAATACAATTGCGAATAGACTCATTAAATGTAAAACTATGACGTCTTCTGCCACTTAACATTTTATAATAACGATTTTAATCTCTTGCACCATCTGTGGTTGACTGGTAGAAAATGCTTATAGCATTAAGTCCGCCACATTGCCATTGTATTTTTTTTACTTATGTGCAATAAACGTATTAATAATAATAATTTTAGAAAATATTTCAAAGACCTACCGTCAGTCAACAAGAAGTAATACCCAAAGATATCCTATTAATAAAACTTTGACTGAGACTAATATCGTTAGTTTCAACGCGACCGCGGCGACGCCAATGGTCACGGAACTTATAAAAACAAACAAAACTCCTGTGGAACTAATGAGTGTGTTATTTTACGAGGGAAGCTCCATGTAGGCGGTCCACAACCCTTCCGTGCCTTAATTAATATGCTGCTCATGATATACACGCTCAGGGGAGACAAGACCCTGGCGCCTTAGAAAAAATCTCACAAAGGGTGAGTTTTATGATATCACGTAGGTACAATAGTACAGCCACGAGCACTAACATGTATGCACTTCCGTAGCTTTTCAACGTCAAAATAGTAAATTTCTCATAATATTGTATGGAATCAGGCGTTACTTTTACGGAAATTCATACATTAAAATGTGAAAATTAGTTTGCTAAATTCCGCCAAAAACCCCACACAAACGGTTAATGCACCGCCCTCCTACTCACTTTTTCAAGCAGAAGCAAGCCACGAACACACCATCACCGACACCAATACTTGTGTGAGAAAATGAGCGACGCGTTTCTCCTCTAACACGAGGAAATTTCTTATACATGAGACTAGAAGAGCATAATGTGACAAGGTTCAAAAGTGTTTACATGTTAGTCCACGCGACTGTACAACAGCTATCATGCAGCTTTCGAAATGAAAGTTTTCTTTGGACTGTCTTTTATCTTGTTGTTATTTAAAGCACAAAACACCGGCTATCGCTATGTTTACTTTACAGAGTAATATCCCGCTATACGCGACTTTGGGTTATACGGTTTCGGTACTACGTGGATTTAATATTTCGCGTAGTATTGCCGTGCTTGGTGCATGTCCGACTGGAAGGTCCGATTGCAACCCTGTATGTCCCCACTGCTGGGGCACGGGTCTCTTCCTCCATTGCAGGAAGGTTAGGCCATACTCCACCACGGGGGCCAAGTCCGGGTTGGTGGAGGTTTGTAAGACAGTGGCGGGCCTTACTGGCAGAAGTTATCAAATCGCCCATAAGGCCTCTGACATGGCTTAACGACTGCCATTACATGACAGCCGGCACCCACGGCTTAATGTGCCTTGCGAAGCACGGAAGCGCTCGGAAAAATGCCACTAGCGGTAGTAACGGGACGGTCACCCATCCAGCACCTGACCGCGCCTGTTGTTGCTTAACTCTAGTGATTGATTCCACTCACTCGGTTCGACCAGGCCACGAGCGGTTCACCAGGCCACGAGCGCTTCTGGAAGGTCCGGGGAGGGCTATGTCCAGCAGTGGACTAATATAGCCTGTAAAAGAAGAAGAAGAAGTCAGTTCCATATTCCTTGAGTCAGTCAGTCTTCTTCTTCTTCCTATGCCTCTCCACTAATGGAGGTTGGCCGTCAGCTCTGCTATACTTCTTTGTTTCTTGCCAAGTGAAACAAATGTTCGATACAGTCAGTCAGTATCCGTGGCATTTATTTCCAAGAACGAAAACAAGGCTCGACCCAAAAAATTACATTTTTTTTTTCGAAATCTAGTTTAATTATGATCAGCTGAAATCGTGTTCGTTGGTGGAAGATTAATTAAGTTTGTATATTTGTTCATATTTCTTTTTATCAATCTCCGATGTACGCGAATTTCGGTTCGCGTACTAGCGGAACGCATCCCTCGCATCCTACAGTAACATGCTTAGGGATGTGTGTTACTTTTATCGCTCTCTATACGGTAATAAGACAAGCTTGTGCTTTAGTATTAAATTACCTCTGAATCGGAAACTAAACCTTATTGAAACACATGAAAGTTCTCAATTGGGACGAGCTGTTTTTGGGTTCTGTAAACGTCACTGGAACGATTGATTGCTCTGAGTAGTTACCTAATAAAATGCTAATTGAAACCGTGAAATCGTCTGTTAACCTTCCAGGGTGACATTCTCACTCAGCGCGGTGTAATCGGTTTTGGGAATTGTGTGAAGTTGTCCCAGTATTCATTGACTGTCGCAAAGGTTTATAGCTGTACTACAATAGCCTTGACATTAAATTTTACATCAGTTTATCACAACGATTTTCACAAAGCGTAAAGTATTATCATTATCACGTATCACGTAAATATAGGTAGTATCAATACGAGAAAATATAACAAAACATAAACGGCCATGGTGATTTGCAATGGTAAGACATCTATTATATTTTTGCAATTAAGGGTGCAAAGTGCATAGGCATTAAACGGTGGTGGACTGATGCTTACGATAATGTCGATGACAAAAGATTAATTGCGCAGTTTTATTACATTCAAAAATACTAAATAATTTTTCAAATTCTTAGCCTCTAAATAGGTTTTTAAATTTTTAAAATCAAAATTATTGTACTGTGTATTTTTGTTACATTTTAATGTCATATGCTCTATTGTAGATTAAACAATATTCTTCGTTTCATCTTTTTTTACCTGTTCTCCAAAGCAAAACTTCGTTTACAGCAACAACAGAATTTATAGTTGTTTCTGCAGCAACTATAAACTATGTTGTATGTCCTACAAATATAAATGTGTGGAGTGAGCTCAAAACCCGTGCTCTTAATGACATTTACTGACAATGACATCGACCACTCACCGGCGAATGGACGAGATAATACGGCTCTCCTTCGGATCCTTCGTGAGCGCCATTAATAAAATAACATTATTCGATATGTATTCTCGGCCCTAAACATTGTCGATCCGCTGTGGACACACGCGTTAATTATAATCAGCAGTAGACAGACTAATTATATGGTCAAATGAATGACCAAACAACATTCATCGATTTCAAACTCTCGAGCATTTCGTCATGAAATAAATTGTTGTATTTGGCTACAAATTATCGCAAATTTAAGCTGTCTATCTTCAAGCAAGCATAGTGCCCGAAGTAAGTCGAAACAGAGATTCCGTATGAATCATCTTTGGTATTGTGGTTCACTGAAACAATTGAGCCTTATGGCAATGATTAACTTTTATAGTGCACTTAACAGTTACGATTACTGGCTGACATAAAACCTGGCTGAGAGCGTGTCGAACAAGAGCGCTCCACTTCGCATCCACATTTTTTTTTCTTGATTCGATATTCCCAAAATGCAAGTTCTTAGTTTCAAAACCACACTGATTAGATCTAGCTTTTAGGCACCCAATATGTCCGGCGGTGTTGAACAATGTCAATAAAAGCGTGTCAATCTATCAATCAGCCCGTATTCTATATAACCATGCTAACACTGCCTGTCTGTCTTTCACAAAATGTATTATTATGGCGGGTTGTCCAACAAATAACAACAACTATAGAAAACAGACCCTTAAATAAACGTATCTCTTATTTTGCTATTATTCTATCATTAAACAAACTGAAATTTTGACACTTGTTTGTAAACAAGTGTCAAATTTTCTGTGACTATGTAAGAGTATCTATCGTACAACAAAAAAATTAGAACTGGCTAAGTGTGAGCCAGGCTCTGGCTAAGGAAAAGAGAAAAACGAAATGTTTGTCAATCGTCATCATCAACCCACTGATGCGAAGCACTGCTGGGTATAGGCCTTTTCCTCCAAATGCCCCCCCCCCCCCCTCTCTCATAGTCCCATGCCATCTACATCCATCCTATAGCTGTAGGATTATCGCGAAAGTCAGCTGACTGAGGCGATAATCTAACGTCACATTATAATATACATTATGATACGTTATGATTAAGATACTGCGACCGGTTTTTGTTTATTATAAGTATCGATCAGTCACACTTCATATCAAGCCAATTTGCTTTTTCCGTATGCCCGTCCTTATGTGCGACGGGACAGACCTTTTGTATCTTTTCACTTTTGATAAACTCGAGGAAGCGAAGCACCCCCTGCAGGCTCTATTTGATTGCGTTGATGGCGATACTTGTTACGAATTAGATGACGTCATAAATTAGGGTAGGGCCGATTAAAACATGTGTGGAGATACCACCGTATCGAGCGCTGTTCTCCGATTGTAAACGTGGAAACGGTATCTCATTCCATCAAGCAATAAATCGCTCACAGGGCAATGCATGTTACTGGAATTTAGCATGCCTGATAGATACCTTACAATCGTAATATATCTTTTTTGAAACAAAATATACAAAATAATTGCTAGAACTATTATCATAATCACAATGGAAAATAAAATAATTAATAGATTAAATAAAAATAATAATAAAATTATTTCGGAAAAAAACAATAAATCTTTTAAAAAAAACAATTTATCAATCAGCCCAAACTTATCCACTGCGAGACATAGGGTAAGAATAGTTATCAAAGATTATTGAGTCAAAACTGACTGAAACTGAAAAACTGCCGGCAGATGCTGGATGCGGCAAGCTATGGCGCTCATTAGGGGAGAGCTATGTCCAGCAGGGGACTAAGTATTATAGGCTGAAGAAGAAGAAGATTGAGTCAAATAGTAGGTAATTCCTTTAGAGAAACTAATAATTATAATATTGTCTAATAGTTGTATTATATAATTGTTTCTTAAACACTCCAAAAACGCTGTCTAATATAGACTGTGGTGGAGACTTTACAAGTAAAACACGAAACCATAGAGTGAATAAGTTCCTCAATGTAGTGCTTTAGTTGAATCGCATTTTTCTAAATAAGACCGTTAATCTTTAAGCAAATAGAGCTAAATACTTACAGTTTTATACGGCTTTACCCATCTACTATTACCATGAAATGACCGTTTGCCAAACTCCCTACAGCGATTCTCTATTATATTCTTATGGACTTTCGACAGTTATTTTGGTAATGTGCTTAGTAGTAGAAAGGTTTAGGTCGAGATTTTTTCCTATACGTGCTTGTTCAAAACCTGGTGCTTGTACTATTAGCTGTACATCATTTTAGTTTTTGTTGTGCTGTGCCAGTACTTTTTACGTATTAACGGCTAGGCTCGAGATTACTTAGAGCTTCAAGTCATCTTTAAACCGAAGGATTTGACTTTGCGTTTTGCTCTTGGCAATATCAAAGGGTCCATTGTAATGTCTACACTAGCTAAGTAATGCTTCCATAAAGAGGCACTCCATATCAGTAGTACGACGCGAGACTTGAAAGTTAGAAAAACAATTCATATTCTACCATTACGTTTATATTAAGACGAGTTTAATTTTACAGAGCGCGAGTCCATAGATCTCCATCCTCCTCTGAAAGTAAGTTACTTAAAAGTAAAGGTGACGCCTTCCTCTTCCGTGCCAGAATAGCGCTTCATTGAGCCTGCATTCACCGCTTGTCCCCCGCAAGTGTAGCGAACACTGGCAGCAATGACGCGGTGTCATTCAGCGAGCCGAGCGTTGCGTTAACGAGCTCTGGATGCAAATGCTTGGCCCCGCGCTAACAATGTCCTCGTAGGACTGCAGATGGACGTCCTGACGTGCTACTGCGAATCTGGAATTCAACAAGTGGTGATGTTCAATGAAGAATTGCGACTTATAATTAAACTTGGTTTGCTTGATCAACATTTACTGTCACTGCATACATGATCGCTGATTTCAGGCTCAGTTTACCGGGTTTGTCAGAATATCTAATTTGTTAAAAAAATACACCTACGTCTAAGAGGTATACGAGTGAGCGATGATGTCGGAGCGGTAGAGTACCAACTTCTAAATAGGGAGGTCGTGCGTTCGAATCCCAGCATATATCAATGACTTCGTTGTTTAAGTTATGTCCATTTGTGAAATTATAGTAGAAATACCACTAGCTAAAGGTGAAGGAAAACGCTAGTGCCTAAGGTGTAAACGTACCTCAGCGCTTGCTACGAACAATGGTCCAACTATTAGGCTAAGTGCGGAAATCTCTGGTCTAACTAAACTAAACTGAGGGGGACTACGATTTCGAATGGGGAACTATCACAAATATGAAATTTTTTTCTGTTACGAGACTATCTTTCTCAAAAAATGTTACAGTATTTTTTCAATTAACCAAATGGAACCAATTCTGAGAAGCGATGATCTCGCCTCTGATCTGTAAGAATAAAAATGAAAGAACATAGTTACGAGTAAATGAACACAATATCGACTTTAGAGTTCAAATGAAATTGTTCTTATATTTTTGAAAAGTGGACAAATGGCATTAAAAAGAACAATAACTACGAGTATAATACACATTAACAGCAAAGGCAGGTTCCACACATCGAAAAAGACCGTAGCAAGTCCGCAGATCCGAGCAATTTGTAGCCGTAGATAGGAAAATTTAAATTTGATCGCAGCGTACGCAAATCCTTGCAAATTGTTCGCACGGCCCGCGAAGACAGGGCATCAACTTAACAAGGGCCTCGGCGGCCGTACAAATGTCGGGCCATGTAAATGTTAAACTGTACGCGTGAGAATCTCACTACTAATGGGGGAATAGGTCGAGAATGAAAAATGTTGTGGTACTCCAGCCATTTTTTCTTTGACTATTAAGAAGGTTAAAATTGCCAATCCACGGTGGGCAAGCGTGGCAATTAAGCCCAGAGTCTCTCTCCCTCTCTCTGAGATAAGGGTTGTGTCCTGTAATGGGACGTTTATAGGCTACGTACAATCTATAATCTATAATATAAAAATTAATCGCTGAATTTGTTGGTAAGATCAGCCGAACCGATTTCGCTAATTTTTTTTTAAATATTCCTGAAGTGAGGCTATCTGGCTATCCGTGCCAGCGCTTTTTCCAACTGAGCTAATGGGCGACTCACCAACCTATATTTAGTTTGATATGCCATGTTTTAATCTATTGTTAACATTTCTGTATTTTTAAATTAGTTTTGTTAAGTGAGTGAATGAGTGAGTGTTTTTTTCTTTTTAGAATCTTCCTTAAGGTTCCGCATTTTTCATTCAATGAACGGATCTTAAAAATAATTTGCGCTGCAACTTATTTCGCGCAGTCCGTAATTCTATGTAGATATGATTGAAAGAAACTGTGATGATTAGAATAAATATCGAAAAAAACCTGGACATGTAATATAACCCATTTTGTTTTCATACTACCGTACGATATGAAACCTACTTTGTTTTCGTACTAATGTACAACATGAAACCCATTTCGTTTTACGTCCATTATTACGAGAATTAATTTACACTCCTCGGAAAATGGGAGTGATCTTAAGCCCTAGGTGCTGCACTATCATTAAAAGCAATTATAAATTGCGTCACAGCATAGGTTTGACACTATTTGTTAGTTTAGATTGCGCTAGATAATTAATTACTGTAATAGAACTTATGTTTTTTTCATTGGTGGCAATGAAAGGAAGGAATTAGTTTTTTTTTGCAAATTCGTCCGTAACGTAAGCGAGTAGAATGCACGCGTGTAAAGGTTTATATGCTGTCGGCTGTACCTACTACTAGATCGGGGAACGTTTTGCATACTGTTATATTTATTTTACTCTTATGTAAGTGAAGTCTGACTTATTATTCCTTAGTGAAAAATATCTCCAGCCTTCAAAGTCCATATAAAATAGATGCAGTTAAGTATAATAATCATTGAGAAAACTAAAGAACAATAAAGTAGCAGTATTAAATGTCCCAGTTCCCAAAGCGGTGCCATCAAAAGGAAACTAAAATTTTACTTGAGTAGCGAACCATTTATTAACACCGTACACACATAATTATAAATATTTTTTTGGGTTTTAAGTCATAAGAATAGGAGTAATTTTTCCATGCACATTTAATTTATTTTTTTATTTAGTACGGTTTATGCTAACTCAAATTAACCAGTGTCTACACCTTTGGGTGGGCTTGCCTCCCGCTAGGTTTTACTTGAATCCAAGCGAAATGAAGTGGAAGTTCACTTTGAAATTACATTGAAAAATATACTTTAATATTTCACAATACATTACACAAAACTATCCATTTTCATTGGTTAATCCGCCTTTAGGGTTTATTACCTCAAAAGGAAAATCCCTGTAGGACCACTTTGTTGCTGATCAATGTACAATCATGTCCGATGCCAATATACATTTAAATATATACCTTTTAAAGAAGTACAACTTTACTTGTGTGTAAGAGGTGTGCAAAAGAAAGACATGAAGTTCATGATTTTATAATGCAGTAACCATGATAGTCTACTCAAGTTGATTCCGTAGTCATTATTTAAAATGGAGACGTAGTTACCGATGATGATCGCATAAATATGGTAAACTAAAATAAAACATGACTTATCACATCATTTATATGCTGTCACACATAAAAACATATGACACTCATCATATAATAGCTTTAAACACTAATAACTTACAGAAAAAAGTAATACTGACGGTGTAAAAATATATAAGTATGCGTAACACAACGTCCAGAAAAATAGCAAGTTGACTCTATTGTATTCTTTATGATGATGATATTCTCGTAGAAAAAATATCACAACCAGCCGCATAATTTCAGCGCAATAGTATATGAGTAACAATAAATATTTATAGAGCCTCCTTCCCGACACGGGTAAATTGCAGTGTAATCGAGGCAGCGTTTATCACAACAATGTTTTTGCGTGAATAAGCTGTTCGGGAGTTAAGTTGGTGCACTTGATAGGTACGTCATACATTAGACGACCTCTGTGGCGCAGCGGTAGCGCATCTCCCTACCATGCGAGAGGTCCCGGGTTCGAACAAAAAAGAACCCCAGTTCTTGGATGTTTACATGTTTGTAATGTCGTTGTTTCTGGTTCCCACGACACAGGGTATAGTGTAGGGCCAGAAGCAATGTATGTGCTTGTATGTAAAGGATATGTTATGTTATTAAACATAACATAACATTTACATACAGTATTAATTTATTTCCCGACGTTTCGGCAGCGTTACAGTTGCTATGGTCTCGGGTAGACTCCCCGACTCAGTAGTCTACCCGAGACCACGGCACCTGTAATGTCGAGAAATAAGATAGATAGATGGAATATTCTTTATTGCATGTACACCAGGGATTTCATACGAGACTTATAAAATAACAGTACAGTACAAGTGGCGGCCTTATTACTAAATTAAATTAAGATAATTAAGTTTTACGTAATAAATAATCGCGATTATTCTTCTTCTTCAGGCAATATTGGTCCACTGCTGGACATTCTTCTCCTTTCTTCTTTTCAGTCTATATTAGTCCTCTGCTGGACATAGCCCTCCCCTAATGAGCGGAATAGCGTTGTGCCATCATTGGGGGGTGATGCCCATAATCCCCACGCTCTGCATGCGGGTTGGGGATCGCAGTTTGGAGGAATTGTGCTGCAGGGGAGCTACTGCCCACCCCCTGGCTTGTGTCCCGCAGTTTGTAATCGCGATTAGACCAGTTTAATATAAAACTATGTGTGAGAATCGCGAATCATTAAGAAATACTACTGATAGGTATATTTTTAATGTTCACTGTAACTAACATGAATGGATAACAGGATAACGTAAATTTCTTTGTTTCATGTGTAGTTAATTTTGAAACCGCAGTTAGATAAGACACGTTACTAAAATTATTCAATAACAATAAAAAAGCTACATTAAAAAAAACTAACATTGACATTCTTGCAGGTAAAAAGTATGTACTACTTTACTATACAAAAAAGTACAAATACAATAAATACAAATTAACTCTTTCCACATTTTTGCCCACATTTTACAAGACATTTTATAAGAGATATATAAACTAAACTAACGGGAAGAACTCCAAAGGTTTTGATTCCATCGTCCAGCTCAAAATATGCAACATAAGCCGATTATTTTCATGTGGATTGAATTTTAGCAGCTTCAAGGAATTGCCGACTTTAGTATTTCATATTCATTTCTACTAGACCCCTTTAAGCGTTCTTGACCAAAACAGTCCTGCTTGACAGACACACAAACTAACAAATGGATAATAATTTTCTTCTTGAGTTACGAAAGCCTAAAAAATTTTTAATTAATCGGCCCGTTTTGTCCAATACTAGAGATACCTATAAGACACGCCTAAAACAACTTCATTCTGTCCTTGGCCATCATCATCCAGCCACTGCCAGCAAACTACCTCAGATCGTCAATCCATCGAGCCATTGGGCAAAAAATAACGCTTACTACAAGTTTCTTGTTCCTCATCTTCTGTATCTGCTGTTTCTGTAACAATTTTCCGGTATGCAATAAAAAATATTCTTATCTTATATTATCTAACATAACATTTACATACAGGCACATACATTGCTTCTTGCCCCACACTAGGATACGCTTTGTCGTGGGAACCAGAAACAACGACATCACAAACATGTAAACATCCAAGAACTGGGGTCTTTTTTATCCCCAGCCAGGGATCAAACCCAGACCTCCTGCATGGTAGGCAGATGCGCTACCGCTGCGCCACAGAGGCCGTCAAATTTTGTTTCTAAATCGTCAGAAAAACATGAAAATAAAATTGGCCGTAAATAATATGAAACGATCGAGAAAATTGTAACCGTCGCATAAATCTACTTTGCTCGCATTTGCATCGATCGCCACATGCGCGAAATAGATATAAATTAAAGTTATAGTCATTAATGAACCAGTCTTAATTTACGATCAAAACTTAAGATAAATAATCTAGTTCAGGAGGCTTGAAAAAATTAATAAGATGGAAGTTGGTAGCGAGCAGCGACATTCCAGTCAGCCCAGTCCAGTGCTCTTCTTTTTCTGTCCTGCGGTTAGCCCTTATAAAGTAACGCGAAACTATTTTATGTTCATTTAAATGTCATAAACGTCGATGTTAAAACGGAAAATCGATTCGCGTGCTCCGAATAACTTAAAGGTACTCGCGAAAAGACGCAAAAAAACATCAAACACAGACTCGATTTATATAAGAATGTAAATAGAATAAAAATTAAGGCTCAAATATTTATTTATTTACTAATTTAACAGTATTTACAAAATATACGAGTATATAAATATAAATTAATTAATTTAAAACACTAACTATTTTATTTGTTTGTTTAATGACAGGGAAATCTACAGCGAAATCAGTAACAAAAAAACTTAACATTTACGATAAATAATATGGCCAATTACAGATTTCCACGGAATTACTTATAATTTTTTCTTATCTTGGGGCAGAGTATTTACTAAAAGTCAATTACTGCGCCCAGATTATCGCCGCTTCTGGGAAGGGTCCCCAGTATGCTAGCTACATTACATCGTTAGAATAAAAAAAATTTTCTTTAGGAAATAGCTACACAGTTAAGCAATTTAGCAGTGTTCTATACACTAACTAATTATGATTTTGCATGGCGCAATGAGATTTATACAGGAAAATAAAATTTTGAATTGAAGAATTAAACATTATCGTTGATGTTTAGAAAGATAAGGGTAAGATAGTAGAGTATGCAATTTGTAAGTTATGGGTAGAGATGTTACACCTCACTACTACGTAGTGTGCTTTGTGATGCATGAAGTTCGATGTGATTTACGTGCTTGAGTAAGGTATAGGTTTATAACGTGTGGTATGTGATGATTGGTACAGTGACTACGTGTGTGTGTATGTATGTATGTGTGTGTCTGGTAGAAGTCATCGATCGATATCAATATCAACCCTTGTATGTCCCCACTCCTGGGGCACGGGTCTCTTCCTGCATCGCAGAAAGGCTAGCTCGAACCAAGCGATTCACTTGAGTTAAGAAACGACAGGCGCAGTCAGGCACAGGATGGGTGACCGTGACGTGACTACCGCTAGCGGCATTTTTCCGAGCGTTTCCGTGCTTCGCAAGGCACGTTAAGCCGTTGGGGCCGGCTGTCATGTGATGGCAGTCGTTAAGCCACGTCAGAGGCCTTATGGGCGTCTCGATAACTTCTGACGTAGGGCCCGCCACTGTCTTACAATCCTCCACCAACCTGGAGTGGTAAGGATTGTAAGTGCCTATTGATTTAAAAATCAAATATTGTTTCAAGTTTCTTAATTAAAAAAAACACTTTTGGAAGGAGCATAAAATACGCGTTGAGGCGTTAAATCTTATTATGTTTATTTCAGTCTCAGTATTTTAGTGCGAGGAAAATGCTTGATGCACGTTCCCATATGAATTTTTTATTGTACAGTAACTTCTCACACATCCACAAAAGCTGACGAAACATAGAATCGTCATCTGCACTGTCCAATTTTAATTTATTCTACAAATTACAGACGTTGAAGCCTACATTTAATAAATGAATTGTGACGACACTATCCTTCTTGCACAAAAAGTAGCTCCAACGTTCTATAGGTATAGTGTTAATGAGACAGACATCACAGACAGGATGTGCATGTCTTATTAATCAGTGGATATTCGATGTCCGAAGGCCAACAGTGAAATGAAAACTTGTGTGACTGACCTATCACTCCACTTCTGAAGCGACAGAAGGACATAGTACATTTTATAGTAAGTTTATCTGGCTATAATACCCAATATAATAATTGTTCACATATTGTACTCCTTTTCAATTACTCCATTAAATCACAACTTTATTTATATAAATCTCATACATTATTAAAATATTGTACTCGTATCAAAACTGTAAAATTTTATTATTGTATATATTATAATTTCTTAATTTGAGACCAGCGCCAATGATTGTGTTGTTTGGAAGCGATTTATTTTGAATAATTTACTAGCAGCTAATATATAACTTTTGGATTTTACTTCAACTTATTTATGAGCTGCTGCCCGCGACTTCTTTTGCGCAGGATTAGTGCTGGACGCACTACCAGAATATCAAGTATACTATCTCTCAGTTCAGACCTTTACTATCTGTATCCCAAGTTAAAAATCCGTTAAAAATTAAATCCGTTCAGCTATCATGGCGAGACTGAGTAATAAATATCCAAGTATTTTCACAAACTTTCACATTTATAATATTACTAGCTGTGCCCCGCGGTGTTACCCGCGGTTTATCGCTTTTCTTTGCGTTAATCCTGGGTGCTAGCTAACCCCACAACAATTTTTATTAAAATCGTTCCAGCCGATTAGACGTGAAGTTGTAACAAACATACAATCTCACAAACTTTCTCCTTTATAATAATAGTGTGATATGATATAATTATATAGTGTGATATTGTGAAGTGTGATAGTGTGAAGTGTGATAGTGTGAAGTGTAATAAGTAGGATATCTTCAACTCAGAAGTAAATACACATATGGATTTCGTAAAGTACATCGTATATCGTACGTTACGTTATCAACCCTTGTATGTCCCCACTACTGGGGCACGGGTCTCTTCCTGCATCGCAGGATGGTTAGGCCATACTCCACCACGGGGGCCAAGTCCGGGTTGGTGGAGGATTGTAAGACAGTGGCGGGCCTTACTGTCAGTAGTTATTAAGTCAAGTAGTTATCGTATATCATACCAAGCAATAATTCGTGACGCATATACTTCTGTTACGTATTGTTTGGCTGTCACCACGCGGCGACGGGCACGCGTCAGGCCAGCGTACGAGCTTGAACAAACCATATACCTACAGATGTGGCAATTTAATTCATCAATTCAGGGCACACTTCACAAAGTGGTTTTGTACTGTCTTGCCTCGACAGCCTCGTGGGTATCACGTCTGATTGTAATGCCGGTGACCGTAGGTTCGATTCCAACTGGCCTTGCCGTACCTGTGCCTTTTGTATAAATGGCCTCAGTCTGGGTGTGTTTCCTTGTTTGTAATATCTTTAGCTAGTTACTATAGCACAGTGTATCCTAGTTTGAGAGTAGAACACGTAATTGCGTTATGTAGATTTTTTTATTTATTTATTTATTTATACACTGGACTGTTGGCTCATCATTTTTTATAATAACTTCCAAGGTTCATTACGCTTGCTACTTTAGGGTTATAGTTTGTATGTTATAGGTAGTGGTCGTGAAACTTACATACATACATAACCTCACGACTGTATCCCAGAGGGGTAGGAGGAGACCAGGGACTGCCACTTGCCACGAGCCACGTCCTGGAGTCAGGCGTTCTCCAGACACTAAAAGCCTTGTTTCGGCATGCGGGGCTCTGCCGGGATGGACAAACCTTTCCCTAGCTACTCGTGGGGACAAGATGGTTTCGTAGTCTAACTTTTACCTATAATAGTGCATTATTGACTAAAATCCCATCTTATATATTCTTCTTTAGTATCAAATTGCCCCAAAATTACGCTAACAGCTGTAGATAAATCTAATCTAAGACGTTTCAATCCGTTGTTTGATGGTATCGTCGCCAAGCAAAGCGAGCAAACGCAAAGGTTAATTCGTCAAAGCCGACTGATTAATCGATGAGATGTCATCACTCTGTCATATAGGATGTCGCGATGACAGAACGATGGGTATCGGTCGAGCCGTCACTGGCGAGACCGCAGCGGGAGTCGATCTCGGTTAGGTGCTAATATGAGAAAAAGAAGAACTAGACTACAAGCTGGTTAAAGCTACTCAATCATGCACGTGTTGAACATGTTTTTATGTCAAAATGTTAAGATAGATATAGAACACTTTATTATACATAAAAATGGAAATCACACAGATATTTCTTAACCTAAGAGTACAGACGGCGGCCTTATCACTAAAAGTGATCTCTTCCAAACAACCTATTAAGTCAAGTTAAGATTATTAGTGATTTAAATCCGGATTAACTTACGTAATTAATTAACTTCGGATTAACTTTTTTGTCGGAAAAGTCGACCGGATTTTGCTGTGATTCGCAGAACCTAATCGTGGTGAGTAGAGACGGTGTTTCAGTTCCTCGTATCTTCGTTTCGTGTCTTCGGTTTCTTGTATCAGGGTGAAACCTGGGAACCGATTCTCGCCCATACGTATAAAAGCGTAGACGCAAAATATTCGAAGGATTCGACATTTGTCGCATAAAAATAGGATGAGATAACTCGTCAGAGTCATTACACATTTATTTTCTTATTCGAATTCAATATAGCATGGCGTTCAGAATACAGATTTTGGCGGTCGCTCGACTTTTTATGTAGAGTTAAAATCCCTGGGAGCCAATTCTCACTTCATTAGCAAATAATTCGTATACGACTCTTAACGCTTATGACTTTAATTCTACATAAAAAGTCGAGCGACAGCCAAAATCTGTATTGTGAACGCTATGCTATACTGAATTCGAATAAGAAAATAAATGTCTAATGACTCTGACGAGTTATGTTATCTTATTTTTATGCGACAAATGTCTAATCCTTTGAATATTTTGCGACTACGCTT
The DNA here is from genome assembly GCA_934045075.1 of Yponomeuta sedellus. Taxonomy (NCBI): domain Eukaryota; kingdom Metazoa; phylum Arthropoda; class Insecta; order Lepidoptera; family Yponomeutidae; genus Yponomeuta; species Yponomeuta sedellus. The sequence continues at coordinate 17,010,566 of OW203722.1, read as the reverse complement.
TTAATTTGCATGGGCGAGAAGCGGCTCCCAGGAAGCCAATTCTCACTTCATTAGCAAATCAGTCGTATAAGTCTAACTTCTTCATAAAATTCGAGCGCCAGCCAAAATTTGTATTCTGAACGCCATGCTATATTGAGTCCGAATCGGAAAATAAATGTCCAATAACTTTGTCGAGTTATCATATTTTTATGCGACAAATGTCCAATCCGTCGATTGTTTTGCGTCTACGCTTTCAATTTGCATGGACGAAAATCGGTTCCCAGGTTGGAATATTCCGACAAAAAATCAAGTGCCTAAATTAATCTGGATTTAAATAAATAAAGTGTAGTGCTTACGAAAAGTTTTGTTTCTAGATTATTAGTGTTAACATAAACAGGGTATTGCTCAGAGAAAAAGGGAGAATGATTCAGATTCTAGTTGGAGAGATTATTTTGCACTTTTTGAATGTTTATTAGAGAAAGAAAGAAATAATCACCTTTGGGATAGATTCCTGAATAATTATTATTCTCTAGTTTTCGAATTTCATAACGTCTGGCTCAAACGTCTGGATTCCGACAGTATTTGTTGCGCATAATTAGGCCTCTCCTCTCGATTTTTTGCATTTTGAATAGTTGCATTTGCAATCCTTAGTTAAAATTAAAGTTAACGAACGATTACCTCCATTGGCCCTTAGTCTACATTGTAGTTTCTATAAATAACTAATTAAAACTGTTTTTATACGGATTTGCGCTCGTTTATTACATTTTTCCGAGACCACGGCACCTGAAAAAGTGCCGAAACGTCGGAAAATTGTAAAAATGTAATAAACGAGCATAAATCCGTATAAAAACAGTTTTAATTATGTTTACTGCTCGTGTTAACCTTAGAAAATACTATAAATAACTAGTTGATATAGCACAGTTAACAATCAAATATGTGTGCATATCCATGGTTGGCATTGCTTTCTAAGTTATGTATATTTGTGAAGTTAATAAAATAGCAACACCACTCGCTAACCGTGAAGGAAAACATCGTGAGGAAACCTGAGTATCTGAGGTGTTAAAATACCTCAGCGCTTGAAATGGCCAATCCGTGGTAGGCCGCACGGGTGGTAATTAAGCCCGTACCTGAAGGCCCTGTAGTGGGACTTTTATAGACTAGTATTTCCTAATGATTCGCGATACTCATACGATACACATTAATACGATACACATTAAACGGGTCAAAGTGCGATTATTTATTAGGTAAAACGTGATTACCTTCGTAGAGTCTACCCGGGACCACGGCAACGCCAAAACGTCGGAAAATAAAGTAATTACGTTTTACCTAATAAATTATCGCGATTTGACCCGTGTAATGGGTAACCATTTACAGACTACATAAAAAACGTGAAATTCAAATACCAATCAATTTCTAAAATACAAATTGTTTCCCACGCGCTACGGTATTTAATCGATGGTTAAGGTACCTCGACCAATCAATGCTCCTCTGTATCGCGAATCTACACGGACGCAGTGGACCATAAACACCAAGGTGACCGCCACATCAGTTAATACTTAAACGGACGTCATCAATAAACATAACTATCATATTGATCTACATGCGCGACGTTGAGGCATTACACTGGAAACGATTAGTAAACATATTGACCGAGATGGTGGACCAAAAACATCAATTAATATGTATCATCATTTTGTTTTAAACAAAGATAAGATAAGATACGAATATTCTTTATTGTACACTGCAAAAACAACAAATACAAAATAATTACAAATGTACATAGTACAATTGGCGGCCTTATTGCTAAAAGCAATTTCTTCCAGACAACCTGACGATGGAAAGTTGCTGAAGGAAATTCGGAAATACTATATTGACGCAAAAAATTTTGGTTTGCAACATAAAGGCAAAAATAAGTTTGCCATAATAGTAGGTACATAGAAAAATATACGTTAATAAACTCACACAGGTATCTCGAAGAAAGGAGCCATGTTTGACTTAGAGTCTGTTAGCTTTTAGAATATAGGTACCTCGGGCTCTAGAGTAGGCATCGGTTTTTGCCGAAAGCACACCAGGGTAATACTACTTCCTGCTCTGTATAAAACTTTTCATCGCTCTTTTGAAAAGTTATGTAAAGTTATAAATAACAATACAAAATAAACCTTACCTTATTGCCATATAATCGATTCTATCCGATAGTAGCCGAGGTATATTCTAAAAGCTAACAGACTGTACCTACCTGAAGAATAATATCATCGACCTCCACCCAAAACTAAAGTTGGTTACCGCCAAAATTGCGTGTGAAGTGAAACGAAATACCTCATTACATTTGGACTCTTTCAAATCAAACAACTCGTAAAAACTTCAAGTCGCTAACAACATCATAATACGGGAGGGCGTACCTAATCATTTGTGTTACCATACCATATTGGATGGGGCACCATACGAAATGTATAATTACATTTAATGCATCGCCACTTCTTACTACGTTGTTAACCAAGTTTTGACATATAAGTTTGAGATTGCTTTGATAATGATTTTGAAGCATGGTAGAGTAACTTTTCCTAAATAAATTACCCGTTGTTAGAGACCCTTCAAATTTGCCGATAGTATTCCAATAACAATAATAATAATAATAATAACAATAATAATAATAGCAGTGGGGACATACAAGGGTTGATAACGATTCCAATAACGTATTCTTTGGGTGTCAATCTAGCTTAAAACTAATATATACTCGTACTACAATTATAATGTACTAAGATTGTTACTTGTTTTATATGGTAAAGGAAATAAATATGAGAATGTAAATAATTAAATATTCAGTGATACTTAATTTCATTTTAAACGTTTTTACAATGGATGATAATGCAAGCATTTAAATTTTTTTTCAATTCAAAACTAGGAACTGGGGAATAGGTAATTTAAATATTCTTCTTCTTCATGTGGTGTCTACTAACAAGATTTGGCAAACAATTCTGCTATATTGCTAATTTGATTTAAATCAGCAAATGCTAATATTTATATTACAATTATTATTTTAATAATATTAATTTGAAGGAAATTAGGTATTATTATTGAAACTTATTTTATTGGCATTTGCTGTATAATAATTGTTTGTTTTTAATTTTTAAAACTAATATTTATCCGAATTAATTAACATTATCAATCACTTGTGTCCAAGTTAAAAATAATATATTAGATGAACATACGAAAAAAAAAATATTGCGAATGTGAGGGGAAGGGCTGGTAAGGGACGTCCCAGACGGACTTACATTGACCAAATAGGGGATGTATTAGCAAAGGGAAAGATAAAAAGTACCCGGAACCGGCGTGCGTGCATGCAACGACTTATGAACGTTGATGAAGCGAAGGTGATCTGTCAGGATCGTGGCAAGTGGCAGTCCCTGGTCTCTGCCTACCCCTCTGGGATACAGGCGTGAGGTTATGTATGTATGTATGAACATAACAAAACGAGAGATTTAAATACTGATTTAACTGGTTCAGTGCTCGACAGAGACCTCCCTTAGACACGCCTCTCAGTAGCTTAGCATCAAATAAATCTGCATTAAGTTTATAGAGAGCACTAAACTGGCAATTTTTACTGGCGTAAGAAAGCAATGATTTTTAGCAAACAGGGTAGTAACAGTCAAATTAATTTAGTGGAACGTTTTGTGAGACTTAATTAACAGGCTATAATCGAGCAAGACAGCGAATCCTGCCTTTGAGAGAGCTAAATAATTAATGCTTGACAATTTATCGAGTAATTTATGTAACGTTTCACTTCCAAGGTGATTTAGGTTCAGAGAAGCGGTGGCGGCGGAGCGGTGCAGAACGCTGGTTTCTCAATCGGGAGGTCGAACCCCCGCATGTACTTACCAAAGACTTAGTTATCTAAGTTTGGGAAATTATAGTAACAATACCACTACCTGACTGTGAATGAAAACATCGTAAGGAAACCCCAGTGTCTGAAGTGTTAACGTAACTCAGTGGTTGATAAGTGTAATGTTTCGACTATGAGGCTAACTGCGGAAATCTCAGGTCTAACCAGCTAACTAGGTACAGTCATAGTAATAGTTGATCAACCTTTTGTAGAGAAGAGTGCATTAAAAACACGGATTTGTGCATTAAGAAGAATATAATCATGTGGGTACAGCGATATGATTCCGATGTAAAACTTAACTGCATAATAGGCAATCGGGGCTGCAAGTGATGCAAATTACTTCAGGCAGATGTCGCTGCCTGTAAGTAATACAGAGAGTATTGTAAAGAGGTTCGAAATTTCACTGATGTCGGTCGCCCATCGGCTCAGTTGGAAGAGCGCTGGCACGATTAGCCAGAGGTCGCGGGTGCAAGTCCCGGCATGGGTGGAATTTTTAGCCTTTAAATTGGTTTTTAAAAGTATAATATTCCTGACACATATGACGCATTTAAAGTAGCGCAATACCACTAATGAACAAATGCACGCAACGGTGCCTCAGACGTGACGATAATTAACCTGATAAAAAGACTACGGCTTAATAAACCCACTTCATCACCTCATTTAGTTCTTTCCACTTGCATAAGATATCAACTTTAATAAATCTCTTTGCGTATATGACGTGGTTCAACGTCCAGAAAACAATATCACATAAAAATACTGAAATTAGTAAGCAATAAACTGCTCCAAGAACTACCTTAAAATTTGTAATCACTGACACGTAGCACTCGAAGCCCAAGTCATTTAGAGAAACGTATAAACACTTCGTTTCGGAAATCGGTTGATCAAAGTACTCCAACGCTGTGGACCAATTTGGTCCTCATAAAAACCGACTAATATGCCCTAAGAGGCGCCCCGGAAAGGACAAAAGTTGTTATTACCAAGAAAATGGGATTTGGTTTGTAATTTAAAACAGACGACAAACGCGCTAATTAACCAACCTTTATGTCTTATTTAATGCCAGTCTCTTCCCGATTGCTCGAAAAAAATACTATCAAATATGCCTGAACTGAAGCTAGGGTGAGAGTCCAATTTGTAAATTTCACATGGCGAAAGTTAGCTTCGGAGTACCTACGATAGAATACGCATGACGAAAGATTTTCCAAAATGTGGGGATACATTAATTATTTGCAAAAAAACCTATATTTACCTAGGTTCTAAAATTATTTAATCGCAGTGTCATGGCGTCGACTCTGACGTCACGCCCAAGTAAAAAACATCAAACGTCAAACAAAACACGGGTTACCAATGTTACTCAAGTGTGACGTCACGAGGTGTGATTGCTGTTTCAGTCAAAATGTCTGAAAGAAGTATTATAATCTTTTATTTTAGGTATTGAAAATATTGGTAATTTCATTTTTTTTATCAAGCTCAATTGGAGTTTTAAATCATTTTAATGTGTACTTTAACATAGTAGTGTTAAATCTTTGATTATTTGATACTGGCGTCGCGTCTATTAAAAAACTCACGCCTTAGCCTTTCTGGGGTAAGGCAGCCACTTGCCACAGTCCTGATGAAGCGCTTTCGCTATATTAACATTAATTAGTCACTGCACGCACGTAAGCTGGTTACGAATAATTTTTATCTTGCCCTTGGTACTCGTACATACTTTGACCAAATAGATATATTTCATCGAAGTACGTCCGCCTTGGATGTACTTACGGGCCCTTCCACCCATATTTGCATGGGTTATATCTTTCATCAATATTTCTTCTTTCATCCTCCATGATGTCCAAATCTACATAAAAATTCTTTCTCAATAAATTCTAGTCACTCATTTAGTTGCTTTTAGCAATAAGGCCGCCAATTGTACTTTGTATCTTTACATGTTTTATAATATGTGCTCTGGTGTACAATAAAGAATATTCTTATCTTAGTATTTAAAAATGAATTAGGCCTTTGCATCTACGTAATGTGATGATTTATACAGCGTCCAGTAGCACCTTCACTCACAATAGATTGGTGAAGCGACCACTCGAATGCCGGAGTAAGCTTGGTTAGCACTTATGCCTGACATCCTACAGCTTAGTCGATCTAGGCCGCAAGAAGGACCACGGAGTTGAAAGCAAGAGACCCAGGTTCGATCTCCAGTGCGGATATGTACCTATGATTTTGTTTATTGTCAAGTTTACAGTATATCTGCGCACATACAGTATTCGTATACGCCCATACAGTACAGTCAACGTGCGCAGTATACCACGCACTAACTGTGAACACGCGGCTAGGTCCAGTATTTAATCGTTTGCATTATTTAAAATTTTATTCTAAATGAGCTCTAAGCTCTGAGCACTGAGCTCTGTACTTTGGAAAATAAGCTACATAAATAAGTAAATCCATTTGTTGTTACGTAGCTGTGGACTCTAAGGAGTGAAAAGTTTGATAATTTTTCTTTATGACCGCAGAGGTCAAACGTATCCTTCACTAGCCCTTCTTATATATCTTTCTTCAATCTTTTCTCCTTCATCCTCTCCGTATGTCTAAACCATTGCGACATTCCTTTCTCAACTCTAGTCACTACATCATTTTACAGTCCTTCACGTTCAATATATTGACGACCTCTGTTTCGTAGCGGTAGCGCATCTACCTACTATGCAAGAGGTCCCGGGTTCGAATCCCGGCTGGAAACAAAAAAAAACCCCTGGTCTTGGATACATGTTTGTGATGTCATTGTTTCTGGTACCCACGACACAGGTTATCCTAGTGTGGGGCCAGAAGAAATGTATATGCCTGTATGTAAATATTATGTTAAATTATGTGTAATGTATATTACGTCATTTAAAGTAACACCACATATGCGTCTCAAGGACCTCATTTCTACTGCATTAATCATACTTTCTTGATTTTTCTATCATACCCAAGTCTCGCTACCATACATAAGTCTGGAATCGTACATAGCACCCTTGCCCTGCTTAAAAAGTTTTTAAGCGATGTCCAACATGTCGATATTTTTGTTGACTCTATGTCAATATTGTAGTTCATTTAAGATTACACTTCTGTAGTTAATTTTTGTGTGGAATAATTAAGTAACATTAAGAGCGTTTTGGTTTAGCTGTAAGTTCTTATTGTGTATATCAAATAAATAAGTAAATAAGGGTCCAGCATCATGGATTTCCTATCTTACCAATCTTCCACTTTTTAGCAGCCGAGTCTTTTGTTTTATAGTTCTATTGAACTAACCCGTACACTGTCCGATACCACGGACATCGTACAGTCAAACGCTCTGAATATCAAATCAGATTACGCATTAAGCTGTCTTATGAGTAGTTATGAGCCACATAAAAATGTTCAGCTTCATTACTCCACTCATGATAAATAGGCACAATTAAAAATAACGCACCACACTGTTGAAACTTCTCCATGTAAAGAAACAATAAAGGAAACGGTTATGTGTCTATACCACATAGAAGGAGAAATAAATACGCTTTCACTCAATAAATTTTGATCAGAAAGTATTTAGGAGGTATGATGATTTTTAAACTCGTGTTTAGGTATGCCCGTTAAAATATGCCATAATCCAGATAAGGTCAGAACATTAACTCCGTAAAAACACTCAGATACAGATTATTTTGTCTCAAATTATTTATTATTTAGTTCTAAAAAATTATTTTAGCGTTCGAGGCAATTAATTTTTAACCATTGGCAATGTTGGCAGAAGCAACTAGGTGAATGCAAGCAAATTCCGAGCTGTTTTATAAGGTGCCTAGTGCTTAGAAAAAAGCTCGCAATTTGCTTGCATCTGGGTTGCAGTAGACTACTATTGTCAAACTGTATTTCTTGTAAAAGCATGATTCCTCTAAAACACTCCTTAAATGCATTTTAAGTAGCCTGTGTGTTTCAGCATTTGAAGAGTGTTAAGATGAAATAAGAATATTCTTTAGTGTACATATACTAGGAAAAAACAAACATCAAATAGCGTTTTTAAGGGGTTCCCTAACAAAAAAACTTAATTCCGAGTTTTTTTTGTTCCTAATACGGTTCACCAGCGAATTACTCTTCGAACGATCGATTGTTCCACACCTTATTCAATCGAATGTTTATACACCAACTGCTTGTTGGTTCAATGCCTCCTTACATTGAAAACTTTACTGCGATGCTCTTTAATGCGACTGTTAATTTTATCCAATGTTAATGCACCGATTGCTGTTAGTTCGGTGCCTTGTTACATCATCGGAATGATAAACGGGTTCCCGTTTTTAAGTAATCCTGTAAAAATATTATAAAAAATCTTTAGGGAATCGGCGAGGTGCGGGTAGTTTCTGAAGAAACTGAGTGGAAAAGCAAAGTGTATAACGCGAGTATCCCAACAGAAGTGTTCAGGCGCCGAGAGAGACACGATCAAACGCGCCGCGCCACGGCTGCCCTTGTCAATCCCATCGAGATGCTGCCATAAAGTATACGTAAAAATATGTAATTCAATGCATATTTACGCTCATCGTGCCTTAATTGATGTCGGTTTTGAGCGTCGGAGCGCTGTTCCAAGCACTTCGAGATCCGTTCCCGTGCCTTCGACATACCGCCGTCGATGGATGGAATGTGTCTTCCAATATGTCATTTGTTTACAAACTGTGTGTTCAAGTACCTCTGTGATTTATTTCTTTAACTTCATTAGGAGCAACAAAAGCGTAAACAGCTTATAATATGGCCAATAAAGGTTGTCGACAGGTTTCTAATTAATTCGAATGCTTAAACGCCTAATAATAAATGCGTTTGTATGGGTAAAGTGTTCTCTAAAGAAAGGCTTTTTATAAAAAAAACCTATTTACAGGCTAAAAATTACACCCAAGCCGGGATTCGAAACCGCGACCTCTGGCTATCCGTGCCAGAGCTCTTTCCAACTGAGCTCATGGGCGACTCACCGGCATCAGTGAAATTTCGAACCTCTTTATTACACTATTCTCTGTATTACGTACAGGCAGTGACATCTGGCTTAAGTAAATTGCATCACTTACAGCCTCGACTACCTAATTTGCAGTTAGGTTTTTACATCGGAATGATATCACTGTCCCACATAATTATACTATTTTTAATTTTAATGCACTAACCCGTGCTAAGGACAATTTTGAAAAACCTATTTAGAGGCTAAAAATTCCACCCATGCCGGGATTCGAACCCGCGACCTCTGTCTATCTGTGCCAGCGCTCTTTCCAACTGAGCTAATGGGCGACTCACCGGCATCAGTGAAATTTCGAACCTCTTTACACTATTCTCTGTATTACGTACAGGCAGCGAATTACAAAAACGTTACTGCAAAAGTTTCTAGTTGTGAAGTAGCGACTACAGCCACTACAGCGACTACATTTCCGTGAAAGCTGTAATTAATTGAGAGGTTGTCTTTAATTATATGAGGAAAAAGATCTAAAAGCACATTTCATAAGCACATTATTTTAACTAACTTTTTTTATTATTATAACTTAATTCCGGATTGGACCTGGTCGGTCTCGTCAGACAAATTATCAAGTGAGTGAATCCGGAATTACTTAAGTAAATTAAATTATTACAACTAGACCAACCTGTTTTATCGAGGGTTATTTTTTTGCACGGATCTGTGTTATATATTATTATGTATGAAAGTATGTGTGTCTGTATGAGTGTGTACGAAACAAATGATTAGATTCTTCTTCAGGCTATATTAGTCCACTGCTCGACATAGTCCTCCCCTAATGAGCGCCATAGAGCAAGGTTGTGCTATCATTTATCAAATGATTAGATTAGCAAATGCTAATCTGAGAAGAAGAAGAAGAAGAAGAAATTTCTGTTAAAGAATAAGTACACGTACTATCTATCTTCATTCATACTATCTATCTTTATTCAAGGCCTACTCGTTCACACTATGAATATAGATGTTTTTAGATCTCATGGAAATAACAAAATAATATAACAAAAATATTCAATACGTAATACAGAGATTATTATAAAGAGGTTCGAAATTTCACTGATGCCGGTGAGTCGCCCATTAGCTCAGTTGGAAGAGCGCTGGCACGGATAGCCAGAGGTCGCGGGTTCGAATCCCGGCATGGGTGGAATTTTTAGCCCCTAAATAGGGTTTTAAAATATATCCAAACTTGATAATAGTCTGTCAATCTCATTTAAAGTTGTCTACACACCGGATCTCATATGTCATGTACCTATTTCATAAAAAAATATCAGCAATGGTTAAAAACGAAAACCACTCGATCAATATCCTTTTTTCTCCCATTTCCCATCCTGGCTTTGTTTGTACGTTATTGTTTCAAGCAGGGACCCCAAGGTCCGACCCTTGTGCATAAATCAGTTGGTGTCAGAACCTCGTCAGCCGGACGCAGATGTTTTGACGCGGCTAAAAGAACTGATACTGTAAGTCGTCCACTTTGGATTAAACTATCTTTTTGATTGAATATTTTGGACAAAAAATAGTTTTACTTGTGTGTCGAGACCACTTCCTGGCTTTACCTCGTCTTCATTACGATATTTTATCGATGTTTGATTTTGTTACTGTCACAATATGGCTCTGAGCTACCTTCTTCTTTAACGTTTGTAAAGTAAGGGCTTAATCACACAGTTTGTTAAAAGTAGCTACTTAAATCTTGTTTAACGAAGACGTTTCTAAGCGACGTAACATTCATAATTACGAATGTGTATGACTGTATCCGCGACCACATACAAATGCTGACGAAAAAGTCGAGAGAAAACATTAGAATCTGAGATGTCCACATACTGAGTGCATGTAATTTCTGAATTATTAACAGGTGATATTCAGCAACTACGAGTAATCTCAGTCTGTTAGCTCTTAGATTATACCTCGGCTACTATCGGATAGAATCGGATATATTCGTGTAATAGAAATATCGGAACTATTATGACACTTAATTAAATAAACTTAATAAAAAAAGTTTCAAACAGAGCAGGAAGTAGTATTACTGTGCTTTCGGCGTAAACCCAAGCCTAATCTAGAGCCCGAGGTATATTCTAAAAGCTCACAGACTATAGCAACGTATTATTCTGCAAGGTTGTAGAACTTTTATAATAATAAATAACACTGGAACGACTTCAGGTGTTGTTTTATTTGTAGATAATTATGTAGTAATATTAAAACAGAAAAACTGGATAAAAGCGGATAAGCAGGTAAAATAGTCAGGTCTGTTCGAAGGGTATAGTAGTAGTGTTGAAAATGAGGGAAATCGAAGAATGTGTGACGTAATTTAAATATTTGAAAATGATAGATAGAAAAAGAAATAAAAATGGTATGAAGAGGTTTGCACCATCACAATACTACTACTATGAATGACAAATTACTGTATGTAACTGTCTTATAGACATAGACATCATTTATTGGTAATATTCATTACAAGTCAAGACTCCGTACATAATAACAATCCAATGTAGAAATAATAATCAAATTGGGAGTTCCAATCTGACTAAAATGAGTTTCGGCGAATATGAAAGTACCATTTTCCGATTGTATATTATCTAGTCACGAATATTCCTGATACCAATTTGTCTATAAATGACTACCTAGCTATCTTTATGCCTTATCATAGTTATAGGCTGCATGATAAGTAACGACAAAAAAGATTTTTCTTTTGTTTTACTGCGGCCAGTCTGAACGACCTTTTACGATTATTGTATCATTGTAAAGTTTACTTATTTTAACACAAAAAATTGAGAGATTATAAATGGATTTTTAAAATGATTTGCCAATCGCGAAATGCTAAACACAAGCACGTAATGTTCCTGGTACTGTGTGTTTTTTACAATATTTCGCTAAGTTATTGGTACATTGTTAACGAAACCTGGATTTTATAATAATATGATAATGTTAACTTGCAAACAGTTTACAACTAACGTTAATCTGTCAAAAATAACCACTACACTATTTAGATCAAGTGAAAAAATGTTTCCGATCGGACTAAGCGTGGTAAGGTATGAGCTTAATCTCATATCAGGTGGAATAAAATGCTCATTAATTGCTCATGAAAAAAGTGTAAGGCGGCGGTATTTAGCACAAACATAGACCAATACCTAGCTTAAGGGGTAAAAGTACTCTAAATGCCATTCTCCTCCGAGGTGGAGTATGGCCTAACCAACTTAACCTATCCTAACCTAAATTTCTTGCGACGCAGGACGAGACCCGACCTCCAGCAGTGGGGACATACAAGGGTTAATATCGATCGATTCTAATAAACCAACTCGCGTGCTCAGCTAGTGATTTTAATAAGTGATTTTAAAGACGAGTAAATTTCAACAATCCACTAGGTACGAATTCTGACCTAAATACAGACGGACGCAGGTGTAGCCAGCACGGATGTTACACAGCCATACCCACTTAAAAAATTCAAAATAATTAAAATATACATAAAACATATTCGTCGGCTTGTGGCAGAAGTGGGATTAAAAGCCTATTATGACTATGGACAGAACGAGTATCAAAACAATGTTATGATTATTAGATTATTCTCATCATCAAATCATCACAGTTTTTTATTTTATCTATAATATAAAAATGAATCGCTGAATGTGTTGGTAAGCGCAAATCTTGGGAGCAGCTGAACTGATTTCGCTAATTCTTTTTTCAGAATATTCCTTGAAGTACGGGAATGGCTCTTACGGAGAGAAAAATAAAAAAATAATTAAATAATCGACTCTTAGGCGGTACGAAGTTCGCTGGGTCAGCTAGTATAATATAAAATTGACTCGCTTAATGTGTTGGTAAGCGCAAATCTAGAGAACAGCTGAACCGATTTCGCTAATTTTCTTTTTAGAATATTCCTTGAAGCACGAGGATGGTTTTTTAGTAGAGAAAGATAAAAAAAATGCAGAATCGACTGTTAGGCGGTATGAAGTTCGCCGGGTCAACTAGTATTATATAATATTATAAAGGCGAAAAGTGTGTATGTTTGTTACTTCTTCACGTCTAAACGGCAGGAGTGATTTTAATAAAATTTGGTATGGAGTTAGCTGACACCGTGAATTAACACATAGGCTACGTTTTACTCTGGGAGAAAATCTTATTCCCATGGGAAAATTGATAAACCACGGGTAACACCACGGGGCACAGCTAGTAAAATATAAAACTTTAATGTGACTCTTAGGACATGAGACTTCTATCCTATCATATTCCTATCTCAGGCATTTGCAGGAGAGCTCTATCATGCCTTTGCTTAGCGAGTAATACTTAATATAAATAGAAGTTATCATTGTTACTGAGTAAGAAAATACATTTTCGTGCTTAGTTAGAATTTCGGAAGGGTTGCAAATGAGTATTGTATGGAATCAGGATAGAGGGTTACTTTGCGGAGATCCATAATAGTTAAAATAACTAAATTGCATTTTAATCCAAATGAGTAGTTTCTACTAGTAATTAAGTATTTAACAGAAATAAATCTTCAAAGCCTTATTTACGGTTGGGCTTGATAAATTCCGACAGTAAGGCTTGCCACTGTCTTACAATCAACGTGGTCTCCCGTGGTGGAGTATGGCCTAACCATCCTGCGATGCAGGAAGACCCCTACCACCGCAGTGGGGACATACAAGGGTTGATTGATTTAATTTTCATTTAAAATTGCTTTTTTTAATCATAAACATAGGTGCAACTAACATTTACACAGTAAATATTAATTATTCCTTAATCTTGTAGACTTTTAGCCCGGATCTACTTACAACACCCGTAAGTAGATCCGGACTAAAAGTCTACAATGTGTTGTGCTTACGAAAGTTTTACCTAACATTTCACTAGTATTAAAAACCTATTTAGAGGCTAAAAATTCCACCCACGCCGGGATTCGAACCCGTGACCTCTGGCTATTCGTGCCAGCGCTCTATCCAACTGAGCTAATGTAAGTGATGCAATCTACTTCAGCCAGATGTCGCTGCCTGTACGTAATACAGAGAATGGTGTAGAGGTTCGAAATTTCACTGGTGCCGGTGAGTCGCCCATTAGCTCAGTTGGATAGAGCGCTGGCACGGATAGCCAGAGGTCGCGGGTTCGAATCCCGGCATGGGTGGAATTTTTAGCCTCTAAATAGGTTTTTAAAGTTGTCCTTAGCAAGGGTTAGTGCATTAAAAATAAAAATAGTATTTCACCAGTATTTATAATAATTTGGAAATTTGTGACATGAAAAACACAGCATTAATTTGACACTATTGTTGAACAAGACAGTATAAAGGCTTAGAAAAGACGCATTTGTTTCACGACACATTCCTAGGATTTAAGTAATACTATCTGTATTTAAGAGTAAGATTATTCGTAAAATATGTAGGTAGAATATAAAAAAACTACAAATTCGTTCAAACGGCTTCTACAAGGGTTGCTATCATACGAGTATAACACAAATCCCCAAAAAATCAAAGTTGACTTTTTTGTGTGAAAATTTGTCCCACGGGATAAAAAGTATAATTTTGTATTTTAATCCGAAACTAATCGCTACAATTTCCTTTGGGTCACTGGAACCAACCTTGGCTTTTACTTTTACCTCAAAATATGGGGTTATCGTAATAACTGTGATGAATAGTTTTATAAAATTTTTAAATAAAAAATAAAAACCGACTTCTGCACCCCGAGGCACTAAAAACGCAGAAATAATTTAAACGAATGTGATCTATAAATTCAAAATTCGTATATTTCTAGGTATTGTAGAAGTATATCTTGGAGTCGGTGCCCAAAATATGTGTGATGGTCTGGAACTTGGCTCGTTGACCGGTGCCCCAGCAGTGGAGACATACAAGGTTTGATAACGAACGAACGTTTATCAAAACACTACTAAGTAATTCAATGAAGATACTTTTTTTACGTACATTGATTGACCTTTGCATCTACGTAATGATTAGAGAACGTTGTGGACTGAAAGTGGATGTAGTGACTAGAATTCAAAAAAGAATGTTGCGTTGATTTGGACATGTGGAGAGGATGAAGAAAGAAAGATCGATGAAACAAATATATATTGCGAATGTGAGTGTGTAACGGACCAAGGTCCATACAAGTGCTCACGATCGTTAATATAAATTTGAATTGTGTTCTGTGCGAGTTTGGTTCGAGATAGGTTACGTAGTAAAATCGCGGAAACTTTTTAACGAGATTGATTAGGTAGGTAGGCACTTTAGTCGTTAGAAGGTCCTTATCATTCAAGTTAGGCATTACAATAAATCTATAAACACAACAAATAAGTTTCGTAGCGGGGACGCTTTCTGGGGATTTGTTGAGGTTATTAGTCATAAAAAGAAAAGAAAAACATTCCGCTTGCTGAGTGAGGCTGGGTTCGATCCCGCGGCCTTCCGGTGGAAATCGGCGTCCATCGCCGCTGGGCCAATTTGCATTTAATCAAAACAAATATGCAATAGGATTCTCTATGTAGTAGTCTATTCGAAGACTGAAATACAGCTACACATTATTTTGTTTACTAACAGGGTTTGTTATACCTAGATTAAATTGTGCAACAAGAATTTAGGGATGACAATAAATAGTGGGATAAAATAATAAGTTACAACGACATCTGCAGTGGACGAGCGCACAACTAACAGATTATCGATTGGAAAAAACTCGTCCGCTACCTATCACTTGTGACACGGCATTTCATCCTAACAGATAGATGGCGCTATCGGCGGCTGGGAAGTAGATTCCCTTCAACTGCTTTCAAATCAAATGTTAATTGCTATCACTATTAAAATAGTAGATTATAAGAACAAATTTCAATATCTTGTTTTTGCACGCGCTTGTAGATTTTAAAAGCATTGATTTACCTAGTAGTTAAGTAGGTAAAATTCCGTGTTGAGGTAATGTTATGGTTATACTGAGTTATTCACAGCGATTTTATGTTAGTGATTTGAAGACAGAAAACCATACACTAAAGATATAAATAAGAATAATCTCTAAAACATTTAATTTAGCCCCTACCTAGGAGAGAATAGAATCACTAAACGATAATTAATGCTACGTTTAAACTCTGTAGTATGTCTATAATACATATTGTTATGAAGGGAAACTAATTTATAACACACCGATGTAACATCAGAGACTTGGTAAAAGTATTATATTCACTTAAAGAATAAAAATTACTAAAACTTATAATCAATCAAATAACTACTAACTCCATCTAGGTGAGAATGGGTTCACTAAACTTTCTTTAATCCTACTTTCAATTTCTTTAAAAAGCTTTTAATATGTCTTGTCATGAAAGAAAACTAATGTATAACGCACCGATGTAATATTAGAGACTTTGTAAAAGTAATATATTCACTTAAACAATTAATTTAATAAAACTCAATAAATCAAAATAACTACTAGCTCCATCTAGCCGAGACTGAGATCACTAAATGTTCCTTACGGCTACATTCAGAGGTTATTAATGTGTCTTGTCGTGAAAGGAAACTAATTTAGAACATATTGATGTAATATTACAAGTCTCTGTAAAAAAATGGTCTATTCACAAAAACAAAATAAATAAAGCTCATAATTAATCAATCAAAGAACATCTACTTTCTTTTGAGAATGGATATTAGCCTATCTAGGCTAGTGTTGGGGTTGAATGATTTAAACAAAAGAAAAGGAACTCGAATGATTCCCTTCATATCCCTTTTAATATCTAGATCACCTAAACGTAATCTCGTATGATAAATCAATCATAAACTTAATGTCTATAAAAGAACGTGAGAGTAGGTGTACCACATGGTCTCATTCCGTTCCGCGTTAGTAACCGGCGGCGCCGTCTGCCGAGACACGTACCTACAGTTAGGCGAGTGACGCACGTATAAGGTAGGTATTAATAGTGCGGAGATCGGACGGTACGCGGGTTCGATTCCGTTCAACTTTTTTAAAACAACCATGCACGTCGCTTGGGACAGTATGGGACTAATGTTGTAATGTATGTTTCTGTTGTATAACAGTTATTATTCTTAATATAATTTGTCCAAGGTAGTAATTTCTATTTTGATTGTTTATTGATTTTCTTTCATGGTTATATGCCTTCGATAGTCTTGTCACGTTATTTATTTCAATAAAATCAAAATTTCAAAGTATAGTAACTTAATACCATAATATTTGCGAATGGTGTAATTATTTATTATTGTTGCTAGAGGGATAGCTAAAGTTGTTACTTGTAAATTGGAATGAAACATGACATGTAATATATTAAGTCACGAACTGCTAAAGAGCTATTTTTTTCAATGTTCGGGAAAGGAATTGAATCATTCATCACTTTTGAAATGTAGCATTCAGGGCATCCCTAATAATTAAATATTATTGAACGCAGCTTCTTCTCGTATTCTTACAGGGTTGCGTGTGTGAGTTTAGAGTATTGTTGTATTGGTGGGTTGTAGTTCTCCGATTAGCCGATTCCGGTTTTGGCGCCACTGGTTGCCGCGGCGCCTACTAAAATGATTATAACGTTTCAATTCGCCATTGTAGCCTAAGTAGAGTATTTCTAGGTAAATCTGTACTAAATTGAAAGGATGTTTTAACACAAACATTACGCTAAACCTTTATATTAACAGAAGTTAGTTAGTTGTCCGTAAGCATTGTGCCGCAGGTCAGTGGTGTGTTGGAATAAATTGTTAAGAAGAAATTATTGTAGACAAATCAATTAAACAGGAAATATCGAGATAAATAAATAGAAAATAAATAATGTATTACATTAAGACACAGGAAATTAATTTACAAAATATCAAAACATTAAAGTTCTGAAACGAGATGGAGGTGGATTTCGGCTGGCCAATCGGGTGTCATTAGGTTTCATGATGAGTTAGACAAAGCGGAATTGGTAGCGGAGCCATTTTGGACGCGCGGGGTTGTTTCGCGAGGCTATAAAAAGGCCGAGGCGCCAGCGGCGCGCACGCATTCTGGACCAGGAAATTAAATAGTACGTACACCTATTCCGCTCGTAGGAAAATTCGCCATTTTGTGTGAATTTATTAGAACTAGGGAGTTTCGATTGCATTTAAATTCGGTAATAGGAAAGTGACTTTGGATTTGTGACCTAGCATCATCTGTGGGCATTGCGTTCTAGTGTATCAGCCCTGGTGTGAAGTCTCAGGTTTAGAGGTACTTTCGGAGCTAGGGAATTAGATTTGAAAGTAAAAAGTGTAAATGTTAGGAACGGTTTTGGTGAGTATTCCGTACAATTAGCTAGAAGGTTTCCGCGTAAAAATATGGTTTTCAGCATTTGTGATTAGTGTAGCTTCCGCGAAATAAATTGTGAACTAACCCTTTTTCTCCACAGTACAGCGTTTTTGGGGAAATAAATGTGTGCAAAACAAAACTCTTGGTGGCAAGGGCATGTTAGGGATAGGCCGTGTGGCTAGCCTTTGTCGAATACCTACTCGACTCGATGTAGGCACACGAGGTTATCAATGACATGTCTGCGCCATAGCTTTCAGAGGTTTGCATCATATTTAATTCCGCATACAAACGTGTGAATTTAGAGCGAATTCACTTGGTAGCCTTATACAGTTGATTTGACAGACTAAATGAGGAATTCCAATATCTAGCTCTGCTTACTATGCTACGGCTGAATCTGAGTCTGCTTTGGTTGAAAGGTTTAAAGAATCCCTTCACCGGAGGTGTGCCCAATTCAATTTATTTGTAAAACAATTTTTAGATGTCATAATTACTTAATTGAGATAATTTCATATTAATTATCTAGCTTGAAAATTGGGTTAAAATGCTTCTTGTGAATGTGGTGTTAGATCTCCTTCCACTAGCATTTGTGGTATAGCAATTTTCCCCCTGCTATTTCCCTGCGTGACAGACGATTCCAGCCCTCTGGCACTTTGCACCCATAACATATCTATGTATTATATTCCGTATATTCTTACCCTGTAAGTGGTACCGATCCCATAAACCACTTACGCATACACACCCTAGGCTACACACTCTGGCCGGCCAGAAAGTCTGGAAGGTAACTGCGTCAAGTCAGTGCTTAGCACGAGTTAGTGCATTAAAAAGAATTTAATGACTTGAAACAGTTAGGTTTTCCGGAGTTAGGGAGGATAGCGATAGGTAATAGCTGTGACTAGGGAAACACCATAGGCACTCACACATACACACGATTAAATATAAATGGGGTTTGCTTTGCTGAAACAATTTGTTTGGTGGTTAAATTCATTAGCTTACTGGGCTGGGAATGTTAGGTAGGCTCCCCTTTTTCTTCCAGGGTATCCAGAGTTGAATGATGAGAGTAAGTATTTCCCCAGCTCCCCACATATGCGGTCATTATTCGTCTGTTAGGTTCATTTTAAATTGACAAATAAGTGAATTGGTGTCTCCTCAATGTTTCCTATTGAAGCTATTAAATCAAGTAGATAAAAGCGTTACGTTTAATGTCTCGATTCAATTAGGGTAAGGTAGGTAAATCTGTCTAAACCCGTTAGAAAATTATAGCATTTTAATTCTGATTTGGTACCTACTAAACGTATTGTTTACAACTTCTGTCAATATTTAATATCAATGATTGTTAGATAACACTAGGTGTGAGGTTCTGTGCATATTAACCTAACAATGACATTTCCATCGAACTAAGGAATAGGTTTAGAGCGATGCGGTACTTTTATAATAACTGTCTAACTCGTGACCTTCGGGTCATTCAACTCTTGCGTTTATGTAGGTAGGTGCGTACTTTTCTCGACCGAAGTTACGAGTATGTAGGTATGTTACGTTTGTAATAGATCATATAGGTACTTACTACTGAATGGGAACACATAGGCGGCATATACGCAATATAGGGTGTCCAGTATATAGGGTGGTAAATTACGGTTTATATTATGTTACGTTTGTTAGTAGATTATAATTATACTATATAGGAACGCATAGTCTGAATATAGTCACAATATAGGGTGTCCAGTATATAGGGTTATCAAACTACGGATTATGATAGACAAGGAAAGGACGTTATGGGACGTTAGTGAGTAGTTAGAAGCCACTATAGGCTTTTAAATAGTAAGGCTTATTTTTGTAGTAGGTATATTGGCTTAATTCTTGGCATTATTTCATGGTTGCGTGGGTTCGGCTGAGATGTTTCAGTTTGGTCAGCTTCGATGAAGTTGTTCCAAAGTACTTTGTGCATTGGTCTACCTACCTCACTCACACTCTTCTGCCAATGCATTGTACTACTGAACATCCCTTTGCCGTTTCTTACGTTAATTGTGTGTAATGACCTGGGTCTTAAGACTTTTATACCTAATTATGCTTATTGTGCGTTTATTATATTTATTTCCTTCTGATGACTTGTGCTTTAGTATCATTCATAGTTGCGTTGGTTTGGCCAGATTGTTTCAGTGTTGGTAGGCTTCGATGAAGTCTTTCCCAACGTACTTTGTGCATTTGGTTACCTACCTCTCTCTCTCACTCTTCTGCCAATGCATTGTACTGCTGGACGTCTCTTTGCCAATTCCTGCGTTAATTGTGTGTGATACTTAAGGCATATACGTAGTTAGGTTATTACATTTATTTTGGGAATATGTACAGATTTTATCGTTAGTATTTTCTTTAGTTGATTGATTTTTCCTATAGTGGCATTTCATGGTTGCGTGAGTTTGGCCAGATTGTTTCAGTGTTGGTAAGCTTCGGTGAAGTCTTTTCCAACGTACTTTGTGCATTTGGTTACCTACCTACCTCTCACTTTCGTCAACTGCCAATGCATTGTACTGCTGAACGTCGCTTTGCCAATTCTCGCGTAATTATGTATGTCTACTTGAGGAATAGACTCGGGATAATGAATCACTGTACCTATTCTTATTTCTAGTCTGTCATAGTTTATTATTTATAAGTATATATTAACAGTATAACGTAGTGGTGGCCATACCCCATCCAGGGTAGATATAATTAGCTCTATCGGCTAGTAGATAACCGAGTATTGTACTGATTTCATCTTAATCCATTCTTATCTACCTAGTCGGCTAATAATGTCTGTCTTAACCGGCCTTTTTGGTAGGGGACGTTATACTATAACACTCACGTGTTTGCTGTATGACAATTGGTTTATTTGGTACTTTTATATTTTATTTATTTAGAAGTAGTTTTGTAAGAGTTACATATTTCATCCTAGTTTTATTTCTTTCAACTTAATTTCAGCTTAACCTATTATCTATTTAATTTATTCTAAATCATATCTTGCTTTCGCTTATTTCATTCGCTTGATTGCTGTTTTCATTTATATTTATTTGCTTTGAGCTAAACTTTGGTTTCGGTTCATTCCTTTAAATTCTGCTTTTGTATTTGAACGGATCTCTTACACACTCTCGTTACTCAATCTCATATCCTAAAAGAGCTTAGGTTACTAATACGTTCACAACGAAGGGTTCTCATTAGACTAGACGATCACAGTTGGCCATTAGAGTGTTTTGCATCATAGCTCCTAGTAGGTTATTTATTATTGCACGTATTTTCTTCTTAAGTGGGTTAAAGTCCTTTTTTACTCGGGGTGGGGTGTTACAAGTGGAAGGGCTGATAAGGGACGTCCCAGGCGGACATACATCGACCAAATAGGGGATGTATTGGCAAAGGGGAAGATAAAAAGTAACCGGAAACGGCGTGCGTGCATGCAACGACTTATGAACGTTGATAAAGCGAAGGTGATCTGTCTGGATCGTGGCAAGTTGCAGTCCCTGGTCTCTGCCTACCCCTCTGGGATACAGGCGTGAGGTTATGTATGTATGTATCTACGTAATGAGATGATGTATCCAGCGTCCAGTGGCACCTTCACTTACACAAGACGGGTGAAGGGACTCGTCGGACGCTGCAGTGCCTAGGAGATTGTTTTTTTTTTACATAAACCTTAATTTATTGATTTTCATAATATACATGAGACGTTTTAGTTTTGCCCCTGAGGTCGAGGTAAAAGAAAAGAGGTTTTAAAAGTTTAAAGGTAAAAGGCTAGAAAATATACTTAACTTAAAAGTAAATATTTTACGGTTTTAATAGCCATTTGTGTGGAATTTGACAGATGATTGGTATGACAGCGAAATTAAATACTTTAAAAAATCTATTTAGAGGCTAAAAATTCCACCCATACCGGGACGACTGCCAACATCAGTGAAATTTCGAACCACTTTACAATACTCTCTGAATTACGTACAGCTCAGTTAGCTCAGTTGGGAGAGCGCTGGCACGGTTAGCCAGAGGTCGTGAGTTTGATACTCGCGGCCGCAAGTGTTGCAAATTACTTCAGCCTGATTTCGCTGCCTGTACGTAATACTGAGAGTATTATAAAGAGGTTCGAAATTTCACTGATGTCGGTAGTAGTCCATTAGCTCAGTTGGGAGAGCGCTGGCAGAGTTATCCAGAGGTCGCGGGTTCGAGTCCCGGCATGGGTGGAATTTAAGCCTCTAAATAGGTTTTTTTTAATTGTCCTTAGCACGGGTTAGTGCATTAAAAAGCATGTAATTAAATTCTTTAGTAAAAACGGCATATTTCTATCTAGAATAGAAACTTAAAACCTTTAGAGAATGACATTCGAGCTGATGATCTTGGGCATCTGACTCTTAATATTCATAGTGTAGCAAGTGATAATGAAACCATAGATTTCAATTTCAATTTCTGGTTTCTAGGTGCAACGGTGCCCTAGATCTGGGTGTTCTTGAGCTGGTCATCATCAGACTTCTAAACGTTTGGCTGTAGAAAGTGACAGAGAAACTAAATATTAAGTAAAAACGGCATATTTCTATCTAGAATAGAAGCTTAGAGCTGATGATCTTGGGCATCTGACTCTTAATATTCCTAGTGTAGCAAGTGATAATGAAACTATACATTTCAACTGTAATTCTGGGTTTCTAGGTGCAACGGTGCCCTAGATCAGGGTGTCCTTGAGCTGGCCATCGTCAGACCTCCGAATCTTCGGCTGTAGAAAGTGACAGTGAAAATAAATACTTTAGTGAAAACGGCATATTTCTATCTAGAATAGAAGTTTAGAACCTCTCAAGACCGACATTCGAGCTGATGATCTTCGAAACAATGTCCAACAGACACCAGAGAAAGAGTTACTGAATGAAAGTATTTGATGAACAAAGTGTTTGTAACATCAAAACTTAACTTGTTTTTAGCTTTAAAATTTTAATTTCTCAATTTCCATCTTAGAAAGTCTTCATCAGAACCTCACCATATTACCCCGGGACTAATTTTACGCTATATCTTATGAAACATATACATATTACTAATGGATAGGGCTCATTAGGCCTCATTTGCTGCTGTCCATTGAAGAGTTCAGTTCTCCAGCTCTCAAAGTCTTCATCAGTTTTTTTATCGAAATCGGTTTAGATTTGACGAAGTTATGCGAAAACATAGTCAAAAAAAAAAGTAATATACGCGTCGAATTGATAACCTCCTCCTTTTTTGAAGTCGGTTAAAAACATTGTCAAAAAAAAAGTAATATAGGTACGCGTCGAATTGATAACCTCCTCCTTTTTTGAAGTCGGTTAATAAATTAACATCCAGGTAGGTTCCTACAGAAAGGAGTTATTTGTAATATCTTCGCCAAAAACGTTCCACACAAATTGTGACAAACAAATATGAGAATAAAATAAATTAGTATTTTTTATCTAGCCTTTTACCCTCCCACTTCAGGACACAGGCCTTCTCTTAAAGAGAGAGATACAGTAGAGGCTTACTTATCAAGTAATAAACAAATTGTATTATACATAATGTACGTAATACAGAGAATATTGTAAAGAGGTTCGAAATTTCACTGATGCCGGTGAGTCGCCCATTAGCTCAATTGGAAGAGCGCTGGCACGGATAGCCAGAGGTCGCGGGTTCGAATCCCGGCTTGGGTGGAATTTTTAGCCTATAAATAGGTTTAAAAAAAATAGTATTATACTAAACATTTGACTGTATAAAGGGGCACCAGGTGCTTAATGATAGTATAACATCCCAAAAGTAAACAAACTATTCTAATGACCAGATGTAGAGGCATTCGTAAAATTTAATTTAGAAACCGATTTCACTCGCGGCGTTTTCACTGTCCATCAATCAAGGATCGCACGTTTAGTCCATCCGTCCTTTTCTGACGTACACTTTATGAGCAGGACTGATAGAGGTAGTGCACGTCAAAATCAAAAGAATAATACCTAGATTACACCAGATTCACACGAATACCTTGAGGGTGCCGTCATCCAGGAGTGAATCAATTAGGTGCAGGGAAGGGAATGTTGAAATAATTGTTTTTTTTTTCAGATTACTAATGACTTGTATGTTAGCTAGAGCCATGTGGGGAAAGGAAGGAAGTTACATTCAAGCCAAAATCTAAGATGATTTATTAAATATCCTCAATGCTACGTTCAAGGAAGGCCCCTTCAATTACGCATATTTATCGCGCACGTTAATTATATTAATAAAAAATATACTGCTGATAAAGTGTAACAGGATTGATGCAATTTAACAACCCGTTACGTTGATTTAATGTCTCGTAGATGCGATGTGGAGGCGTTAATTAAAACATTAAATTAGTGATCGCAAGATAGTCAGCTCCCGTTCCATTAAAAAGTAATGAAAACTCCCTTCAACTTGTATTGAGTTGATATATACCCTATAAAACAGGCTAACGCATTATAATTCCTCTTTTGATGACTAACTACGTTTTCGATTGTGTACTGGCAAGGTTTTAAGGCCATGTATAAGCTCCCTGCCAGTTATTTTAGTAATATTCTTGCAGAAGAAATAAGTTTCCTTACTAGTAGCAAAATACAGAGGAATAATTACAATAATTGCATCTTCAAAACTTCGACACCGCAGAGGCATAAACGTCCAGTCCGACCAGTTGTGCAACTAACATTTTTGCATACATTAACATCTCCAGGATGAAACAACACCTTCGTCGAAACACGCAGTTGTGTTATTACTAGAGCACGGAAACATCCCACGTTAACGTCCTTAAGCTGAAATACAAACAAACCCATCCAATTTGTAATTAAGTCAGAAATCCTCGAAAGGAGATAATGATAACCGCGGCACGTGTCATTTCGCAAAACATACCTATTTGCACGTAACAAAATTATTGACAACGACATCGCAAAGGTGAGTATTAAATTAAGGCAAGAGGAGAATGTATTTTTAACAGCAAATTGAGGCAGTTTATATTGCTTTTAATGTGAGACTTCTAGAAGATAATTCTAGAGTGGGCCGAGGCTAGTGATGTTTGAACTCCACTCAGATGGTATTTTTACGTAAATAAATAATAAAAGAAACTGATTTATTATGGACTCCCGCTATTCTTGTTTACGAAACGATCACACAACACAAAGCAGAAAGATCGGTATCGTTTCACCTAAATGTGTTCGGCATGATGCGAGAATTTTGACACCAAACACGACCGATAACATCTTAAAGTGCCTAATGTTTTAAACAAACTCTATTATGTGGGCTAACTTAATTTGGTGAGAATAAAGGAGATATTTCACCTTTATTGTTTGATATATCGATAGAAGTTTTTTATTGATTGCCACAAGTATACGGGTAAAACAAAACCCGCTTTTATGAAATTGTCGACTTAGGAGTATTATGTTGTCTTCTTAATGGTCAATATCAAAACTTCAACTAATACAATGTCTGAAGCTAATATATTTAGCACATTAGTCAGCTCGCCTTTAGTGGCATTGGCTATATGTACGGGCAATCCTTCTAATCAAGGTTTTTTTCTTGTTATTTGTAACTTTATCGTAACTTGCATGCATATGCAAATCTGTTTGATAAAATGCAGCAAACTTGCAAAGAAACATGTACCAGAGATGTCCATTTATATTATAGCTGCTGGACGACAGTAATGAAAAAAGAAAAACGTATAAGACTTTCAAATAAATAAATAGGCATAACTATTTGAAACATGGGTTAGAAAAGTCATGAGTAGTAAAATAAGCTATAAAAACTTAATGGGAAGTTTCGCTACATGCGGGCGGGCTTACTTTTTATGAATACTTTTAAATTCTCTGGCAACAATCATAAGTTTTGGTATTTGTCTAAATGAACAGAAAGGTTTTTAAAAGAAACCGCATAAAATACTTGTAATGGATTAATTACCATCAGCAACTGGGAACTAACATATTTCAATAAAAAGCAAAACTAGATTACCGACGACGCGATACTATTCTTGCTCTTATAATCATAGAACAACATTATAGAATGCGGGTCCGAGATCAATTCTCTGTGGCACCCTACCTGCATGCATTAGGATTCCGCACGCCACTTAGACCACTCACCTACAGACCCGTTGCCCGTATTCCCATTTGAGGTATAAAAAATAGAAGGAGCCACTATAATGTTAGGATCTAGCCATGGCTTGGGTTGAGAGAAAAAAGAAATATATAGAGTAGCGTCTCATACATATATGCATGAATGCACACACGCGCGTATGTATTAGCGCTCACTAACTCACACACACACACATACACGCGCGCATGTGCACAGACACACTTAAACTCATTTTACGTCCTGCAGGGCTACGCCCAACCTTATACAGACGTGTGCATCATCACCAGCTGATGATTTACATTCATCTCACTATTAACTAGTCAATTCTTTGCCGGTCGAGCATGGCTCGTCATAATTATGACGCAACTTTCCGTTCTCGATTATCCTCATTCATCGTCTATATACATTGCCTATTTAAGTAAACATCGTACATACTATTCATAAAATTTTATTACAATACATAATTCAATTTTATACAATTTCTCGCTTTTACTGTATTAATTATACCACATATACATTTGTATCACTACTGAAATTTTTTTCTTGTACTCGGTCATTGCATAAATTACTTTCGGAAAGCCTTTATTTTCCTTCCCATAATTTTAATACATCATCCATTTCTGTCTGGAGGAGCCTATAGCTAGCTTATTGCTTCGTATTTTTTTACCAAAACGTTTCTTAGCGTGTATTTTTTTCTATAACTATTGTAATATTGTACAGTCTGTTAGCTTTTAGAATATATCTCGGCTACTATCATAATTCGTTCGAAGTTTACCTTCCTTTCGGGGCGTCATTGCGTAAGAGATTTGTCAAAAAGATACATAGGTGTTTAATTAATTCTGAAACTGGCGATTATCCGCCTTCGGGCTCATTACACGCAGATTGTGTAAAAACTATAACATCTTCACGTTTTAATAGTAAAAATATTGTCATTCAACAAATGTGATCTAAATTATTTACGTTGAATATCTGATTATTTTTGCATAGAGTCGACTCTTTGTTACTTAACTGGGTAGATTATTATCTTGTAACATTTCTTTCATAATTAAAAATACATTTTTCACTCTAGTAAAATTGTGTCATCTCTACGCCTTTCGCTGTCATAAGCTGTAAAATGAGGTGCATATTAGTGGTCAGTGTGGTCGGCAGGATAGACGTATGCAAAACTGAACCAGTCCACAGGCAGCATGCAAGCAGCTGGATGCTTAGACATCTATTAGCCGGGACGCCATCTACATATAAATTGTTTTGATCCTGACACTCTGTTTAATAAAGGTATTAGGGATTGTATTAATAGACATCACTTAAACATGGTTGCGAAACTTACCTGAATCTCAAGTGTTAAGAAGCTATTTCAACATTCTTACGTGATTTTTTTGTGTCAACAGGAGGCAGAGCACTTGTTTTCAAGTCAGCTTTTTTTTGTTTTTTCTACGTCAGTCATTGTATGTATTGTAAAATCGTCTGTGTTTTCTTTGAACATCATTAACGAGTTTTGTCCTTATAACTAGATGAGATTTTTTTCGCTGCTACATGTTTAATGTGCACGTATGACGTCTCTTAGGACTTGGCCACAATTAGCCCGTCCACTTAAGGGATTGCACCTGCTAAAACTTAATTGTACAGAATCCTATGCTAATTGCTGATTTATGCGAACCTAATTATCTATCTGCATTAAAGTTGGTAATGCTCGGAAAAAAATTAAGAAAATAATGTTTTAGGTATCTACATAGGTATGTGTTTTAAAACACTGCTTTGAACATAACGCGTTGTTGTCCATGTTGTATTGAGAGGGTGAACCTATTATCACGAACATGTATAATAATATGCACAAGAGATATAAAATGAACACGTATGTCCAAGGTACTAAGTAATTTAAGTAATTATAAACTAACCAGGTCCCTATTATTTGCAGTAAAACATCTGCAAGTAAATTTTGTGTTTTGATTGTTGACACTAAAGCTTACAAAATTTATTTTAAACATTGTGTTCGAGACGTACAAATGAAAATTGTATATAACAAAACTAGCTTCACCATGGGACAGGGTACTCGTAAGCGTAGACTGCACTGCAAGTGAAATAGTTTCATAATTTATGAGAATACGACAAAGAGTTTGTTGAGCGCTATTGAATAACCGTCCTCTGAAGGCCGCGCGAGGACCGAGTGAGTGACCCGTCAGCCGGCCGCGGCGCGCGCGCTGCCATGCGCCATGTTAATTACTACGACCAATAAGGCGTCCCGTCAACATATTTATTTTTTAATTTATGGATTGTTCGCAAACCTACTTCGTTATACTGGCCACAAGCATCCAACTCCTTTTTACAGGCGCGAGCTTATGTCGATATGACCTTGATCAAAATGCCAAGAAATTAATTCGCGACAGGTTATACTATAACTTATTGACGGGCTTCGGCACGGGTTGTCTGTTCCATCGCCTTTTTAGGCGTACGACATGTTGGTATTCGTGGATGCAGTGCTTAAAATAAAAATCCTAGAGCTGACTGGCTGGCTACCGAATTCTTTGCACTCATACACGCTCATAACTTGCTAGTAAGAAGTACATCGGCACGTCTTCAAAACTAGTCCTTATTATAGATGAGTTTTTACACACACTACCTCGGAATGCGACGTTAAACACAGTTAAAGATCTCTTTAGTTAAAGTAATTAAATGTTTATTAATGTGCATCTTCGGCAAAATGTGTTCTCGAGGCGAGAATTTTATTATATTTCCTTCCAATATTTGATTGGCCGTCGAATTCATCAGGCGAGCGGATCAAAGCTTGCCGCCGTCGCATGCACGTATCGTCAGTTGAATCTTTGTCATTCGCGTTGCGTCGACACGGACCGACGACGTCGACTGAGCACAGGCGCCGCCGCTGTTGGCAATTAGTGTTACCAAAGATCATCAATAAGAGAACTTATCACTTCATCGCCTGTGACACCGGAGGTATTTAAATAGCAACGGAACACTATATTATAGTTTTGAATATTCAGTCACGCGATGCTCTCAACATGAGCAGTCATAATATTAATTTACTATTTATTTGTTTATGTCGATTCTGATCAAGAAAGTTATTTATACGCGCTGTGAAAACGTACCAACTTATTGAAAGCGGAATATATCTGATTCAATTAGGGAGGCAGCGGCAGCAGCATTACGGTGCAGAAACCTGTGTTTAGTTATTAGAGCAGCCCAAAGCAATGTTCTAATGACCGAGTGCTGTATTTTATAAAGCTCGCTTGACCAATTATGACCATTTAAACGAATGATCGGGGCGTATGACGAACCGCCCGGACTAGCCGTCATTCCATCTACGGTAATCCGATGTTCGATCAGCGCCGGCCCTTTGATATTGTCTTTCTTGGGGTTTTAGACGCAGTTCCATACAAAATAATGATATATAATGTAACACGGGAGTCAAGTACTTGACTATCATAACGACGCTCATAGTATGGTACTTAGTTTTCTGATAAATATTTATGAGCGAAGTCTCGTTAGGAAAGTACTGCCGTCTTGTAAGCTTTTAAATGAATAGTTTCGTTGATAGTGCGGGAGTTGAGATACGAGTACGCTACACTTTTGTGCCTCAAGGGTTTATCTTTTAGAGCTGTGTCCTCTACTGGTAGTTTGTATGCGCTTTCCACTGAAGATTAATCATAGCTCGTTTATAGTTTACAAACGAGATCTTGGGTAGCAATCCGCCGCAATCGATCGCGTCGCAAGATTCGAAATTCGAGTTGCGTTCAGCTCGCGTGAGCAACTCACGCGCAGATACAGAGATACGTATGGGCTGATCATGTGCTTTGATACCGCAATCGTATATCGGTTACCTAGCCGCTTGTATCGTGGCAGTCCTCCCAAAGCCATTACTGTCTCCCGAAAGATTACCATTTCATATTATATCAGTTTTTTTGACTACCTATTTATGAAAAAATGCTGAAAAACACTATAATTACTAGATGTACCTGTGACTATACATATAGAATGAAGATAAAAATTGTGTGTATTAATTTAGGACAGTTTCTTAGTTTGCTAAATTTCTTGGAAATCTATTCATCCGTAACGATTGCGTGACATATAAATACAATTTTACTCATTCAGAAATCGATAGCTTTTGGTGAAAGATGCATCACTTTGTTCTTAGGTTCGAACGCAGTCGTTCTGCTTACCATAAGTAAAAACGTTTCTTGTCCAAAGTTTGAAACGCGATTTTATCGATGTCTCGGTGATTCAAAATTCGATATTCACATCAGTTTAGCAGAACAGATTCCTCGAGCAAGCCACTCCCCCCATTGTATCCGACAATACGCTGTAACTTCTCACTAACGAGGATTGCCGTTTTCGGGTTTAAGTCATGAACGATACACCACACGTCATATTTATTGACCACACAAACGTTTTATTACAATGGCCGTACACTTCTCGATTTCATATTTTCGTTTGCTTTGAAAATGCTGTGCATTACATTTGCTTTACTGTCGCTTAGGATTATCTTTAATGTCTTTGTTTATTTTAAAAGCCCATGTGGTCTCGTTTTACTCATTAGTATCTAAACGAAATATGCTAAGAATTTTCTAACAGCTTTCTTTTAGACCACAAAGCTGAGCCTGAAGCATAAAATCATTTGTAAAGAACATAATAAGCGCCCGCTTTTGGCATATTGTTTTGACACACGATAAATATTTGCAAGATTGTGCCGCGGCCAGATTGAGGCGGCTATCAGATTTGTGGTTGCATTGAGCTGCAGGGTATGGATAATGCATTGTTTCTGATTGCATAGCCCCAGTAGACGGTAGTTAGTTATAAGGTGCTTCCTATCACACCAGAATGACAATATAGTTATAATAGAGAATTAGCTGCATATTCTTAATGGGCAGTTTTTTCCTTAATAAACATAAAAGCAACCTAATGATCATGCAATCAATTTTTAATAATCGATGAGTTTTATTTTAATACCTTGCTGCTTGTTTTTTAAGACATAACTTGGAATGTGAGCAAGATCATCCTAATTTAATTTAACAGGTAGGCAGCACTTCTTAATCATAGGCCTTCCTCTAAATTATATAGTGCGTTAATAGTTCTGCCGCAATCGGCAATTCTTCATTTTGCTACTAACTTTTTTCCTACTCGTAAAAAGGTAGCTTTGATCAGACACATCTGGGCTCCAGCAGATATATAAAGTCATGACATGAGTTTTCTATAGGTAAGATAAGTTCCAAGTGTCCGAATGACAGAAATGCGTCGTCTTTTAGATAATTACGACAATTTGCCACTAAAATTACAGACCACGTTGTGTGGAATATCTAAGGGGCCTTAGTTATACGACTCATTAAAATACAATGACAGTGCACTATCCAAAAATTTTTGGAAACTGGCTGGCGGTTATGATGATTACAAGAGGTAGGCCAGGCTACGTATGGTGTAACATACACAGAACCACTGGGCTTTGAGTTCGTCAACAAAATTACAAGGGTCAAGATCAAGAGAGAACTTCGCCCTTCTTGTAGGTGTCAAAATTGCCATAACTTTCAATAGCGGTATTACCACGCCTCCATTGCCCCTTGGTAATCCAAATCGACTTTTTGCTGATTCGAAAATAACTTTTTTCTTAGCGATTTGTGGTGGAGTCGATATTCTCTAAATTGGCCCGATTGAAAACCGAAACCCAAATCGATCGTGTGAAAATTATATCCGCGGCTTCCGTGCCCTTCCGTAAAGATAGGGAGGACAAGAAAGCAGTAAAAACATAACGAGAAACAAATCATATTTCTCCACTTATCTTTGGCGTGATAATATTTTGAACATGAAATGTTATACTTTTGTTTTAAAATCAATCAACGTGAAGAAGAATCAATAGAAGCATCAAAATAAAAGTACTTAACAACTTCCGTTCATTCACTCTCGTTACGTTATGATTGGACAGTTTGATTTGATCAAAACAATTAGTTTAAGTATCTAAAGGTACATATTTACTTTCGATGAGTTAGTTGATGTAACTATGTCTTAGCATTTTCTTTGTAGTTGTTTTGCGTAACTTTGAAATGAGAACTGAATTAAACTGATTGATTCCTTGACAACCTGTATGTCTATAGGTCACTTACAGTTAATAGACACAAAAAGAGGCCGCAAATAAGGTAAGTCATCCAACAATGTAGCAATTTCTGTAAAAACTACGTTTACTATACTATTTTGTAGGATGTAAGTGGGTTGCAATAGTATTGGATCCTTCATTATGAGCTATTTCACGCCTAGTTTCCACAATCAATATTTTTGCGCTGCTACTATTTCTGTCGTCTAATGATCTGGTAAATTAGTCACACACATGCATTCACGGTCTCGCTGGACGTGAAATTGGAAATGTTTGAAGTGTGTCGGCAAGTGGAGTGTTGCGACAGCAGCATTGTTGGCCGATACGGCGAATTGTGCAAAAAGGGTTCTACCTGCAACAGTAGTTGGCAGGAGAAAAAATATTTCGGGCTGAGGTGTATTCTGTTGGGTCAGATTCATTAGCGAAACCTTTTGGAAGGTTCCAACAGTGGTGTCGTTTCGGTACATTACACAACACTCAAAATAGCTTCGATCTTCTTAAGAGTTCTCTTATTTTTTTTCGACTTGAAGTCAACAATAGGACTTAAGAGGATACCAAAAAGAAAAAGGATGCAATTCTAAAGGAGTTTTAAGTTTAAAGAAACTTTGAGTTTACTAAATCCTTCTTATGGAGGTGGTCTCTATTAAGTTGTACAACAAGCAATTAAATAATATTTTCTTCAAAATAGCAGAAAATGTATTAATTTAAGTTTAGTCGTCCACTTTAAATGTTAGTAGGATAACTGTTTATTATAATTCTTTATCTTTCAAAATTTATATTTGAAGTGTGTTTCAGCCAAGATAACCTATGTCTTCGAACACATCAAAAATGTAAATTAAATCACGGGAATTTAATAAAATTCTGGACACTTCTGCCTACTTCATCACTCACTCTTTGCCCACTGTAAGCCTCATCTTAAGAGGTTTCTCACCAAACTGCTAAACAATAGTTGCGTCACGGTTCGCACGATCAATAGAATACGTTGAGTTTTTGGGCGTATTTTTTGCTGGCTAACTTAGTTGCCATGACCGTTACTATCTCACCCATCTAATTAAAAGGGGCGGCGGTAGCGGCGCCTTAAAGGATTAAGGCTTACTTCTGGATTGGGCAATCCGATAAGTGGGAATGGAAGAAATTTGGAGAGAGTTTGTTGGTTTTAGGGCGATTTGAGCAAAACTCGACACATCACGTATAGTAAAATGGAATGTCTATTGGTTGGAATATTGCAAAAGACCGTGAAAAGGAACCTGCTTTCAGAAGAAACCTTTTTTCTGTTGACAGTACTTAGGACACTTCCTAAGTACTGTGAACAGAAAAAAGGTACATATAATTTTTGACGTTTTCGCGTATATCTCTAAAATGGTGCGTCGTAAGGAAAAAAATCTACTTTTCGCAGCGTATAATTGGCAAAATAGTTTCGTTTCTAAGACTCGCCGTTTTCAAATAACTGAATTGAGCCCTTCTTTAAGCTTTTTCCCCACAATCCGGCTCATTTCATACACTCTAAAAGTTTCTGAAGAAATCGTTCAGCTCCCCTTTTGTTCCACTCGTGGATTGGAACCATTATTAAAAACTACACATCTTATTTTAAAACAAGGTAAGTTTTGAAATTAAATCATTTTCTGCAGGTTTCTTACTATGATTACTTATTAGTAGTAATAATATACTTTATTATTCTTATTTGCATCTTAGCCAATCTTATAACGCTTACTCAATTTTAATCACGTTTTTCACCTTTCAAGCCTAATTATTAAATCAATCTGCGTTCCTCCACATAAAAGATCCGATAAATACACTGAGAAGACTTTTTTCGCGATATTTTTTTAACTCTAACAAAGGCTGTATTATCTTTTCTATTTCACAACACTTTAGCTGATTCATGGCGCACACAAATGCGGAGGGACCGTGAATCTGCTATACTAGGAACGTGTAACTTGTATAAGCAATAATATTGATGTGCTGATTAACAAAAGTCACCAAATATATCAAATAGTCACATTTGCCAACTATTCATTTCTAAGCACTTCGTATTCACAAGCACTCACGCCACCTTTGGTGTTTCGAACAATACACTCGTGCCATTAGGAAGATTTATACGAAGGCTTAAAAGCGAAATCGTAAATTAAATCCGGTACGCATTTTCACACAAATAAGTCCAATTTCTTGTCGAATGGAAATAAATGGCGTAGCAATTATACAATGAGCAACCGACCGGAAGTTTTTGAGTGTCGATCGGAATATCTTTTAACGCAGCGCTGGTTTTAAACAAATATGAAACATTTTGTGCCTCCACCTAAGCTGAGAAGAATAGAGCCTTAGAGGATTACACGGAAATCCTGTTTTTGTTTGTTTTCTTTACCATAATTCTTTTGTAGTGTGCGGAATTCGGTTAGTTGTTAACGCACGTAGTAATAAATTTTTAAATTTTTCAATGTGTTCGTAAGATCAGATGCACTCTTATATCGATCGACTTTTCTGTTGCAATAAAGTCAAGTTTTTGTTTTCGGATATTTTAAGCTCAAGTCATTTATGGGTCCAATTATTTCTACACCAACCCTTATTCCGAGAAAAGTAACGGTATCCACTTGTGTTTTAAGACTTTGCCAGCTGAATTGGTGGACAACTAAAATTAGTGTAGCAGACCACAACATTTCCGATCAAATAACCAGAGATCTTATCTGTAATATACGATAGCTCGGCGACGATGACGATGTCGTTAAAAAACTACTCCAAAATTCACACCTTCCTTCTCTGATTAGAAGCAGTCATTATAAGTTGTTAGATACATTTGTCAACATTAAATTAGGCTGTGAGAAAGATGGTCCAGCGGGCAGATAGGAGCTAAAAAGCATTGGCTTCTGTATCAAGAGGTAGGCGTCAGCTATATCAAAATTAATACCCTGAATGATTGCCCCTAGAGTATGTTAGCGATACCAGCATACATAAAGTATGAAGAAAAATCTTCTAAGCTGATCATTAATGATGTATCAATATAGATTTATAGAGAATATTATCTCATTCGCGGCTTACTTTAGTCATAGTAGTAATGTATATTAAGCAGCAGTAATAATAAGTATTGGACTATATTTCAATCAGGTGAGGGTTTTTTATTTGAATTCAATTAAAATACGTATTAAAACGTCTTTGATTAATTTACTTCATTTATAACAGGAGTTCAACTAATTGTCGCCTACACTTTTCTTTACAAATTAACAATCGAGAGGAATATAAAAAAATGCCTTTGAAGGAGATAAGCTCTAAAAGACTTTAAAAACCTATTTAGAGGCTAAAAATGGTACAATCTCTGGCACGGATAGCCAGAGGTTGCGGGTTCGAATCCCGGCATGGGTGAAATTTTTAGCCTCTAAATAGGTGTTTAAATTTGTCCTTAGCACGGGTTAGTGCATTAAAAATAAAAATAGTATAATCTAAAAGACTTGAAATGTTCTGGTTTGTGGTCACTTTATCCAAGGCAGGACTTACGCGTGACTGAGGTTTGCTTGCCAAATTATCCACTGAGTATTGTCCATTTCATATTAGCCGTCTTTTGCAGTCACATCAAAAGCGCGGCTGACAAAAGCCCTGCTCTGGGCATTCGAATGAAGACGCGTGCCTCTAATCCCCTCTGATCTAACGGGACAAACCGTACACTTTGTGTGAACACCTTAAACTTTTTAACCAAAGCACATCCTCATAAAATGATCCTAGCGGTGCTACTGTTTGTGTTCCCTTTGATATAAGAGAACGGTACAGCACCATGCTCCCGTTATGAACACAGAAAAAAATCATCGAAGTGATACAGTTTTTAGACATAACTGTATCAGGCCTTAGGCTCTCGGAAACTCGAGCGATCGCCTCGTCAATACCGTCAAGGTGGAAGGAAGCAATACATAATTTTTTTTCTCACCGATCAGCATTATGTTATTGAATTACTTTTTGAAATTGATTTCGTAGTGTGTTGTTTGCAGAACGTTTGCATCTGCTTGGTGGGCCGATGTGCTCCATTTTTTTTGCCGACAGATATTTCAGACGACTGTCTCGATGTGGGCGCTTAATTACGGTGGATTTATAAAGATAACGTAATATAATCCTCACTGCGAACTATTGTGACAGCGCGGGTGCAGTGCTCCAAGAAGTTAATGCGAAATGTGCCCGTAACGTGATCTGCAAGTTATTGAAAAGACTGACTTACTGAATGAATCAGGCACGAACCTTTGGCTTAGTTTAATATCGAGCAGCACCTTGACATAATTATTGATATTCCGTAGTGAGGGTTTGTAGATCAAATCGTTAGAGCAGATGCAAAAGGGTTATTGTATCTGTCGATTATTGTTATGATTTCTGTGGAACTTTGGCAAGGTGTACTTGAGTTTTTGTGAGATGGCTTGTGCCAAATAACACATGTCACTGACATTCTTCGGTTTTCTAGATATTACCTATTTTGTTTTTTCAGCTTGTTTATTTCGTTTACATTTATTAGAAAGATGTGAACACTAAAATAGTCTGTTAGCTTTTAGAATATACCTCGGGCTCTAGAGTAGGCTTCGGTTTTTGCAGAAAGCTCGCGAGTGTACTTCTTGCTCTGTATAAAACTTTTCTTTACTATTTTTAAAAGTCATGTAAAGTTTTGTGTCATATTACCTAGTTCCGATATTTCTATTACACGAATATATCCGATTCTATCTGATAGTAGCCGAGGTATACTCTAAAAGCTAACAGACTTTTTTATACCTATATTGTGGAAGGCAGTAGTCACACGATTTTGCCATGTCGAGGAAAAGATTAAATAGTATTAAAATATTTTAATATGAACTTTATGAATACGACTACAGCATTGCCTACAGGTTATTACTGGCTTAATTATTTGCGGGTGGGCAAACTTATGTCTGCTTTTACGGAATACTTACCGTGGATTATCATTATCTGAAGTACCACAGTGTCCATAAAGGTAAATTGAACAGATCGGGTTCAGTAAAGATTGTAAGGCTGCGTAAAACAGACTTTTCTAACTTAATCTAGCTGCCTCGGGAAACAGTTTTTAGCTTAGGAATGTGCTCATTTCAATATTTAAATTAACTTTAGCGTTAAGAGGAAGCTTGTGAATTTTTAGAATAATTGGCATCTCCTACTATACAAATTTTACTTATTCAGAAAAGTCGTTTGATAACACAGTAAACTGCATAACGATTGTCAAGGGTTGTCGGCAAATACTCAAAGCGACATCGAACCTCGATGACAGATGACGTATTATTGCACAATGCACTCCGATAAAGGGTGGATTGCACTGCCATTTATAGGGGTACTTGAGTGCGCCACGGTCAAATTATGAAACCCAACACTTTGCAAAAACCCTTTTGGTTTAAGCACGTGTGCTGTGCCAATGATGATGGGTATTGTTAAATGATGGATGCATCTTGATTTTGATAAATTAGCTAGAATCATAATTTTATTCTGAGAAGTAAACTTTCTTGTTTTTAACGAAAATGCGACTTGGTGAAATTTGTGAGAATATAATATATAGTCAGAAAATTTATCCAAAAACAGACAAAACACATTCGTGATGTCTTCTGAAAGTAATAAAATGAAGAGAATAGCCTTGCCAAAAAACTACTCAAGAGTTATTTGCGCTTGCAAAAACGTGGACCTAAATAAATATTGCAGTTTGCCCACTGGCGCCTGAAATACGACACTGCGTATAAAAGTTATGTTTTGCCGAGCAAACAGTTCCGTAGAAGTCTACCGAAAATTATTCTAATGGTCATTATACTGAGCTCTTCTGGGCGAATTTACTCGTCAAGGTGCTTATTATTTCTACAATAAAATAAAAGAAAATCGTACGACGTACAGTAGGTAAACACTCTTTGTGACAAGTTGCTATTGTCACGTTGTGTGTTTTCTCCAATGCCTTGAACGGCTCAGGTTTCGATTTACTCTGGTAGCACCATAGAATTCTGTAGGCTGACATCTCTTCTTTAGGTTTGTTTTGATATTAGGCCGCCTGTGATTGGTTGTTGCATTGTTTGGGTTGCCATAGGAAATCTAGTTACCCCATTTCAGGGAAAAATAGTAACTGCAGGTATTGATGAATATCATTTATTTAATTAAAAGATAGAAAAATATTAACATAATAAACAAAGACTAATTACAGCTAGTAATGAAAAAATACAAATAAATGTTATTCACACAATATGGAAATTTTGGAATATGGTTTTCGGAGATAATAATTTTCAGACTATGGCCACCCAAGCAGAAGATGGAGTTGTGACTTGACTGGCTAATTGTATAAATTGGGCTAAATTTGTAGCTTGAAGCATCTGGTGATTGACGGAGGTCTGGTCCTCCATGGTGAGCAGACTTGGCTCAGATGGCGTCGAAGCAGCCCATGTAAATCATATTTGGTAGCAGCAGGGACCCTGTAAGTAAATACTTATATGGAAAGCTGTGTGTAGAATCTTGTGCAATTCAGGTTAGGTCATCTCTCATATTCGTGGCTATTTTCAAGAAATATCAGACCCATGCAAAGAGGTAAAGAAGGGATTACCAGCGTTGAGACAATCCTTAGTTGCTGAATGTCTTCGGTAAGATTTATCCTGATTTAATAATTGCCTGCCACAGGCTTAAGCCATTTGCAATCTTCTAATAGAAGCAATTTTCTTCCTTTCAGCTGGATAGGGTTTATTTATTTATTCATTTTTTATAGCTTTTAGTGTTTTTGTAACTTTTGGAGATTTCGTTTGGGGCAGTGTTCTTTTTTCGCTGTCGAGAAACAGCTGCTATTTTTTTGGCTGCCGGATTGACTTCACATGAAGGGTGCTTCTTGGCAAGGTCTGTGAAACAATTTAAATTATAAAGTAGGGAATTAGGAATTAGGAGGTTATAAATTTAATTATTGAAATTGATGGCAATCTGATTTTAAGTAGGGACTAACAACTTTAGACAGTATAACTTGTGAACCGATAAGAACCACTTTCTGTAGCGACCCCGCTCTGCTCTGAGCTAATTCAAAATTTAATTAATTAAGTAATTGTCTGGGTTTGGTTAGGTACTAAGGTTTCACAATTATACTATTGCTACACGTAAATAAACGTTAGGTAATAAAGATTGTGCTTAATACTAACCGTTTTTTTTTTCTTTCACATCCTTATGTTAACGCCCTGATCGCTCAAAGCTTCCAGACAATCTTCAGATTTTTGGTGGCTCCGGCCACATTTTCAGTCTCAACATTTCTGTTCTGTCGACTACTGTTTCCTCACTACCGGGCAGGAAGTAGTACTGTCGCAATGTCTGTATTGAAGTATCTATGAATGACCCTTGCCTTCTTTTATGAAATAAAACTTTCTATTAAATCGTAGTTTGTGAATAGTCTAATATCAGGGGTACCTAATAAAATGTCCTTATCTTCTCGAAATAGAAAAATTCTGAGGGTTAAGGTTTTTTTTTTACTTTCTTCTCCCATAATCTATCAATTGTGTAACAAGAGCTTCGACTTTCACTAAGTAAATATTTTGTTTTTATAGTTAATGATTTTTTTTTCCTCTTCGTTCGTACCTCCGTCAAAACAGCTATGATTGCTTCAAAATTCTGACTGAGCCTCGTTTGCTCTTGATAGTCTTGTCTAACTCGTGACGTTGGCGAGACAGTACAGGACAATGAGTGGAGTGAGTCCATAAAGCTGAATGAATTAAATAAACTAATAAAAGCAGTAGCAATCGTTGAAATGAGGAAATGACCATCTAGCTATATACCATATTATTCATGCCACCCACTCCATCCAAAGCTTGTCTGGAAGAGATCGCTCTAAGCGATAAGCCAATTGTATAACATTACTTAGATTTAAGAAACCATGGTTGTATAATTTTTTCTGGTTGTGCAATAAAATGGTCTCTGTCTATCTACATTATTTATTCAGGATTACCATGTATGCACCTGTTAGTTAGGACTAGGATAAGTAAGTGTATAGTATTGTATGAAAGTATTTTTGTTTTATTGTACTGCTGGATAAGTATTGCTTTCTTCTGTCCAACATATTATCAGTTCTCCAGCTAGGCAAATGACTAGATTGATATGTAATTCCTTATTTTTGCACTACTGCCCAAAAGAGTTGGAACGTTGGATATCTTTACAAATAATAATAAACTCTGGAACGACTTCAGGGTGTGGTTTTATTTGTAGATTAGTAGTATAATATTTTAATAAACAGAAAACTGGATAAAAAACGGATAAACGGAGAAGCAGGTAAAAAAGTCAGATCTGGTCAAAGGGTAAAGTAGTAATGATGATGAGGGAAATCGAAGAATGTGTGACGTAATTTAAATATTTGAAAATGATAGATAGAAAAAGAAATAAAAATGGTGTGAAGAGGTTTGCACCGTTACAGAGTGTAATGTTTTCAGGATTCCTCTGTTTGTTCGTATCTTTATGCTTTTTACCTTTTTATTGCTCTTAGCACTAAGGCCGCCAATTGTACCTCTTATTTTGTAACTGTTGTCTCTTTAATTATTTTCTGGTGTCTGCAATAAAGAATATTCTTGTCTTATCTTTATTATTTACTTTGAAGAGCTTGAACCGATTTAAAAGTGGATTGTGTTGTTGTAATAATTATTTCATCCCGGGTAACCTAAATAATAAACATTCCAACGCAAGCAAAATGTGTATATAAATTTTTTCTCATTTTACCGCTTAAAATCCAGACATATGGCCGGTTTCTGAATTGAAAATTTCACTAAGTAAATACTTAAGTAGCGTTCTTTCGCGCACTTTTCTGAAAAATCTCACATCTGTATCCCAGAGGGGTAGGCAGAGACCAGGGACTGACACGATCCTGACAGATAACCTTCGCTTCATCAACGTTCATAAGTTGTTGCATACACGCACGACAGTTCCCGGTACTTTTTATTTTTCCCTTTCCTAATACATCCTCTATTTGTTCCGCCTGGGACGTCCCTTACCAGCCCTTCCACTCACATTCGCAATATATACTTGTTTCAAAAAACCTATTTAGAGGCTAAAAATTCCACCCGTGCCGGGATTCGAACCCGCGACCTCTGGCTATCCATGCCAGCGCTCTTTCCAACTGAGCTAATGGGCGACTCACCGGCATCAGTGAAATGTCGAACCTCTTTACAATATTCTCTGTATTACGTACAAATAGGTTTTTAAAATTGTCCTTAGTACGGGTTAGTGCATTAAAAGTAATATATATACTTGTTTCATCAATCTTTCTTCCTTCATCCTCTCCACATGTCCAAACTAACGCAACATTCCTTTCTCAATTCTAGTCAATAGATCCTTTTTCAGTCTATAACGTTCTCTAATCAGACTATTGCGTATCCTGTCACTCAAAGTAACACTACACATACTTCTCAAGGACCTCATTACTACTTAACTGCATTAATTCTACTTTCCTGCTTCTTTTGCCACGCCCAAGTCTCGCTACCATAGGTGTAGGAACCAGCACACCATTATAAATAGCCAATCTAGCTCTTTTGGATATGTTTCGGCTGCACACAATGGACTGCAACGCACCGTTTACACAATTAAACTATTTACTTAGTGAAATTTTTAATTTAGAAACCGGCTCTCAGTCTTGCTGTGCACTATAGATGCTTCTCCGTAAATAAACAAAGATTGAAAAACTCAAAGAATCGGAAGCGCACCAAAATGCGACTATCAATCGCACCCGAGGAACCACCGACCCTTAAAACAGTCCCGGGATCATTTATATTGCACATAGCTCAATCGGTATCAGCCGCATCCCGATCACTAAATACAATCGCAGGTACAAATTATTGGTGAGGGAGCTCCATCAGTGTCAGATGAGATCTCACCGGGAGATAACGGATCGGTGTCACTATGAAGACATAATTTAGTCAGCAGCACGACAAAAAGTATAGCAGGCAGTGCAAGTGGGGCTAGATGAACGATGTCACTGGCGCGTTTTAATTAACCAGCCGTGGATGCCGGAGAGGACGAAAAAGAAAACTTTGCTGTGATGTGATTAAGATCATCATTTTGTTGTACAAATCTTTGTCGGATTGCCTACATTCCTTTGGTTTGTTGCGCGTTTCGTTTGTCGTCTTGACAATCATGTATGATCTGCACTGGTGCGTAGGTCGGTGGGTGACTAATCGAGAATTTCTCGAACGTTAGTAATCTGTTCGTCTACACTTACTTTAATTTTGGTCCAAAGAGTCCGATAAGGTTTTGCTGTTTTTAGCTCTTGTCAGTAGTAATGATTAATACCACTAAGAGTATATTAATATATTGTTCGTGTATGACTCGTTTGCTGGCAGTGGGTGGATAAGCATAGCCTAGGACAGAAGGAAGCG
The DNA here is from genome assembly GCA_934045075.1 of Yponomeuta sedellus. Lineage (NCBI taxonomy): Eukaryota > Metazoa > Arthropoda > Insecta > Lepidoptera > Yponomeutidae > Yponomeuta > Yponomeuta sedellus. The sequence continues at coordinate 16,968,051 of OW203722.1, read as the reverse complement.
GCATACCTTGAGGGAAACCTATGATAGGAGAACTTGCTAATTGACTGATAGTGTATGAGAAACCGGGAATTAGTGAACTTTACAAGCAAGCTTTAAAATGATTTCAAATCTTTAGCTTTTTAAATTTTATTTTTTACCATCAAAGCAACAGGGCATGGTAATGAAGTATTAAAATATTCCTAATTCTATTTCTGGAGCAGCTACATCTGTACTACAACAATACATTTAGACAGGCGAGATACAAACCTATAACCCGAATATAATATGTATCATTGAATAATTATGAAACTAGCATCAACTGTATATCAAAAGTAAGTCAAACTTTCAAGCTTTACAAACTTTCAAACTTTAGAGAAGTAAAAAATTTATTATCGTTTCTATTTAAGTTAAGTAACAAAAGCTAACACATGTGGTGACTAAATATATGTATTAGCGAACGACAACATAAAAAGTACCGCGGCGTGCGTGTTTGCAAATGGAAAATCCTGGTCTCTGCCTTCCCCTCCAGGATAAAGATGTGTGTTTATGTGTATGTATTACAGAAAAGTGTTCTATATCTGTATTTTATCTGTCTAGAACATAATATATTTATTAGATTTTTGAGAAAACATTGTTAATTTGCTTTAATGAAGAGAATGATTTCATAAATATTTATGCTTCATTATAATGGATTAGACCACGAGTGGTAGTGGAGCGGTTGAACTCCGACCTCAAGTTCGGGAGGTCGTGGATTTGAATCCCGTGGTTTAAATACCAATGACTTTGTTTTCTAAGATACGTGTGTAACACTTGTGAAATTATACTTGAAGCAGCAATCCCACTCGCTAACGGTAGAGAAAACATCGTGAGGAACATATGAGTGTCTGAGGTATTCACATACCTCAGCCGTTGAATTTGCCAATTTGCGATGGGTACGCGTGGTAATAAAGCCCATAATACTCTCTCTCTGAGAAAAGGCTTGTGTTCTGCAGTGGAAACTAAATAAGCTGATTATTCTTTCTGTCTCTGTGAAAAGGCTTGTGTTCTGCAGTGGGAAGTTTATAGGCTGTATAAAATATATCGGTTAAATTTTGTACTAAATGGATTACTAAATTAACGATCAATCGTACTCAGCCTCACTGTTGTAAAAATGGTCAGCCCTTTGTCAGTATCCGAGAATATATCATCGCTCTTCTGAATAATACTCGCGGTGAGATTGAATCACTCACGCAGTTTTGCGGGGAGCAATACTCTTTAAACTTTGGTTGCCATCGGTTTATGTTGCTGTACCTACTTTAAAATACTGCATAGAATTTGAATCTAGGTCATTGCGATGGTCATCAACGCACACGACCAAAAACTTAAGGCACACCCAGGACTCAACTACGCTCCATTTGATTGAAGGTTGCCAAAAAAACTTCCGCTGATATCAAAATTCAAATTGTCATCCGAGACGAGAAGCAGGGATGGAGCACTGCCAAGGAGAGCGTGAAAATAAATCATAAAAGAGCAAATATCACATTGTGCTGTCGGCAAAAGTAAAAGCCTTTATGGTACTTAATATAAAGCTAAGGCTAATGAACCGTCTCGACTTCCTGTGCGAGCGATTGAGACGTATCCGCGAACCCGGAAATTGTCTCTTTTTGCACCAAATCGATGCCAAAACGAAAGGGTGATTGGTTACTTTTGAATCTTTTGTTGAGTTTAAAAATATAAAGGTACTGAACACTTTAAAGACAATTTTACGCTTTCGTAGATGCGGATAAATCAAAAGGGTTGGAGAATATGTGTGTGTAATTCGTGATTCAGTATCGTCGATGTATGTTAATTTATGTATGATTACGAATCTCATGGTAAATTCATGTTTTACATCATAAATAGATGTCGGTAAAAAAAACTTATGACAAGCCATTGAGCATAAAACTAGGCTCGGAACTGTGCTGGCGGGTGTCCGGCGCCCACCCAGAGGTGTCGACAGCAACTTGAACAAATCGAGTTAACTTTTCGAATACTAAATCAAGCGAGCATTTGTTTCGATCTCTTTTGAATTTTAAACTATGCCGCACGCACGCAATGCGTCTAACCCTTTACACGCATCGATGACTAATCTTTATTGGAAGAAAAATATTTGTATATGAAATTAGTAAAGTTAAACAAAATAAACAATACAATACGCGTTCACGATAAATAAATGTAGAAATGCAAGAGTGCAGTGTGTATACAGAATGAAAATTGCATTTAAATTATGTGATCTAATAATTTCAGTTCAGACATTGGAACATTCAAGTCTTATTAACGCTGCAATATTTAAAGATGTCAGCCGAGATGGAATCACCAAAACAGACCTTAGTGCAGTTGGTATAAATGAATAATTTGCTCGTGTCACGACAAAAAGGGAACTTACTCCCGTCGAGGACAGCTCTTGTAAATCTATCTTTGATAGCAATCTTGACTTACGAACGGATGCAAAACGGGATCCATCGGTCCTGCGAGTCGCTTGATTTACGGAAACTGACGAAACCCTCGCCTGTTTCATCAGCATTGGACGAGCAAGTCAACAATCTGTTATCGACTTGTAATCTCAATTGTTTAGTTCAATCAGTCAGCGGATTATATTGAAATGGGACGAATAGCCGACAAAATTCGTTTTCTTGTGGAATTTGAATACAAAGCCGAATGTTCAATGCAAAAAACGTTCAAAAAAGGTGGAAAGTTTATCTTGGCATTAATCTAATTTCGTCTAATCGAGTAGGGTGGACATTTATCAAACGCGAATGGTTTATTTCTCGCCCCATAAATTCCGGTTCCCGCGGTTTCGGTATGCCTGTGAGAGAATTTATGGTGACCTAAAACAAATAAGGGTAACGTCCTACTGCGCCGATCGCCGAGCGTAATCTGATAATGCAAATCGTGCTCCTTTCTCGGAGTGCGGTGTTACAGAGCTTTTAAAGTTTGAAGATCAGACTTTGTTAGTGATAGAACTTTCTAAAAAAAATATGAATGTGCTAAGTAAAAAAAATTATGACTTTTAATCGTTCGAAACGTTACCTCAATGGCTTTTGTACTTTGTGGTTCGGGTATCTGAGCTCATAACAAATGTTCATAAAGGGTGAAGCCTGATCGCGCTATTAGATAAGGATGAATTGCTAGACCACGAATAAACTAATAAAAATAGTATTTATGTAGCCATTTAATCTTTTCTCTAATAAATTTCTGCAAGTAGTTTTGGGCTCTATCTGAGAAAAATTTTTGGTATCTCCATATTTTCTCTTCGACTTCTGTTTTCCATTTATTTTTTTTACACTACAGGCAGTTTATTTGGTGCCAGCCTGTTAATTTGGCAGCTGTTGTTTTTGGTCATTAGGTAGCAAAAAATCAATAAGATTGTGTACAAAATTGATTAACGCAAGCTTCTGAAGTCGGCCGTCTCACCAAATACAGGAGAATCCTGTGAACTTTGGACCTCATAATTGTATGTTCCATCTAATCAACGTAAACTCTCCTTGTCTGACAAAGGGAGTTAGTTAATCGTATGAGAGAGACGGTGGGTAACTCATGTCTGCATGTTGATTGATGAACAGAGAAAACGCCTCAAGTGAGTCTGATCACGCCTAAATTTAATTTAGAAGGGCATCAGGCAGCACGAACGCTATCAATTACATAGTTGTTTGTTTTGAAAGAGATGCGATGGAAAAAAAAAATCGACCAACCTCCTTTGGTAGATTTCTACTGGCCAATAAAACATCACAGTAGCCAAAATAAAAATAACATACTCGTATGTACAAAATACGACATACAAATATGTATCAGTTTGTTAGAATATGGCTTATAAGTAAAACCAACCTTTCAAAGACATGTGGGTGTTAAGAATAATACTGTCAATCTTCCTGAATGCTATGATAAAAATTGACAAGACACGAAATCTGAAGAACATTGATTAATTTTTTAGGAGGGTGTTCTTGGAAGGTATTTTTTGGTATCACCATTTTTTCCTGTTCATAACTCTAAATTATGTGTACGTTCCTTAGCTACTGACACGGATTTGGCACAGCACATTTCTATCACCATTTTCGTCCTCCTCACTGTTGGAGTTTGTCATAATCCTCTTTTCCTCAAGTGAAAAGTATTTTCCATTCGCAAAAGCTTCTGATGCCAGATACAACCAACCAAAAGAACGAAATCGAACGTATAAATTTAGGAAAAAATTGACCAACGTTGTTAATGAAGACTGATAAGCGGAGACTATACTTAGACGGCCTTACTAATAAAGGTTATGAGCTGTGTATACAGGCGTTATGCGAGGTCTGACAAACTGGTTATTTGTATGCTAAATGCGATTAAACCAGTTTAAATTGATATACGTCAAATAGTTCTTCAGAGTGTATAAATAACTTATTTATTAGTAAGGCCGAGAGAGCGCTGACAAGAACTTAAAATTCGAAAAATTTGCTAACTCTTCATTTAAATAATTTTACAGTAAACTCGAATATTTCTGGAGGACTGTGAACAACTGAGCGGAAATAATTGCGAGACTTATTTTTTTGTTAACAGTCAACCAATCAGTTCATACTCGTCCGCAGTTAGACATAGTCCTTCCCCAAAGCTCGGCACTTTTTTCTGTGTTCAACCATCTTCATCCAGCGCATACAACAAGATATAAGAACCAAGGTCTAACAATCTAGGACTTAAATGCAGTTTTGCCAATTACTGACGTTTTTAGCGGAAATCGATTAAAGTCCCCGGTTGTTGATGCTAGGTTCGAAGTTATGATTATGATTTTTATTCCATTGATAGCGCTTCTTGGCACCGTGTAGCGCCTTCAGCAAACTGCCTCAGATATCGTCGGCGTGCTGCGGAGAAAAATTTCCCACCCCATGTCTAATCGTGGGTCGACGGCGTCTTCGAATAGTCTATCCTACCTATATCATATAAGCGTCTTCTTCTGAGCGTGTCGCCAGCAAGCCATAGTGGTGAAAGATTTGCCGATCAGCATTTGGAACTCGCTCTAATTTGTTGCATTGTTGCCCAAGGTGCGCAAGATATACGGGCTCAGTGAGCACGTCATTCGGGGAAGCTCTTTTAATGCTCCTCTATTATAGTATATGGGCGTGTGTAATACCGATGGGCGATGCCACTGGTTTGCCATAAAAACACAAACAAACTTAAATGTTCAAAAACCTATTAAGAGGCTAAAAATTCCACCCATGCCGGGATTCAAACCCGCGACCTCTGGCTATCCGTGCCAGCGCTCTTTCCAACTGAGCTAATGGGCAAATCACCGGCATCAGTGAAATTTCGAACCTCTTTACAATAATCTCTGTATTACGTACGTGTTTTAGCCTCTAACTAGGTTTTTGAATTGTCCTTAGCACGGGTTAGTGCATTAAAAATAATAAAACTTAAATATTCTTCTGAAGAGACATAAATAGCTACTCTCTAATTATTACTCTCTAGTTACGCATGCTACAGGTGGCTTCGAATTTGGTTGACAAATTTTCCATGACTATTACCCAAAAACGTATTGCGCTACTTATAAAATATTATAAATATTTGAAAAGTTAATGTTGTGATTTTTTTTATTACTAAAATTTCTAATTAAATTATTAATTAGCACAGTTACCTACGTTACGAGCGATTTTGTAACTAAAATGCAAATCTCGATACGCTGTAAATTGTACACTTTTCGGATTGAAAACCCTCATTTTATGTTCCAAAAAAGTTATTCCCATAAAATATCAACTGAGAAAAGAACCCGCGTAAAATGATGTCCAAAATTAAGATAAACACTGCCTATTAAATCCGTTTAATACTGGAACGATTCCGGGCTATAAACATAATGTTTTTAATAGTATGTGTCAATAATTTCCTAGTTTTGGAACAAAGAAATCTATCCAGCGTCAAGAGAATATCAAAAGGATTGACTGTCTTTATAACTATAACAACATCTCGAAACGGTACTAAGGACTATTCCATACCTTTTGCTGTTGATTGTGGAGACCACAGGTCGTTTAAAGACAATTACGCATAAATAAATAGATAATAAAGTAAATTGAAAACCCCTAAATAATTGGCGTTTATGTTGATGGCCCTAATAGCGATAATGACATCGGTTTTCTTTGGATACGTTCATCATCGTTTGGGTAAATGTTTAGTAAACACAGTTTTATGACACACGTAAAGGCTGAGGCAATACATTTCCTTGAACCCTTACGTATATTTCGTTTAATTTAACTTGTGTCTTGTGTCGTGTTTAGGCAGTGTTTTTTGAAATAGCATCGAAATCACGAAATTGATATTATTTATTATCCCAGTCGATATTTTTTTAATTAAATACATTACATCTATTCATTATATTACATCATTACACTATAGTATTTTCTAAGGTTAACACGAGCAGTAGACATAATTAAAACAGTTTTTATATGGATTTATGCTCGTTTATTACATTTTTACAATTTTCCGACGTTTCGGCACTTTTTCAGGTGCCGTGGTCCCGGATGACTGAGGTGACCGGCGCCTTTTAGAAAGCATTAGAAGCTCGGCAAAAATTACTAAAGTTAATTATGAAGTTACGTTCCAAAATAGTCAAACCAATTATTTATTTTTATATAAAGTCAACAATATCGATTATTAGTAATTGAAGTTAAAATTAAATTTATAAACTGATTATTTTACATGAACTTAAAAATACTGATTATTAATTGAAATTAATATATTTTTTTAACTACAGTCAAAAAGTGCCGAAACGTAAGAAAATTGTAAAAATGTTGGTAATAAACGAGCATAAATCCGTATAAAAACAGTTTTCATCATTATACTATTTAAGACCTTATTATTAATGCATGCAATACATACCATGTTAAAGAATATGTACCTATTCCAAACTTTCACCGTGGTATTATAACAAGCAATGTTACTTATATGTTGTATAGTATTAATGTAAGTAAAATTAAGAGTGAAAATTGGCATAAGAGACAAGGCCAGCCTAATTTCAAAACAATAAACTCAAGACTGAGAACTCACGACTTGTTAGTCATGCTTTAGAAAAAGAACTTTATCACCGGACAGATGTAAAACAATCCGACAAAGTAACATTACATACTCTATACCCCTTAACGCCTTCGCTTAAAGGTGTTTTTCCCTGTGGTGCACAAATATACATACTTGCAGGTGTAACAACTTGTTATCACACAGTGCGTGGGTGGAGGCACGCGACAGCGTTAGTAGGTAAACTTTATTCTCAATGGTGTCCATTGTAGCGACCCCTGCAAAATGCGAGTGACTCTTGTTCGCCATTTCCTTATTCCTTATTTACTTAGCCGATGAATTGATACGCAAATATAGTAACTAGAATTCTAGAGAGTAAAGGGTACGATTTTATGGCTCTTAGTACCAGTATCGGTATTTTTTTTTTCATAAGTAGGGGCACGCGCCATGTTTCTTTTTTGCACTTTAAGTGTTTGCGTTTTATACACAGAAATCAACTATCCGGTTATGATATGTAAACGCCATGATTTAGGCGTAGGGTTTTTTACTGAGGGGAGTTTTTCATCATTTGATATTGTGCTATAGTTAGTGATTGCATGAAAATAAACGATGTGTAATGATGCCCTGTCAATACTTTCGTATGATTTAGATCTAAGAGGGTGTACAATGAATCATCACGCACCCTTTTTGTTGTACCCTATGAGTCTTCAAAAAGCATAAAATAACAGGGAGGGAATTGCAATGACCGAAAATATTCATCTACCTCTACATTTATGCGACAGCCTTTTAATTTGAAGTAAAGTAAAGAACCTTTTAATTTGAACCTATGCCTAAGGTCATTTGTTATAATACCTCATAATTTGGAAGTCTCTATTCTGAACAAAATACAGTCGACAGCATATCAACCTTTACACGTAAACACTTAATCTTATTATATTAGGTGCGATTGTGAATCGCACCTAATAGGACGCCCTCCGACTAGGTGGGATGATCATCTGCGAAAAACTAAAGGCAGATGCTGGATGCGGCAAGCTGAAGACAGGGCGCTATGGCGCTCATTAGGGGAGAACTATGTCCAGCAGTGGACTACATAATATAGCCTGAAGAAGAAGAAGAAGTGTATAAGGTAGAAACGCACATCGTGTTAGCAGCCCACCGTATGTTTTGTTGTTAACAAGAATCACAATGTGTAACACACATATATCAATAAAAGTAGTGAAAATTATTCAAAGTATAATTTAATTCAATAAGTGTAGTCATCAGTATGTATGACGAGTTGAACACATCTAATGGAACGCACAAGGTTTTCAAAACCTCCATGTACTGCAACTCTTTTATTGGTGCAAACCTCCATGTTGTACTAATAACTCCTTTGTTTGTGCCAGACACTTTCGCGGCCCACGCTCAAGGATATCACGGACCACCTGTGGTCTACGGACCGCATGTTGGGAACCACTGTTCTAACACAGTGCATAAGTATTTAAATAGACTGTAAGTAAGTATGAACATTTGAAAATCTAGTTAATTAATTAGTATCATCAGTACAGTATTAGCTTTACATTCCATATAGATATATTTACTCTTTTTCTCTACCAGTCACATTGATTACACACATCTTCATCCCCGAATGGGCAAATAATTAATCTGATCTCCTTTTGATTGATGCCGCAGTAGTATTCAATCGTAGGCCAAGTCTAATGATACACCCTTCCAGGTAAGGGTCAACCCTTAAGATCTCAGGACCGCCGGCCGAGAGCCACCCTCCGCCACCAACGAAATTACACACTCATTAGTTCCTAACTAATTTTATTTGTTTTTTGCCTCTGCAACGATACATTTAGACCTGACAAGCTAAGCACAGCTTTAAAAAAGCAGGCTGATTGGTTAATTGGTTGATTAGTCTTACCTCCGAAGGTTACCTGGAAGAAATCGGTCTTAACGATCAGACTACCAATTGTATAACAATACTTAGATTTAGAAATCATAGTTGTATTCTTTTTTCTGGCTGTGCAATAAAGTGTTCTCTATCTATCTACCTATCTATCTATCTATCTATCTATCTATCTATCTATCTATCTATCTATCTATCTATCTATCTATCTATCTATCTATCTATCTATCTATCTATCTATCTATCTATCTATCTATCTATCTATCTATCTATCTATCTATCTATCTATCTATCTATCTATCTATCTATCTATCTATCTATCTATCTATCTATCTATCTATCTATCTATCTATCTATCTATCTATCTATCTATCTATCTATCTATCTATCTATCTATCTATCTATCTATCTATCTATCTATCTATCTATCTATCTATCTATCTATCTATCTATCTATCTATCTATCTATCTATCTATCTATCTATCTATCTATCTATCTATCTATCTATCTATCTATCTATCTATCTATCTATCTATCTATCTATCTATCTATCTATCTATCTATCTATCTATCTATCTATCTATCTATCTATCTATCTATCTATCTATCTATCTATCTATCTATCTATCTATCTATCTATCTATCTATCTATCTATCTATCTATCTATCTATCTATCTATCTATCTATCTATCTATCTATCTATCTATCTATCTATCTATCTATCTATCTATCTATCTATCTATCTATCTATCTATCTATCTATCTATCTATCTATCTATCTATCTATCTATCTATCTATCTATCTATCTATCTATCTATCTATCTATCTATCTATCTATCTATCTATCTATCTATCTATCTATCTATCTATCTATCTATCTATCTATCTATCTATCTATCTATCTATCTATCTATCTATCTATCTATCTATCTATCTATCTATCTATCTATCTATCTATCTATCTATCTATCTATCTATCTATCTATCTATCTATCTATCTATCTATCTATCTATCTATCTATCTATCTATCTATCTATCTATCTATCTATCTATCTATCTATCTATCTATCTATCTATCTATCTATCTATCTATCTATCTATCTATCTATCTATCTATCTATCTATCTATCTATCTATCTATCTATCTATCTATCTATCTATCTATCTATCTATCTATCTATCTATCTATCTATCTATCTATCTATCTATCTATCTATCTATCTATCTATCTATCTATCTATCTATCTATCTATCTATCTATCTATCTATCTATCTATCTATCTATCTATCTATCTATCTATCTATCTATCTATCTATCTATCTATCTATCTATCTATCTATCTATCTATCTATCTATCTATCTATCTATCTATCTATCTATCTATCTATCTATCTATCTATCTATCTATCTATCTATCTATCTATCTATCTATCTATCTATCTATCTATCTATCTATCTATCTATCTATCTATCTATCTATCTATCTATCTATCTATCTATCTATCTATCTATCTATCTATCTATCTATCTATCTAGTTTAACTGTATGCTTTTGAGAATAAATGCCATGCTTTAACTAAACTCGTAAGTGAACTTATGACTTTGATTTATTGACGTTCAATAAATCAAAATCATAAGTTCACTTTATGGGTTTCTGATTTTGAATTGAATAAATTTGATTTTGATTAAGTCCTATCTTAATCAA